>OX381713.1:20945535-21645606 GCA_947462335.1 Harmothoe impar | reverse complement strand
TAGTGCCATATAGCATAGAGACGGAGTCGCAGATTTGGCTGACCTTGGCCTCTGGTCGCAACTGCTTATATGCATATATACTAGTCTTTTATTATTCGTGGAACTGTTGTTCTCCCCTAATGCTCTGCTTTTATTGGTGAAATGATATTTAGGTTATTATTACAAATCCATCCATTCCCATAAGTTATTGAATGAAGACCACTCCCTAACGGCAGAGTCATTTAATGCCAGCTGGGGGGGGGGGGGGGGGGGCTGATAGAAACAGGCCTTCGGTGGGGGGCAAAACTGGAAAGGAGGGGTATAATAAAATATGGTTCATTTAGATACTCGGGACCACGGACAATTTCTTCTTTTTTTTTTGGGGGGGGGCGCATTTCTCAAAATCCAAACGTAGTTGGAATGGTTCGAGATAACACTCGCCTAAATGGTGGGGGGGGGGGGGGGCGGACAAAATTGCCGTTTTCGGAAAAATCCACACCTCCCGCTAGTAATAAATGACTCGGCTCTAAAGGATATTAGACGTGGGCATATCTCGTTCCATACCTGACAACACCTCACTCTCACCACTAACCACCCACCATGCCAGCACACGCATCAATAAGTCATAGACAATACATAATACAACATGAGGGGCCTGGCAACTCTACTCTCCATGCTGAAAACACTTCGACAGACAATAGATAACAAATTTATATATCCCATATTCATGTAACTCACTGATGAAGTAAACGATTCAATTGAGCCTGGACCCCTAATTCCAGTAATAGTTACTGATAAAATTACAATAGAATGGAACACATCTACGGAATACAAGAGGAGAGTTAAATAACCAGATATCTATCTATATTCTAGTCCAAACATGACTAGCTTGTCGAAAAACACTTCTATCTGTACCCAGTCTATGTCATCAGTGAATGATATTTAGAAAGTAAAAAAAAACGGGCTCGTATCACGTCTATTGACTACCCGGGAATTATCATAAATAAATGATAGCCCCAGAGACCGTGTGGCAGGTCTACACTTGGCTCAGAGACCAGATAGCCTTAGACCCGGTGCCCATGACGACCACAGGTGAGCAGACGGAGCTGTTAGTAACCAGGAACAGTATGGTGAGGGAGCAGCTCAATGTGTGGGAGCAGCTCACAGTGACACTAAAGGAACATACATAGTATAGGAACCATAGCTGTAGTATGTCTAATGTTAATTCACAGGATTCTCAAAGTAACCAGTTTCCATAGGTGAGTGCCATGATCATTGCTCATATTTGCAATTTATATGATGCCTTCTCCAATTCAAAGAGATGTGCAGATGTTAGCAAGAGGGGCCGAGCAGCTCAGGGTATGGGAGGAACTCATGGATTCTAGGGGGCGTTCTGTCTCATATAGCTGTATTGACGTTGGAGTTATAATCTGATGAGCACAGTGCGACCTTCCAGAGTGCTTGGATTCAAGTTTCAAAATATTATTCTTTGAGCAGTTGCCCTACTCATAATATATGAAATACATGGACATTTCAATCTGTGATAGAGATAGGCAGCACATTACATGAGTCGAGGAAGAGACAGAGAGAGACAGAAACAGAGAGACAGAGAGAAGGGGGGGTCAGGACGAGGGAACTGAATGTAGGGAGCGGGGCAGCCAATGGTAGGGCAGCAGCTTAGGGTTCGGTAACATCAATGGTTGGGGCAGCTTGCAACTGATGCCAGGGCAGCAGAGTTCTGATGGTTCGGTAGGAACTGATTACGGGGCATTATCTAAGGATGGGGATGCAGCTGAGGGTAGGCAGAAGATGAGGGGGGGGGGGGTTAGCTAAGGGTGGGGCAGCAGCTGATGGGAGGGATACTGAGGGTGGAGAGTAGCTGAATGTGGAGAGTAGCTGAGGCAGCAGCTGAGGTCGGGAAAGCAGCTGAAGGTGGGTAGCAGCTGAGGGCGGGGTAGCAGCTGAGGGGGGTGCAGCTGAGGATGGAGAACAGCTGATTGTGGAGAGAAGCTGAGGTTGGGGCAGCAGAGCTGAGGATGAGGCAATATCTAAGGGCAGGGCAACAGCCGAGAGAGGTTTGCAGCCGAGGATGGGTAGCAGCTGAGGGTGGAGAGTATCTGATGCAGCAGCTGAGATCGGAGAAGCAGCTGAACTTGGGCAGCAGCTGAGGGTGGAGAGTAGATTAGGGTGGGGCAGCAGCTGAGGTTGGGGCAGCAGCTGATGGTGAGTCAGCAGCTGAAGGAAGAGTACAGCTGAGGATGAGGAGTAGCTCAGGGTGGGGCAGCAGCTGAGAGTGGGGCAGTAGCTGAGGGTGGTGAGTAGATTAGGTAGGATGGGGCGACAGCTGAGGGTGGGGCAACAACTAAGGGTTTAGGCCTGAGCAATAATCGAATACATATACATCTATAAGATAATACATCTATAAAATATCTATATGAGTGTATCTACGTACAGAGAAAGGTAATGACTGCCAAATTATCACATAACGTGAGAACATGCGTGAGTAGTTGTAAAGTTCATATTCAACTTATATTGCAATCTATAAACGCTGTTGGATATACTAACGCAATGACCAGTCTAGATATTATACCAGTCTATAAAATTAATATCTGTCTAACAACAACAACAACACCCCTGGAATCAATCGGCTGTTAATTAGTGTAGAATTGATTAGTTTCTCTATAAGGAGGTACTACTGGTCTGTGTGTGTGAGGAGTGGGGCCGAGGGTTAATGTATCATGTAGACACACATATGGTGTGTACACTGCGAACAGGCAATGCCTACCAATGAATTACAGTGGTACCCTATGTTAATTGCAAACTGAATTATGGTAATACATGTGAAAACTTCTCAAGCCTGCCACATACAATTAAACCATACCATTTGGCATCTAAAATATTAAACCTATAACAATGCATATCTCCTATAAGCAAAATTTTTGGTGTAATAAGAACTCACATAATTGCTTGTAAGTAGGCTAGATCAAACCCCTTTTATTTGTTGTCAGTATTCTAAGTGGCCACCTCCAATTACTCTAATTCGAGCTAAATACTACTATAGGCATTTGTGCAACAGAATATTCTGTGTGAAGTAGGGTTTCCTTCTTTAATCAGGCGAATTGTAAAATACCCTAATTTGAGTATCACAATGACTAAGCGTATTCTTGATATCTAGAGTATCCATCCATAAACCCTAGTATTGTGGAAGGTTTTAACATTTATTCTCACCATTTTGAAGCTGTTATACCTCCCTATGACGTTATTCTCTCACTTTACTTTGTATAAAGAGTATAGAGGACATACAGCTAGCCAACACACAAATATATACATGCAATTAATAAAGTGATTACGCCTACCGTTAGTATAGCCTATACAGAGGCTTATATATAGCATTATAAGCTGGTCAGGGTGTGCGCTGGGAGAGTACAGTGAGCTCTAATACTAATCCTATAGAATAGAAGTGATCACACTCTCCACCCACATATACTGCTACTGACAGCTCTCCCTACTCTATGTGAATAGCCTTACAGGTATTGGCTATATAAGCATAGGCTTGCCCCCTCCCCCTCCCCCATACTGATCCCCCCATACCTCTACCAGGAATTTCCTATACCACTCAGTCTCAGGTCGTTTCTGGCCTCCAGTGGGGAGAGTTGCTGGTTTGTTGAATCTGCGGCTTGCCTCAAGCTGCGGTCTCTGACCATACAGGGACATATACGAGTTGGGAAATACGAGCAGAAAATACTAGGAATATTCACAGGTAAATACCATAATTTAGTCATTTTAACACATATGCTGTAATGTGGAGAATGTGACTCTAGGCCGGCTCATGATTCCCATACTATGCCTACATGCAGTGACCTAAGACCTCCAAAGCTCCCGGATATATCCCTA
Source organism: Harmothoe impar (assembly GCA_947462335.1). Taxonomy (NCBI): domain Eukaryota; kingdom Metazoa; phylum Annelida; class Polychaeta; order Phyllodocida; family Polynoidae; genus Harmothoe; species Harmothoe impar. The sequence goes on along the minus strand of OX381713.1, from coordinate 21,641,733 downwards.
TACGTGAATGTACAACATGGAAATAAATAGAACGTATATATAAACATCGTCAACTTTAAACACAGAAACAAGAGAGTAGATTTGGCTGCATACATGGTATACATGTATACCCCCCCCCCTTTATATGAGGTTTCAGATGGCACGTGGTTGTGTGTGCATACCGTTACATGTATAGCATTGAGCTTTATTGCATTTATACCACTTTATACATAACAATTTAGCACGGGAAGGCATGCCTCCCACTCAATATATATTTGTGTCCAATCCCCAGCACACTTCACCCACGATACCTGCAATTTGATACAATGGACAATATATCGGTGGTCAACACTGCATAAAAAGAGAATACCGTTTTGAATTCCCCAGATAAGAGGTTCTTATCACACCAATACCCAGTATATCTTGTTTCACACCCATCTGGCACCATTGAACATTATGGTTGACTTAGCCCTGGTGTCTACTATCTTGTCCATTGATACTATAATTATAAGGTTAAGACAGACACTTGGCTTATCTGCCCAGACATAGACGTATGGATAAGTATGATAATTACCTCCTTGAATATTAGTTCACATGGGCCTACGATGTTATTCATTATATCCCTAGTATATCTGTGACATCGATATACCTATTTGTATATTAGTGTATGGGGGACACAATGGTGGCCTACACTGTTATACCGAATACCTCCCTATATCATAGACATCAATGATATATCTGCTTGTGTCAGTGTATGGGGGACAAGATGGCGGCTTAAATTGTTACACTGATAACATCCCCATATCAAAGACATTAGTACACTCATTTGTAATACTAGTGTTAAGGGGACAAGATGGTGGCTGACACTGTTATACCTTTTATATCCTTATACATGTATCTAAGACACCAAAACACCTACTTCCATATTCTTAATTGTATGGGGGACAAGATGGTTGCCTACATTGTTACACCGATTAGATCCTTATATCTGAGGCCTCGATATACCGACGTGTATATCAGTGTATGGGGGACAAGATGGCGACCTACACCAATTACGTCCCTATATCTAAGACATCAATATACCAACTTGTATATTAGTGTGTCCGATCAAAGAACACCTGTCCCGCCCATGGTGACCAGTGTAAACATGCCCCCCCCCCCCCCCCCCCACACCTCACCTGGCCTACCTGGCCTGGTGCCTCGGGCAGGTAAGGTAGCAGGTATACCGGTATGTGGCTGAATGAACCAAGTCCACATGTATCATGTAACTGTGCACCTGGCGCTAGTAGCAATGTTTTGATACATAATATCAACTATTAGTTTACAATCGTTGGTGAAATGGGACCATTTATACACATGTACCTGTTAATAATTGTTAGCTATAGTAGTATCTGGTACTGGGCAACATGTAGAGTCATGTTTATTTGTGTGGGTATAATGCACTATTTCCTTTCGTCATGATGCATGTATGAATTAGTGCAGCAGTGGTGAGTAACTCTCCAGTGCTGCATTCATGCACCATGCCGACCCTGTATGATTAATGTACTCCTGAAAGATCAGCATGATGCACTAGCACAAAATACAGCGCCACCGGCATCGTGATGTGAAATAAACATGAATATATATAAGGGTTGAACAGACTGTATGAACAAGAGACAACGATTCCATAATAGCAATCTCTTCTAATTTGTTCCGAGGCAAAACCGAGTTAATCAATAAGCTACAACTTTACAGCCTTGACGTCTATAAAGAGGTCAAGACATTCTGCTGGAAACAAATAATTATGTGGATCTCAACAAGTTTCATCCCGGTATAGAGGGTCATGAAAATAAGCATAACCCATTCCAGGCAATGTGTACCACACACAAATCGTCCATATACCCACATACACATACATACTGTCTTGCACCGACTGGGGTGAGATCTAGAGTCACCCCATTGTTGTATTCACAGACTAACAGTACTTATGATACCCAGGAGAAAGTTATCATAACTGTAGCACTAACAGTAATATATGTATGTAGCTTTCTCCTTCGGCAGTTGAACTGTGCTATTAGGAATATTTAAAAAAGGTGTTTCAGGCACTCCGACCCTAGCTACAAAACAGAGCTGAACCTAAAAGTTTCAGCCCAATTTCCGTTTAAAAAAAATATTTAAAAACTAAAATATAGAACTCAAAGTATCGAAATGCTAAAAGTACCAACCTCATTAATGGTCTTAATAATTGCCTGTCATCAGGGCCTAGCCTTTTAGCAGAAATACCCAATCATTTTTGATATACCATTCTGTGGGTCATGGTGAGTTATTCATGCTCTCAAAATGTAAAAAGAAAGAAAAAATAACCTACCTACCATAATTTCCAGACCAGGTTGCCTGAAACACAGCTTTATTTTAGCCTCAGGTGCAGTATGGTGTGTCTGGTATGTCAGTGTTATATAACCCCTTTGTATACCTATAACGTTAAGGAGACGGTATTCAGGAACTAAGTGGATTTATCCATTACTCACTCCTTCAATACTCCGCCCTGCACGTCTCAAGTCCCAAGTACTTCAACCTTGCATTCATCCTCCATAACATATTTATAATAGTAATTACAAAATACTAAAACTCGAGGCAAGTACTTGTGTTTTGATTGTAGTTCTAGAGTTGACGGGCTTTTCCCATGAATGGTAAGACTCTGATTGTCTGAATAAATGTAGTTTCAAAGTAACTTATTTACAACTATAATGTAGAATATATCTTACAGGCTCATTATTTGGGGCTCACGTTCAACACGATTAAAACTCAAGTTCAAAAACCCGACACCACCTGTATCACGGTGATAATAAACAAAAAGTGGAAGACATCGTAGCTATCTACATATACACAGTATAGGGCCACTCACTTTACTCCAACACTGTCACTACCTGCTGAGTGTTTATGAAGGTGCTATAATCCGTACACTTGCTTATCTGACATTGCCCATGGAGAGATAGGACTAATATAGTATAATATAAACAATGCCTCACGTGCAGTAACTTTCCCACATGTACACATAGTGTAGGCACTGAGTTACCACCTCACACTGCACTGGACGCATTGATAACGTCTTAAAAAGCTAATCTATATCCTCCTTGGCACAGTTCAATAATGAAGTAATCCCAGATAACAGTCATAGCAACATAGGACATAGTACAAACGAGTGTATTACTAATAGTATTAGTTATAATTAATCAATTATAGGGAATTAGTTAGTAGGAAAGAGATATGGAAAATGCAGTGTTGAAATAAGAGTTATGGATTTAATCACATGTTTTATGCATGTTCTTCAACTTCTTTTCCTGTGTAATTACTGCTATTCCAATTGACTCCATGTAACCTGACGAATAGACTTAAGATATCTAAGGGAGCCTATGGCAGCCTCAACGTAGCATGTCGTCAAAACAACTGCAATATTAAAGCTGTAGTCAATCATTCAAATGTCACGGCTCGCTGGTAAGGCAGGGCGGGGAGGAGAATGGCATATAGTATCTCTGATGTTATATGTGTACTTGTATGGATATGGACTGGAGGTCTCGACGTGTGGATAAACGTCAATATAGAAATCAATAAGTCCGTATACTTCCTTATTATATATGGAGATATGAGATATTAAAGCACGAAGGGGAGAGATCTAGTTCCCGTCAACAATAGACTTCTGGGAATTCCCATGTTATGAGTATATTGATCAATTGGTAAGCAATCCATCCTGCATGCAGAAGTGCCGTGATAATATTAACTGGTGATTTCAAAGATACATCGACAAATGCCAACGCCCATTGATACCGTTGTATTTCACGAGTGGGGGCGTGTATCATCAGATATCATCACTCGTCCTACGGACTCATGCTGATATCTGAATGATACACGGCACTCGTGACCTTATATCCATTCATTATTGGTTAAATATATATATGTGACATGGACTGGGAAAAGGGGCCTTAGTGTACCCTGCACTAAGGTCCCTTTTCGCAGATTGTGCCACATATGTTGAAGGCTTTATCTGGCTAATGTTGAGACAATTGAGACCATTATGTTCTCTGATGGCGTTACAGTCCAAGCCTTCATGTTGAGACTATCACTTCTGTCTAGGCCACAGGTTAAGCCATGGTGTGGCTTCTGTTTAAACTACAGTTGGAACCACGATGGCTTCTGGCTAAGCCGAAATTGAGGCTGTGATGTGGCCTCTGACTAAACCATAGTTTAGGATAGTTGAAGCCATTGTGTGGCCGCTGCCATAATCACAGTCGAATCCATGATGTGGCTTCTGTCTAAGCCACAGTCAAAGCCATAATGTGGCTTCTGCCTAGGCCAAACTTGCAGCCATGACGCCGAAGCCACAGTTGAAGCCATCGTGTCGCTACTCTTAGGGCCACAATTGAAGCTATGATATGGCTTCGGTTGAGGCCGTATAATGTGGACTCTGCATGTCAAGTCACAGTCGAAGCCACAGTACAAGATGAAGCCATGAATTAACTTCCAATGACCTACAGACTAAAAATGATATCATATCGTGTTTCATTTGCTAGATAGTGATGCACTGTGCGTACAGATCAAAGATCCCCTTTTATGCTGGGTTCTATGACATCTCCTACCACTGTTATCATTTTACATGCTTTGAAATCAAAACTCTGGGCAGTCTTTGTATATCATGAATATGAGTTAGTATCAGTGACCACACATATAGGTATGATCCTTCTGCCAATAGTGATTATCCTATATTACTTTTAGCTGTAAGATTCTTTGTCAATTATTGTAGGTCACTCGGTCCAAAATTGTGAAATGTGTTTTCATAATTTGTGGAGGTCCGTACTTTGTGGAGAAACAGCATCCTAGAAAGCAGGTAACGCACCTCGATATCATGATTTTCTAGACTTTAGTGTTCAGTGGACCCCATCACTTGAAAATCCTTGGTTTGCTTCTGACTCATTCCTAATCCAAATGAATATGCATAATCAGCTTACAGTCTGCCCATAGAGTGTATGGTTTATATCAACATGTACACCTATGGCCTACCAAGTCAACAGCTATGTTCTTTTAAGCTGTTGGCAGGTTGGCTGAGGCAACACTCTACCGGAATGCAATATGGGTATGACGAACCTAATCCAACTAGATAGGTCTGAACTCGTGAACCTGTGTGAAACAGTACAGTAAATACCCCCTTCCCTTTCATGTGAAAATAATTATATTTGATATAAGTTTTCTTTTTTCATGTTTTCATTTATTAAAGGGATATTCCCCCAGTCCATAAGGACCACCTTTACAACCCTCTTGCACTGAGTGGACTGTTTGAGGGTCGAGGGAGACGGCTGCGTATAGGGTTCTATGTATGATTATGATTGACAGGAGGTAATCATACATAAACCTATGCAATTAGTACGAACTGAAAAGCGAGCCTTCACAGAGAGTATGTCTTAAAAAAGCATAGCTTCACTCCATGTTATCGAGGAATGTATGTCTTACCTTGATCACGTCTTTCTGATATCCATGTTTGGCATTTAGGCAGCACTCCATAAGGCCAAGGATATACTCCTCCAGCATCCTCCCTAGACCCTTTAAGGGCAGTATAGTTCTTTAATACATTATGCCCTTTGTAGTCATGCTACGTTGATGCAGCCCTAGCGGGGTTATTTACCAGGACTGCATTCACACATCATGCTAAACCTACTGGTAGAACCCCAATACCCTTCCTCAAAAGGTAAACATGATGCATGAATGCAGCCCTTGGGAGTAGAGTCACCAGAACTACATTCATGCATCATAACAATAAAGGGAAACCTACGTTACAAGTGGCAATACTACTTGTGGCGAACCGCAACCCATCTGCCTCGATGCACTTTGAACATGATGATCATGTACCAGAGAGTATTCATGAATTATTAGTGATGAGGCGCTCCGACACTTCCTGCTTCCCCTCCAATATTTGCAATCATGCGTGACCCTGGTGCACTTGCAGCCCTGTTGGAATGTACCCCAGTGTCTAGGATGAGAAAAGAGTCCATGGTGTTAGCTTAGCCGTTTTGAGAAATGGTAGATTCCCTACCTAACGCTACTGCTCAAAGCGTTTTCTCCCCCTAAACAGCGCTAGGGAAATGTTCTTCCTTACCGGATTTCAGAAAATTCTCATTGATTTTTTTGGTCTTGGAACAGGGACTTAGTCTTTTTTTTAAATTTCATATTGATAGTGATACCAACTGAGGTGACACTTTATGAGTATCCTTGGTTTCAGAGAATGTTGCGACCATTTTGAATGACATCCTACATGAACTTTTTGAATTGGTATCAGAGTTTCTGGAATCCATACAGGATCCTTCTGGTTTAGTAAAAAAAAAAAAGGACACAAATAATTGGGCCACTTAAAAAGGATAAAATGGTTTCTCATTACCGCGCGCATCATAAAAATCAGGTTTTGAGGAAAAGTGTGTTTTTTTGTTTGTTTTTTTGCAAATTAAAAAAAAAGAAAAACATGATAGAAATGGACAAATATTGGCACATTTGGTATCAAATTAAAGCTTATACTGACAGCAATATCAATACATTTTTAACTACTAAAATGTGAATTTTGATCACCAAAAACGTATTGCATCCTATACATTTTAGCCCGTGAATTAAAAAAGAAAGCCTCCCTCTTCAGATTTTTCAGTCATTGGTGATGAGAAAACACTTTTATTTGATTGGCCTTATATCCAACAGAATTACCATAGTGCTGCATAAGTTCACAGGCGAGAGAAGCAAACACTCATGCCATCCCAGTATCTGCATGGTAACCCCCTAGTCTATTTCGCTGGTACCTGCATAATTAACACTGCACACATGGGGCCCCGGCCGGGTAGCAGCGCAGGTTAGCCTTCAGGGTCGTTAATATTTCACAATGTGTGTTTTATTTCTTTAACAGAAGGTGTACATAACATGTGGTATAGGACTATGCAATATTAGATGAAAGGGGTTATGGTTCTAAGGATAGAGGGTGAAGGCTCTGTACTGTACTTTTTAATGTACATTGTATATTCTAATGTTTATTCTACATCAACATTGGACCTATTTGATTGCTTTGCATCTAATAACTGAACATCTGATCTGATGTAATATCTATGTTTCTTATGAGGTATCACTATTAATCTAGTCCTAATTAGCGTCTAGCAAGTACATTACATTTATTGGAACACAAAATAGAATAGGCATGCTCATTCACCGTGGTTAGAATCCTAACTGGGTTATCTTCTCAAGTCCCCCCCCCTTCTCTAGGTTTAACAGGGTGGCATACATAATTATAATCCAAATAGATGTATTTCTAAGGCGGTTTCTAAAACACCTTGTAATTCCATGCATATAAGTTTTATATCACATTATAATGACTAATGTTCCAATGTTTTACCTTACTGGTTGTCTCATGCCAAAAGGACTAATCTGACTGCTGATACATAACTGTAAATGGTTTATGAAACCTATGTAAGATACCATAATGAAATTAATAATCCTGGGCATAATAGTTTTTAGGTACATATGACATAGGTATAATACATGGGAGGTGCTAGCCTCTTTATTTATTGCTTATACATTTGTGAACGACATATATATACGTAAACCTTCATAATAGCCTGTTAATATTTGAGCCATAGTCACACATGGGTTACACTATATAACATTGCCACTTCTCAGCCATTCATTACAACACTGGACACCGCCCAGACCTAATCTGCTAAAGCCTCAGCCTACAACTAGTACAGGCGTCTCATTTCACACATGGGGAATGTCCAGATCAGTGGGACAAGGTGGTAGATCTCTGCCAAAAGACTTTAATTGAAACTGGATTTGAGACATGACGTTACAGAAATTGTCTACCTACCTAGAGACATGGGGAAGGGGCTTAGGGGTTAAATTGTCTGAACACAATCATGTGCAAGACTGCAAGTAAGTGAGTATGCTCAATTATTTAAGGACATTATTATGACACATCCATTCTCCCTGCACATGGATATCTGTCCAAGTGTGTGCTAGATAACTAGTTTATGGCTTAAACGCTTCTTGTGGCGGTGCTAACAAGGCCCATGGTGACCTGTGTGTATCTGTGCAGATTATATTGTAGCTTATTCATTGTATTTCTCATACCATGCCACATCCTGATATGCCTATTGATTCAGAGGTAGGAGAAACTGCAAAAATAAATATTGGCAATATGAGTACATCCTAGAGATATGTTGGGTCTAGTACATTAAAACATGTCTAGTATGAGTTTTTAACGTCATATTAACCCCATGAAACCCTTTTTTTAAATGGTCAGCTGAAATACAATAGCCTTCAGATTCAATACTTATGACTATAAGATGGGAGAATGTAATAGTAAAAATCTCCGGTTTAACGTTAACAGAAACATGACAAGTGGCACCCCCAAACTTCACATCCTGAACACAAGTCGGTTTCAAGGGTTAGACCTTATGAGATTTCTATAAGTCTGCCACATGTGAGGATAATGCTTACATAGGTTTGACTTGGCACTCATACCTAGTGCATTGGTGTTAGTGTATAGCTCAAATAACACCAGGCGTTAGGTGCTAAGTAGGCTATGTAGGGGGCAAAATGAGTAATATAAACTTGTATGAATAGAAGTGACCTTGTAGCATAATATATGAAATATAGATGGAAATAAATGATTATTATCACAGTATTGCCACATAAATACATTGGTACACTAATACATGGCCAGAATAGAAAATCTATACCAACGGTTGGTTACTTGCTACATCCTTTTGCACTTGAGTTCATGATGTAAACCCTAAAGTGCAGAAATTCTTATATAATCAGGCAAATGTAGTTTCAATTTAAGCCGCATCATGGCTTCAAATGTGGCTTCAAATGTGGCTTCAAATGTGGCTTCAAATGTGGCTTCAAATGTGGCTTCAGTAAAAGTGATGGCATGATTTCAACTGTAGTCTCAATAGAACCGACATCATGGCGTTAGCATCATGATTTAACTTCAACAGAAGCCACACCATGGCGTTAGCTGTCGCTTTGAAGAAGCCACACCATGGCTTCAATTGCACATTGGCATAATACTGCACAGTGGCTTCAATATCAGGGGTTTAACTCCAGCTTAAAATATAAGTTGCAATATTAGAAGCCAGACCACAGTATCCACTGTTGTCTCAATAAAATGGTAGATCATGGTTTCATCTCCTGCTGCTTAGAATTACAAAAGTTAAACATGCTTTCAGCTGTACCTATTGCACATTAGATAAATCGGTCAACGCCCTAAACACGACTCAGCAGAGGCCATTATGGTAGCCATTCAGCTACACCTGTATTTGCCTTGTACAGCTTACATGATACGCTCTTGACGATTGTATAAAATATTATGCACTATGATAAATCCTAATGAAAAGTAACATAACGCCATGATTTCTTAAAACCTATACTCATAATTATATGAATAATGCAAACTTTACATCATCTCAAGGTTTTAGAGTCTGAATCGAAAGTTGTCCATCCACTATGTCTTGTATCTTAAATCAATTATTTGTAGTAGATAACGCCTTTAATATAGATATTATCCTCCTTTACATTCTCCCAAGTACATCTGAATCAAAACCGTCTTGTATCTTAAATCAATTATTTGTAGTAGATAACGCCTTTAATATAGATATTATCCTCCTTTACATTCTCCCAAGTACATCTGAATCAAAACCGTCTTGTATCTTAAATCAATTATTTGTAGTAGATAAAGCCTTTAATATATCCTCCTTTACATTCTCCCAAGTACATCTGAATCAAAACCCCCATCCACACCCATGTGGTGATAACTGCAAGTTTTGGCACCACGACTGCTTATATAGGAAATTATAAATTAAGGTGCCACGTTTCAACTTGGTTCCAACTGTTTAAACCCCCACCGCCCCTATTTATGAGGCTGAGTACCTGTCACGACTCCACTCCGACTGTCGCTGGAAGGGTACCGAGATTTGCGCCTTTAAGATAACACCTTGTTCATTCTGAGTGAATTAGACTGTTTGCCAATCTGTGTCGTACAGCACACACCATACCACGCACACACCTGTGTATACCACGTCAACACACCAATACATGACCCGGTACCTCATACCTTATACTAGTAAACCCTTTAAGGATGGCATGCCACTAAAAGTTGACAGTTGTTGCAACAATGCACCCATGCAGCCCCGGCGAGTAACACGCCAGGACTGCAAAGGTGCATCTTGCCGACCCTTCACTTCTGGAGAGTCTCAACCCTGTAGGGTCGGCATGTTGCTTGAATGCAGCACTGGTGAGTTGCTCGCCAGGGCTGCATTCAAGCATCATGACGACCAAGGACATGATCCATTATTGCATGGTGCTGTCCTTAAAGGGGTTAGGTATACACCAACACCACACACACTCCAGGGTCTGCTTGTGGCACTCAGGTCACCTTGATGTTAAACATGGGGTACTTAGGTTAAATAGACTAAGCTGGGCTGATTTGGCACTCACCACCCATAGGCACTGACTAATCATCTCTTTACAAATATTGGTGGAGGACTAAACTAGGGAAGGTATTCATGAATGACTTCTACTGGTGTAGAAACGACAAGGTTGTTTTGTTTTGTGTGATGATGTAGCCTTATCGATGGTTCTGGTCATTAGTGACAACTTTAAGGGCCTTAGTTATTCCTGGTACATGGTGTCAATTGCAGACATAGTACTGACAGATAAAGCATGGTTGGATGTGGATGAAGATGTGGGGTCAGACCAAAAACCACGTATTCTCTGGATAGTTAAATGATTGCTTATTAACCCCTCCCCCCCTCCCACCTTCCATATAAGACCCAGAGTATACCCTGAATCTGGCTGCATGTGCTGCAAGACTTCGTTCCTTAAAGTTTTCATTTAGATCTTTCCCCCCCCCCGTTTGTTTCTTTCTTCTCTTGGGGAGGAGGGGGTAAGAGGGCAAAAAATGGTTCATCCCCTTTCAGTGAAAAAGCACCCGCCTTATTTTATATAGTGTAAAGTGGATGGTTAAATGATATGGATATCCACCAACCCCCCTCCTTTTGTTAAATAATGACCACACCCTTAGCTTGCATTAATGATGTCATGAAGGCTTTACTTATACAATGCACTTCCTGACTGACTAATGTTTTGTTAAGCAGTTAAATCCATTCATCATACGTGTCCATATTCGTCCGTTTCACATTGGTTATTGATGACTTCCATTTTTTATATGGAACTCTTCTTCCATAAACCATAGCTTTTTTTCATGAAAATGGACAATTCTCATGTCCCATTTCTACATAGTATTTGTAGGCGAACATAAACACAGTTGATACCATTTCATATTTTTGCATTTTTCCAGATCCATGCTACTCCAATGCCACCCACGTCTCTTATTATTTACCGGAAACATAGTAGCCTAAAGCATGATTGCGGACTTCCGTCTAGCTTTTATAATTATTCCTTTCACTGGTTGTTCGACAGAAAGTTCTCCCTAAACAAAAGAGGCAAGACTAAGAGTGCATGTAGCGTAGTTATTGTATATGTAGGATCCCATGACTTATCACTATTTCCATCTGGGAATCCTATTAGAACCCAGTAATGCTCTTAGATAGGGCAGGCAATATGTATTGTTCTGGACCTCATTAGTAAATAAGATGCATGGGATTGCCGCTCTTTATGTAATTCCTAAGCTTTCCTTCTTTATGACCATAGATGCATCATGCTTCCTCACTTTAATCACGTTCTTGGGAATATGTATAGCACTGATGGCCACCGTCCACTCGGAAATGTATTGACTCAATCGGCCGAAGTTGCCCAGTGGACGGGGCCATAAGGTGTCGTTGATATAATACATGGAAGACATTTTTAAAACTGATCCCCATACAGATACTGGGGGGATTGGCCATCGGTCATAAAATTATGTCTAAATATGAATTTAATCTACCGGTAGCTTTCACAAATAAACTGCTAAATCTAGAGCATGAATTGGACCTAAACTTCTATTCATCGACTATAATATAGGGCCAAATAATCCCGACTTGGCAGTAGAATATTACGTTCCCTGTCAATTTAAAGAATTGTCCATATCACCCTGTCGAATTCAAGAAATGCCCATGTCCCATGTCACTATAATCTTTGTATTCCTCCTCTTCCATGTCACCAAGCCCCAAAAATTGATACTGTGTGTTACCCTGTTGGTCTCTGCAGAGTTTAATTGTCGGAATTGCTAGAAAACTCCCCAACGGGTTTCAGGCATGGATATATATATATATATATATATATATATATATATATATAGGCCTATATATATATATATATATATATATATATATATATATATATATATATATATATACACATATATATATATATATATATATATATCTATATATATCATAATACTATGAGATACGGTCGTTGTTGTTGACTAATCGACTTATAGACTGCTATTTGATATTATATTCCACTTGACTAAACTTAAGCTGACTTTTCTTGTCTCGATGCCCTCTCCAGTGCAATCAACCCCGGCCTGATTAACCCCACTCCACGGTCTCCTGCATCGGCGATGTGTAGACCTATATAATAGTTGGCATACAGTTGTACCCACAAACGACGGCATATATGTACACTGTAAATATAGTGTTTAGAATTCAAACACTTATTATGTCCGTTATGTTAAACACTTCACAAAAAGTATTTAAATTCTTCACACATTTCAACTCAACACTTTAAAAAAAGCGTTGAGGTGTTTAGATTTTAAGCACATACTTGTGATATACACTGGGAAAAGGGACCTTAAAGTACCCTGCACTTTGGGCCTTTTTCGCAGATCGTGCCACAGTGATATAAATATATATCTATAGATATTCTGGTATATGATTATTTACAAACCATTTAGATAATTTGCCATTCCCAAACTAGCTTTGAGGTATCGAAAAATCTCTTGTGGAGGTTCACAAATCAAAGAGAAAAACTACCCTTTAAACTGACCGTTACTCCCTTATGTTATTGGTAATTTGCCGTAGGATGGCTGTCGATTCCCATCCTGCTAGGCAGCCTGGCTTTGTTAAATATTCATGTCTGATTGGTCAATATAATTATGACACTCCCATCGCATGAGGACATATACTCATATAACCCATAACTCTTTCTGATGGAATGTGTGCATTCATGAAATCCATAAAATGTCCACTAATCAAAGTTGTGACGACATTTTAATGGACAAAGAGTTACTCTTTTGTCTTTGACGGGAAGGGCAGAGATCCCCAAAATGTCTTGTAATAATTTATCATTTAAACCCTCACCGCCCCTATTTATAGGGCTGAGTACCTGGCCCGAGTCCACTCCGACTGTCGCTGGAGGGGTACCGAGATTTGCGGCTTTAAGGCCGAGCATCCACTATATATGCCATGGCTGGCCGAGCATCGACTACAGTCAGCATAACTCTATGGGATTATCATAGGCTCGCCCTTCAGGAAAAGTTTTTGCAGAATATCTTGTCCCCACCACCAAAACAAAATACCGTAGTGGCTTGAATAAGCGCAGGGGTCTCAAATAAGCGCAGGTTTTGAGCAAGCGGAGGATAAATGATATATGGTATCGAAATGAGAATTTAGGCCATTTTTGTATCTTGAATAAGAGCAGGTCCTGTTTAATCGCAGGGTAAATGGTACCATCGAAATTTATAAGCGCAGGTGCGCTTATTCAATACAGACAGAGAAAAAACACTTTCTGGTACAGGATTCAGTTCAGACTCTAGATTCTACAAAGTTTATGTACTGGATATACTCCTGGGGGTCGAGAGGCAATATCATTGATATAAGCCAAGGCCGAAGAAAACTGGGGTGATTTATACAACAGCACCACAAACTAAACAGCACTCTTAAATTTGTCTAATGGGACAATGCCTCACCACCATAGGCCTTAGTTAACAGGCTCAAACACATGTGGCTGTGTGGTCCTTGGGCTAGGGCACAGGGTCCTTCTTGTTGGGATTGGGACAAATGTGGTTCAAACCCCTCAATATTTTTAAATAGCATTACTCATTGGTCTCAAAAGGCAGAAGCAGTACATATACTATTGGGTGATGAGTATCATTGCATGAGTCCCGATGGAGCAGTTGGTTAGCGGGTGGGCTCAATAGTTCTGAGGTTGTGGGTACGGATCCTGCTAGATACCCTGGCTCTAAAAGAGAAAAAGAGAGCTTAGATATAACCACCTCCTAGGGGTGTATAGTTTGAGGCCAACCTGGACGCCGATAATCCCGTGAACTGTACCGGAAGGAAGGTTGAGGCTATAGGGTAACCTTTCTGGGCCATATACTGCAGTTATACATTATACCCTTTGTCGTCATGATGCATAAATGCAGCCCTGGTGAGTGACTCGCCAGAGCTGCATTCAAGCATCATGTCCACCCTATCGGATTGATACACCTACAAAGTGTCATCATGATGCATGGATGCAGAAAAGACTCGCCTTGAGCTGTATTCATGCATCATGACAACCAACATTGGGCATTGCAATATAGCAGTGTACTTTTCTTAAATGGTTAATCCTGGATGATCCATGTCTGAGAGGACTAAGCTGGGTACCCAGGGTGTAGTTGACTGTAAGAGGAGCAGTTTATACTGACACAACCCAATTCTACACACCTGATACAATCTGGGTGGTCTACCACCCTGCCGATAGGTTAACCATTTAAAATAGAAAAGTTTGATGTATTGTTTTGTCGGAATGCATGAATACAACACCAGCAATTAATTTGCCGGTACTGCACTGATGCATTATTGTCCAAATCATTATACTGGGTATACATTATGCCGCATATATTAATGATATTATGAAAAAGCTATGTCGACATGTCGAATTTAGGCGTTCACCCCCATTATACACTGTTTCCATTATAACTGAATATTCATTACACTGCCTGTTCTTTGGTATCTTCGTTTGGGACCTAAACACAAGCAACCAGCTCACTGCTGGTTTTCAACCAGCTCTTCTGACCAATCAGAAAATCCGGGAGCAGTCACTGCGTGTACTTGTCCCGCACATGTACATCTATAGGCAATCTATATTCACTTCACAGCAGTTACTATATACACACTAACATACGAGTCTCCAATACAGCTATTTTTATCAGACTCCTTTATGAAGGGTGTAGTGATATTATCAGCAGAGCCCGCAGGGCGAGGCTGATAATATCATTACACCCTTCATAATGGAGTCTGATAAAAATAGCTGTATTGGGGACGAGTATGTTTGTGGATTTATTATCATTTGGCTACCCAAAAACGAATTCAGAAGGTTTATATACCTATACTAAAGGAACTACTTCTCCATGTGTTGGAATCACCCCCAAGTGAGGCCTAAGACATTGGTTGTTTGGTGAAAGCACCTGTCCAGCCCTACAAGGAAGTGGTCATTTTTACCAATTGGAGGGGTGGGGTGGTTGTGGACTTTGGTGTGAGGACAGTGGGATCCCCCCCCCCCCACTAGAGAGGGGCTAGATTTGTCCTATCCCTCCTCACCAAGGCTGCTTCAAATTGATCGCAGATTAAGTCTTTTAGCTATAGTATACAGCCTTTTCAATGAAGAGGAGAGATTTTTTGCCCCCCCCCATCCCCATTGGAAGAGTCCACATTCTCATGGGGTACAAACTTGTTGGTTCCACCCAAAAGAAATCGACCCCCCCCACCATTCTAAATGAAAACTCCCTTAGTATACTCAACTGCCCTGACCTGTTATGACATCTGGTGATTGCCACCCCTCTGCACCACTAGCACTGTGCATACCTGCGAATGTCCACTTTTAACAAGTACCCTACTTAACACTGGGCATGATAAACATATTGGTTGGTCAGTATATATGTCAGTGCCCTCTTATTTGATTGGATGACAATTAGGGCGGACTACTTTCCTGCCAGTGGACAGGGTGAATACAGGAACATTTATCACCATAGTAAGCCGTTTCCCTTTGTTCCAATGTATCAACTCCGCCAAATGATAATAAAATCCACTATAGGGCTGAGACAGGTTGTTATATTATTGTCCTACAATAGCCACTTATGATTCTGGGTAATTTGTTATAAATCTGGATATAGGACCAATCAGGCGAACCCCTCACTTCACACCAGAGACAATGGGCTGGTGGTGGTTAAGATAGGGTATAAGTAACAGGTTATCACCCTTATCAATGGCCATTGTTCTGTGGTGATAGTGGAGGCAGATATTTAAGACATTACCCATAGTCCTATGGCTAATCCAATATGGCCGCCGGGGGTGTTCTGCCCAATATGGCAGCCCCCATGGTCTAATAATATTATGTCTAAGCCCTATCCCAGTGGGCACAAAATTCAGTTCAACATTAAATCAACATTGAATCAACATTGAATCAACATTGACAACCATTTGTCAATGTTGATTCAATGTTCTGTGCCCACTGGGATAGACTAAGTATCCATCTGTGTAGTACTTGTTCCAACTTAAGCACGACCTGTCAGTGTCAGTATAAGGCAGTATAACTCTGTGGTGCTTACATACGCCTTATTGATCTTTTATTGATTCCTTCACTTCATCGATTGATTTCTGAGCTTTTCACTTTAGACGAAGGCGTCTGAACTTTAAGTTGGTGTTATTGGACGTCAAAGCTTGGAAGCTTGATTAGATCACGGCACCTTTGGAGGAGCGATATTATGTGTATGTATCTATGGGATACATAACAACTATAGGTCAAATCCCACAAGACAATCTATGCTGGAAACTCTCTGTGAATTGGGGATCTGTTGCAGATTGGGAGCCTGCTCTCAATGCGCAACATATCTAACTACAAGGGCCGGGCTGATATAACTGAAAGGAATCTGTTTTGAATTGAGCCCAAACTCGGATCCAAATAATAAGTTAATTTCCCTTGCTTACTACTAAAAATATCTCTGCAAAATCATTATGCACACATTGTATATAGAAGATCTGAAATGCAAGGGAGGTCACTCGCAATTTCCAATGATGCGCAGACATCGTTTTCCAAACCCTTTCCAAGAATATCAGATAGAAATTCAATCTGCCCACAATTAGCCCTGCATAAAGTATCATTGTAGATGATAATTATATTTATGTATATCCCTGTTGCATTAAATCATGTGGAAGTACAATTATTGTGGAGTAACCCCTCCTCAAATACAAACATTGATCCTTACAAGTAGAGTCACTTCAGTGCAAATCGCAGAGATGTAGTCCCATATATTGCCTGTAGCAATGGGACTTGGAATTTGCATAGGTATTCAATGGCCCTTGCGAATTGGAGGATAAGCAAGGCTCCAAATTCGCAATAGTTCCAATTCTTAAAATGCGTCGTACTCAACCTGTCGACGATAGTTCAGCGGATTATGAGAAGCATCATGCAAATTATGATAAAAGCAAGAGATAACTAAAGAAATGGGAAAGAGTGCCTAGCTGACATTTAGCTCAGGTTGTCATGGGAACCGTTTTCCTTAGAACCCTAATAAATGACAAAAGTGCCCATAAATCAGTATGTACAGATAGCTCAAAAAGCAGGTTTGATGTGGTTTATAGGGAGAATTGAACGAGAAAACAATATATGGTTATAGAGAGAGAGGTGCCTGGATATAATACGTTTCAAAGGAAGAACAAAGAAAGGAAATAATTATGTGTAGAACTCTCTGATATTGGCACAGGTAGAGAGGCTGAGCTTAACATAACGTGATGTTCGGCACAGCAACCTATCTTGGCCATCTCTTACATCAACTTGTTATGCAAGCTACACTGGGCGCCTGTACCTTTCGTTTTCTCAGTGTACTGGTCACCACAGACGCTCTGGGTGTCAGGTTCCATTTCCCCATTTTGGCCAATGGATTGACTATCATGAGATATACTGTTTTGACTATCCATTTCTACACCTATATTCTTAGTCATCTACTTTTTCATTTCCTCAATAGTTTTGATTACAATATTATTCTAATTTCCTGTTCTCTTCCTATTTTCCAGTTGATTCAATGGCTAAAGAATACCTGCCTATTTCAACTCTCCCTCATAATGCTAGCAAAGGAAGCTGCATCTGAAACTCCAAGATGGCTGCCATGAAACAAGATGGCTGCCATACACGACACGCTATGGGCTCGGTCAAAACTCCTTACGACACCGTAAACTAAGCGCCACAGGAAACAATGGCTGTAGAAGTTGGAAGTAGTTCGCCGCCCGTATTACCGCCCGACATGAACTCAGACCCTGTGCTGAGCTATAGCAGACACTATGCCAAGAAGATCCATGACTTAGGCAAATCCAGCCGTGAGACCTGGATTCAGACCTTGGTCGACCACGTTCTCCACGGCCCTCACCCAAACCGCCCCCACCAGAGAGGAGGGGGCGGAGGGGGAGCACGTGGAGGGCGCTCCGATCAGGCCTCTGAGAGGTCATACGAAAGCAGCAATGAATATAGCCCTAATTTGCCCCGACATCGAAAAGACACTGGTACAGCTTTTGATTTAGCCGGGGCAACCTCGCGTCGAGACGGTCGCATCATGAACAGCCTCAAAGACTCCCCATATAAACCAAAGCCCAAGATCCAGCAAGAGGCTCCGGTGTACCTCCGTAAGATTGTTCAGACGCGGGACGGTTACACTAATCGGAGTCGTGAGGCTGGTCTCAATACGGCTCGCAGTAAAAACAAGGACAAAGATGACGCACAGTCCACAACGAGCTCCGCACACAAAGCGCATCACTACCCACCCATTAACAATAACAGGTTTAAGGACCACAAGTTGAAGTTCATCCCCCAAGAGTTAGCTGCTAGTCCCTATGTCAGCCAAAGGTCGAATTATCAAGTGGTCCCCATAGAGAAAGTCATGGCTCCCCGAGCTAAACAGCGCCCCCATACGCGACATGCGGGTCCTCGTAAAGACAATCACAGTTCGACCAATCAGCGGTCGACAAATCCTTACCTTGCATCTGCGCCTGCTCACCATTCCCATCACTCGCAGGCACATCATCCCCCTACTGAGGCATGGCGGCCACAATATGTGCCCAGCACAGCACAGATGCTTGCGATGGAGAAACGCGCCAAGTCTGTCTCTCATAAGGCAGTAAAGGTAAGTGTAAGGCCCCAGAACCTGAGACATTTGACCCTTTCACACACCTCTCAAGACACAGGGAGGACTTTCCCCCTGCAGGATTTCCAGTACATGTATTTGAATTACAGTCAACTCCCTCTAATGCGAGCACCCTTCACAGTCAGCATTGGTCCCTGGGGCCCATATGTGTTTTACTTGGGCCAGCTGGACTTGCCCATCTCTGGGTTATGGTCCCTTTTGTCCAGGGCTACCAGTTGGAGCCCAGATGTGCCAGCCCACAAATTTTTTTTCCCCATAAATACATTGTAAATATTTGAAAACATCTGATTTCCCTCCAGGGGCTGGGCACTTTGAATCTGGGCTGACCCATCTGGGTTCCCACTTGTAGCCCTGGACAAAAAGGACTAAAACCCAGGGAGGGCAAATCAGCTTGCCCAGGCAAAAACACATATATGGGCCCCATCAAGCAATGTTGACTGGGTTGGGACTATGAAAAAGTGGCCGCATTGGTGCGGTGGCTTCATTAGAGGAGTGGCCGTTAAATGGGAGTTGCATACATATTTTAAAGAGACATTAGAAAGTGACCACACGTGGCATGTTAACATAGCTGATTTACACGCATGCATAGACAACTGCAATAGGTGTTGATTAAATGATATTGACTTGGTCTGTCTCATTGTGTTTTCCATATTGCCATTTTCTTTTCCCCAAAAGTGATACTTTTTTTTATGGTTTCTAATAATGATGATAGTGATTCTCTCCAGAAAAGTTTAAATCTTGAGCTCCAATTATTGGCTGACTTAAATTTTACCTGCTGACACTCATCATACCATTATTTGTTCCTCAGTATAACTGTTAGGGCCAATTTCGTTTTGTAGGAAAGTAAAGTCTTCACTTGTGAGGCCCCATACCCAGTGGATGCCTATGTCCGCTTCAGTATGCGAAAACGAGGCTGGGTAGAGAAGTTTGCGCCCAGAATCCACAACAACATGCCGAGTGGTAAAGGTACCGCTGACAAACTAGAGTGCGAGCTGGACGAAGGTAAGCTGTAGGAATTGAGATTATTGCAGTTATAAGTGAGTCCGATGATTAGGGCTCAAAAGAACAATCTTCTTTAAAAGCGACCAGGAAGGAAGATTATGAATTTGAAAGAAATCGGACATAGTAACTTTAACTCTCGTTCTGTCCCGGGGTAACATTTGATTGCTAATTTCCCCCTAAATAGCCTACTGCTAGTACAGTGTATGTGAGGCATTAGGAAAAGATTGAGAGAAATCGGAGAGCAAATTTAATGATTATTACAGTTTGGTTATAATAAGTATATATAATATGGATTGCAAAGAGAACAGAATCCAGACTTTCACTCTTTCACTCATCACCTCTTATCTAAAGGGTTAAAAGAGTAGCTGTCACTGTCACTGATAACACAGGCAGCTGGGAGAGGCATGTGGAGGTTAGGGAGGTTGTTAAAAGGGTAGAAATCAAGTTTCTGTCTTTGTTTAGTCAGTCTTAAGATACTGGTAGAGGTTTGGACCAACACTGACCTGTCAGGGGCTACTCTGCTATAACGTGTCATTGTTGTGAGTGACGGGGCAAAGGGTCCTGCTCCTGATCGTCGAAATAACAATGTTATCCCATTACATTATGTGCATATTATATTCATTGTAGCTTTTATATTTTGACTTACAATAAAGAGCAAGATTCAAATCACATCAAATGGCTTGAACCAACTGTATTAATCCATGGTCTGGAAAAGACTCACAATAAAAACTAAGGGAGTGGATGGGAATCAGCACCCGTCTAACCGGCTATACTCTCGTACCTGTATGTTAATGAGAAAATGAAATGCAACAAACAAAAAGAGAGGTACCACCAAAGTCGTTCTTCTTCCATTTGACAGATTTTGATGTGATCTGCGACCACAACATCCCGCCCCCCTGGGCGGAGGAACACGGCATATATGCCACCATGGTAAGCCATAGTCCTCATTATTATAACCTCTTCCTGACTCCTAGATTTGGTGGGATTTTGAATTCACATAATGTACTTCTTCAATTTGGAATCCAAGTTACTAAATGGAAGCGCCATAAACTGTCCAACCTTTCCATATACTACTTACATTTAGGCACTACACCCTCAGAAAAGTGAGAGTCATTGTCGCTAAAACTACCCTCACCTGAGGGTCAGGCAGTAGTTTTAGCGACAATGACTCACTTTTTTGTGTGTGTAGTACCCATAGTGGATCCCATATCCTTCTGGTACATTGGTACTGTACCCCAGAAAAGAATACCACTGACTGTATAAGACACTGCAGTTCATAATCACCTAAATTAAACCTATTTAAAAGGACTTAACATCCTACAACACAAGTCCTAAATGAGATAGCAATACAAATGATGCTAATATCTTACAAAATCTCTTATTTTCTTAACATCTTTAAGTGGAAGTTCTAATCTAAATTCAGTCTCGCTTGGTGCGTCACCGGCCGGCACGGTTCATCTGGGCGGGACGGGCAGTCAACTCCATGGTTCTACACCAGGATGTTATAGTCAACCACTTCCCCAAAGCCAAGCACTTCTCATCTAAGGTATGTATATCAAAATAATCGAGGTAGCCCCTCTACTGTTTCATGAAAATCATATCTTTTTCATTGTATCAGGCATTTGAAGAAGAATAGTATAATATTTAGGAGGCCCTGTGCCCCAACCTTCCATTTAACCATCCGTCCAGCCTCTCTTTGTCTCCCCCACCTCTATAATTCTAATCTCTTGCATCTTCCAATTTCCGACCTTGGAGTGCATCGCATGCAGGGGACAAAGTCTCGACATTGATCATTTATTCTATGGATTAAATATCAATATGGACAGGAACATGGGGGAGAGTTGTAAAAGTTAACCTTACTACATTGTAACGTTAAGGATCCCACACCTAAATCCACTGGTCCAGAACAATTATTTATTCATTCTTAAGAAAACAATCGGAGACCTGACTGGTAGGTCTGGCTTCCTCTTGATTTCCTTTTTACAACGACGTATAACATAACTCTAATGATGGTAAAATTTCTGAGAAATTCCATTGACCACCCTGTCGGAGCCAGAAGGAAGAAAACTGTGGGCTGAATCTTAAATTATGGGCCATAGCCCATATTTGATAATGTCTATGTCAGAGATGTAACATGTAATACAAATGCATGTCATGGCAGCTTGTGTTAAGAAAGTGTTAGCCCTTCTATTGGGTGTGCTGGCTTTCATTGTTACGGCGGCTGGCAATGAGGACCCCACTTGCTCTCTATATACCCCAGACCCAGTTGGACTCCCACTTCCTGCTTATTCATTATTCAGGTCTCACACTGGTGTATTAGCCTCCTTCAGATGTTAAAGGGGCTATGTGGAAACCTGATTGTATTGATCGCAGATAGAGCTCTCACCCAGAGCACTCTGAGCCTAACCCGGCCAATAAACAAAGAGACCTCAGGGCAGACCATTTTTAGGCATTCTGAGCTTCACAGAGAGAAGAAACAGCGTCAAAAGTTATTCCAGGTTGCCTCCAGAATGACTCTCTTCTCTAGGGGAGTCCAGGCCGCCTAATTATAAGGGAGCCTCGGTGACTCTCTGACTGACTTAAGGGAGTCACCTGGGGTAGTCATATAGCTCTCTGTGCATAATTTATAGGCTTCCTTAGGTGGGCTGGACTCCCCTAGAGAGGGGAGTCATTCTGTAGGAAACCTGGACTCCCCTTTGATGCTGTTTCTTTTCTCTGTGTAGAACAGACAAAAGACACAGCTCAATGAACACAATCTAAGATAATACATAACCAGCTCTCTGTTATCTTACACCTTTATAGACCGCATGATACCTGAATACATTTGTATCCACGATTGCTACTATATATGTACTGTATATCGTTGGAGGTTATCACAAAAAACCAGACAAGTAGTTTCCAATTGGATTGTTGGCATTTATTGGAAGTTTTTTCTACATCGAGGTGGTGGAGAAGGATTTAATTAGATGGCTACGTTTCGATGTTATTAAAACATCTTCGTCAGGCAGTGAACAAGTTACATTTATGACATGGTTAAGTATAGTAAATGATCAAATTTTCGGCAGGTTGTCATGGTGACATCTACTATATATGCTGCACAGAGAAGAGTAAAGGTGTCTCCCACGTGGCTCTGGTGAAATAGAGAGTCGAACAGCTAATGACTCTGCTTATATGGAGGGCAAGCTTGAGTTGACTCTCTACTATCAGTTTGAACTTGAGTTAGCTCTCTACTATCAGTGTCAATCCAAGTTGACCCTTCATATAAGCAGAGTCAATAGCTGTTTGACACTCCATTTTTTACCAAAGTCACGTGGGAGACACGGTCGACTCCTTTACTTTTCTGTGTGTGTCTGCCTAAGGTGCATCACTTGCTACTTAAGTAGCCTAAAGCAGTTGTAATTGTTAATGATAAAATCTGAAAACCAACACAGCTCGTTCCATGCATAAAGACCGAACCTTGGACAACAAGGTCCATGGGTAACACCTAGATGAGATGAAACACAACACAGGTGAATACATGAAGGCGATTGAGAATTGTCCGACCGGGTAGTAGTATCATCTTCCGTGGGTTTTGGGGTCCTGGCTTTGAATCCCAGTTGAGATTTAGTTTTCAAAGTAGGCAACTACACACGATTTAATTTTCCATTTACCATTACAATTGATACACCTTTTTCCTATTTTATTTGTGTGCAGACGGGTATAGCCAGCAGTCTGCGGGACCTGCCCTGGTTAGCGAGCTCTGACCCGATGGACTTCTTCCCTCGGTGTTACCTGCTCAGTGAGGAGGAGCGGGAGGACCTCGTAGGTAAGGTATATTTCAATGTGATCTATTGAAAATAGAGCAGATATACCAATTTTAATTAAGGCTTTAGAGTGAAAACCGATGAATACAACCATTGTTAGTCCTCATAGTTAGTCTGGATGTATAGCATTTTACAAAACCATGCAATAATCATCTTGAATATCTATAAAATAACACAAACCTCTGTTTGTGTTATCCAGAAAGTAGTCCATGTAAAAATGATGTCTCAACAGAGGGCCTAAAACAGGTTACTAGTATATGTTAACAAGCTATCAAAGCTCAGATTTCATATCATCTTTTTTTTCCTCACAGATGATTTCCGGATGACAGCCTGCATTTCGCTCCTCAAGTGGGTCATGTCCATGTTCACGTCCGACGACGCACGGGAAAAACCCGCACCCTTGGAGAGGTCAAAAACCATTGAGGTCATCCATGAGGAGGAGGCTGAAGAGTCTGAACCAATCAGCAACCAGCAAACCATTCCTGAGCCTGACCAATCAGATAACAGAGAATTAGGTCAACAAGAGGCTGTTGACCAATCAGGAGACACAAATGAAGATGTAACAGCCCCCAATGACAGACCCCAGGGTGATGACCCTGATGACCTTGACAACACTGACTTGCACCTTGGGGAGGACATTGGAGAAGAGGATTATGACCCTGACTTTGCTTCGGCATCCGAGGATGAAAGCGATAGTGATGATGACGGTGTTATCGACAAAGTGAGCTCACCGATTCAAGGGAAAATGGGCAAGCGGAGTAAGTATTTCAATACTTCAGTTTTATTGGAAAGTAGAACATTCACTTTGCATTATTTGGCACCGCAACTTAATGTAATGAATTGGATCTTGGTGATAAGATATTCAAAATCCAAGTTGAAAAAGGCATCCTGATCACTGAAACCTGGTTTCAATTTAACTTTTTTTTCTTGCAAGAGACCACATACTTCACTTTTATTTAATTGAATTGATGTAAAATATCACATGCAACATCAAGCTATCAACGTTTCACAAGCAATGTTCTCTTTTAGAAGTCAGCCACCATAGGGACTCAAAGTAGTCGTGCTAATGCTTGGTTCACCGTCAGGCTTCCCAAAAATGATCTACATCTAGGAATATGCGGTCATTTTGTTCCTTCAGAAAGAAGACATGTAATCCTGAAATGGGAATAATGTTCCATATGACATTTTACCTGATACCTAATGTGACTATCATTCCTCACGTGCTATGTTTGAGTTCGGCACTATTGATCCTAAAATATTTACATCTACTTCCGTTCCCTAGTGGCCAACCTTAACTTAGGGTTTGAAATAATTTACCTACAGTGAAAACATTGCTTCACAATAATATGAATTAACTTTCACACATAATTAGAATACTTTAATACACTGTATCTTACTTACATTCAAGCCTTCACTCAGGTCTCCATGTCAAGTTGATTTATTTCCTTAAGTGATTACTTACTTCAACTTTCAGCGGGGATAACTATCGAGGCAGATTTCGACCATAATACAAAAGGTTAATAGATAATTCGTGTGATACCTGTATTACCTCTCCCTGACCTTGATACAAACACCACTAACTAACCCTTCTTCTGATTTGGGATCAAAATGATCTTTTTCTCCCTTTACAACTAGCACCTTTAGGAACTGTTCACTACCATAAACAAACATGTAATGTACTGGTCTGAAGGAAAACTAATTTATACATCATTATCAAATCCAAGGAGACTAAGCTGGCAGATGTTGTTATACAGACATTAAACAAATGAGCTTGATTTAGCTCTCTGGCATTGTATCCCAACAAGTATGTGCCATATTATTTACTAAAACCTTTACATTCTGAGACTTGATAGTCAACTAATGTATTAAAGAGAACAGTTCCTTTAGGTACATCAGATGCTGAGATTTCTGTGGTGCATGGGTGATTCCCTTTGAGATCTGGACTACGAGATATGTTTTTGCACTACTTCTAACAGGTCGAATTGGGTGGGGGGATGTGTTCAGCTGGGAATAGATCCTCCCCACCTTAGAAGCTTCCATCCATCCCCTATAGTATATAGCATGATGCATCTCATAGTGCTGCAGCAGGATAGACCACAGTAGCTGAACACCCATCACCAAAAATAAATAAATTTATATTCATTTGTCGTCATGATGCAACAATACAACCCCGCTGAGTATGGCATTACCACTGTACATTGGTACATCGAAGTGTATCAACCCTTTAGGGTCAGCAAGATGCAATATTGCAGTGCTGGCAAGTTACTCACATGGTGTTGCATTTATGCATCATGCTAATAAAATGGCGTTTTAAACTGTGCGAAACCACACCCTGAAAAAACGTTTTACTCTGTTACTTTACAAATCATATACATAGCCACCATCCCAGTAAATTAGCGTGAGGTTGTGCCGGCCAAGGGCATACCTAAGCCAATCCAATAGCGTTGGTTTTGGGATCAATGCCTGCACGAGCTCACTCTAGTTTGCTGGGAAGCTGTCTATCTGTCTGGACTGAGACAGTGGTGTCACCTACTATACAGTTGAAAGATGGTGAGGGACTTTTCAGGTTGTAGCTTGCGAAATAGACAGTGCCACTGTGTCCAGGCACATGGATAGTGTGGCCATCTAAGGCCGCTTTATTCTAATAACTTCGATTAGGGATCCGCTGCTAAGATTTTTGGCATTTTGCACAAAAAAAATACTGAATATATTTTACCTCTGCCCTCTGGGATTTTCTTGAGAATTTGACAACAAAAAGTAAAAAAGTATATGCTGATTAGCAAAAACCCAACATCTAGCCTTTCAAAATGGGGATATTTCTCAATATATCTTCGTTTGAAAGCCCGAAAGATGAATTTAACTAGCTTTTTTCCACTCTGCCCTGTGTGAAATGATGTGACCCAGCTTTTTTTAGTTTTTTCCCCCTCTGCCTTTCCAAAAAGTTGGAGCCAAAAGCCTGTAATCCAAGTTATCAGAACAAAGCGGCCTAAGGTTAGAAGACTATCAGACCCTCTGGTATATACAACACGTATACTACCAGTTGGCTGGGAGAGCAAAAGAAACTGCCTGTCTGTATAACACATACAAACCAAACACAAACCAATCACTGGGTATGAGTAAGATATGGATACACATGAGTAGCTGCATAGGTGTTATAGCCTTGGGTAATGGTAATTATCCTTGGCTGGTGCCTTGGACAATTGCCCTGACTCACTTGTACCATATCTACTACATACACCAACCAGTCCAGCATGCTCTCTTGTTGCAGTGCCACATATATGATTTGTCTGATAGCGTTGTTCACACACTGTGCATTCACACACATGGGTGTTTCATAGGATCCATGTTCATGAAATGTTTAACACTGCTATAGAACTGTGCACCTCACCCTTGTAAGCAACCTTCAATGTAATCCACTGTTCTCTTACATACACAGTGTAATAAACGGACTTTCGTATCTTTATGATATTGGTAGAGTATCAATTAAAGAACAAAGTCGACACAGTTCGGATCAAGTGTTACAGGTTGCAATATCAGGTTTATTCAGGTAAACCTAAACAAGCAGTCACTAAGTGTGCGAACTCCCTATAGAGTTCGGAACGGGTCAGTAGGCTAAGCAGCCGATATGATCACGGGGTCTCTTCACCAGCGTGGCTCAGAGTAACCGACGAGTACCGTCAGATGCCGGGTATATATAGGCAGCCAGCCTGCGCGCGCACACGCAGACCGGAAGCCTATAGCGACCTCTGTCCATACCCCAAGCCCGGAGTAGGTGTCGCCACCTACCGTCGGACTGAAGGGTTCGGACTGAGCTCGCAACACAGCATCCAACAGCACTCGTCATATAATAACCCCGTATAACCCTAGCCCCTACACTACCCCCTACCAGATAATAACCGGGAGGTAAATAATTAAGGTTATAGTCCGAAAACACTTCGGACTGGCATTATCTTATAAATACCACCTTAGGGGTTTATTAAAGTTATACCTTACAAACAATATGACGTTACTGTTGAACACAAAAGGTATTAATTACACACATATCTACACATATAGATCGTAATTAAAAATTACGCCCCATTCCCTAGGATAGATGGAGTTAATCTATACATATAGTATACACAACACTTGAAAAAGTACAATATCACAGTAGAAAAAAAATTTCGTCCCTTCAAGACCCCGAGCTAATTACACTCGTAATGAATAATACTTTATAAGTGATAAACACTATCACTTCTCTTAAGGTTTTTAGACACATATTAAAGTATTATTACAAAAGATATCATACGTGATTTTATAGCGAAGATCCGGATCCTCTGTTGTTGATGATGCATTCCGCCCGGCTTTCAGAACCTACTTCATTCAGCTCCTACTAACCGGAACGAGAAAGTTCATAGCTCATGCTCGGGAGCTTATAGTAGTATATAAAAAAAATTCCAAGTCCTGCCTCCAGGCGATCTTCGGACTTATAATTAGGAGCACTCGGTCCTGATATATAGTTTATAGAAAAAAAAACATCTCGTATCAGATCCCTGATGGTAGTGTACTCCTATCCCGAGCGTTGGGTTTCTCTCCGGATCTCCTCGTCCTCCTCCGTCCGTTCTGCCTGGCAGACTGACTCCTTGCGTAGCCAGCCTGCCGCTTCTCCTCGTCCGGATCCTTGAACACCCTATAATAGAGTGTTTTTCACATGTAGGGTTGGTATATTAAAAATACCCCCCCTTCTTCTTGATCGGGTCCTAAGATAGGATAATCCTATCCGGACTCCGAGTCGTCTTTAGGACTCGACTGGGCCGCAGCCTCCTCCTCATCAGAGTCTGACTCAGCTTCCGCCAGCGTCAGCTCCTGGAGCCAGAGCTCGATTTGAGCACGAGTCCCATCCCATTCGTGCATCTCGTGCGCGAAACAGTCTCTGAACCTCCGACGTTCGTGGTCCAGTTTTTCCTCGGCGTTCTTGACTGCCAGCTTCTGCTTTTTCCTTTCGGACTTAGCAGCAACTCGCTCAGTACGAGCATTTTCACGCTCCTCCTGAACCGACTCTGTGGCCGCTGCTTTCTGAGTAGCGACTTCACTCCGGTGGAGATGATGCACTGTATCCAGCGACAACATCGCCACCTCCTGACTTAAGTCAGAAAGCAATCGATGGAAGTTATCCTGCCACCGATTCATGGCCTCCTGTCCGGCTTCGTAGGACTTGAAGTCGGCGGGAGGAAACGAGGGCGGGCCCCGTAGTCGTAAGACATGGTGCCCCTCCGGAGCCTCCTGTGGGGGATCCGGAGTCTGTTTTGGTTTCGGCTTTTGCTTCACCGAAGCCTTGTCCTTCCCGGTCTGGGTGAGAGTTTGTGACTCCCCACCCGGAACCAAATCCAGGTTGGGGAATTCGTCAGCGAACGCCCCTCCCGTACTGGAGTTCGGATCCTCCGGACTTGGCCGAGGTGGCTTGCCCGGGGGGCCCGACTTCCAGTCAGTCTTGCGAGAGGTAAATGCCGGTCCTTGGTACCCCGGATCTGCCTTCTCCATGACGGACGGCCTTTCGTCCGTTTTCTGTTTCTTCGGGTCGGTGGGCTCCGAGGATCCGTCGGATTTTCTCGGAGCTCGCCGCTTCCGCGTACTGGTACGCTGCTGATACTCTTCGAATTCATCGTAGAGTTCGCCCTCCGGTACATGGAGATACGTGCGGTCCGGGTTTACTTTGTAGAACACCCGCACCTTGCCTTTCTCGTTGGTGCCAAAATCCACCTCGAGGTTGTCATTCTTGTCTACCGTGGTCCCGAAATGGGAGTAGACCTCTGCGTGAGCGGCTTGAATTCGTTCCGCTGCGGTCTCCATAGCCAAGCCATGGAACTTGGCAAGGTGTCGAATGATATCTGCTCTGGTGTAGAACAGACCCCCATTCGGACAACCCTTGCTGCCCTTCGAACCCACACTCAGGCAGTCATATCGCATGAGATGACGTACATGAAAGCGGGTCAGATGTCTGGCATACCGAACCTTGGTAGGCCAAGTTCGGGGTTTCTCCAGGATCTCGTCGATGTCCTGACAAGCTTTGAATGGGCACTTACTAAATGAATGCCATCTAGACATTGCCCATGCCAATTTTGCCTTCTGAAGGAGCGAATGGTATTTGGTGCTACCAGTCCGGACCTTCTCCAGCAATTCGAAGTGGTACAGCTGTACCGACTTGCCTAAAGGATCAGTTTTGATCCATTCTTCGTCGTCGGAGAGACCGTCGGGCCCCACCTCCTCCGGAAGCTTGGATGACCGCTTATCTTTAATACAGTCATTTATACACATGGGTTTAAAGAACTGAAACCCACTAGCGGCATTGGCTCGGAGGGCATTCCGGACCAATAGCTGCAGTTCGTTGTCGGCGATTGTGTTTTTGTCCAATCCCTTCAGAACTACATCCACCTCTTCCGGGGACTGACCCGCGTCCAGAGATGTTAACCGAATGGTCTCTCGTAGGTATTGATGCCTACGACTGGCCTTCTCCATCTTACTAGTGTCAGCAGTTCTAGTAGCAGCTGTGCTCTGTTGGACAATCTCGTCCTCCAGAGTATCATTGAGAATAGACTCGTTAGTCTTTTTCTCCATATTCCGGGCCAGCCTCATGGCTGGCGTCAGATGTCGCCTTTTCTCCTTCCGACTATGCACGACCTTGAATTCTTCCGCGGTTCGCAGGTCGTATTCAAGGGCCGCGAGTAGTTCGGGGCGCCCTTCAGTTTCAGCAACCAAGCGAGCGTTAGCAGCTTGGTCTTTGAAGCCTTCCATCGCAGCCGTTACGTGGGCCGGGAACCAGGTCGGGAACCGGTCGGACAGAATGTCCAGCCCCCGGAAGGTTCTCATCTGGACCAAGTCAAATGACCTGATCTCATCCTTGCTCATCTGTGCGATGATGGCTCCTCGTAGCAGGGATGGGACGTCGGCGTCCTCCTTATCCCATACTTCATGTTGGACTGGGGGGATTACTGGTACCCCCGATCCACCCGGACCACCGCCTGCGGCTTGGTCCAGCTTGCCGACCTCATCAGAAGTATCCATAGTGGATGGCTCCAGACGGGGCTCGGTTTGCTGTTGAGGAGTCTCCACTCGGACGGGGGCTGCTCCTTGAGGAGGCGTCTCCACCCGAACGGGGACTTCTTTCCTTTGCCCCACTGGAGCAGGTAGCTGGAAGGTGATGCCGGACAGCACCTCCTGCACAACTCGGACCGTTTCAGCTGCGGATGATGCATCCATAGCCTCCTCAGTCCTAGTGTCGGATGGGTGAGTTGTCGTTTTCGGACGAGCTCCCCCGTGTCCGGACGTACCAGCCATGGCTGCGGCCGTAGCGGCCACTGCAGAGCTGTTATCCAACCCTCGCGAGAAGGACAACACATCCACGGCTGAAGTCGGAGCAGCTGACGTTCCAACTGCTTTCCCAGCATCCTTCTCCTTGCTAGGGATCGGGATGTTTGACTTAGGAGGGACCGGAGTCTTGACAGCCTGACTGCTGCCGGACGTCTGTCCCTTCTTCTTCAGATCTTTAGCTGATTGCTTCGGATCAGCTTTCTTCTGTTCCTTTGGCACCTTTGGAGTCGGAGCCTTGGGAGTGACCGTCTTCGGATCTTTGGTTACCGTGGCAGTGGCAACCTTCGGATCCGCTTTCTTAGTACCCTGGGTACTAGACTTCTTCGGATCGGGCTTTTTAGGCTCGTCCTTCACCAGAGGCTTCTTTCCAACACCTGCGTGTTTGAGAGCCTTGGTACTAACCTTGCCATCGGCCGACTTGGACCGATCTCGGGTAGCACCCTTGCCACCGCGCGTCCTCGGACGTGCAGTGTCGGAGTCGCTGTCGCCTCCCATAGACAGTTTCCTAGTAACTGTCTTCTTGAGGCTCGGCGAAATACTTAGACTGCACATCCGAGAGAGATGTCCAGTCGACTCGGAGGGGTTCGATTCTACTGCACTGTAGGCGATCCCTCGCAACATTCCGGAGTCCTCGCTGTCGGGTGACGGAGACTTCCGAATCGGTGACACGGCCGGATCCACTCGTAGTTCCGACAGAGTCTGACTGAGCTCATCACCACTGTGGCTCTGAGCGTCCATGTGCTCCTCGGTGGCGGATGCCACCTCGGAGTGACCGGAGAGTTCGGACTGGCGGAGCTGTTGCTCGGCCATCCTCACTTCTTGCAAGTGTCTTACGACGGGAGTTTGACGGGGAAACACTTAGTTCCCCGTCTCCCTCTTTGTCTTAGACGGACCAGGAAAGAGTACTCACAGTTCCTACTCTTTTTATCACTCTTCTACTCTTCTAGTTGCCCAAAAACGCCGACTTCTCCGCTGCTGCCGCACGCACGATTGATCCGGGTGAGCCCAAAATCAATATGGCGTTCCCTCGCTTTTGTTTTTAAAACAAAGCGCATGCGCAGCGTCTCGCGCGATTGGACGCGATCCCGTTACCCGGTGTGACCCAATTATCGATTAATCAGGTCACGACCTTTCCCGCCCGCAGCTCGGGCTCGGGGGATCACACTGCCACGTAGGCGGCTCGCAAAAGTCAAAATATACTTCGAATAAAGAGTTCATCAGGAGTATTAGTGGATTAATATGGGAAATCGAAGATTACCCCACCGGATTATCCGTCCACCACCCTCGGGGAGCACTCCAATATTCTTTTCTATTCGACTCTGAGCGCCCCTGTTGGTAGCACACATATAACATATAAAACACCACAGGACACCACACTCGTTGTGTAACAAGCTAGGTTACTGCCCCTCTGGCCACCAGCCTTGGGCTTCGCCGAACGGGTTTCCCGTTCACCTCTCGTAACCTGGCCGAAGGACTCTCGTTCTTAACTAAAATTCCAGCCTTGATTTTAGTTTTCCGGGCCCTTCTTCCTTCGCCTGCCGAGACTTTCTTTTTCACGGTCTTCTGAGGTTTCTTTCGTACCACTCTCTTAGGGGTATCCGCTGACACCCCTTCCAAAGGTACAAATTTCGCCTCCGAAGTTCCCTCTTCCACCTCCGTTTCCGGGGTGAGCTCCCTTCCAGCCCAAGCACGCAACCGAGCCACATGGCTCGTCCGGATGCGCCCTGCTTCGGACTGAATCAACACAGTCGTCTGACTGATACATTTAACCACTGTGTGTGGTCCATCCCAGTTATTCGCCAGCTTGACGTTGCAGAGCGGTTCGTGTAGGCGGATTACTCTATCCCCCACCACGAAACGTCGCAACTTCAATCCGGTGTCATAACCCACCTTCTGCCAATTCGCAGCTTTGAGCAAATGAGCCCTAACTGTTTCGTAGGCAAATTTGAATCTCTCTCGTAGAGATTCTACAAATAGCACCGTACATGGTGCTTCTGGACTGATCCCTACCACCCCGAATACTAAATCCGCGGGCATGATCAAGTCCTCTCCGAACACCAAGAGGTTTGGTGTGCAATTAGTCGAAGTGTGGACCGTATTGTTATACGCATGTACCACAAATTCGCACTGATCATCCCAATCATCCATATGGGAGTTCACTAATGGCTTCAAAACCTGGATCAAGGTCCGATTGAACCGCTCCACCTGCCCGTCGGACTGTGGTCGGTACGGATTGGTCCGAGTTTTGCATATAGCCAACTGATGACACATAGCTGCCCAAAGTTTGGACTCAAACTCTCTCCCTTGATCGCTATGTAACATCAAGGGAGCCCCCAGATGGAGGATCCACCCCTTCACCAGTGCTTCCGCACAAGTAGCAGCAGTGTGATCCTCTAGTGGGTACACTCGGGTGTATTTGGTATAGTAGTCCGAGACTACCATCATACACGTATTACCCTTCGGAGTGGGTTTCACTCCGCTGATAATATCCACGGCTATTCGAGCAAATCTCACCCCGAATAGCTCCTGCTGCAGTGGCAGTTTCCCTAGTCCAGGACCAGGCTTGCCTAAACAACATGCCGGACATGTCTCTATCCACCTCAAAAGGTCGCCAGACATTCCGGGCCAGTAATATCTTCGACTCAGCCGTTCCAAAGAGCGTTTCTTTCCGAAATGCCCACTAGTGGAATGGCCGTGGCAGTAGTACAGGATGTCTTTCCTCATGGCAGCAGGGATTACCATTTGTAATACCCTCCGCTTTCCGGGACAAGTCTTCCACCTGCACAACAACGAGTCTCGGACCTCCAGTTCATGGAACTGTGCCAAGAAACGTCGCATTTCACGGTTTTCCAGCGATATTTCGGGTCTCACTGGACAGACCCCAGTAGGGACAAGCTCCCTCAGTCGTGCTATGGTAGGATCGGCCATCTGGTACGTCCTTATAGTGTCGGTGGACCAATCCAACAGGTTTTGCAACAACCCATCATAAGGCAAACGCACACTCGCTACCACAGCATTGTGAGCACCACAATCCCCACATTCCGGACGCACACCACGGCGTACCGGACGTCTACTTAGGCAGTCAGCATTAATATGCTTCGTGCCCGCTCGGTGCTGGATATGAGAGTTCTCCAGTCCGAACTCGCTGAGGTGATTCAACCATCGACCAATCATTCCCTCCGCATCCCTAAAATTAAGGAGCCACCTGAGGGCCGAATGATCGGTACGAAGTGTGAAATTCCCTCCATATAAGAAGTGCCGAAACTTCTTAGTGTATACCACCACTGCGAGCAACTCTCGCTTGGTAGTACAGTAATTTCTCTGTGCCTTGTTCATACTGTTACTAGCGAACGCCAACGGGACCTCTACTCCGTCCTGGATTTGGGACAATGCGGCCCCGATGCTCTCATTGCTCGCATCAGTGTCAAGGATGAAATGCCCCTTCTCCGTAGGGTATCTCAGCACCGGGGTGGTCCGGAATAACGCCTTAATCTCTGTGAAGGCTGCATTCTGTTCCATCCCCCATGGGAAGGGTTCTTTTTTCCTCCCCGGAGTCCAATGGCTCAACCGCTGAAGCGGCTGAGACACCCTCGAGAACCCGGGGATGAAGTCCCTGTAATAGGAACAGAACCCTAAAAAGGATCTGATATCCTTTGGTCCTTTTGGAACTTCCCAAGTCTCCACAGTCTCCAGTTTAGCCGGATCAGCCTGCACACCCTCGGTGGAGATGATCCGGCCCAAATAGACCATGGACTTCCGAAAAAGTTCACACTTCTTTGGCTTTAATGTCAAGCCATTGGACCGAATTCGTTCCAACACCTCTCCGAGGTTCAACGCACACTCCTCAAACGTCTTGCCGAAGACAATGACATCATCCAAGTATACCAAGCACTTGCGCCACAATAGATCACTCAACAGAGTTTCCATCATAGCCTCAAATGTGGCCGGGGCGTTGCATAACCCGAAAGGCATCAGTTCAAACTGATACAGCCCAATGTGACTCGTAAAAGCCGTCTTCTCTTTATCCTCCTCCTTCATCCCGATCTGCCAATACCCGGACTGCAGATCAAGGGTGCAGAACCATTGGTTCCCACCCAGCGAGTCCAGAGTCTCATCAATTCGGGGGAGAGGATATGCATTTTTCTTGGTTACTCCATTCAGGCGTCTATAATCGATACAAAATCGGATAGACCCATCCTTTTTAGTAACCATCTGAACCGGACTGGACCAGGGACTAGTGCTAGGCACTATCACCTTCTGTTCCAGCATGGTTTTCACTTGTTCTTCAACAACAGCTTTCTTACCCAACGGCAAACGTCGGTAAGGCATTTTGAAAGGCTGTGCATCTCCAGTATTGATAGAATGCAACACTTTGTCGGTTCGGCCTAACGGCTCCCCCTCCACCTGCCATGCATCCTGATACTTCACTACCAGCCTCCTTAGAGAGTCGAGATCCATCCGATCCGTCAGATCCGTTTCGGATATCATTTTCTCGAGTCCCTCACTCAAAGGGGTCGGAGAAGGGTCACCCTTCATGCTCACTTGTCCAGCGGACACTACGGCCTCACTGGTGAACACCTTCCCCAACACTGTATCTTTCCTAAGATACTGTGGTTCCAACCCGGGGTTAGAAACCGGCACCACGGTCCAAGCACCATCCCCCACGAGGGTATCCATGCCTGTCAAACCGATGCTTCCCAACATGGCCACATCCGGTTCCACAACTGCTTCTTCCTCTCTCCTAAGCCCCTTGCTTCGGACCAGCACGTCACACGTCTGTCCGGGAGGAATCTTAACAGTTTGGACCACCGTTGCCACTGTCGATACTTGTCGGAGCACACATTGCTCCACCGCACGGTACGGGTGCTCTATTCGGAGTACCCCTGTACCAGGATTCAGGACCGCGTCATACAACGCCGAAAAATCCAACCCCAGTATACCGTCGTCTGCAATATCCGCAATGGTGGGAGAAGCCACATACTCCTTCCCTCCAATTCGGACAGGTATGAACGCGCGCCCATACGTCTGCATACTCGACCCATCGGCCGAACAGGCGTTTACCCTCGTTTTGAAGTTATCACGACTGTCCGGCATAAGAGCATAGAATTTGGAGGAGATAAAGGAGTGGCTAGCTCCCGTATCTACTAAAAATTCGCCCGCCCTACCGGCCACAGTAACAGACACATACCACCGCCTCCCCCCCAGCGGAGACGGGTTTACAGTGAAGCGTTTGAAATCCTTCGGAGCAGCCAGATCAAGGCCATGTTTCTTCAAATGGTCGAAACATGGATGATCTGGGGAAAGCTGGGTACTCCCTACCCACACGGTGTCTGTGACAGCCGCAACTTCCTCGTTCCTATCCGTAATGGGCCTCCCTGCCTCATTGCCGGGCAACTGATGGACTGGAATGTTAATCAGACCGGCATCCGAGCTCCTGAAGCTCGAAGCCACCCCTGATTCCCTTCCTGTCTTCTGAATTCCACTAGGCTCTACCTCTCTGGTATGTTGGCGTACTTCATCTGCAGGGGTTGTCCGCTCGCCTTTTCGGACTACCCCCTCTAGTTTCCCTCTTTTCCGGGAACTTTCGGACTCGGAGCTGTACACTCCGCAGCAAAGTGACCGATCTCTAAGCACCTATAGCACTTAGCGGTCCTCCGATTGATCTTCCTTCTGTTAGGCTGGGTAGCCCCCTGAATGGAAGTCGTCATCTTCTCAAACAGCGATGTGAAAAACGCTGCGTCCATCATCGGAACCTTCGGATCCGATGACTCCCTTTTTGGAGGGGGGTTCCCACCCCCTTCCGGCTTCTTATTCTTCCACGGCGGTTTAGAGGAATTCCCATTCCTCTTGAACTGAGCCGCTGAAGCTGTAGCCCCCTCCTCATCACTGCCTGAACCATCAGACTGTTCCGGAGAACATTCTATAATGGCCGAGGCCCGGGTAGGCATCCGGTCCCCTAACAGTGACTTTTTGAGAGCATGTATGTCGATGGCCTTAAAAAGGTCATCTAGCGACGTATCTGCTCTCCACGTGTCATACACCGTTTGTTGTATGTCAGGATCTCTCAGTCCGGCAACGAACTGAGAGAACAATTCCTTAGAAAATAAGGCATCGTGGATTCCTGAAGCCGGGTGTACCTTCTTCAGGAGTCTCATCAATGCAAGTCCGAAGACCCTCGGAGCTTCGTTCTTGCCTTGCACGCGCTTCTTAAAAGCGACCATCGGATCAATCCGAGCGGAATCTCCGTACAGGATGGTTCCGATTTCTACGAGCTGTTTGAAAGTACCGCGAGGTCCGCAATCCTCTTTCCACTGCTCAACGGCCATGAGACCATCTCCCATGCGTAATCCCTTACACACGTACGGGATTGCATCCTGTTGGTCCCACCCACTGAGGTTTATATCCTCAACGGTGGCTCCCAACCAATCTTCCCACGAATTCTTCTGCCAGTAGGGAAATGGCTCGCTGGCTATGCGTCTAGCAGCGTTGGACGAACCTCTAATTTTAGAGGTTATCGCCAGACATTTAGAAATGGATGCTGTCGCGTCCTTTTCCGCACCGACATTGTGCAATCCGATCCCCGCTATGGCGGGATTCGTATCGTACAATTCTTGCAATTCTGTACTCAGCATTGTTCGTCTCGGAGCCTTCTTCGGGCTCTTCGTACCAGGAGTCGCCCCTGGAGTAGCGCCCATCGCTGGTATGCTACTCTGTCTATCCAGAAAAGCCTGGTAGGTCCCATACGACACTAAGTCCGTAGTGGGGTCCACGCCTTGTCCGAACCACCAGTTCTTCTCCTGATCAGTCATGTACTGACACTGCTGGGACAGAGCAAGCGCTCGTTGATGCTCTGCCTTTTCCTTTGCCAATTCCTTGACCTGCTTCTCAACCTCCTCCTCTTGCTGAGCTTTCTCCAATTTAGCTTTAGCAGCTTCTCCGGCGGCTCGGAGCCCTTCCTTTCGAGCCCTCAGAACCGCCGCTTCCTGCTCCGCTAACTCCTCTGCGAGGGCCGCGTTCTCCTTCATTCGTTTCTGCTGCTGCTCCAAGGCAGCCTGCTGTTTGCGATACACGTCTCGCCTTTCTATTTCCAAGTTTTTCTGTTCCTGGAACAATATGGTTGCTTGGCACTCTCGCCATTGCAACAAACTTGAAGGAGTCAGATCGGTTTTCGCCGCCTTATCCTGCTCGGCCGCTTTCTTCAAGCGTTCCGCGTCGAGTTCTTGCTCGTCCACTTTCAACTGTGATCGTGGACTCAGAACCAACTCGGACAATCGTCTTCCCCTACCGACTGAGGCTAGACCGGTCGGGGCTGCGAATACCTGTTTTGGTATCGGACGGATACCACCGATCCCCACCCTCGGTGAGTAATCACTCGCCCTGCCTCTGCCCCTGGATCGTCCCACTCCGAGGGGTCGTCCGAAGGGTCGTCCTGGTGTTGAGGTTGACAAGGCAGGTTCCATGGATACCCCACGTCCCATAGGCTGATTGGGAGTGTCGGTAAAACTCATGTAATGGAGGCCTTCCGGACTACCATTGTTCGCAGATGCGAAAGAGGTACTGTTGTCCTTTATACTCTCTCGCGTTTCGGATAAAAACTGCTGTAAAGCAGTTCTTTTCGCTTTCAGGATGTCGCACTCTGTCACTAGACTTCGGCGGACCTCCTGTAAGTCCTCTGTGTCCCGAACAATGGCTGATCGGGCCCCTTCTGCCTCATGCATTACAGCATCTCGGGCTTTGCAAATATGGTTCAGCTCCGTGTTTGCCTGGACAAACTCGGACTGGATCCCTCGTAGGTCCGCCTCTTTCTGATCGTATTCCGACCGGACTCTGCTGAGAGATTGTACCAATTTCTCATTCTCTTCCAACAAGGTAGACAGCCTTGCGTCCTTCTCCTTGATTTTGGAAGCTCGGTGTGTGACTGCACCCTCCAATGCAATCAGACTGCTTTTCCATTCATTGGCTTGCTTCTGAATGGTTAACAATTCCATTTGAGCCATCTGTACACGTTCCTGTACTCGGGCCTCTCTCATGTCGTCAAAACGACGCTCCGGCACGAGGGTATACCTCCTCGGAGTCGGCGCGGCTGAGCTTGACCCACCCACATTGAACAAGGACAAGTTCACTTCTTCTAATGAGCGGCTCATTATGGTAGGACCCCTGGGTCCTCGTGCTGCGTCTGTTCCGGATGGAACATTCGCCCTGCTGTGGGTATCTGCCTCATAACTGGCATCTAACCCTTCCGGTGACAAGGCTGCTGCCTCATCCGGGGACCTCGCTGCTCCGTCCAGAGCCCGAGGTCTGTGCTACTGCACAGGCTAACCTGCGTTTCACTCAGAACTGGTCACGGCACCAGTGTAATAAACGGACTTTCGTATCTTTATGATATTGGTAGAGTATCAATTAAAGAACAAAGTCGACACAGTTCGGATCAAGTGTTACAGGTTGCAATATCAGGTTTATTCAGGTAAACCTAAACAAGCAGTCACTAAGTGTGCGAACTCCCTATAGAGTTCGGAACGGGTCAGTAGGCTAAGCAGCCGATATGATCACGGGGTCTCTTCACCAGCGTGGCTCAGAGTAACCGACGAGTACCGTCAGATGCCGGGTATATATAGGCAGCCAGCCTGCGCGCGCACACGCAGACCGGAAGCCTATAGCGACCTCTGTCCATACCCCAAGCCCGGAGTAGGTGTCGCCACCTACCGTCGGACTGAAGGGTTCGGACTGAGCTCGCAACACAGCATCCAACAGCACTCGTCATATAATAACCCCGTATAACCCTAGCCCCTACACACAGATATAATTGGTTCCTGGCTTGGTGTTACTAAAATAGGGGTACCAAGTTGGTAGAACCATTACTTCGAGTTAGTAAACCATGGCCAGACCACATTATATATCCTATGGTCATAACCTTGCTCAAAACTAGACTGAGAGTAGTTTTCACTTTACCCCGATTGACCCACATGCCCATAATTATGTTAAGTTTTTTTCCATTCAGCATTGAGATCTATAATAATATTAGCACACTACACAATCACCTATTTTAAGTTGCAGTCTTGGACCGGTTAATATATTGAAGTAAGCCTTAGGTAGGTTTTCATCTACTTTCTTTGAACATTCTGTTATTTTTAATTCTTTCAGCACCAGTAGATGTCATCTTTTACGAAGGATATTTCTACCAAAAAGGTTTAGAGTTAGATTAAGTAGAAATCCTTGTTGAAGGACGCTTATCCATTCACAGTAACAAATGCTATATTTGTTGTAAGAAAAGGTCATCATCATTCTGATGTATTTTAAAGAGGAGGCTCAAGACTGATCATCAACATTGGCAACACAATATTATTAAAAAATCCTCCTCATACTACAAGACCATGCATCAAATGCATGCATTATTTTCAAAACAGAAATATAACATTTTTCTCAATCTGAGATGTGACATTAAATTTGGTTATAGTCTGTAGACTATATGTGAACAGTTTGTACCACTTCTTTCACAATGACTTTCACAGTGTGATGGTCATACTATACAGACACACATATTGTTACTGTGAATATTTGTCAATTGTCCCTAAATAACAAGGGCAAATAATTATTTACTGCAGTATTCCCTCATAGACTTGAGATATTAGTTATTAAGATAGATCTTAATCCATATTAATCTTTTTAATATTTTTAAAGCTCTTGTTCAGAAACCCTCATCACATTACATGATTACTGTATTGGCCTGTGTAAGAGTCTAGGTGCTTATTAATCCCAACTAGGCTCCCAGTGATTATACAAATCCTGTACATATTCAAGACTTAGTTAATGATGTATTCCAAATTGCATTAATTTCAAAACCAGAAACACATTTTTGTATCACTGCAAGAAGCTAGATTATGGTCAGCTCTAGTCTACAGGTGGTTTAACTGTACACATGTTGACAAGAATAACGTTTGACAAGAAACTAAATTCTTGGATGATGGATTTTAGATGATATAGAATGGGTAGATCATTAATTTTGTTGTCCCTCATGGTTTTGAGTTCTTTTTGACTATAACATTGTGTAACAACATGTAGGTTAACTTCTAGTATTTTGACCTAAAACACTAATGATCCATCTATAGCATTATTACATATCACATTACGTGATAGGAACAATCAAATCTTGCGAAGCCGTGGTTCATTGGTACAGAAACTAAAAGTACCCGATTATGAAATCTTAGCATAAATTCCAGAGGGGCATAAAGGCTCTCCCTTACCTGTCTTTCTGCATGGATTAGAGTGGCATCGAGGAAGGTATTTGCCATCATCCCTCTATTGATTGGGGACGTATTGATGTAAAATCGATTAAGATCAATGAATAATAATATTTGCATGAATGGACTTATGTAATTTCAAAATTGGAAGGCAGTTGAAGAAAGTCAAATGTCAATAATATAAACAAAAACTTGTGTTTAAACGTATGCATTAATATCAAATTGGGAGATTGGTATTACATTTTGGTCAAACTGATAGTATATACATCACCCTCATTTAAAACAGAATTGTACATAAGCTTAGGTACCATAATGCATAGCTAGATCGTATAAAAAAAAGGCAAATCATTTCTAACAGTTGCCTATCTACACATTACATCATCACAAAAGAAAGCTAACCTGCCCTGTGTAACATATACATGTATAATCAAATAGATTTTTCAGTCAACTTAGTTATTTCCCCATCTTTAACGTTATGTTAATATTTTCACAATTCCATAGGACAACTTCTTTCAATGAATATTACCTGCCAGATATATTATGTTCGTATGATAATAATGTTGCAACAGCAAAAAATGGATTATCTAATAATTTACCCTTAAATCCCTATAAATTCATAAATCCAACAACAAAAAACGCCACCATCAAAGACCTGAATTTCATTTGAATTCTACCTTAGTTGTAAAACTGTTTTTTTTTACTCCTGTAGTTAAGCCTGTAATAGTGAAAACGGAGAAGGAGGGAGGAGACATTCCCAGTAAAGCAGTGGACTGGGCACTCACCCAGTGTGAACGCTATATACGCTTCAAGACACATGAGGATCTAGACCAACGGGTAAGCCATAAGGTGGAGCTTCTGTAAACATAGATCTTTTCGCGGATTTCAGAAATTTGGCATTTGAATTCCATACTGGATAAATATTTGTGCGGTACATATTTTCACATAATTATTCTCAATGCCGCAGAATTCGCGAAAAATATTTACAGTGCAAAACAAAATACGTTTACAATAGTTGGCCATAAAGGTCATTAGGTTCAATCTTCCTGACACATCACAGATCTTAATGGTTATATCGCTATCATCAACGTGAAATCCTGTTTAAGAGTTTTATGAATTTAAGGGAAATTTAATAATCGTGGTATCATGATACTTTAATTTTCCTTCTTGCAGAACAAGCCGAACCTGACTGCCCCTCAATGGGACCAGTTCCTGAAGTGGTACTACAAAGTGGCACAGTATGTTTATACTGTTTTACAATAAATTCAGTAGATTTTACACTGATCAAATTGTGCTATAAGCTCACAACATCACACTATAAGCTCATGACATTGCAGTGAACACTCAGTACAGTACTCATGACTTTGTACTGCACCCCCATGGTATAGGGTCAATGTTCTGCAAACAGTGCAAGCTCATGGTGTTGTACTGTAAGCTAAAGAGATTGAAATAGAATTTCAAGACATTCTATTTTAAGTGTAGAAACCTTATTATAACTTTAGGAAATGTTATAGCAATTCAATTTATACGAATCTTATTTTCAGTTGACACTTAATGCATTGCCCTTTTATCTCAGTGATGGTGCAACAGTTA
Source organism: Harmothoe impar (assembly GCA_947462335.1). Classification (NCBI taxonomy): domain Eukaryota; kingdom Metazoa; phylum Annelida; class Polychaeta; order Phyllodocida; family Polynoidae; genus Harmothoe; species Harmothoe impar. Next base: position 21,598,654 of record OX381713.1, on the reverse strand, counting down.
CAGTAACTGAAAGCAAAGTACAAAAAGTGAAGGAAACTTTATCCAAGATGCGGAAACTCTGGAAGCAATGTGATATCGACGGGATGCATAATTTGTGGATTATCAAACCGGGTGGTAAATCTAAAGGAATAGGTAAGGATTTTCTGGTGAAAATCGTGATTACTGTTGTCTTTTAGCTTCAAAATCAGTATGGCATAGGGTTGAAGGTGTCATCTGTATCATGGTCTTAAATTAATGATGCATTATAAGTTATAAAGACATCAGGCAGGCTCTGGTCAATAGAAGCAAGGGCTTCAAATATAAATTGTATAACGTGTTAAGTGGAAAAATGATTGCTTTGCTATAAGGTATCACAATTTGTGGTTTAGTTTAATGCATACAATTAAATTCCAAATATTTTTTGCTTATGCAACATATTGTCCAACATGTAATTTTCAGATAAACTGCAAATATAATACATGAAAGTAATCAACCAATTTTAGCAAACACTCTAGAGTCGTTTCATGACCAATAGCTATTACATTTCAATCCATTCTCTAATTAGGCATAGAGTTCTGCAACAACGTAGAGGACATGTTGAAGTATATTGATAAAACAACGCCAACGGGTACCTACGTAGTACAGAAATATATAGGTAAGTCTATACATCCTCAAACAGATGCTCCTAATCATATAGCTCAGACACTCTCTGATACATTGGAGGTAATAATATGCACCTGTTTTATTTTTAGAGGCTCTGGAGATTTTTGTGTCAGAAATCAATCTTCTTAGAAATAGACCGGGATGTTCACTAAGATCCTGCTCCTGTTGCTACTTACTTTATTCAACTTAATTCCCTATAATTTGGCATAATCATATTTGATCGAGCTTTATATTCAATGCGACAATATTTGAGTTCACATCAAAAATAGCATCCATTAAAAATACATTTACAAATAAAATGGCTTGCCCCATGCAACCTTCGTATTGGCCATGAATGATGATTTTATTGACCACATCCTCCAAATAGCATATTGTGGTGGCGTTTGGAAAACATTGATAGAGGATTTAGATTTAGAATTAGACAAGTTAAGAACTTAAAGAAAACCTTGTGGAAGGATACAAACAAAAACCCTACTATAATTATACTTTTCAGAGACACCCTGTTTGATACACAACACCAAGTTTGACATCCGACAGTGGTTCATGGTAACAGACTGGAACCCTCTCACCGTGTGGTTCTACCGCGGGTCCTACCTCAGGATCTGCTCACAGGAGTTCACCCTAGACTCCATGCATGAGTGAGTAGCTCAATAACTAGCTCCATGTCTCAATAAATTGGTCAGTGCAACACTATAGTGGTTAGCCCAATTCATAAAATAGATTAATCATTGAAACTTGTGAAAGTGGGGTTTTGCTTGGTGATTTTTTACATTTCTTTAGGAATTCATTCATATTTCTGAAATGATTAAGAGAGCAACACAATTACAAATTAACATAGGCTTTAAGGTATTATGTCGTCTTTAAAATGCTATAGAGACCTCTTTTGGAAAGCGAAAAGAAATCAGTTATATCGTTTCCATCATAACTCTTCTTTCAACTAATCTCTGAGTTCTATTTCTCTAGAGCTGTGCACTTGTCGAACGTGGCCATTCAACAGTTCTATCTAAATGGGGAGCGGTCTGGCAACCTTCCTGAAGACAACTACATGGACAGTGATGACTTTCAAAAGTATCTGGAGTAAGTAAATTAATTGGAATACTGAAATGCACTCATAATTTCAAACTAGTTTTTCATCAACAAGCACTGGAAAATATGACAAGGGTGATTTCATTATTTTTAAATGAGGGGGTCATAAACTGGAAGCACTAGGCTGTCATGAGCAATATTTCTCATTCAGTACATAGACATTTAATAGCACGGAACATGCTTGAAAATGTTAGCTATTTCTAGATGCCTGTGTAATAAACGATACTTTGTCTCTTTATGATATTGGTAGAGTATCAATTAAAGAACAAAGTCGACACAGTTCGGATCAAGTGTTACAGGTTGCAAATCGGGTTTATTCAGAAAACCTAGACAAGCAGTATCTATGTGTGCGAACTCCCTATAGAGTTCGGAACGGGTCAGTAGGCGAATCAGCCGTAATGATCACGGGGTCTCCTTACCAGCGTGGCTCAGAGTAACCGACGAGTACCGTCAGATGCTGGGTATATATAGGCAGCCAGCCTGCGCGCGCACACGCAGACCGGAAGCCTATAGCGACCTCTGTCCATACCCCAAGCCCGGGGTAGGTGCTGCCACCTACCGTCGGACTGAAGGGTTCGGACTGAGCTCGCAACACAACATCCAACAGCACTCGTCATATAACATACCCGTATAACCCTAGCCCCTACACTACCCCCTACCAGATAATAACCGGGAGGTAAAAAATTAATTAAGGTTAAAGTCCGAAAACACTTCGGACTGGCATTATCTTATAAATACCACCTTAGGGGTTTATTAAAGTTATACCTTACAAACAATATGACGTATACTGTTGAACACAAAAAGGTATTAATTACACACATTTCTACATATATAGACCGTAATGACAATTACGCCCCATTCCCTAGGATAGATGGAGTTAATCTATACATATAGTATACAAACACTTGAAAAAGTACAATATCACAGTAAAAAAAATTTAGTCCCTTCAGGACCCCGAGCTAATTAAACTCGTAACGAATAATACTTATAAGTGATAAACAATATCACTTCTTTTAAGGGTTTAAAGACATATTAAAGTATTATTACAAAAAGACATCATACGTGGTTTTGTAGCGAAGATCCGGATCCTCTGTTGATGGTGTTGCATTTCGCCCGGCTTTCAGAACCTACTTCGTTCAGCTCTTACTCACCGGAACGAGAAAGTTCATAGCTCATGCTCGGGAGCTTTTTAGGTGATAATTAGAGAAAAAAAAAAATAGTCCTGCCTCCAGGCGATCTTCGGACTTATAATTAGGAGCACTCGGTCCTGATATCCAGAGTTTATATTAAAAAAACATCGTGTATCGGATCCATGTTGGTAAAGTGCTCCAGTCCCGAGTTCAGCGTCCCCTCCGGATCTCCTTGTCCTCCTCCGTCAGTACCACCTGGCAGACTGGATCCTTGCGTAGCCAGCCTGCCGCGTTTCTCTGTCCGGACACTCCTAAACCCTTTATAAGGGTTTTGCTTGTAGGGTTGGTATACTTAGAATACCCCCCCTTTCTCCTAATCGGCTCCTAGAATAGGATAATCCTATCCGGAGTCCGACTCGTCTTCGGAACCGGGTTTAGCCGGCTCCTCTTCCTCCTCAGAGTCCGACGCAGCTTCCGCCAGAGTCAGCTCCTGGAGCCAGAGCTCGATTTGAGCCCGAGTTCCATCCCACTCGTGCATTTCATGCGCGAAGCAGTCTCGGAACCGACGACGTTCGTGGTCCAGCTTCTCCTCGGCGTTCTTAACTGCCAACTTTTGCTTCTTCCTTTCGGTTTTAGCAGCACATCGTTCAGTCCGAGCGTTTTCACGCTCTTCCTGTACGGACTCCGTAGCCGCTGCCTTCTGGGTAGCGACCTCCCTCTGATGGAGATGATGCACCGTGTTTAAGGACAACATCGCCACCTCCTGACTCAGGCCAGCAAGCAACCGATGAAAGTTGTCTTGCCATTGACCGAAGGCCTCCTGTCCGGCTTCATAGGAAGTGAAGTCGGCGGGAGGGAACGAAGGAGGGCTCTTCAGTCGCAAGACTAGACGCCCCTCCTCTGCGGTCTCGGGTGGGAGATCCGGGGTCTGAACTGGCTTCGGCGTTTTCTTTGCTGGAGCCTTCGTCTTACCGGTCTGGGTTAGAGTCTGCGACTCATCACCCGGAACCATCTCATTTTCGGGGAACTCCTCTGCGAAGGACCCCATCGTGCTGGAGTTCGGATCCTCCGGAACAGACCGAGGTGGCCTGCCCTGGGGACCCTTCTTCCAGTCGGTCGTATGAGAGGTGAATGCCGGCCCTTTATAGCCCGGATCCGCCTTCTCCATAACGGATTTCCTTTCATCCGTTTTGGCCTTTTTAGAGTCGGCCTGCTCCGAAGACCCACTAGGTCTCTTCTGAGCGCGCCGCACCTTTCGCGTACTGGTACGCTTCTGGTACTCCTCGAATTCATCGAAGAGCTCACCTTCCGGAACCCGGTTGTAGTTGCCGTCCGGGTTTACCTTGTAAAAGACCCGGACCTTTCCTCTCTCGTTGGTGCCAAAATCCACCTCGAGATTCTCATTTCGGCCCACTACACCGAAATGGGAGTAGACTTCCTGATGGGCTGTCTGGATGCGTTCCGCCGCGATCTCCAGAGCCAAGCCGTGCTGCTTAGCAAGATGCCTGATGATATCGGCTCTAGTGTAGAACCAGCCACCATTCGGACAACCCTTGCTCTGCTTTGTACCCACACTCAAGCAGTCATACCGCATGTAGTGACGCAAATGATAGCGGGTAATATGCCTTGCGTACCGAACCTTGCTAGGCCAAGTTCGGGGCGTTTCCAGTGTCTCGTCGATGTTCAGACAAGGCTCAAAGGGGCACTTGCTAAATGGATGCCATCTAGCCATAGCCCATGCCAACTTAGCTTTCTGGAAAGGCGAATGGTATTTGGTACTACCATTTCGGACCTTGTCCAGGAGCTCAAAGTGGTACAACTGTACCGACTTATCGAGTGGATCAGTCTTAATCCACTCCTCGTCATCGGAGAGACCGTCAGGACCCACCTCCTCCGGAATGTGTGAGGCCCGCTTGTCCTTGACGCAGTTGGTCACACACATGGGTTTAAAGTACTTAAACCCACTTGCAGCATTGGCTCGGAGTGCATTCCGGACCAGAACCTGAAGTTCGTCGTCCGGGATTGTATTTTCATCCAATCCCTTCAGAACCGCTTCTACCTCCTCGTCGGATCGACCCCCCTTCCGAGAGGTTACCTTGATGGTCTCTCGTAGGTATTGGTCCCTACGATTGGCCTTTTCCATGCGACTAGTGTCTGCAGACCTAGCCGCGGCCGTGTTCTGTTGGATCATTTCATCCTCCAGAGTAGCATCCAGAATGGACTCTTTGGTCTTCTGCTCCATACTCCGAGCCAGCTTCATTGCTGGCGTCAGATGTCTCCTCTTCTCCCGCCGGTTATGCACGGTCTGGAATTCCGCTGCCGTTTGCAGGTCGTACTCCAAGGCCGCGATAAGTTTGGGACGTCCCTCGGTCTCAGCAACTAAGCGAGCTGTCTCTGACTTGTTGCTGAGATCGTTCATGGCCGCCGTTAAGCGATCTGGGAACCAAGCCGGGAACCTGGCAGACAACTCGTCTAGCCCCCAGAAGGTTCGCATTTGGATCAGATCGAAGGATCTGACCTCTGTTGCGCTCATCTGATCGATGATAGCACCTCGGAGCAGGGATGGGACGTCGGCGTCCTCCTTCTCCCATGCGTCATGCTGGTGTGGAGCGAGGATTTGCACCCCCGATCCAGTCGGACCACCACCTGCAGCCTGGTCCAGTTTCCCGGCTTCCTCTGAAATATCCATGGTATTGGATGGTTCCAGAGCAGGCTCGGTAGAATGTTGAGGAGTATCCACTCGGACGGGTACCTCTTTTGGAGGAGGTAACTCCACCCGAACGGGTACCTCCTTTCTTGGCTCCAGGGGAGTCGGGAGGTTGAAGGTGATGCTAGACAGCACATCCTGCACTACCTGGACCGTATGGGCTGCGGATGATGTATCCATAGCTTCCTCGGTCCGAGGTGCCTCGGGAGGAACTACCGTTTTTGGACGGGCTCCCCCATGTCCTTTAGTACCAGCCATCGCAGCGGCTGTAGCAGCTACTGCTGAGCTATTGTCCAGCCCTCGCGAGAAGGACAACACGTCAACGGCTGGGGTCGGAGCAGCTGTTGTTACAACTGCCTTCCCACTACCTTTCCCCTTGGCAGGGATCGGTAGGTTGGACTTACTGGGGCCCGGAGTCTTGACAGTTTTAGTGCTGTCGGACGTCGGCCCCTTCCCCGGCTGGTCCTTAGCACCAGGCTTCGGATCAGCTTTCTTTTGACCCTTAGGCACCTTCGTAGTAGGAGCCTTGGGGTCAACCGTCTTCGGATCCTTGGAGGCCGCTGCAGTGGCAGCCTTAGAACCCGGCTTCTTCGTACTCGCAGTACTTTCCTTCTTCGGAGCGGGCTTTTTAGGCTCGTCCTTTCCCGGAGGCTTCTTCCCAACACCAGTGTGTTTGATAGCCTTGGTACTAGCCTTAGTATCGGCCGACTTGGACCGATCTCGGGTAGCACCCTTCCCACCGCGCGTCCTTGGACGTGAAGTGTCGGAATCACTCCCACTCCCCATAGACAGTTTGCGAGCAACCGTCTTCTGGAGGTTTGGTGATATGCTGAGACTGCATATCCGGGAGGGACGTGCAGTCGTCTCGGAAGGATCCGCCGCTACCTGGGTGTAGGCGAGTCCTTGCAGCACTCCGGAGTCCTCGCTGCCGTCCGGCGACGGGGACTTTCGGATCGGGGACACGGCCGGATCTACACGGAGATCCGCTAGTGTCTGGCTCAACTCATCACCACTAGGGCTCTGAGCATCCATTGCCTCCTCGGTGGCGGATGCCACCTCCGAGTGTCCGGTGAGTTCGGATTGACGGAGCTGTTGCTCGGCCATCCTCACTACGGCAAAGTGTCTTTCGACGGGAGTTTTGACGGGGAAAACACTAGTTCCCCGTCTCCCTCTTTGTCTCAGACGCACCAGGAAAGAGTACTCACTGCTTACAACTCTTTTACTGACTTTTCTCCTCTTCTAGCCGTCCAAAACACCAACTTCCCCGCTGCCGACCAACACCGCTATTGACCGGGGCGAGCCCAAAATCAATATGGCGTTCCCTCGCTTTTGTTTTTAAAACAAAGCGCATGCGCAGCGTCTCGCGTGATTGGACGCGATCCCGTTACCCGGTGTGACCCAATTACTGTTTAATCAGGTCACGACCTTTCCCGCCCGCAGCTCGGGCTCGGGGGATCACACTGCTACGTAGGCGGCTCACAAAAGTCAAAATATACTTCGAATAAAGAGCTCATCAGGAGTATTAGTGGATATTTATGGGAAATCGAAGATTACCCCACCGGATTATCCGTCCACCACCCTCGGGGAGCACTCCTACATTCTTTTCCTCTTGACTCTGAGCGCCCCTGTTGGTAACATACATATAACATATAGGACAACACAGGACACCACACTCGTTGTGTAAACAAGCTAGGTTACAGCCCCTCTAGCCACCAGCCTTGGGCTTCGCCGAACGGGTTTCCCGTCCACCTCTCGTAACCTGGCCGAAGGACACTCGTTCTTAACTAAAACTCCAGCCTTGATTTTAGTTTTCCGTGCCCTTCTTCCTTCGCCTGCCGAGACTTTCTTTTTCACGGTCTTCCGGAGCTTCTTTCGTACCACTCTCTTAGGGGTATCCACTGACACCCCTTCCAAAGGTACAAATTTAGCCTCCGAAGTTCCCTTCTCCACCTCCGTTTCCGGGGTGAGCTCCCTTCCAGCCCAAGCACGCAACCGAGCCACATGGCTCGTCCGGATGCGTCCTGCTTCGGACTGAATCAACACAGTCGTTTGACTGATACATTTAACCACAGTGTGTGGTCCATCCCAGTTATTCGCCAGCTTGACGTTGCAGAGCGGTTCGTGTAGGCGGATCACTCTATCCCCCACTACGAATCGTCGCAACTTCAATCCGGTGTCGTAACCCACCTTCTGCCAATTCGCAGCTTTGAGCAAATGAGCCCTAACTGTTTCGTAGGCAAATTTGAACCTCTCTCGTAGAGATTCCACAAACAGCACCGTACATGGTGCTTCCGGACTGATCCCTACCACCCCGAATACTAAATCCGCCGGCATGATCAAGTCCTCTCCGAACACCAAGAGGTTCGGTGTGCAATTTGTCGAAGTGTGGACCGTATTGTTATACGCATGCACCACAAATTCGCATTGATCATCCCAATCATCCATATGGGAGTTCACTAATGGCTTCAAAACCTGGATCAAGGTCCGATTGAACCGCTCCACCTGCCCGTCGGACTGTGGTCGGTATGGATTGGTCCGAGTTTTGCATATAGCCAACTGATGGCACATAGCTGTCCATAGTTTGGACTCAAATTCTCTCCCTTGATCGCTATGTAACATCAAGGGAGCCCCCAGATGGAGGATCCACCCCTTCACCAATGCTTCCGCACAAGTAGCAGCGGTATGATCCTCGAGTGGGTACACTCGGGTGTATTTCGTATAGTAGTCCGAGACCACCATCATACACGTATTACCTTTTGGAGTGGGTTTAACTCCACTGATAATGTCCACAGCTATTCGAGCAAATCTCACTCCGAATAGCTCTTGTTGCAGTGGCAATTTTCCTAATCCAGGACCAGGTTTGCCTAAACAACAGGCCGGACAGGTCTCGATCCACCTTAAAAGGTCGCCTGACATGCCGGGCCAGTAGTATCTCCGACTCAGCCTTTCCAACGAGCGTTTCTTTCCGAAATGCCCACTAGTGGAATGGCCGTGGCAGTAGTACAGGATGTCTTTCCTCATAGCAGCAGGGATTACCATTTGTAACACCCTCCGTTTTCCGGGACAAGTCTTCCACCTGCACAACAACGAGTCTCGGACCTCCAGTTCGTGGAACTGAGCCAAGAAACGTCGCATTTCACGGTTTTCCAGTGATATTTCGGGTCTCACTGGACAGACCCCAGTAGGGACAAGCTCCCTCAGTCGTGCTATGGTAGGATCGGCCATCTGGTACGTCCTTATAGTGTCGGTGGACCAATCCAACAGGTTTTGCAACAACCCATCATAAGGCAAACGCACACTCGCTACCACAGCATTGTGAGCACCACAATCCCCACACTCCGGACGCACACAACGGCGTACCGGACGTCTACTCAGGCAGTCAGCATTAATATGCTTCGTGCCTGCTCGGTGCTGGATATGAGAGTTTTCCAGTCCGAACTCGCTGAGGTGATTCATCGATCGACCAATCATTCCCTCGGCGTCCTTAAAATTAAGGAGCCACCTCAAGGCCGAATGATCGGTACGGAGTGTGAAATTCCCTCCATATAAGAAGTGCCGAAACTTCTTCGTGTACACCACTACTGCGAGCAGCTCTCGCTTGGTAGTACAATAATTTCTCTGTGCCTTGTTCATACTGTTACTAGCGAACGCCAGCGGGACCTCTACTCCGTCCTGGATTTGGGACAATGCGGCCCCGATGCTCTCATTGCTCGCATCAGTGTCAAGGATGAAATGCCCCTTCTCCGTAGGGTATCTCAGCACCGGGGTGGTTCGGAACAACGCCTTAATCTCTTTGAAGGCTTCATTCTGTTCCATCCCCCATGGGAAGGGTTCTTTTTTTCTCCCCGGAGTCCAATGGCTCAACCGTTGTAATGGCTGAGACACCCTAGAGAATCCGGGGATGAAGTCCCTGTAATAGGAACAGAACCCTAAAAAGGATCTGATATCCTTTGGTCCTTTTGGAACTTCCCAAGTCTCCACAGTCTCCAATTTAGCCGGATCAGCCTGCACACCCTCGGTGGAGATGATCCGGCCCAAATAGACCATGGACTTCCGAAAAAGTTCACATTTCTTCGGCTTTAATGTCAAGCCATTGGACCGAATTCGTTCCAAAACCTCTCCGAGGTTCAACGCACACTCTTCAAAAGTCTTGCCAAAGACAATGACATCATCCAAGTATACCAAACATTTGCGCCACAACAGATCACTCAGAAGAGTTTCCATCATAGCCTCAAAAGTGGCCGGGGCGTTGCACAACCCGAAGGGCATCAGCTCAAACTGATACAGTCCAATGTGACTTGTAAAAGCCGTTTTCTCTTTATCCTCCTCCTTCATCCCGATCTGCCAATATCCGGACTGCAAATCAAGGGTGCAGAACCATTGGTTCCCACCCAAAGAGTCCAGAGTCTCATCAATCCGGGGGAGAGGATATGCATTTTTCTTGGTTACCCCATTCAGGCGCCTATAGTCGATACAAAATCGGATAGACCCGTCCTTCTTAGTAACCATCTGGACCGGGCTGGACCAGGGGCTAGTGCTAGGCACGATCACCTTCTGTTCCAACATGGTCTTCACTTGTTCCTCTACCACCGCTTTCTTACCCAAAGGCAAGCGTCGGTAAGGCATCTTGAAAGGCTGTGCATCACCCGTATTGATAGAATGCAACACTTTGTCGGTTCGGCCCAAAGGCTCCCCCTCCACCTGCCATGCATCCTGATACTTCACTACCAGCCTCCTTAGGGAGTCGAGATCCCTCCGATCCGTCAAATCCGTTTCGGAGATCATTTTCTCAAGTCCCTCACTCAGAGCGGTCGGAGAAGGGTCACCCTTCATGCTCACCTGTCCAGCAGGCATCACTGCCTCACTGGTGAACACCTTCCCCAGTATTGTATCTTTCCTTAGATACTTCGGTTCCAACCCGGGGTTAGAAACCGGCACTACGGTCCAAGCACCATCACCCACTAGGGTGTCCATGCCCGTCAAACCGATACTACCCAACATGGCCACATCCGGCTCCACAACTGCCTCTTCCTCTCTCCTAAGCCCCTTGCTTCGGACCAGCACGTCACACGTCTGTCCGGGAGGAATCTTTACAGTTTGGACCACCGTTGCCACTGTCGACACTTGTCGGAGCACACATTGCTCTACCGCACGGTACGGGTGCTCTATCAGGAGTACCCCTGTACCCGGATTCAGGACCGCGTCATACAACGCCGAAAAATCCAATCCGAGTATACCGTCGTCTGCAATATCCGCAATGGTGGGAGAAGCCACATACTCCTTCCCTCCAATTCGGAGCGGTATGAACGCGCGCCCATACGTCTGCATACTTGACCCATCGGCCGAACAGGCGTTTACCCTCGTTTTGAAGTTATCACGACTATCCGGCATAAGAGCATAGAAGTTAGAGGAGATAAAGGAGTGGCTAGCTCCCGTATCTACTAAAAATTCGCCCGCTCTACCGGCCACAGTAACAGACACATACCACCGCCTCCCCCCCAGCGGAGACGGGTTTACAGTAAAGCGTTTAAAATCCTTCGGAGCAGCCAAATCAAGGCCATGTTTCTTCAAATGGTCGAAACATGGATGATCCGGGGAAAGCTGGGTACTCCCTACCCACACGGTGTCTGTGACAGCCGCAACTTCCTCGTTCCTATCCGTAATGGGCCTCCCTGCCTCATTGCCGGGCAACTGTTGGACTGGAATGTTAACCAGGCCGGCATCCGAGCCCCTCAAGCTCGAAGCCACCCCTGATTCCCTTCCTGCCTTCGGAATTTCACTAGGCTCTACCTCTCTGGTATGTTGGCGTACATCATATACAGGGGTCGTCCGCTCGCCTTCTCGGACCACCCCCTCTAGTTTCCCTCCTTTCCGGGAACTTTCGGAGTCGGAGCCGTACACTCCGCAGCAAAGTGACCGATCTCCAGGCACCTATAGCACTTGGCGGTCCGCCGATTGATCTTCCTCCGGTTAGGCTGTGTAGCCCCCTGAATGGAAGTCGTCATCTTCTCAAACAGCGATGTGAAAAACGCTGCGTCCATTATCGGAGCTTTTGGGTCCGATGATTCCTTCTTCGGAGGAGGGTTTCCACCCCCTTCCGGCTTCCTATTTTTCCACGGCGTTTTAGAGGAATTCCCATTCCTCTTAAACTGAGCTGCAGAAGCTATCGCTCCCTCTTCCTCACTGCCCGAACCATCAGACTGCTCCGGAGAACACTCTATAATGGCCGAGGCCCGGGTGGGCACCCGGTCCCCTAACAGTGACTTCTTGAGAGCATGTATGTCGATGGCCTTGAAAAGGTCATCTAATGACGTATCTGCTCTCCAGGTATCATACACCACATGTTGTATTTCTGGGTCCCTCAGTCCAGCAACAAACTGAGAGAACAATTCCTTAGAGAATAAGGCATCATGGATTCCTGAAGCTGGATGTACCTTCTTCAGGAGTCTCATCAGTGCAAGTCCGAAAACCCTCGGGGCCTCGTTCTTGCCTTGCACTCGCTTCTTAAAAGCGACCATCGGGTCAATCCGAGCGGAGTCTCCGTATAGGATAGTTCCGATCTCTACCAGTTGTTTGAAAGTGCCGCGGGGTCCGCATTCATCTTTCCACTGCTCCACGGCCATCAGGCCATCCCCCAAGCGCAATCCCTTACAGACGTACGGAATTGCATCCTGTTGATCCCACCCACTGAGGTTGATGTCCTCAACGGTGGCTCCCAACCACTCTTCCCAAGAGTTTTTCTGCCAGTAGGGAAAAGGCTCGCTAGCAATGCGTCTAGCAGCGTTGGATGACCCCCTAATTTTAGAGGTTATCGCCAGGCATTTAGAAATGGAAGCCGAGGCGTCCTTTTCTGTACCCACGTTGTGCAATCCGATCCCAGCTATTGCTGGGTTTGTATCGTACAACTCTTGCAATTCTGTACTCAGAATTGTTCTCCTTGGAGCCCTCCTCGGACTCTTTGCGCCCGGAGTCGTCCCCGGAGTAGCACCTCTGGTAGGCAAGTTATTCTGTCTCTCCAGATAGGTCTGGTAGGTACCATACGACACCAAATCCTTAGTGGGGTCCACACCTTGACTGAACCACCAATTTTTCTCCTGGTCAGTCATATACTGACACTGCTGGGCCAGAGCAAGCAATCGCTGATGCGCCGCTTTCTCTTTTTCCAGTTCTTTGGCCTGTCTCTCAGCCTCCTCCTCTTGCTGTGCCTCCGCCAATTTAGCTTTCGCAGCTTCACCGGCCGCTCGGAGCCCTTCTTGTCGAGCTCTCAAAACCGCCGCCTCCTGCTCTGCTAATTCCTCAGCGAGGGCTGCATTTTCCTTCATGCGTTCTTGTTGCTGCTCAAGAGCAGCCTGCTGTTTGCGATACACATCTCGCCTCTCCAATTCCAAGTTTTTCTGTTCATGGAACAGTATGTTTGCTTGGCATTCTCGCCATTGCGACAAACTCGAGGGAGTTAAGTCGGTCTTGGCCGCCTTATCTTGTTCGGATGCTTTCTTCAAGCGTTCCGAATCCAGTTGCTGCTCATCCAGTTTCAACTGAGAACGTGGACTCCGCACCAACTCCGATAATGACCTTCCCCTGTCCGCCGTGTTTACACATGTCGGAGCCGCAAAGACCTGCTTCGGAATTGGACGGATACCACTGATACCCACCCTAGGTGAGTAATCACTCGCCCTACCTCTACCCCTTGCCCGGCCAACCTTTAGTGGTCGTCCTGGCGTTGAAGTAGACAAGGCACCTTCTACAGTCATCCCACGTCCCATAGGAAGATTTGGGGTGTCTGTAAAACTCCTGTAATGAGGACCTTTCGGACTGTCATTATCAGCGGAAGCGTACGAGGTACTGCTATCCTGTATACTCTCCCTGGTCTCTGACAAAAACTGCTCCAAAGAAGTTCTTTTTGCCTTCAGAATGTCACATTCCGACACTAGACTTCGGCGAACCTCCCGTAAGTCTTCAGTGTCCCGAACAAGTTCTGCCCGGGTCCCTTCTGCTTCATGGATGACGGCATCTCGGGCCGCACAAATCTGATTCAGCTCAGTGTTTGCCTGGACAAAGTCGGAACGGAGTCCTTGTAGATCAGCCTGTTTCTGATCGAACTCCACTCGAACCCTGCTAAGGGATTGCACCAGCTTTTCGTTCTCCTCCAACAAAGTTGAAAGCCTTGCGTCTTTCTCCTTGATTTTGGAAGCTCTATGTGTGACTGCACCTTCCAATGCAATCAGACTGCTTTTCCATTCATTCGACTGTTTCTGAATGGTCAACAACTCCATTTGGGCCATTTGCACACGCTCCTGTATTCTGGCCTCTCTCATGTCGTCGAAACGACGTTCCTCCAAGATGGTAGCCCTCCGTGGATTCGGAGCGGCTGATCTTGACCCACCAACGTTGAACATTGACAGGCTCATTTCATCTAATGAGCGATTCATTATTTCGGGACCTTTGTATCCCAAAAATGCGCTTGTTCTGGATGGAACCTTCGCACTCCTGCGGGTATCTGCCTCCTTGACGGCATCTAACCCCTCCGGTGATAAGGCTGGCGCCTCATCGGGAGACCTCGCTGCTCCGTCCAGAGCAGGAGGTCTGCGCTACTGCACAGGCTAACCTGCGTTTCACTCAGAACTGGTCACGGCACCAGTGTAATAAACGATACTTTGTCTCTTTATGATATTGGTAGAGTATCAATTAAAGAACAAAGTCGACACAGTTCGGATCAAGTGTTACAGGTTGCAAATCGGGTTTATTCAGAAAACCTAGACAAGCAGTATCTATGTGTGCGAACTCCCTATAGAGTTCGGAACGGGTCAGTAGGCGAATCAGCCGTAATGATCACGGGGTCTCCTTACCAGCGTGGCTCAGAGTAACCGACGAGTACCGTCAGATGCTGGGTATATATAGGCAGCCAGCCTGCGCGCGCACACGCAGACCGGAAGCCTATAGCGACCTCTGTCCATACCCCAAGCCCGGGGTAGGTGCTGCCACCTACCGTCGGACTGAAGGGTTCGGACTGAGCTTGCAACACAACATCCAACAGCACTCGTCATATAACATACCCGTATAACCCTAGCCCCTACACCTGCATTATTGACATAGTACGATTTACCTTGATATAAAAAATTCCTTAGTCTTGGTCAATTTTATTGTGTTACTGTCATTATTTTGCAAAGAAATAATCCCACAAAACACTTCTTGCGACTGCGTGGTAACTAAAAACCAATATGATGAAAAGGACGGGGGTTGTGTCTCTCCGCTACTACATCCAGATCTGCTTTTTTTTCCCAACGCTAAAACATGCATTTTTGTTTTAAAAAAATTGGGAGAGATTTTCTCAGAAAATTCTAAACCGATTTATTAAAAATTCCTGCATGTCTACCAAAAGTAAAGGGAAAAATCAATCTAAAAACCAGTATGGTTTCATCACCAAAATAATGTTAAAAAGTATTGTAAGCTTTAAGCTACTAATTGTTGCCTTTTAGTAGTATCAGCAACTCAATCGAAGCTGAGATTGAAACATTTATTGCAAGAATCGCCCTGAAAAGGGCGTTCTTCCACTTAATAGCTTAATAGTTCATGTGCATAGATTTCTCAGGGTTTTCTCTAATAAAAGAAGCCGCCCTGACTTTGTTCTCAGCTCAATCAGTTGAGAATCCAATTGATTCATTGTTATAATTATGTCTTTATTGACATACGATATCAGGCAACATCTTATCATCTGTCATTGATACAACCCATTGAAGAATCACCCATTCATTATCTCTACAGGTATATCATTATTTCTAGCATGGGTAGTACAGTTTTGTATATTTATCTCCTTGACAGGTCTGTAGGGGCAGGCACTGCATGGGAGGATGTTGTGTATCCTGGGATGAAACGGGCAGTGGTCAACACTCTCCTAGCCACTATGGACATCGCGGAAAACAAAAAGGTATAAGCCACAACTATCTATATATATATATATATGACATGATCTACAAAAAAGGCCCTTAGTGCAGGGTGCACTAAGGTCCCTTTTCCCATTGCATGTCACACATATACATGTATTGTCAAACCATAAAGGATGACATAGGTTTTCTAGTGTACCTGATGTAGAAATACTTTGAAAATATCTACTAGAAGGGCATACAGAAAGAATCAGCTAATCAGGCTCTAGAAAGATAATAGTTTTTACACTAAACTGGCATTCATGTTCCCTCAGGGTTCGTTTGAGTTATACGGTGCTGACTTCATGCTGTCTGATAACTACACCCCATGGTTACTGGAGATTAACTCCAGCCCCGGCATGGCACCCACCTCCAAGGACAAGGCCAAGATGTGTGCCAGTGTAGTCGAGGACTTAATGAAAGGTGGGAAATCCCTAGCTATAATATAAACTCTACAGGCCAGATTTGTTGTAGAAATCTGCACGTGAACAATAATACAGTTGGAAATTTGCTCTTTTGTTATGTTTGTCAAGAATGAATAATGAGAAAATGTATAATGTCATGAGTACAATATGAGTTGTAAGACCCATGAGTTTAAAGAATGAGAATGGATTTAAAGTGAATGCTTTCTACAATTAATCCATTGAGGTAGCCTGTAGACAGTAGTCTATATCCATCCCAGGGTACATTTAGGCTATTATTACACTAGGATTGCAAAGCCTCATCCTCACATGAAATTCACGCAGGGATCCCCAACAGCTGGAATTTAATATTTTTGACTATCCTTAAAGGGTTGATTTAACCAAAAAATATCTTTAAGAATAATAAAATAGAATTAATTTCTCCTTTTGTTATTTACAGTTGTTTTAGACAGACGCGAAAACAAGAGCTGTGCAACTGGGAACTTTGAGTTGGTCTTCAAAGACCAGCCCCTTCCTTCGTTCAAGTCAGTTGACAACCGAATGTACATAGAGGGTAGCCGCATAAAGCGCACAGACCTGCAGCGATACGGATCTTTAGACAATTTTGTCAATTCTGGTGAGGATCCTTCTACTAATGAATTCCTGAAACAACTCAGGAAAAAACACAATAAGAAAGACAATGCAGCTACTAACACGCGACCTACTACAAAGCAGGATGGTGGGGCAAATGCAAGAGACACAACTACTCGTGGAGGCCAGAGGCCGCAGGACAACCGAAGACAACAGCCTAAGACTCTGACAAAGGCAGACTCCAGCAGAGATTTAACACTTACAAGAAGCTATACCAAAATATATGGTAATCCGAATCAGAAATCTGCAGCGACATCAAGACTAGCGCCTGATCGTAGAAATGTGCCCCCGAAAACACCAAGAACAGACCAAGTTGACAGGTCAGGAAGGGATGGGGCAGCTGAGAGGAAGGAGGCCCTGTCTAACAAAGAGAAATCACAACAAACAAGGAAGGCTGAAACACCAGAAGCTGAAGAGAGCGAAGAAGAAGAAGAAGATGATGATGATGATGAAGAAGAAGAAGAAGAGTCAGAAGAAGAAGACGATAGTGCTTCTGAAGCTGATGCACAGGATGTTGAACAGAAGAAAGAGGAAACTAAAGAGGAGGAAAGTGATGAAGAGGAGGAGTCTGAAGAGGAGGAAACTGAAAGTGAAGAGGAGGAAGAGAGTTCGGATGAGGAGGTTGCCGAGGTTAAAAAGGATGAAGAAGGTAGCATACGGAAAATTAAACGAAGTTCTGATACTGAGGATGAGAATGATTTCTAAAGCCAGTGGAAGGTGGGCCTCCACCCAGGTTGTACACAAACGTAAAGAGTATTCATCAAATAAAGTATTCATTATTGGAATGGTATGTAGCTACTGAATAGGTAGCAGGATTTGCTGTGATCTGCGATTGGGAAAACAAACTGCTTCAAAAGCAGCACTGACTGTGATCGAACAAAACCAAACTGTGATATTTTCTTCAGCACTTATTTATTTGCTCATACTTTCTATCAATGAACCCATTATGTGTATATCATATATGACAATGTACAATTATCCTAGCTTTCACAGTATACTGTAGCAAAAAAGGATATTCTGAGGAAAAACCTTATTTGATAGATGGGGTCAAAATATATCATTGAGGCTAAATATTGACATATCATTCTGTATGAAGTTGGATCACATGTAGCATTTTTCACATATAAATAATGGTATCGGGTATTAGTCTCATACAATAATACAGCCCTTTTCTAAGGATATAATGTGATATTGATATCATCGTCCACATGATCTCATGGTCATTAACAGTTCACACCAACAAATAAAGATGGTTGGTATTTCTCTTCATAATAGTTGACTTTAAAAGATTAAGGTATTCCAGGTAGCTTCTAGAAAAAGAGATCGGCTGGGGAAATAGCTATTTATGAATTCAGAACATTCCAAGGACAATTCGATTTGTCATCAAACTATAGAGTCTAGAAAACGTACTTGTTCATCATGATGTACTACAAAGCCCAAAACCCAGTACAAGATAAGTGGTGGTTCAAAAGGTATTATAATGATAAATGATGCTAATGATGAAACTACCTAATATTATATGTAAATCACTATTGTAATGTATATTCTAATTTCAATTTTCTTTCTTACAAGCCTACATTTTGGATGATTCAACTGGTTAGGTGAATCTGATGAGATAGATTGGACGATTCCTTTTAAGGACTAGGCTGAGGATATGATTTAAATTAGATGTGTATGAGAAATTACATTATTGAAATTGCACAGCCATGCATAATATAGTACCTCACTGCTTTCCCTCCTAATGTATGACAATTAGATCTGCTGTAGTTCTAAGTGAAGGTGTCAAACACTCTTCTTTTATCAATCTAGTGTTATAACGGAATAAATCACACAGCCGATGGTGCACAGGGTTAAGGCCAGATACTTAGAGGACAGTCACAAATATGGAGATGTAGAAAAAAAATGAAGGTAATGAATTGAGTATTAATTTAACCCGCTAATTTTTTTCCAAGTGTTTCCTTGATGCTGATTGGTTCCAATCTGGCCAGCTCAAATTGTTAACAAATTCAGTGCTGGTGTGTAGGCGCACAAGTAGACACACTCTTGTGGGAACGTGGACGAGAAAATCTTTCCAATCTTAAAATGGCAAACTTAAAAACATGACAATCTTAAATTCAAGATTCTAAACACAAAACAATAAATAAATAAGGGTGAAAAGAAAACGGTTGGTGCCACCTCGTGTTAAGCATGTATACTAAATGGCATCAGTCTCCTGTAGGATATCTTAAAATAATCTTGAATAAATCGAATTTAAGATTGGAAAGATGTTCTTGTGCACGTTCCCGTGACGAGCTGTGTAGGTACCCTGTGAAGGTGCCTGGGTTACTTTCTGCAATAGCCACGTCATGGATGTGTATAATTATACATTTAGAAACATACTCATATCTGTAAGCATGGCCACTCATCATGTAGGATCGTTTAGTTTTCAGTAAGCTATCAGGTTCTAGCAGGTTAATTGCTTCATCAGAATTAATGAGGATGCTGGTCTCGACAAATTAATGTAGAGAGATTGGAGACTTAAATTTAAAAAAAGAATCCGTAACTTAACATGCATAATGATAGCAGGTCATGACTATCCCATTACTACATGACTTAACTTCATGACTACACAAGACCAAAAACATGGAGAACTGGACCATATATAGTTGCCCTTCTTGTCCAGAGAAAAAAGTTGATGATGTTACAATGTTATACAATGTGTTACAGGGGTGCTACTATCTCTATACTATAGTATTGGAAGTGAGTGAATATGCACTTCTCTTATGTTATATGAGATGACAGCCAATGTATCTCTGATCAAATTGTAAATACACAAAATGCAAGATTGGTTTTATTATCTTATACATATACCAAGCAACTGCGATTTTTAAGAACAAGATAGACAAGATGTAAATACAGAAATGGGCAAATACATTTACATGCAAGACAATGTGAGAAGTGTTACAGGATTAATAAACACCTAATAGAAATCAGACTTCTTTTCTGTATTCAAGATATCCCTGCAAACAAAATCTCAAGCGGAACTCGTGCCATTCTCATGCCATAACTCGAGAATTTCAGAACGTTTTTGGAATGTTTTTGGACATTTCCTTGTGTCATATTCCCTTTATTTCTTGTAGTGAGCCTTGAGAAATATCCATCTTCATTCTACTTGTGGAATGTCTGGCTATTTTCTCAAGGAAATACACATCACCATTAAACGTGTCACAAGGAAGGTTCATTATTCTCATGAATCTCCCTGTCTATCTTGTGTATACAGCTTGTGCTTTTCCTGGGAAATACAAACGTTTCTAACTTGTGTCATTCTGTTTGGTGGGATGTGAGCAGGCCGGCAAAAACAACTATCAGAGGGGGAGCTGGGAATTAAAGCTGGTGTCAGGATCTTTAAAATGAGATATCAGGAGCTAAAATATCAATTTTTTGTAAGTTTTGTCAGAAAAGCTTCTCAAGCATGAGTTGAAATGTATAAATAAGAATGGTAAATAAGCTCTAAATGCATTATATCCAATAATAATGACAAAAAAAAAAGTTCTAGGCGCGTTTTCCCCCACCTGCTCACATATATGTCTATACAAAGATCCTACATTACAATATTTCAAGGTAATACATGTATAGAAAATGCTTTCTTTTATACTTTTATATGACAAGGAGGTGATTGTTTTGCATACACTAATGGATTTCAAACAGTGATTTTAAAATAGAAAAAGACGTTTAAATCTGCACTGTAAAAAAGACTTTAATTAAGATAGTGTGGTGTTTCCTAGTTATTCTAGTTTAAGGAACAACGATCACGGCAGTTTCCAGGTGCGAGAATATCAGTCTTTATTATAAAAACAACTTCGGTTCCTTCACAAGGGAACGATCAGTGTAAAATCAATACACACAGGTAATCAGGTTTCTCTATGGATATAGGAAACGGTCAGTATAGTCTTAGTATACAACGCTGTCCGCACGGTTGGACATAGTGAAGTCTATCGTCAGTCGGGCCTGCACTGACTGCCTTCCAGGTAAACACACGGGTCTTATATAATCACCGGCTCTTAGGTCACGTGGCCAGGTGGTTGGGTCGGCAGCCCACCTGAGAGCGGCACACGGTAACCTGGAGAGGACCTGCGCCCTCTCTGGGGAACTGTGTGCACTAGCTCCAGGTAGAGAAGCCGAGTAAACAGACGTTACCCGGAAATACCGTGTATGAGATTAATATGTAATATCATGCCCCTACACTACCCCCCCTAGACAAAAACTAGGTGGTAAAGAATATGTACGGTTTTCCTAATATATAGAAAACACTTTAGACAAACGTTTTACAGTTATTGTCTATACAGTAACTGGGGGCGTAACATATTATCACGACAAACTACACAAGCGAGATCATTGAACTCAATATAAATATGGCATTACACTGTACTAGCAACCATAATACATTTTCATACATACAATCGAACGGCTTGACACATTTCGATATGACTTCCTTATGAAGTTTTACTTGGTTATTAAAAAAATGCGCATGGGGTGTATTTATATTTAAGTGTAACGAAAAAGTTAATAAAAATCAGTCCTGATAAGGACTCACAACCGCCAGCGTCTTACATTGGTATGTGTTTTAATGAATACATTCACACAATGGATAATAGTAACCACAGCCTTTGTTTGAGCTGGGTAATCCGATCATATAACCGGAGACCTTAATACCTCTCGCAACATATAACAGAGTCGACACACACGACAATACACAATGGTATATGTAATATTTACACATAGTCTTAACGACTTCACACAAACTTTTACGGGTAGCCACGTTTCCTAGCTTATCAGATCATACAATCTTCATATATAGCATAATGTTAAACCCGTTTCATATGGTAAGTATAAGAACACCATATTAGAACACCTGGGGTGATATGTATCACAATACTATAACTTATTATATATATTAAATATGTTTTAATGAGTTACCTGGCAGTGTACCCGGAAACCCTCATAATTAAATACAGCTTACTGGTGATCTAGTTGTGGGCAAGGTGCTCTCCGCTTCTAATAGATGAATGAGTAAGGTGCTCTCCTCTTCTTATAGATGAATAAGTTAGGTGCTCTCCTCTTCTTAATACTGTTTCTTGGATAAATATCACCCGTAGGTAAGTTCATATATACACAGCTAGGTAGGTATCCCGTCCTCTTTCCAGGAATGTTCATTATATAGGTAAGTATAATCAGGCTGGAAACCACGAGCATAGTCTGTTTAGTGAGTAATCCATGGACGGGAACAGTTTATAAACACAGCATAATAATATCAGGAACAACATCATGGTAACGTATCCCAAAGGTTAGTTCAGGGATGTTGGGTTGATAGCTTCCTGATGGAGTCCTGGTTCTCCATCAGGTCAGCTTTAGTTGAGAGTTGAGTAGTTAGGTAAGTCCAGAGCTTCCACGGAAGGTCCCTCGTGTGCTAAAAAATTGCATCTAAAAAGATGCTACTCATTCCCTACAGAAGAAAGGAAACCCGTCATAAAAAAATTAATTTTATGACATCTGATTAAATGAAAGAACATTTAATCCACCGGGAACTTATAAAAGTCCCTTCCCCTATTCCTATAGAACAGAAATGGACTCTGAGCCCTCTTTAGGTTTTATCCTAATGGCTCATCCTTTGCCCTTATTAAGGCAAGCGCGTGTTCAGACGTGCCATCCAATGTATCGAATGACATGCCGAACACCCTGTGAAACTTCACGTTTATATCCTGTAGCCTACCGGCTAACTTCTCGTTCTCTTGGCAAACGAAGTAGATGCGGCCTCGGCTTTCCTTTGGCCTGCTCCAGCTTCCCTTGACTTTTTCGCCAAGTATTCAGCATTGCCAGCAGTGATCAATGCTTTCTCGTCACGGTGGGCGATCTTTAGGCCATGAGTAAACAGACCTAACATTCTGGTGGAATATTCCACCGCCAACTGCCGTTGGGACTCCTGAAACTCGGTGACGACTTTCTGTCCAATCTCGCAGCTCGCCTTTTCCTCCTGGGAAAAGTAGTTCACTATCGGAACGTATTTAAGCTTAACGCCGCCGATAATTTCCGCGCGGGACGTACCCTTGACTGGCTGGATGACAACCGGTTCCTGAGTTGCCGGAACCATTGATTTAACATCCACTGTCGGGGCTTTAGAAGCCGCCGCCGGCTTCGGGATGGTAATACCCCGAGGAGCCACCACTGAGATCAAAGACTGAGATCAAAGGTAGTGAAGCCTTTGATCTCGTAGCCGGGCTCTCCTTAGGCCGGGCACCACCGTGGTCGGGTTGACTACTGGCACTGTCTGAACTACTCAGACGTCGTGTACGGTATTCCGTACTGGGGGAGGCCGTTGTATGTCCACCGGAGTCATGTTTCCGCTCCTTTCGGTCTACATACAATGGATCTGGATACTCGCGATAGTATTCGCGACCTTCCGGGGCCTGATAGTTCCCGTAGTAGGAATTATCTAGTTCCTCCAAGGTGGAACCCGCGTTCCTCCTTTTCCTTTTCTGGAGAGGAGGATCGGGAGCGGTCTCGGCCAGACCGGCTCCTCCCTCGGGCACCACCCCGAGCTTCCGGCTGCCGGAAATTACCAGCACCTCTCCGGGAAGTATGGCTGCTACATAACACGCCATACTCGTCGTCGTTCATGGCGAACTTATTGCGTCCGTCCACTCTAGCTATCCGAGCCTTGAACTTGCCATCTGCGACTTCGCAGAAGTATGGCGTCGCTGGCCGGATTTTAGCTTTCTGATCCTCTGTCAGTGATTTGTACTGGTCACAGACAGCATCATGTAGCGCATTCACACGGTTGCGAGCTACACTGATTCCCATGTTATGGCAATCCTTCATGTGGCGCATGAGCTCACCTCTACGGGGTTCAAGACACCCGTTACATAACTGTGATTCACGACCTACTGTGATATCACAATGATACACCACACAGTGGTGCATGTGATTTTCACAGAGGTGAAGCAAGAACCGTGGCTTTGTTACAAAGATGGTTCTCTCAGTGCCGATCGGGTTTACACAGAGCGCGAAGGGACACCAGTTCCTTTCCCGCTGATTATACCAGTGGGTACTTGCAAAAAGAAGTTTTTCCTTCTGCTCCCTACTGTAGTAGGTTTCTGGCAAGACCCGTAATTGATCAAGCCACTGCTGGTAGAACGCAGACGGAGGACGGTCCCGGGGTGTATTCCGGATCCAATCCTCATCATCACTCTGACCTTTGCAGTTGGTCGCGAGTGGACATCCAATGTTGGTTGGGCCAATTGGACACTGTTCCCAGGAATTGGGAATGAACACGCGAAATTTATTATTCGCGTTCGCCCAGATCCTTCGCATCACGTCATTAGGCGGGATTGGATCTTCCTGGTAGTGTCCGGGTTTGTCAGCATTAGCCGGAACCTCTCCCTCTTCCTCGTCCGAGTGTGACGGACTGCGGAGAAGGCTGATATGCGCTGGGTTGAAAACCAGCGCGGCGGCAACCGCGGCAGTTGCCCCAGCTACGGCAGTTACTTCAGCCAAAATGGCCGGTCCGGGCGTTGTAGCGCCCGTGGAAGGTGCTGAGGGAGTATTGGCCTCGGAAGTATCCATAGCCTCATCCACTGAAACCACAGCCCGAGTACTGACTGGCTGTTCCCGGAAGGTAACTCCGGTTCTCCTTCTGTTAACACAGAATCAGGCAAGTTAGCAAGTCTTGCCTTTTCGTTTCGGCGAGATTGTCGCCCTCTCTCCTGGACGAACTCGTCCGACTGATTGCTATCAGCCGAGCTCGACCGGTTCGAGGCTCCCCTCTCACCTTTACTGCTGCGCCCCCTAGGTGTGGCTTTCAGCGCTTTAATGCGCGCCTTCTCTTCCGTACTGGAAGATCTGGTTCGAACTGTACGAACCGCCTCGTCCACCATATTAGCTATAGCTATATCCCGGGTGACGTTTTGGGCATCCATGTACTGCTCAATAGTAGTTACATCCAGAGTATATGAGACTACATGCTGTGCGGAGGCAGCAGCAATCTCGTACTCCTTCCGGGTTTTCGACTCGCGGAGCTTCCCGATACGGGCCCGGTACCTGTTGACGCCTGTCAACATCATCCCGGCAACTCCACAATTCTGATCCAGGGATAGAATTGGGAGTGCCGGCATTCTCCGCTGTATATCTGCTATATGCAGATCAAACACAGCTCGTCGTAGGCAGTAGCATACGAGCAATCCCTTTTGAAGGGCCTCCCAGTAAACAAACCAGTCCGGGGGTAATTCTTCCTGCTCCTCCACTAACAGGAAGAGCAGGATCGCCTGCTTGACAAGCGGGTCAATCCGGCGGGGTGCTCCCTCCGCCGTCAGACGTAACACGTCCTCATGCAGGTCAACTTCACGTCCATCATAATTGGACATGAATCCTGCCAACAGGGGTACAGATGGGTGGGCTGCTTGCACATCCACCGGTGTCTCCCCATGGTACGCAGTACCCGTTGCCTGATACTCAGTCTCGCTGGTATCAACTTGGCCGTCCGCTGGACTGATGGCCTTTATATCTAAGCCCTCCAAATAATTGGCGGCTACGTTCGCTGGGCGTAACGACGACTGGGAGTCACCGTCCACGTCCATAATCTCCCCTTGGCCCAGGAAATCCAAAGATTCCTGGTCCTCGAGGTCGGGTTGGGTATCAACCAAATTCCCTCCGCTAGCGGAGTCGCCCTCCTGAGAAGGGTCCACCGCGTGGTGGTGTGTTGCTGAGGACATGGCTTCACACTCAAGAAAAGTGTCCGATGGATAATTATAGGGGGTCCACCTCCCCTCTAGTGTACTACACGTGTCAGAGCCCTCACGGTCTGCTCTGGACCTTCTCAAAATCTCAACTGGCGATTCCCGTCGAGCCGCGCGCCTTATATAAGGTACGCCACCGCTCATGCGCAACCCCGCGCGCCCCGTGACCCAGTTCCTTGGAATCAGGTCAACCGCGCGTCTAATTGTAAACAGGCACCCTCATTCCACGTGTTAATCCTTACGCTCTGTCAACTCGTCGAGAGTATCAATGAAATATATATGAATGGCATAATAAAGCACATTCACCGGATTATCCGTCCATCACCCAAGGGATCCTTGACAGGGGGACTATCACGATCATCCCGACCGTATTTACTTCCACACATAACGGTTTACAACATAAAAATATTTAATTCGATTACAGGACACCACACTCGTTGTGTACCTGTTTAGGTTACACCCTCCCTAGTTTGAAACCGGGGACTGCATCTTATGTTTTTAGGCACAACATTAGACCTGGTTCTAGGACACACCTTTTCCAGAGTGGATTTAGCCTTAACCACACCCTTCCGGGTCCTTTTCCCTTCAGCCAGCGAGACTTTATTATTCACCTTCTTCCCCGATCTTGTTGGGGCCTTCCGCGTTTCCGGGGAGGTTCCTTCACTAATTTCCGCTGCTCACTTTCCTCTATCAAAGTATCAACTTCCAGCTCATAAGAGTCCAGGGACAGATCTCTCCCCTTCCATTCTCTTAGTCGAGCTACATTAGATTTATACATCTTCCCTTGTAATGAACGGATCACTACAGTACTGTCACTCACAATACGAGTAACCACAAAGGGGCCATCCCAATTACAGTAAAATCTCGTTATAAGGAGCACCTTTTGGCAAGGCCAATTTGCTCGTTATAACCAACTTTCCTTGTAACCGATTTTGGTCATATATACCTCTGTGGGGGGGGGGGGGGGGTTAGGTAGGCGGTAGGGGGGACTCAGATATCAAAGGGAAGTCCTGGGTGCTCACCCAACTGTATAGGATGAGGTGTAGGGGTATGTAGGTGGCAGGGGGGGGGCTCAGAAATCAAAGGGAAGTCCTGTGTGCTCACCAACCTGTATAGGGCGGGGTGTAGGGGTAGGTAGGTGGCAGGGGGGGCTCAGAAATCAAAGGGAAGTCCTGTTCGCTCACCCACCTGTATAGGGCGGGGTGTAGGGGTAGGTAGGTGGCAGGGGGGGGGCTCAGAAATCAAAGGGAAGTCCTGTGTGCTTACCCACCTGTATAGGACGGGATGAATTTTACTGAATCTTGAAAAAATCTGCTCCTTATAAACGATTTTTGGCTAGAAATGCTTGTTATAATGAGGTTTTATTACTATAGAAATGTATAGAAAAAATCCTGGCAAAGCAAATCTGCTCCTTATAACGGTCTGCTCCTTATAACCGTCCTCTTTATAACGAGATTTCACTGTACTAGCAAGTTTCAGAGTCGATAACGGCTCATGCAACCTCACCACCTGATCACCAACTTTGAACCATCTCGGCCTAAGGCTTAGATCATAGCCGGTTTTCTGCCAGGTGGCATTCTTCTGTAATTCAGTTCTCACCAATTCATAAGCATACTTGAATTGATCTCTTAATGACTCCACAAACATGACGTGGCAGGGGGTTTCCGGGTTCATTCCTACCACCCCAAATACCAGGTCAGCGGGCATGATCAAATCCTCCCCGAAAACTAACAGATTCAGGGAACAGGAAGTACTAGAATGGACAGTGCTATTATATGCATGACACACATAATCACACTGCTCATCCCAGTTGTCCATTTTATCATTTACCAGGGATTTTAACACCTGAATCAATGTACGATTGAATCTCTCAACCATTCCATCACTTTGTGGCCGGTAGGGATTTGTTCTCGTTTTACAAATCGCCAATCGGTGACACATTTCCTGCCAAAGATCAGATTCAAATTCCCAACCTTGGTCACTATGCATCATAAGGGGAACCCCAAGATGCAATACCCAACCTTTCACAAAAGCTTTCCCGCAGGTTGCTGCCTTGTGATCCGCCAATGGGAACACTCTCATATACTTAGTATAATAATCAGTGACGACCATCATACAAGTATTGCCCTCAGGGGTAGTTTTAAACCCACTGATTACATCTATGGCGACTCGCGCAAACCTCACTCCAAACAACTCCTGGGACAAGGGCATTTTACCCATCCCAGGTCCGGGCTTGTTTTTACAACAATCCGGACAAGTAGCAATCCATCTTAACAGATCACTACTCATCCCTGGCCAGTAGTATCTCCTACTCAGACGTTCCAGGGAACGTTTCTTCCCGAAATGTCCACTGGTCAGGTGTCCATGGCAATAATACATAATATCCCTCCTCATTCCAGAAGGTATTACCACTTGCCGGACTCTCCTACCTGATGGATTAATCTTCCACCGGTAGATGATTCCGCTCTGGACCTCTAACTCCGCCCATTGAGCTATTAGTCTTCTCATTTCCCGGTTTTCCAGGGAAATCTCTGGCCGCGGGGGCCGTATCTTCCTAGGTAACAATACCAACAACCGGCTAAGGTTAGGATCCTTTTCCTGGAACTTCCAGATGGTTTCCATGGACCACTCCAGAACCCCAGTTCCCTTGATCTCATAGGGAATCCTTGCTCCGGCTATGACAGCCTGGTGCTGACCACAGTCATCACAGTTGGTGTTTTCACACTTCCTGATAGGACGTCGGGAGAGTGCATCAGCATTTACATGCTTTACCCCAGCTCTATGCTGGATCTGACTTTGCTCCAAACCGAACTCGGAAAGGTGTGCTAGCCAACGTCCAATCATTCCCTCTGCATCTTTGAAATTCAATAACCATTTCAAAGAGGAATGATCTGTTCTCAACGTGAAATCTGACCCCCAAAGAAAATGTTTGAACTTTTTAGTATATACTATCACAGCCAACAATTTCCTTTTTGTGGTACAGTAATTTCGCTGAGTCTTACTCATAGTATTACTAGCAAAGGCAATGGGAACCTCCACTCCGCCTTGGACTTGACTGAGGGCTGCCCCAATGCTCTCATTACTAGCATCTGTATCCAATATAAAATGACCATCCGGGGTGGGATACTTTAACACCGGTGTTTCTACAAACAACTTTTTTATTGCTAAGAAAGCTGCGTCTTGTTCCTTCCCCCAAGGGAACTCTTCCTTCCTATTTCCGGGAGTCCAGTGTGACAAACACTGGATCGGATAGGCTACTCGGGAATACCCCGGCAGGAAATCCCTATAGTATGAGCAGAAACCTAGGAAGGATCGCACATCTTTAGGACCCCTTGGTACTTCCCATTCAGTCACACTCCTGATCTTTTCCGGATCTGCCTTAACCCCCTCGGTGGAAATAATCCGCCCCAGGTAGTTAATATCCTTTTTAAAACAGATTACATTTCTTTGGTTTCAATTTGAGACCGTTAGACATGATTCGGTTTAAGACTTCCTCCAGATTGCTTAAACAGCCCGCAAAGGTTTTTCCAAACACTATTACGTCATCTAAGTAAACCAGACATTTCCGCCATAATAAATCACTTAACAGCGTCTCCATCATGGCTTCAAAGGTGACATAACCCGAATGGCATTACCTTATATTCAAACAAACCGATATGGCTGGAAAACACAGTTTTCTCCATATCCTCAGGCTTCATGCCTACTTGCCAATACCCGGACTGCAGGTCCAGTGTACAAAACCACTCATTCCCTCCCAGGGAATCAATCGTCTCATCTATCCTAGGGAGAGGATAGGAGTTTTTCTTAGTCAACCCATTCAGTTTCCGATAATCAATACAGAACCGTATGCTACCATCCTTCTTGGTTACCATACACACAGGGGAGGACCAAGGACTCATGCTGGGAACAATAACATTATCCTTCAGCATTTTCGCTATCTCTTCCTCAGCTACAATCTTCTTTTTGAGGGACAGCCTCCTATAAGGAATCTTAAAAGCGGGGTTATCCCCGGTTTTAATTTCATGCAACACCTTATTAGTTCTCCCCAGGGGTTCCCCTGGGGCCGCAAAGGCTTGCCTGCATCTCTTCAGCATAGCCCTCAGGGCTTCCTGGTCATTCTCATCCGTTATGGATGATCCTGTTGACAACTTAGTTAACTCCTCATGCAATTCCTCCTCCCCTCCTTCTTCTAACCTCAGATCTTGCTGGCTACCGGTGACTGCCTCCGCAAGTATCACTTTCCCAACTTCAGTGCCCTTTTCAAGATATACTGTGGAGTTTCCGGGGTTGGAAATGGGTGTCACTGTCCATCTGGAATTCCCTACTAGGGTATCCGCAGATTCCAATCCCTTCCGGGATAATACAGCCATATCCGGCTCGATTACCGCTAATCCCCTCTGGATTAGCCTCCCTGAACTGACTAACACGTCACAGGTCATTCCCGGGGGAATCTTCACAGTCTGTGCCACACTAGCGACACTACTTATCACTCTCAACTTACAGAGTATGGTCATATCATACGGGTATTCAATTCTCAACTTCCCACTTTTCGGATTCAAAGTCGCACCGAAAAGCGCCGCAAAATCCAAACCAAGAATACCATCATCTTTAATCTCGGCTATGGTCGGGGCCCAAACAAATTCTTTCCCGGCCACAGAGATTATCAGAAAAGTCCGCCCAAATGTCCTCATTCTGGTACCATCAGCCGTGCAGGCGTTTACCCTCATTGTGAGGTTCTCACACATGCTCGGCAATAAGCTGATGAATCTCCTAGAGATCATGGAGTGGCTAGCTCCAGTATCCATAAGAAACTCCCCAGTCTTTCCTTGTACAGAACAGGAAACGTACCACCTCTTCCCATCAGTGACTGAGGGATTCCTAGTAAACCCGTGAATTCACTATCAGTGCCCAGGTCGAATCCACATCCTTTCAAGTGTTCCAGACAAGGATGACCCGGGGGAAGCCTGGTTCCTCCAACCTTAACCAACTCTTTGGTTATTGACTCCTCTAAACTGGCACTAGGTTTCCCATACGCACACCCCTGGGCACCTGTTGTACCAGCCTCCCCAGCCTCATGGTTTCCGGGATGTACCGTCCCATCTCCCTTCTTGCTGGACGCATTCACTGTTAATGAATCTTCACCGCCAACGTCAGTGATAATCTGGCTTATTTCCTCAGGGGTTACCGTCCTGCCATCCTTGGTAACCCCCTCTAATTTCCCGAAACCTCACTTCTTAGAACAGGTTTCTCAGCTTTGCATTCAGACGCAAAGTGCCCCTTTACTTGACACCTGTAACACTGGACAGTGTTACGATCGACCCTCGGGCGGCGCCTGGTTTGATTCTCAAACACTTCGTTTATGCGTTTAATCATGGACTCCATTAATGTATTTAATGAGTTCCCTGACGCATTTGTTTTATCCGGAGTGGTCTTCTCTGGGGTCTGGGTTTTCTGACTGGGATCAGTCTGATATTCCCGAGTGTCGGGTTTCCGGGGGGTTTCCGAATAGCCTTTGTTACTAGGAGGCTTCCCGGAAGCTGAGGTGGAGCTAGATTTCTGACGTCCTTTGAATTTCAGGGCGTCTACTCTCTCCTCCCCTTCAGATTCTTCCCCGGAAGAATCGTCTCCATCTAAGGAATGTTCAATTCCAGAGACGCGCTGTCCCCTATTAGTGGGTATCATACCAGCCAATGGAATTTTCTTTTTGTCATGCTGATCAATCGCCATGAACAAATCCGCTAGGGAAGACCCAGCTTCCCAAGCTCGACCACAAACCTTAGCGTGATCTGGATCACTCAACCCACTGATGAACCTTACAAACAGGGATTCTATATAATATTCGGCATCCCTACTCCATTCTGGCCTAGCTTGCCGCAACAATCGCTGCAATTCTAGCCCATATATCTTAGCAGATTCCTTCGGTTTCTGCGTTCTCCTCTGAAACAGAGTCCAGTGATCTACTGTCACCATTTTCCCAAAAGTATAACAAGTTAATACCTCCAGTTGGTCGTATGTAGCATCCGGCCCGTAAGTGTCCCTCCACTCTTCAACCACTATTTTCCCCGGGCCATCACTCAACCATATCACAAAAGCTCCCAAGGATTCATCCTTGCTCCAGCAATTGTACTTACAATCATCTAATAGTGATTGATATTCCTCTTTCCAGGGACGTAAACCCCTGTAAGGTTTAGTAACCCGCGCGGTTCTCTTAGCGGCATAATTAGAATGCACTAATTGACCTGACATGCGTCTACTCCAAGCCAACAGGTCTGTACCGTCTTGACCTCGGCTAGAGCAATCTAAACCCAAATTGCCTATGGCAGGGTCTCGATTATGTAATCGATGTTCCGCCGGGGTCATTGTGACCCGCCGGTTCAAAGGAACCTTTTTCTTAGGTGCATCGTCAGAAGATTTATCTGAATCTGATTCTGTACCCTCATCAAAGCGTGGACCTTGATAGCCGGACAATCCCTGGGTGCTTTTAGGCACCGGATTTGACCTTCCCTTTGTTCCCTGTTGGGACCCCTTATTCAAATCATCCCTCGGCCTGTTCCCAGGGTCCTTATTGACCCCTGTCCCAGCTAACAAAAAAACGTTATTTTACGTCAAAATAACGTTGTAAAACTTTACATAACGTTATGCCATAGTAAGGAGCCTTTGGGAAAGGTTAAATAACGTTATATTACGTTATAAACTGTTGTATAACGTTTTTTGTTTACTGGGGTGTGTGTTTTAGCGGCCGGTGGTGGATATGAATAAGTTATATCCGGACAATATTTATAATTGCCCTTGCTATCATAATCCCCCGGATTGCCATATTGAGCCGGGTCATCCCCCGAAAAGGGATTCAACGAGCCATAACTATGGTTCACCACTTCATCTCGAAATCTATTTCTATAATGTCGAGACACTTCCTCCTCTGGAGATATTTCCCTGTTAACTTGACCAATAATGTCCTGGTTAACTGGTTCCCGTTCAAGAGAGCGCCCGGTAACATTCACTCTCCTTGAATCCTTCCCTCTGCTTCTATACACAGAGTCTTCCACATTCCTCAATCCATTGTTATTAATAAATGGATCAAACTGAGGTAATGCTTCCACCTTACTACCAGTAAGCGTGTTGTCTAGAACAGTTTCCGGCATGTCCGCTGGAATCTGTTCCTTTCCAACCTCCACCCCCTGCTGTTCTATTGCCTTTGTCAATTCAACCTGCAGGAGAGTTTTCCTGGCCTCCAGGGAACAGACTGCTTCTACCTGAGCTTTCCGTTTCCTTTCCAACTCTTCAGTTTCTTCCAGGATTTGCGTTCTGGTGGATTCATTATCTTTGACCAACCGGTCTCTGCCCTTCTCGAGCTCCTCTGTCCCCTGCTTCAGGACATACCACTCTCTGGAGTATTGTTTCAACTCCCTCTCATACTTCTCCTTAAGAGACTCAGAGTGTTCATTCTCTTTCAGGTTCTCAACAATCCGTGCCTGAATCTTTTGAAATTCATGCGATTCCTGAGCCACCTTCTTTTTCATATATTGGTTGTCCTCTATCAACCGTTCCCTCTCCTCCAACAGAGCACCTTTTGTTCTCTGATTCTCAGAGAGGATCTCATCCCTTTCCTTTACAAGGGACGTCAATTCCTCAGTCAATGCAGCATACTGATCTTCCATTGACTGTCTGTCCAATTGGACATTCTCCCAGTAGAGTTTATCCTCTTCCCGAGCTAACTGCTCGTCATATTCCCTCTGGAATTTCTCATCCCCTACATAGGGGCTCACCCAGGAAAGATCCTGCACTTTCCTCTTTTTCTGCTCTTGCTTCAAGCCCTCCACAGGGTCCACCCCTGCCGTCTCCAGGCGAGTTGATTCCAACTCCCCCTCACTCAGCTCTGTGCCTGAGCCTCCCGGGCTACCACCTGTAGCCATTGTCCGTCCACTTAAGGACTTCTTGTTCAGTATAACCCGAACATATTCCCGAACAATTAATTTGTTCTGCTACCTTTGCTGCTACTGGTCACGGCACCAGTGTGGTGGTACGTAGTTATTCTAGTTTAAGGAACAACGATCACGGCAGTTTCCAGGTGCGAGAATATCAGTCTTTATTATAAAAACAACTTCGGTTCCTTCACAAGGGAACGATCAGTGTAAAATCAATACACACAGGTAATCAGGTTTCTCTATGGATATAGGAAACGGTCAGTATAGTCTTAGTATACAACGCTGTCCGCACGGTTGGACATAGTGAAGTCTATCGTCAGTCGGGCCTGCACTGACTGCCTTCCAGGTAAACACACGGGTCTTATATAATCATCGGCTCTTAGGTCACGTGGCCAGGTGGGTGGGTCGGCAGCCCACCTGAGAGCGGCACACGGTAACCTGGAGAGGACCTGCACCCTCTCCCGGGAACTGTGTGCACTAGCTCCAGGTAGAGAAGCCGAGTAAACAGACGTTACCCGGAAATACCGTGTATGAGATTAATATGTAATATCATGCCCCTACAATAGTAATCATTTACTATACTATTTTGTTTGGATATGCAATTCATTTTTAGCAATATCATTTTCTTTACTTTTTTTACATCCGTATATATCCCACAACATTCATTATAGATAGATGGATCCATATGATCTCCATTAAACAGTCTCTTTTACTTTATTACAAAACATTTTTGAGAAAATATTTTCAAAAACAGGAGGTCTTAAAATATACAACCCCCGCGGACTTTACTCGGTCTAGTCACTATATTCATCAATTATTTACCTGGTATCTTTAAGAAGTCTGGGTCCCGAGATAAGTATAAATAACAGGAAAGGTGTTTCCAGACTACGTTCTACCTTAGTTTACACAATTAACTGGACATAGTGGATTGGGGGAGGAGAGCAACGAATCTCATTTCCTCTTATATTAGGGGGAGGTTTTTAGTAATAAATTATACGCGCCGCAAAATTTCACATCCCCCTGTTGTTAAAAAGTTCATACTCCTTTATTACTATTTAATGTTGTTGGATTGGGGGTTTAGATTTTTAATAAGCCTAACCTCACTTCAATATACCAGGAACCAACATTGACTCCCATCCGCATGGTATGCAAATCCAGTACAGCTTCTCCCGGAGGAGAGGCACTCCAGAGAGCAGGTTGAGATGGTGTTAGCTGCTGACTTCCTGATCAGGGTCATGCTGTGGTCAAACGGGTCTACCCTCTTGTACAGGCTGCTGCTGCTGTGCTCCAGCGTCTTCACAAACACGTCTACAGTCACCGTCAGGTCCATCAGCATCCCATCGTACTCTGTCAATGTACATCAAATACTGGCTCAACACAAACTCATATTATGTATTGGTCAAATACTAGTCAAACACATGGATATGAATTCTGAAGATCAAATACTGGTTCACCACTATATTTGAATGGGGATTTTCTGGTGGGTACTTAGGAGTCCAAAACTTTTTTCATCAACCATAACCTTTTTCCATAAGCCATAACTCTTTTGTAATTTTCTCTTAATCTAAGCTAAAGAAGTTACAGCTTATGGAAAAATTTGATGGACTCCATAAGTCCCCACCAGACACGCCATCCACACTGATATTCCTAGGCTCCCTATACGCCCAACCTCTCAATCACTAGTGCCTAACCTAGTTAGTCATTTTTTGGATCCCTATACGCCCAACATAGGTCAGTTATAATTGTCAGGTTGGTCAGGACTGACCAACCCACCTTAGTCATTTTATTTCCAGGGGGAGCCACCGAGTGGTCATGACAGGTGGCCCCAACTAGTGGTATACACATACAACACACCAATGATGAACCTAGGTTAGCCACTACTGACTGACCCCTCAGTCATTTTTGAATATAACTTTGCCATTATAACTAACACTCATATGACCAACCTAGAATAGTCTGAACTGACTAACCCTTTCAATCTATGGATTTTCAGTGCAGGTGGGGTAAGCTCATGTTGGGCCCCCTGTGGTGTGGACATGCCAGAAGCCACTCCATACTGCTCAAGGCTCCTTGTTTAATTACTTAATGACTCCATTACGATTCTGTGACGAAAGGGATAGTAATGGCCATATAAAATAGAATAATAACTGAATTCGGATGCCTGAGGCCCTTACTAAGGGGAGCCTAATTAGTTGGTGCGACTTGAATTGGCTAACACCTAACGTCAGTAATACTAAGTACATGTGGTTCGCATCACACCAGAAGTTGGATAGAACACATGGTCTATCAATCAAAATAAAGGATTTACCACTTGGTGAAGTCCAGGACTATAAGTACCTTGGAATCTGGCTGGACAGCACTCTGACTTTCAAAAAACAGCTAGAGAACACTCAAAATAAAACCACAGGAAAACTGACCCAGTTCAAATTACAGTGAAATCTCGTTATAACGAGGACGGTTATAAGGAGCAGACTGTTATAAGGAGCAGATTTGCTCTGCCAGGATTTCTATACATTTCTATAGTAATTAAACCTCATTATAACGAGCATTTCTAGCCAAAAATCGTTTATAAGGAGCAGATTTTTTCAAGATTCAGTAAAATTCATCCTTTCCTATACAGGTGGGTGAGCACACAGGACTTCCCTTTGATTTCTGACCCCGCCTGCCGCCTACCTACCCCTACACCCCGCCCTATACAGGTGGGTGAGCACACAGGACTTCCCTTTGATTTCTGACGCCCCCTGCCGCCTACCTACCCCTACACCCCGCCCTATACAGGTGGGTGAGCACACAGGACTTCCCTTTGATTTCTGAGTCCCCCCTACCGCCTACCTACCCCTACACCCCGCCCTATACAGGTGGGTGAGCACACAGGACTTCCCTTTGATTTCTGACCCCCCCCCCTACCGCCTAACTACCCCCCCCCCCCCCCCCCCACAGAGCTATATATGACCAAAATCGGTTACAAGGAAAGTTGGTTATAACGAGCAAATTGGCCTTGCCGAAAGGTGTGTAATAAGGTTCTGCTTAAGCACTGAGGACGCGATAGCCCCCTTAATGGAATATGGTAGTTTCCTCATTGATTCTGGCCTAGCAAATGACATGAAGCGCTTCCAGCCCCTGCAAAACAGAGGGCTCAGAATCTGCACCATGAAAAAGGTTGGACAAATGTCAACCAATAGACTACACACCAAGTGCAAAGTTGAAAGACTTGCAATAAGATGAAAAAGACACCTAGCATGTCTTATGTTCAGGCACAGCCAGAACAAGGCAAATCTCACATGCAGACCTACAAGAAGGACTCGAGGAGATATGAAGGTAAAACTGAGAGTTGAGCGTCCGAAACACTCGAAAAACAGGACTGGTCCTCTTTATGGAGGCATGCTAATTTGGGATGAGCTCCCGCTCCATCTACAGGAGCTACCTGACATTGCCCAATTTAAGGCCAGGATACGGAAGACCCTAGCGTCGCCATTAAATAAGAGACTTGAAACCTGCACTGAGCCACCGGTGATGATAATCATCATAATAATAATATCAACAATGATCATCATAACTCTGGTTATAGGTGCTTAACTAAAATAGTTTTCCTCAAACTATAGAGTGGTTTGAGGAACCTCATCAGATCACACAAAACGTATTGTTTTTTTATGCCGAAGTGGTGGCATAGCCACCTGGTGGTGCCGCCAGGCACCATCAGAATGAGGTATATGATGTTTGCACTTTACCAGAAGTCAGAACGGGCGCCGCCATCTTGGATTGTGCCGCCATCTTGGATTAAGGAGTCACAACACAAATTTATGCTATGTGATGACAATAATATAAATCAACCTTTGATAGTTCCTGAGGTTGATTATAATTTTACCACCCCCCCCCTAATATTGACCCAAGGAATTCAATGGTTCTATTGGTTTGTTGCTAATACAGCTGGTTGCCTAGCAACGGCTATTCTAATTGTTTATCTGCCTAGCAACACACACTTCCAAGGTCCTGAGGTTGATTATAATCATACCTACCCCCCTAATACGGACCAAAGGAATTCAATGGTTCTATTGGTTTGTTGCTAATACCCCTGGTTGCCTAGCAACGGCTATTCTAATTGTTTATCTGCCTAGCAACACACATTTCCATGGTCCTTAGGTTGATTATAATCATACCTACCCCACCTAATATGGACCCAAGGAATTCAATGGGTCTATTGGTTTGTTGCTAATACCCCCGGTTGCCTAGCAACGGCTATTCTAATTGTTTATCTGCCTAGCAACACACATTTCCATGGTCCTGAGGTTGATTATAATCATACCTACCCCCCCTAATATGGACCCAAGGAATTCAAAGGTTCTTTTGGTTTGTTGTTAATACAGCTGTTTGCCTAGCAATGGCTATTCTATTTGTTTATCTGCCTAGCAACACACATTTCCATGGTCCTGAGGTTGATTATAATCATACCAACCCCATAATATGGACCCAAGAAATTCAATGGTTCTATTGGTTTGTTGCTAATACAGCTGGTTGCCTAGCAACGGTTATTCTAATTGTTTATCTGCCTTGCAACACACATTTCCATGGTCCTAAGATTGATAATAATTATACCTACCCCCCTGAAGTGGACCCAAAGAATTCAATGGTTCTATTGGTTTGTTGCTAATACAGTTGGTTGCCTAGCAATGGCTATTCTTATTGTATATCTGCCTAGCAACACACATTTCCATGGTCCTGAGGTTGATTATAATCATATCTACACCCCCCCCCCCCCAAATGGACCCAAAGAATTCAATGGGTCTATTGGTTTGTTGTTAATACAGCTGGTTGTCTAGCAACATCTATTCTAATATAATTGTTTATCTGCCTAGCAACACACATTTCCTTACCCCCTAACATGAATTCATAGGAACTGCCTTATTTGAAATGATATCATCCTTCTCCCTGATAACACCTTCCCGGTCCTGCTTATTTGGTGTCTTGAATGGGTACCCTTCAACTATACCAACCATGTAGATATTATGTTTCTTCGAATGCAAGAATTGCGGTTATTGCCGCGTATAAGAATGCCTGAGGCAAAATGCCTGAGGCTTTTTTTTACGCGGCAACAACCGCAATTCTTGTTACATGTAAAAAAAAAGCCAAACCAAACACTGGTGAAAGGATCATTGACTACATAATGGTAGCCTAACATTATGAAATGACCCACTTCGGGCCCAAAGACTCCTAAAACACTAAAAGTGTATTAGAAACAATGAGTCTCTGTATCATAGCAATGGTATATTATGTGTCTATAAATGTCACAGTCACAGTCCACAACTCGGTAGAGGGGAGGAAAGTAGAGTGTACATGTATAAGGATGTTTGTTTTTAACAAAACCCCACCCCATCTGTGACTACAGATGGGTCAAAAGCGAGCTGGCGAGCTGGCCTGTTTTCCAGGCGACCTGGCGACCTTGTACAATCATTTAAGCGACCTGGCGACTTTTGGACAAATTTGGCTATTGTAAAAATAGTCTAAAAAAGCGACTTTGTGACCCTGAATTTCGGCGATGTTCAATTGTATACAGTTCAGTTGCATAACTTTGAATTCATAATTAAAGAGAATTCACTGCTTGTATGTGGTAGATTGGTTAAAGAGCTGTAATATTCTCTCCATAATT
This sequence comes from Harmothoe impar, assembly GCA_947462335.1. NCBI lineage: Eukaryota > Metazoa > Annelida > Polychaeta > Phyllodocida > Polynoidae > Harmothoe > Harmothoe impar. Next base: position 21,559,780 of record OX381713.1, on the reverse strand, counting down.
GATAGCGCTGCCACCAAGTGTGACACTGAGAAGTTATATACATGTACTCAATTGAATTGAAAAATTACGACTTTTAACCTAGATCTACATACACAGAGGCAAATATCAGAGTCACCCAATGTCGCCAATACTACTCTCAGACAAGGGTCAGGCACTGCTGGACTATAATAGATGGGTCAAGGGCCATTCTAGTGAGGGTCAGGCTAGGCTGGACATTCAATAACAGGCTGGACCTTGGCAAACTTGCTTGAAAGTCTGGCCATGCTGGATCCTCATGCCATAGTCTGGCAATGCTGGACTCTTGGGAGAGTCTCTATCAGCCTTCAAGAGTCCAGCATTGCCAGACTATGGCATGAGGATCCAGCATGGCCAGACTTTCAAGCAAGTTTGCCAAGGTCCAGCCTGTTATTGAATGTCCAGCCTAGCCTGACCCTCACTAGAATGGCCCTTGACCCATCTATTATAGTCCAGCAGTGCCTGACCCTTGTCTGAGAGTAGTATTGGCGACATTGGGTGACTCTGATATTTGCCTCTGTGTAGATTTATTATGTATATTTACTTCTGAATGAGGTGGATAAACATAAATCAGACGGCTGCACCTGTTAAACGTAAATAAAAGTGTACAAACCTTCCACAATTAAATGCCACGGCTGCATTCATTAACGCAGTAGTACCAGGATCTTTTGAAAAAGTCCTTAATGCAAGAGGAGCTTAATCTACATGGAAGAACTATGAAGCCTCAGAATGATTTTCTATGAGAAATCCTCAAAAAAGCACACTGAATAATGTCACTTACCACCACATTTAAGATCTTGCCCTGTAACATTTTCCCATGCTGTGTCCTCTAGGTGGAATGGGCTGCTGCAATATCTTTCAAGAGGGTGATCATTATAATCAACCCTAACTGATCCAAGTGCCACCGGGTCCTTCATCCAACACATCATCACAGTACAGTTCAATGGGTTTGCTCGCAGTTTGATATAGAACGATGGCCTCGCTGGGTTCATTATGTTAACTATCTCGGTCAGTTGATTGCTCTCGAGATCAAGATATATCAGATGCTGCAAAGACTTCACGTTAACCGCAGGAATAGTCAGCAGTCTGTTGCGCTGCAAGCAAAGCCTTTTTAGCAGAGGCAGAGCTGTTAGAATATACCCTGGGACCTGTTCAATTTCATTATCCTCCAGATTCAAGTCTGTTAATGTAGTGACCAGGTTGAGGGTGGGTGGGATGACCTTCATGCTGCAGAACCTGAGATTCAGAAAGGTCAGCTTCTTCATGATGCCCCAGAAAGTGTCGTCGATGTTGCTGCCAATGGGATTCCAGCCCAGATCCAGGGTGACCAGGGGCAGGGCGGTGAAGTCGGGGAGGTCATCTGGGTTGACATCCTCCACAAAGAGCCTGGTGATTTTGTTGCTGCGAGCCTTAAGGATGGTGAGGCCCTGGAGGCCAGCTATGGGTGGAAAGGTGTGCAGGTTATTCGTGTTAATCTGCAGATCATTCAGCTTCTGACCCCGTGCAAAGCTGCTCGTGGAGATGTTCTGTATAGCATTGTGGTCCAGATTCAACGTGGTAAGGTTCTCTGCCAGAGTCAGATTCGGAAAGAGCTCAAGTCCATTTTGGGACATAATCAAGTTGACAATGTTTGAGGGTTGGACTTTGACTGGTACCTGTGCATGTGCAACGCTGAAATCATTCCCACCCAGATGAAGATACGTCAGATTTTTCGAGGCAGAGAGCAGGTCAGTTGGGTATGACTCAAGACTGTTGCTCTGTAAGGATAAGTTTTCAACGGCAGTCAGTCTCAGATCATCGGGAAGGACACTTATATTGTTACGAGCTAAGCTAATATGTGTCAATGTCTGCGAGCAGCTGTCAAAATTTGGGAACTTGGTAATTTTGCCGTCTTGGAGATATGCAGTTTTCACTTCATGGCAACCATCAAAAACCTCATCAATGTGGTCAGTAATGCTGTTCTTATCCAGATTCAGAGATGTGACCATGGGCATAGATGCCGTGAGACTGACGGGACCCACTGTTCCTGTGTTTGTATGAAACTCAAGCTTGGTCGCATATTCTGGTAAATATTCTGTGGGAACATCAACGATTTCCAGAGAGTGTAGTTTTACTTCAGCCAGACTACTGATCCCAGTTAGATTTGGGAACTTCACAAGAGGGAATTTGGAGAGATACACATTAGTAAGCTTTTCCATACCATCGAAAGCATCAGAGGGAATGGTTGTGATTTTACAAGTCTGGATACTTAATGTCTTCAGTGTGAATCGAACAGGATAGAGGTTTGGTAAGGATTCTAATACGCTCCCCTCGATTTCTAGGGTCTCCAGACGACCCAGACCCTCAAAAGCATCATCGGAGAAGGATTTCAGTTGACTATTGCTATGAAAATATAGTGCCTTTACATTGGAGATTTTAGATGTCAGTTCCTGGTCAATTTCAGTCACGGCTGTATGCTGTATATTAATACTTCTGGTAGATTGATAGTTTCCAGCAAATACATCTTCAAGTTCGCTCGAACCGTAGATGGTGGTCGCTCCCACGCAGCATATCGTAAGAAGTAATCTGAGAAACAGAAGCATCTTGCCCTGCATCTTCGAGGGGCATGTCTAGCTGAGTTTCTGCAAAGATACAAAATATGATTATAGTCTGGCAATCGTCATTAAGACAGTTACAAAGTCACAGAATTACATCTATATACATTTTATCAGAATTTCCTTCACTTAAGTACTTACTTGCTTTCTGCTGATGCGTGCTCTGTTGCTGCGCAGTCGGAACAGTTCTGCAACTGGGCTGGGTACAGCTTATCAACGGTTGACAAGCATGAATTATCGGCATATCATTGTAGTCACTGAAGACCTAGGGCTCACCAATTATTGTTACGTTTCACGCTCACCCTTGCGGTGCCTACCTTGAAAAGAGACCTCACTTTTTTTTCAATTCTTGATGTCTAGACAAGTTTGTTTCCAATAGGCCTATTTGTTCATCACATAATTAGATACACTGTAAGAAGTAAGTACTGTACACCTACAGCAAAAGTTGCTGGCAACTTTTGTTCCAGTAGATTTTGCTGTAGGTGTACAGCAACTGACTTGCTGTAAATCTACAGCAACCTCTATTGTAAATTTACAGCAACTTCTACTGTACATCTACAGCAAAAGTTGCTGGCAACTTTTGTTCCAGTAGATTTTGCTGTACATGCACAGCAACTGGGTGCTGTAAAGTTACAGCAACTTCTACTGTAGGTTTCATATGGTTGTTCTCATCAATTTATATCAATTAAAATGCATGCATGGAGAGTACTTTCCTGCATAATAGTTCAATCTCAGCTAGGATAATACACACTACACAATGTAATGGTTTAATCCTGCTTCAATACAGCTGAACCGTATGTGATACCAGCATTTCCACAGTCCGGGCACTTAAGCATTTAACTTTTCCCACCAATGTGGTGTCTATTCTATACTTTTGCTGTTTTTTTTTGTATTATTCAACCTAATTATGCAAATATCAATACACTTTATGATAACTGCATTCAGTCTCTCTCATCCATTCTTATTCTACGATGTCTTGAGAGTTTGTGAGGTTTTATTTGACTCGGGAAAGGGTTGGGTGGAATAATTGATACAGAAATGGTCTACTGCTGCCACCTAGCGGCGGAAATCTACAGCACAATGTACTGTTAATGTACAGCAACATTGCCGGAGACCCAATTTACAGTACATAATGCTGTAATTATACAGTAAATAGTGCTGTAATACCAACTACAGCAAAAAGTGCTGTAGATGTACAGCACATTGTGCTGTTTGAATACAGTTACTTCTTACAGTGTACTGTGTTTTTGTACTAGTGGAATGGATCAATGTAGATATAGCTAAGCATACCAAAGAATGCGTGTTGAAACTTTCTACAGAATACAACGCTTTAGTGAAGTGATGCTTGGTCCATTTGACTCCTCTCATACATGAAAATGAAGTGCAATTTGAAAAGAAACGAAAAGAAAAAAAACCACACAGAAACATTAAACACACACATACAACCCTCCCTATCGTGACCGTTCTGGCTTGGCGCTTGAAACACAGACTTTCTGTGTGCTAAACACACACCCTAATTGGCTGACTTACACAGAAGGACTTCCATACAGACCAAATCACCAATAATAACAGGTTGGATACCCCAGAATTGATTTCTATTAAATGCTAGAGATGTGCCCGTAAATGACCCTGCACAATCGGCCAGTTTGTATATTGTTGCTTAGGACAACATCCAATGCTTATGGCATTACTGATGGGCGCACAAATACATGCACCCTATGGCATTCCCTGTCAGGAATTTACCCATTGTTTGTAATGCATTCTGTTCTGTATATAATGATGAATGTGCATTGCAGGCTTAAGCGGCACCCCAGGTCATTGTATGCGCTGGAGTTTCCACATCAATAACCTCCAGGACCATGGTCCTGGTCCCTGCACTCTCTATGATACATGTGTACACAACCTGCGTTCCCCAAAACAATGAGTTGAGTTTAAACATTTTTATTTGGCAAACATCCAATAACCAGTATTGTCTTTCGATAAGTGCCACCTATGGAAATGTGTATTGTTTCACTCTCACCCTGGAATTGAGAAAAAGGGGCTTTTTTAAAAGAAAGATATTAGATAGACATTCTTTTTTTTCTACACATACGAAATGTTGATCAGATTCACCTGCTAAGATGATGATCAGGTGTGTCTACCGGAGCCATGTGGGAGACACACTAGATACCTTTGATTTTATTTCAATAACGATTTCAATGAGATAATATGCTTCTCTCAAGGCGTACCCAAGACAAGCTATACCAGAGTTAATGTTGGCGTGGGTGCCCCCAATTCTTGCACAATCTCGCTCTGTTTGCATGAGTACTAGCTCTGTCTGCCACCTCCCCGACTCCCTAGTCGAAGTCTTTTCTCTGTACACTTTCCCATCTGGCTAAGGACAAAAGTCAAACAATCAAAACAGTCAAACAACATTCATCATGGCACAACATCCATACTTCACCAACAATCTCATACTACTATAACTGTCTCAGAGTACATTACAAAATAAGCTCGTGTCTTCTCTGATGCAATGTCTACAATTGATCAAGATGACCTTTATTCTTATGGTGTATGCACTTGGTTGTCATTTAAAGAGGCTCTATTAGATGTGTTATAGGAAATCTAAGATACATTATGAGTAGTAGTTATAATCACAGTCATACTTGAGTTCAGTGGGCCCAAAACCCTGACTCAATCTTGATTGAAAGCAGCCTTTAAAGCTGCTATACCACTTGGCACACTCAAACCTATATTTTCTTCATTTGTATCTCAGATGATTGCATAACCCTTTCCCTATTATAATCTGCCATTTATTTTGGCAAGAGATTCTTAATAATATGTGCAATACAAGACTCCAATTCCAACTACTACTTATATTCTGGTGGGCTTTGATAATTTAGTGTTGAAAAGGGACATCATGTGCCATCACTGAGTGGCCTGCTGCCTGAAAGTCTTTCATTGCTGATTTTACCAACAGAGTCTACTATTTCCTGGTGTAAAACTGCAGATGGTGCTACCCTTGTGGATGTAATTAAGTGTTGAGGAGAATGCCTATGAATTTAGCACAGTTAAAAGACACTAATTAGATTGAAATCCTATCAGTACACTGCACTAAGGAGACCCTTTATAAATGTGTGGAAAGTGAACTATCTATATATCTGAGGTAGTATGCCAGCTTTAAAGCTGGTATACTACCTCAGATATATAGAACGTTCACTTTCTGCATATTTATAAAGGGTCTCATTAGGGCAGTGTACTGGTAAGATCTCAATTAAATTTGTGGCTTTTAACTGTGCTAAATTCAAAGATAAAGATCAGAAAAAATAGAATGCTTCCAGCATTCTATTCAGCACTTAATTATATCAACAAGTTGGCGCCATCTACAGTGTTCACCAGGAAATAGTAGACTCTGTTGGTAAAATCAGCAATGAAAGACTTTCAGGCAGCAGGCCACTCAGTGATGGCACATGATGTCATTTTTTAACACTAAGTTATCAAAGCTCACCAGAATATAAATAGTAGTTGGGATTAGAGTCTTGTATTGCACATATTTAGAATCTTTTGCCAAAATAAATGACAGATTATAATAGGGAAAGGGTTATACAATCATCTGAGATACAAATGAAGATAATACAGGTTTGAGTGTGCCAAGTAGTATAGCAGCTTTAAGTTGCTAAGAATAATAGCTAAAACCTCAGTGCGGACTCAGTCAGTTTAAAATGGATATGTGTACCTCCTAGTGTGACTATCAGGATTATCAGGTCATACATAAATAAGTACTCTCACCCTGGAAGATTCTAAAATGAGCATTTAATCTTGCAGAAATATGGATGGGATGTTGTAACAAAAATGTATAAATTGCAAGGAATGTCTTTACAGAAGAATACTGCATTTGGGTTAACAACATGACAATAAACTGATTATCAATTTGTGCCTCGGTTAATTGTCAATGTTAGAACAAAGTAATCATCATTTATTATGAATCATTGTATCATATGTTGAGTCAACATGGCCATATCAACTTTGAATCACTGATGATATTATCAATGTTGATGACTTTATCAACAATATGCATGACAACGCTGTATCAACTGTTGATATCTTGTTACTGCACCATTGAACGGACACTCCTGGAAATTTAATTGTATCTACTGATTAATATATATATATATATATATATATATTCATCTTGGTGGTAGGAATGTACATATTTGTTCGATACTTGTTCGTTATACAAATGACATCGTGCTGCCCTTCAAAGTGTAAAGGTTTTGACTCCATTAGGTTTTGCCTGCAATAGTCTTTTATAACAGGGTCAAAATCTGCTATTATTATTAATTAAGCCCACACATTCTATCCTTGCTTCCTACTAGCATGTACTTTCCCCCTTCCTCTCAGGGTTGTCTTTGTGACTGGATGACATTTTCTCAGCAGAGCCTTCTTTATGCATCTGCCACAGAGCTGGAATCATCGTGAGGGCTGAGAGGATGAACAGACTCCCGGCCAGGTAGAAGGATGATGCGTACAAGTTGGTGTAGTCATACAGCCAGGCTGTAATCAAACAGGTAAGGGAATTAATGAATTGCTGCCTTTAAGGTTATTTCCTAATTAGATCCCTAATAGAGGTGGAAAATGTCACAGAAACTAGTAGGATCTTTTGCACAAAAGAAATTGCAGTCTCCTATGTTTACACTTAAGGTAGTTTAGAATAGACCTTTGTAGAGATATTCCTTGGGGTATTAAGGAATACATAAACCCCCTAGATTATTAGATGGCTGATTTTCTGTATGAAAGGTAACACTAACAGGGAACCATGAAATTTCTCTAAGAAATGTATCTAGTCCATGAAACAAATACCTGCTAATGGAGCGCCAAATGCACATCCAGGAACACAGAAGAAACACACAACGCCATAACCAGTGGCCGCCCGGGACTTGTGCACTGAGTCAACAGTCAATGGGAAGCAGAAGGCATTGTAGGGAGACAGCATTATGGAGAACAGCACCCCATACATATAGATCAGAGTCAGATTATGGGTGAGTGGCAGCAAAATTGTAAATATTCCATTGATCAGGGCACTCGCCATGACCATGAGGGAAGGACTAGCTCTAGTGAATTCTGCCAGGGCACCTAGAAGTGCACGTCCTATGGTGGTGGTGATGCCTATTGCCATGTACAGTGAAACCACATCCCTTTTTGTGAAATCAAGTGTTAAGATATAGCTACCAAGATGGGTGTAGACTAGTACGGTTGGGAATAGGTTTAGCATAGAGTGCAGGCAAAGGCATGTGAAGGGTACACTCTTGAACAATGAAATGACTTGTTTTAGTACATTCTTTGACCGCAGTTCAATAGATATATTATCACCAGCTTCAATGGAGTGATTTGAGTCAGCCTCCATTTTCCTTCGATTCCACAGATGGTTGTTGTCCTCTGTTGAGCCATTTGGTATAGAGGGTTCTTTGAGTGGCATCAATTGCTCTTCTACCTCTTCCTCCCCATGTTTAGGCTGTATAGATATAGTGTTATGGCCATGATCATCTCTCTTTGTGGCTGTGCACTTGTCCACTTCTGCAGTGTTCTTGGCAATCACTATTTCAGTCATGGGAACTGGGCGATAGAGACAACTTAGAACCATGATATGGGCATATATACCTGCTACTAACATCAAAGCGCCTCGCCAGCCATATCTATCCTCCAGAACTTTTAGAATTGGGGGGAAAATGAAGGCCCCAATACCATTTCCACAGCCAGCCAGTCCAGAGGCAACCTTGATGTATTTCTTGAAGTATTTTCCGAGGATAGAGATACATGGGTTGTAGACCATTCCAAAGCCCACACCTACAACAAGGCTGTATCCAAGGTAAAGGTGGTACGACTGTGTGCAGAAGAGTTATTGAGAGTCAGAAAATATGCTGAAATTATGTAGAACATGCCAAAATCTTCTTTGAATTCTTTGAATACAATTTTCCATGGCTAGTTCCTGATAAAATTTGGTACTCAATAAGGGCAGATATGTTCTTGAAATCGAGCACTAACTGGTACTTGCTTAGAGCGAATTCATAGAGACACTTGGACATACCAAAAGTACACTCTCCAACATGATGCTATTAATTCTTACCTCAGTGGCAAAAGAGCAGCTAGCTAGTCCAGCTGTTGCCAAAAAGGCACCAACCATTGCCAGCGGTCGCTCTCCATAATTTTCAGTAAGGATCCCCACAAAAGGACCTGCAAAAAAGAATGATATTTGGTTGGAGACATCAGTGTGTTGTTGACCAGGGAGGCACAGCACACAGGGCTTTGTTAAAGAAATCAAAGCAGCAAACAATACACTTATACACACAGAACTAACACTCCACACTATGCTAGCCCCAAGGCATCTCTACAGGCAAATGTTAAAATAATAATCATCTATAGGGCCTAAGAATATGGTAAAATGTCTAAGATATGCAATTAAATTTGATCTACTATACAAGTTAAAGCCACACTTACAGATGAGATATAATATGCTGTAGTTTAGAGAGGTAACGAGGGAGAGGGCGCTGTCTCCGGCATCCAGTCCTTGCTGGAACATGATGTAAAAGACACCCATGGAGTAGACCAGACCACCTTGAATAACGAGTACGAGGAAAGTAGCCGCACACACGGCCCATGCATAGCAGCCATCCTGCACAGACGACCCCATGGTCCTGCTGAAATATGGAACACAACATAAACATGAACTCTAATATTCATACACCTCAAATGTGACGGAGGTTGCAGAGGGGTCTCCACGTGTCAGGTCAGAAAGTCCCCAAATAAAGGCCCAAGGTCACAAAGTCGCATTTTAGACCTTTTATTCCATAGTCAATTTGTTAATTTAGAAATGAAAAGGAAAAAAAGCAGCGTTTGACATACAAGTGAGGCATCTGACTATTGTATTTGGGGCATGCTCCCGATAATAATTGATTTTTGTCTCCTCCCTCTCCCACAAACCACCCCCGTCTGTGATATTATGCTATTGTTTTACCATTTCTGACCCCCCCCCCCTCTAGGACTATACACACAGATAAAAGGTTATGGGCCCACACTATACCCAAACTTACTCACCCACGCCGCTGCCTGGCACAAACTTAGTGAAAAAGATTAACCTGAATCAGTCAGATCATATCCATAGTATCACTCCCTGTGTACCACACCTCTACCAGTACACCTCCCCTGCTCCGTCTGCCTCTCTGTGGCCTCTCAGTCAGCTGCAGACCCCCAAGGGGGGGGGGGGGGGGTTACTCAATTTTATTTTGACACGGGTGTGCAGCTGGCCCTTTGACAACCCTTACCCTTGCTGAGGGGGATTTTGGAAAAGAAAGTGCCTAGGTTATAGCAATTTGTCCCAAGGAGTCACCCTTGATGAGAGGGATTATGGTAAAAAAATTACGCTAAATAAGATCCTTTTTAGGGGGAATTTGTTGAAATCTCCTAAAAGTGATCCTTGGTGAGGAGGATTTTGCCAGCCGCACACCTGTGTATACAAAATATGCTAAGTGCCCTCCCCCCCCCCCAGGTGCCGACCTACTGAGCTACATCCGCTCCACTTGTACTATAGCATCCATCTTATCTCGTGCTGAGCTACACCTTGTGTCTCCAGGGACGCATCCTTTTTGTTGTTGTTTTTTTGGTCCATTTGGTCATATTTTTGTATATTAGATATATATTTTCATGTATTGTCAAAATTACCCTACAAGACCTGGTTGGGGCTTAAACCCAGGGCCTCCTGCATGTGAGTCTAAAGCTTTACCCCTATACCCTACTGGGGCTCTGGTAGTAGGCTTGCTAAAAGCTATACCTGTACCACATCAAGACTGATCCATTTATATATATTTTTATTTCAAACACAAAAAAACTGTTAAAATATGCAGGGGACCATATGTTCAAAATATTGTTTCTGGGTGTAAAGGATTGTAGACTATATCCTGAGAGAACTATAGGGAAAGTTAATTACTTTAAGATGCTATTCCATGCACATACGTACTACCACCATATGATCCTATTACAGATCACTCCAATCTCAAAGCCAGATATCTCAGAAACTAGCTCCGGACCCCCCTATTTTCTTTGTACCATTTGAGACTACTTATAATATGGGCCTCATGGCGAAAATCCTGACGCAATCTAATTACTTCTAGACTATGGGGTCTACCCACCTTAAGGTGGTGGTTGCTTCCGAGTGCACCAAGATCCTCTCCGCAAGGCTAGAAAAAAACATGCTTTTACTTTCTCCATCAGGTGACAAAAATGTTTTTCTGTCAAATACATTGAATCAAAAACGATTTTTAATTTAAACTTAAATTTTCCTACGTAAATATGTTTTGTCCGCAGATTGGGGATGCCCATTCCTTTTGGAGAAACAGCACCCTGTATATCCTTTACCAAGTAGGTAAACTTAGTTATGGTTTCATTGGGGCTTTGTATTTTCTTTCATTACCACCCATGTGGAGTTTAACCAATAAAGTGCCTTAATAGTGTAACACTACCCAGCTTTACACACAATTTAGGTGTAAAAATACTTTTAACGTAAATCTACGTAGATTTATTGTGTTCATTTTGCTACTGAATGAGGTAGAGAAACGTAAATCAGACTTAAATGTCATATGGACATAAGCACACCTTAACCACAACGACAATTTTTCCAACCCCCAGTAATTAGCCAAATTTCATCCCTACCCCAATTAAGTTCTGCTTTTGCACCCTCCCCCCAAAAAAAGAAGTGGGGAAAAAAATCATATACGCTTATTAAATCAAGCGTGATTGTGGTGTGAATCAAACCTTATTTAGTTTTGAACCCCCTCTCCAGCATGGAGACTTTTCCAGTTTTAGTATGTTTTAAAAGAAATTATGACCACCCCCCCCCCACTCGCCCCGATATCCACCATGCCCTCCCCCAACCCAGCTGGTAATAAAGGACTCGGCCCTAATACTCTTCATGATTCCTATAGTGTCTATATATTATATATATTCGCATATTACTGTATGTTATGGTCTGAGGATCTCTGTGTATGTAGGCCAATATGATGTAGGTGATGTGTTTGCCTGCCTCAGTGCTCTTGTTACATATGTCGTGACTGGTAGTAACATCCACCTTAATGAGTCGGTCTTGTATCATAATAGAGGATCAGAGTTCAGGTAGGTAGCATGTTGGTACAGAACAGCTGTCCCAGTGGGCACAAAATCCAGTTTAGCGTTGAATCAACATTGAATCAACATTGTATCAACATTGACAACCACTTATCAATGTTGATTCAATGTTCTGTGCCGACTGGGGTATAGGTTAAGGGAGGTGTGGTATTGATAAAGAAATGCTGCACAAGTTTTGGTAAATGTGGTATTAGTACATGTTACATGCTGTATGAGTTGTGGTATTGGTACAGGCTCTACATGTTATGAAAAGGTAAACATATCATTCTGTATCACGAGCTATGTCCGGTTTAATATTTGACATGTTGTCTTATCATTTAAGCTAAGTTATAGTCCATGGCGGCAAGACTGGCAGCTGTAAAACCACGACCTATGCATCACGCTTGATGCCCCCCTGCATCACCTCTGTACTGCTTTATTCCCTGCAGGCTGCACAGCACAGCGGCGGCACAGGCATGATACATTCATACAAGCATGATACAGGCACGAAACAGGCGGTATAGGGGTGATACAATTTTAACGCAGAAATTTTCCTGCCGTGGACTTCTAGTTCCAAGCAATGTATATTTGTACATTAACGATATTGCTATATGAGTTAATTAGGAATAATTAAGTCTTCCATGTTTAGCATTTTAATGTGTGACTTCCCTGTAATACAGCAAACTACGTATATACATGTTGGTTAGTGAATAAAGCCTCCTCATACAACACAGAGAAAAAATGGAGAGTCACTGCCTGACTTTCAGAAGGTGCTCGTTTTGGCGACAACCCTGTAAACACAGATACGTAGGTCAGACGTAAATCTACGTTTATTTAGAGCGCAAACTACGTATTTTTACAAGGCTTATGGACGTCAAAACGTGAAGGTTTATGAACGTTCAATGGACATTTATGTCTGATTTACGTTTTTTTACCTGATTCAAACGTAGATAAAGATTGAAATATAGCATAAATGACATATCATTCTGGGCCGAATGGCTGTATGTAGCCCTAGAAATATGTCATTAGTGTTTAATTTACACTCACAAACATAATTTATACGGATATTACTGTAATTGTGGGCCCACTTTAATTTTATATTTGATGGGGTTATGCTGTATATTACAGTCTGATATACATCATATACGGGTACATCCTTTCATACATGTTAGGTTTTGGGTGCACGGAGGCTTTGTATTGATTACAATTACCAGGAATTTGGTGTTTAATCAGTAATGGGCCCTATTGAATAGAGATTACGTGACCTTTTTTCATACATTCTCATATATACGAATACTGTATGATTTGTGGCTGATTTCCATAATACTTAATTTTTAATCATTATGAGCTTACTGATTTAAATGTAGTGGATATGCTGTAGTGTAATTTGATTATCTATATATTTAATAGTGCTGCCACCTTGTGGGATATGGAAAGAGTTAGCTGTATAATTTAGGTTGAAAAAAGATTACGTTTAATATTGATCTACGTAGGTCTATTACGTTTATTTACGTTTGACTGAGGTACAAAAACGTAAATCAGACATAAACGTTGATTGAACGTAAGTAAACCTTCACGTTTTGACGTTCACAAACCCTGTAAAAACTCTTGATTCAAACCTTAGGTGATAACAGACCTAGATAAACCTGTGAGCCACGTTGGAATTACGTAGTGTGTTTACAGGGAATGACTCCAATTTCTTTCTCTGTTTACTGCATGACATTATCTATATCCCTGTTGTAGGCCACCGCTAATACAAGATGCAGGCATCAGCCCCAGTTGCAGCACCCATGGTGGTATCAACCATACAGACACCACAGAGGAAGGAGCACTACATGTCTAAGTGTGTGCTGGGACTGTCTATTACACAGATCACCATCGGGGTCCTATGTTTCCTACTCCAAGTGATACTTATTGGTATCAAATCACCAATTCACTTTGTTGGTCAGGGGATTTGGACTGGAGTATTTGTAAGTGTCATTTTGATAAGCAAGTTTCCATTGAGAACTTATCTATTTATTGATAGAACAATTGTCGCCCCAGAAAAAAAGTTCAAATGGATTCAATAGGATACAAATTCAAGTCTTTCTCTTTGTAGTTGAATAGTTTATTCTGGACCAATCTAGGCTGCAATTCTACTTTTATAAAATATCTATATAGAAATCTGATAGTGCACCCAAGTTGGCCAAATCAGAAAAAGTTGAGAGTTGACCACTAATTTAAATGATTGCCAGAATGAATAGAACAATCTCTTCTTTTTTTAGTGCATTCTGGCTGGATCATTTGGATATGTATCCAGCAAAAAGAAAACAACATGTTATGTAAGTAACCAATTATTGCCTTATTATTAGTTCATACTATTAGATTCGGAGAACATAGATCCCTATTGATACAAATACCAATGCTCAGCACTAAGGTGCTAATTGTCCTACATGTAAGAAGCATAAACATGTACCAATTTGGTCCAGTAGGTTTACTCAGGCCCTACTAGTTTCTCGTCTACTATGTTATAGCACAGAATATACCTCTGAATATGGAAGAAACTCTATGATACTATGATGAGAGTATAATTGGGTCACGTGTATGACAAAAGTGTGATTTGAGTCACAATCTAATCAGGTAAAACATATTTGTTAACATTCAATTTTGAACAAACTTCACCTTTGTCAAACAAAACGAATTGCCATGAGAATTACAGTATTATTTAGCTCCTCAGCCCCATTTCTCTCTTTTCTGATGTAAACAAGAATGTGGATCGCTGCTGCTCCATGAGTGAATGTATAGCCAAGCGGGGACAAAAAATATGGATATGTCAGGGCATTGCACATGGTCGACATTGGTGTCAGAATTTGCATTATTCTGTGTTATAAATCCAATAATGTTTCAGACCCTTGCATGCTTGTCCCATACAACGCTTTTGATGGAATAGAAAATGCCACATAATCAATGATATATTATCAGATATTTGTCTGTTTCACATCACTTCAGATTGTGACATTCCTTGTCCTGTCTATCATTTCTGCGGTGATTACAATTGGCCTTCTTACGGCCAGTTCAGTTGAAATGGGCACTGATGCCTATGATTACTACCGGTATAGAAATTATGGGCCAAAGGATGCAGTGAGTGTTTACTGTTTTTACACAGGATTTGATTGTTACATATCCTAATGATTACAGCAATAACAAGATACTGATACAGTAGAGTCAAAAGCTGTGTGTGAATTTCTAAGTATCTATAGGATTGTCACCCTTGAATTTGTTACAGTTTAATAATGAAGCACGCCCTAGTAGCAAACATGTTGTGGGTCCACATGGAGTTTATTTCTGTGGTAAAAGCCATTTTCAAATATATCACTACACACATGATAGACCAAACCATTTACAAACTCTAGTTTCAAATAACAGAGAAGTCTTAATCAATATCAACAACTAGAAAACAACTGGAAAATTTATTGATTTGTGGTCTACATTTAGGTGGTTGGCCTCAATGCAGTACTGGTCATCATGGCAGTCACTCAGGCGGTAGTGGCTATAGTATCATCTGCCTTTACCTGTCATGGTCTCTGTGGTGGGAACCAAAACCAGGTGATATAATATTTCCTTCATAAATATTTGGTGTAGTGATGGGGCATATTTAACTATTTCAGATGCTCTTTTCTCTGTGGTACCCTGTGATAATGGAAGGTACTAAGAGTGGCATTAGGTCTGTATGTGCTCAGACTGGTTTTCTTTATGCATCATTTGGCTCATGTCCTCACTAGTTGCTAAAGTTTAAACTTGATTTCTGCACAGGGGTTATATATATGACAAGCTGGGCCCATTATGACTAAGAACGTACCTATGAATATACAGTTGCAGGTTGCATTTCAGATCATTTACTTTCAGGTAATTTTCTTAATGTTATTGTGCATTATTTAATTTACAGCCTATGCTGATGGCAGGACAGGTGCAGTATATACAGGGACCAGATGGACAGCAACAAATGGTGATTCTACCCTTCAGTCAGCAAGGAGCAGGTCTGTCTTACTTTCATTAAGTTTTAATGCCATACCGTAACGTAATATTCTATCCTGTCTAATCTTGATACCAAACAGCAGTGTTTGAAAAGGTAATCCAAAGCAACATAAAGGAAATAAAGTAAGGCAATGGCACCAAAACTATTCACTCTAGACTAGTGTGTCAGGCAATGCCTGATGTATTAAGTGAGTAGCTTCGGTGACAACATTGATTTATTTTCCAAATGAAACCAAACATGACTTTGGTTGGTCAATTATCAATTGGATATTCAGAAACTAATAGACATGCATAAGAAATGTTGGTTACTGATGTAAGCTTCACCTTTCCAGGCTTGCCTGCTGGACCCAGCTTCAACCCCACTCAGACTCAGCCACCTGCATATGAGAGTCAGGAGACAAAGTTACCCATTCCTGAGTGAGAGGGAGCCAAACTGCTTAGCTGGCAATAAGGAATCATCCTTGGACGAGCCTAGTCCTGTGATGCACCATTGGACCTTCTTAACAAAATGTTCCATCATGTATCTGCTCTGATAGTTTTACTATTTGAGATCACACCCTTGTTACCATGTCACATCCATGCTGGCTATATGTGGTTTCCATGTGCTGCATCTGTCAGCTGGAGCTGTCCTATGTATGTGATTCCAGAAGGACATTGATGCATGATGAGGATATAGTGACAAGTTGATATTAAGTTAATTCAAAATCTTGAGAAAATCACAAAAGCCAGCTATGACCAGAAAATAAATTACATGCACTGATCATGTAAATACATGTTCAACCACTCTCCATTATGACAGAGATGCATGCTGACAGTATTGCCCACCAAGAAAAACAATTGCTTGAACATAATCAGAAAATCCTTTTTGGTTTCTGTATCACTTACATATATTCCAATTGCAGTTCCAGAGATTGGAACTAGATTAACATATTGAGTTGTTGGCAATCATAATTATTGGATGTACCTTTAAGCACTATTGGAGACTTAACATGTCAATAATGACCATAATTATGCCAGGAAAAATACGAGGGAATAGTGGCGTTTAAAATCTTATTACTGAGCCCTTTAAAAATCATGTTCGACAATAACAAGGCCTATTGTTAATTTCAATCATTTCAACAGTGGGCTGGTGGGTTGGAAAATCTATTTGTGTTCACTAGTTCCTGCTGTGGTGGTGACTGACTGTGGCCATGTCCCGGATCACCTTCAAGGATCTGTGACGTCAATACGCTGGTTCCCTCCTTCCACTGCCTGCTTTTCTTGCGTATTATATATCCTGTGTTACCTCGTTGAGTCTTCCACACTGTCATCTTTGGCAAAAGTTTGTTGGATCTAAAAAGTGTGTTGGTGTACAAAGCCATGGTATTGAGGAGGTGGGGGTTAAAATAGCTGTTCTACACCTTACAGAGTATGTCAGGTGCCGTGGCTGAGTGGTCTAGGGGCTGGTACATGAGTCCTATCCATGCAGGTTCGAATCCCTTGACAATTATTGTTTTTTCAATATTAAGTATGATTAATTTCTATATGGGTTAAGAGTTAAATTAGTATAGATTTATCTAATTTCTTGTCAGGGCTATTCTTGTTCATACTGTGCATATACTGTGCATATCACTTTTAAAGGCTTCTTATATCTAGGAAAAGTGTTTATTGAACCGCTCATAATATATATAGAAAAGTGGGAATAGAAGTATTATATTGTAGTGGTTCGGAATCTCAGAAAGAGAACAAGAACGTCAGTTTCCAAGTGCGAAGTAGAAAGAGTGTTTTATTCAACGTATCCCTATTACAATTGAATCTAGTCTTAACCCGAAGGGTAAGATGAAGCAGTACTGCTGGTTCAATCTAGCGATTGGGGTAGGGTAATGCTGGGAGTCAGCCGGGCCTGCACTGACTGGCGACTATACGAGGAGGGGAGGTTTATATACCCCTTTGGATGTGAAATCGACATGATCACGTGTCGGTTGGCTCCCGCCTGAAACGTGGTGCGCAGTACCCGAGAGAGGACAGTCGCCCCCTCTGGGATACCGCCCACACTAACGCCAGGCGGGAACAACCCGAGCTAACCCTCCTCGGTCACCTGGATGGAAATGATTACAGTAGTAAACCCCTACAATATCAAAACTGAGTTTGTATTGACAGTGAACAAATCATAGTCAACCACTGTGAACACATCCTAGCTCCTGACCCTGGCGAAACTGACACACCTGATAACCAACTGGTGACTGTGGCGCAATGTGCCATGACCGTACCACCGTCAGATAGCGTGGGATGGCTGCTCTCACAACCTTTTCTCAGAGTCTCCAGTGGCCCATTGTAGCCTTTTCCCCTCCCGGCTAGGGCCACCTTCATCAACACTGATATCTGCTATCTCTTTACCAGTTGCAAGCGTATTATGCTTCTACGGGTTGAAACAGATCGGTGCAAGTCTCATGGGAGACCAGGACACCGAAGGTTCACCGCGGTCTGTCTACCGACACTTACAGACGCAACTCCTGTCAGGACAACTTGTTTCACTTGGGAAGATTAGGTGCCAGGTTTTCTCTGGGGATCAAACCCAGGACCTCTCACACACTTGTCCAGCGACTTGCTCACTAGGCCACCAAATCTCCTTGTACAATCATGGCATATTCCCCATTCAAATAGGTACCAGAACACACAGCAGTGAGGAGACACAAAGTATTCTTAAAGATCACACAACTTCTTACCAGTTACCAGTAAGCTATATAACTTACCCTTGGGTATTAATATGTTATGACAAGAAGTGGTTCTTGGACAATACAAAGACCGCCCTTATTAAGAGATGCCAATGCACTGACTAATAATTTGCAGGGCTTGATATCTATTATAAAGACAATAGTTAATCAGCTATTAATAAGCTCTGCTTTTACAGCCTTGCAGAACCTCTAATAAGGTCTTACATGGGATGGTTATTTGGTTTATGCAAAGGACATGTGTGTATACTTAAAGAGAATAAACTTCCCATCTATTTCCAATATGGATCGAGTGAGTTTGCTCATTCAATGAGATTCAAATAATACAGTTTTTGTATGTATCTCATTGCTGATATCTTTCATTGTAGCAGGGGGGGATTGGTTGGGGAGGGGGTTGTAAAACAGTTCAACCCCTCCTGAGGGGAAAAGAAATTTGACACTTCTTGAAGGGGGGGGGCTAAAATATTATGGTCCGCCTTAGAAAATAAACATCACCATTTGACAGTCAGCCCCATAGGGAATCGAGCCGGGGATCTTTAACTTCTCAGTCCAAAGACTTGCCCACTGAGCCACTGCAACAGCTACTATATGGCTGTAAGAATGTAGCATAGATGCATGATAGACCTTTACTGCTGCTGCCCCCCTTTGTATATGATACACACCTCTCTGACCAGAAGTGTGTATGCAGGTAAGTGAGTTGGCAAAAAAGTTACAATTCATAAGTGTGTAAAATCTCAAAGTGTGTTGCAAATTCATGTGTGTTACTCTTAAAGCATGTTCCCACAACACACTGTTCTTAGAGTGTAGGCCGTAGAATTATTATACAGTTTCAGAACAAGATAATGTTTAGGTCGACTATATTCACGGTATACAGAATGTTACTACAATAGTATAGTATTGCTTAGCTCATTATATATCAGTATAGCAAGTCACGGTCTGATGACAGTCTGTAAATGTATGTAGGACACTACCACACAAATAGATCTTTACATGCTATGGAGAGGTAGGACATACATGTGTTGTGTGCCTCAGTATGTATACGTCTCTATAGCTGTCACCGTACCTGGGGGTACCAGCCATTATAAACTGCGTATGCCAAAGCTACCTCTACAAAACAGAGCGGTCACGTTTTAAAGGTAAGTTACTGGTTCATATTTATCAAATGTAATTATTGACAACATTTGTAAGAATTGATCTTAGCTGACAGGTTATTTTATAATGATTGCAGTTTTAATTATGATTATTCTTTTGACGTCCCAGGACGTGAAATGCTAGTATTTCTTTTTACAAGTCAATGCGGCTGCTATATGTTACTATTAGATAGAATGTCATCATTCACCGGTTGTCATCCTCTTTTCATGTTCGGCAGCTCTACATGATTTATAATAGTGAACTGAATAGGTAGCAAATACCTGTGCCACAGCATGTTGCAGGGGTACAAGGCTCTCTGCCACGGCACACTCTAGTTATTTCCAATGCACTCTCTTCAAAATAATTTATCTAATTTGTGTGGAGAGTAGCTATTGTAGTGGTGTATCATTCTCTGATCATTCTAACAAAGATGCATTTGAAGGCCAGGATAAAGCGTACATAAATTTACTAATGTCATATTGTTTATTCTGATTCTAAAACACCAATTCATTACCATTAGATTTGGGGACCCTAAACGTATGTGATTGCAAATTTAAGTTTATATCAACTGTCCAAATACAAAAATGAACCCATGAAATTACGCCAGTAAAGTACACAGATTATGTGGCGCTCCCTCTCTATGTAAGACGCAACTACACTGATATTCCTAGGCTCCCTATACGCCCAACCTCTCAGTCACTAGTGCCTAACCTAGTTAGTCATTTTTTGGATCCCTATACGCCCAACATAGGTCAGTTATTATTGTCAGGTTGGTCAGGACTGACCAACCCACCTTAGTCATTTTATTTCCAGGGGGAGCCACCGAGTGGTCATGACAGGTGGCCCCAACTAGTGGTATACACATACAACACACCAATGATGAACCTAGGTTAGCCACTACTGACTGACCCCTCAGTCATTTTTGAATATAACTTTGCCATTATGACTAACACTCATATGACCAACCTAGGATAGTCTGAACTGACTAACCCTTTCAATCTATGGATTTTCAGTGTATAGGGACGAACCTGGCAAATCACTAGACGCCACCAATTTTACCTGTAATCTGAAAAAAACTTTTTCCCGGTAATCTTAATGATTCTCCCCTCTTCCCTAGATGGCACCACTGTAAGTCTGAAGGTCAATGGGTTCGATTATAGTTCTGTTAAAGTTTCAAAAAAGAAAAAGAGAAAAAAAGAGAGAAAGAAAAGAGGGGTGTGGGGGCAGAGCCCTGGACATATACAGCAACGTTACCAACTTATAGTGGTGCCATCTAGAGGATAGGCCGGGAAACTGATTAAGATTACCAGAAAAGTGGGCTTTTTAAGATTACAGGTAAAATGGGTGGCGTCTAGAGACTTGGCAGGTTCGTCCCCACGTGCATATATAAGACACCCTCCACTCTACCTGGCTCCCCACCAGCTCCACTTTGGCATGGGAGTGCTATTTCTGACCAACCGAATCGACTGCATGGCCAGACGAGGTCAGACAAGGCCCTCATGTCCTACCAAAACCTCCTATTTATTGTGGAGAGAATTCAGTTGAAAATAGTTCTAGTGGTCCTAGAATTAAAATTAATTCAGCATTGTGTTACCCATTTTCCATAACAAACACACATCTTTCTGGGCTTATACAGATAGCTTGAACACCTCAAATCTTGTACGACATCATGCAGAAATCAGGAGCATTAGTAAAATGCATCAGTAATACAGCTAAATTAACATTTTGTGGTGATTCTTATCTATGTTTCTCTTGTAGGCCACCGCTAATAGAAGATGCAGCCATCAGCCCCAGTTGCAGCACCCATGGTGGTATCAACCATACAGACACCACAGAGGAAGGAGCACTACATGTCTACGTGTGTGCTGGGACTGTCTTTTACACAGATCGCCATCGGGGTCCTATGTTTCCTACTCCAGGTGGCACTTATTCATATCAGATCGCCGACTCACGTTGTTGGTCAGGGGATATGGGGAGGACTGTTTGTAAGTTAATCACCTGACTTGAGTATTGGAAATATTCATATCTCAATCCATCACTTCCAGCTCTATAATCATTATGTGAAAAGGAAAACACAAATAGAAACACCTCTACAGTCTTAATAGAATTATTGTGTACATTGTTTACATTATTTAGAACTAAAAGTCTGGGAACTGCATTGTTTTGAAGCATATTTGATATTTGCCATTATTATCAAGGATACAACTTTGTTGAAACATCAGATTGTTTAAAACTCTTTTCTTTTAAACTTTAGTTCATTCTGACTGGATCATTTGGCCTTGTATCTAGTAAAAAGAAAACCACATGCTCTGTAAGTAATGTTTTATTCGCTTTAGTTATTGGAGGGAACAATTGTATGATAATATCTTTTATGGAACATGACAGTGCTATTGATTTAACCAAGAAGACCTGTAATATTATTTCCTAAAATAACCAATGCCAGTATTCTACAGTTGTTTGTAGTGCTACTTTGTCTCAATTAAGGTAACAAATAAACACAACGGAGCGCTTGTATCAGTCTGTAGACAGGTTATTTCATAAGTTGAACATCAGCTGTATTTCTGTAGCTGTAGGCAGAGTGAAATAAATAGTGTAAATAGTGTAAATAGTGTGTTGCATGTCAGGCCGCATTTCACTCGGCCTACGGCCTCGTGAAATACGGCCTGACATGCAACTCGTGAAATAACCCAGTCAAAAGACTAAAACGAGTGTTCCTTTGTGTTTATTTTTTATGTTTTCCGATTCAAATAAAATTATTAGGGCCTAATAGGGGGGTGGAGGGCTTAAAATAGCTTTTTCCTACACCATTCAAATGTAAACAAACCGCCATTTTGATGACGTCACAGGGCCGTGAAATACGGGCGAGGGTTATTTCACGGGGGGTGTTAAATACGGCCTTCCTTGGTTAAATCAATGGCACAGCCGTATTTGATAAAAAATAAATAGACAAAGGTGCACGAGTTTCAGTCTGTTGACTGTGTTATTTCACGAGTTGACCTTGGGCCGTATTTCACGAGGCCGTAGGCCGAGTGAAATGCGGCCCAATGGTCAACAAGTGAAATAACCCAGTCAACAGGCTGAAATGAGTGTACCTTTGTGTTTATTTTTTATCTTTTTCGATTCAAAATACCAAAAATTATGGTAGGGGGAGCCTAAAAGGGCTAAATTGGCTTCTTTCTACGCCATTCAAATGTAAACAACCCGCCGTTTTGATGACGTCACAGGGCCGTGAAATACGGCCATGGGTTATTTCACGGGTCTGTTAAATACGGCACTCCCTGGTTAAATCAATGAAGCTATCGTATTTGATAAAAAACAAGTTTGAATATTGAAACAATATACTGTACAATTTTTCCACATCTACATCGTCAGGAGTTGATGACTTTAAAGATGTACAAAGATGGGTTAGGAGCTAATTTGGGGTAGATTTTAATTATTTAGTTACATAACGTAGTTATGTTCATAATATCAATAATTATAAATATGTGTGTGGCTTTTTAAATCATTCTGATACTTAAACATCCATAACACATAGGCAAATCATGGTCGGAATAGGTCAGGGGACCTGTCACTATTACAAAGAAGAGTCCTTTGACCAGGCTCTCTCTGTAATTCCTAAATAGCAATAATAAGAATTTGCTAAAGTGTGTATCAGAGTTACTACCACCCCTACATCAGTTTGATGTATGTATTTGGCGAAAGTGTCCTAGCTGTGTGAATAATCGCTCCTAACCTGTGCTACATGTGTTGACATTTCAGATTGTGACTTTCCTTATCCTGGCTATCATTTCTGCAGTTATCACTGTATTCATTCTCATGATCAGCCCACAGGACATTGCTGCAAGCCACTTTTTATACTACTGCGATTATAATGGTGCACCCTGCGTGTTAAGAGATGCTGTAAGTTCGTTAGACATATTTTGTTTTTGCATGAAACCTCATGCTAGATTAAACACCATCTGGAGCTCATTTATAAAGTTTGTACGATTCAAATTGTGTAAGAAATAATTATAAACGGTCTCCGACTTCCATCCAGATAAAGGGTAATTTTAAAGACACTGGGCTGTATAAAACATCAAGGATTACCTAGTAATAAGGGCATCACACTCGTCCAGCTATACTGGCTGTTTGGCATTGTTCTGTTCGGTATGTAGTCTTTTTGTAGTCTTTTAATGAGACTACAGAAGCAACCATATTTTATAATGTGTTGTTGTAGGTGATCGGCATCAATGCAGTTATGATTATCATGGCAGTCACTCAGGCAGTGGTGGCGATAGTATCATCTGCCTTCACCTGCCATGGTCTATGTGGTGGGAAACAAAACCAGGTACTGTGTTTTATCTGCAATCATGCAATTTGGTACATGTATGGGTAGGGTATCATGCCGAATTTAAATGAGGTTGCACATTATCTCAGGCTTAGATCTGCAGTGGCTCGCACTTATCAAGTGTGAAATACAAGAAGAATTGTGATCAAATTCTACAATTCACCATAAAGAATTTTAATTCCACATTATGAACTTACAATTGGGGGTTACATTTCAGATGGCACTAGTGGACAGACTCATGTGGGGGCGTCGACAAGAAAATCTGTCCAGTCTTAAACTATCTTAAACTGTCCAATCTTAAAACAGTTGGAATATTGAATTCAAGATAATAACATTGATTTAAGAATGTCGCTTGTAATAGAGTCCCTTCTTCCATTTTACTGCAGAGGGCAGCACTGTTCTGGTTTGCCACTGAGAGTAGCCATACCGCACACTTACACTGCACGGTACCCTAGACTAGCATACGGTACACCTCAGTAAAGCTGAGAGCAATTAGGTTAGGTTATGGGTGTGTTGTCAATGATAACCTTAATCAAATGCTATAATCTTAAATGTTATTAACTTTAAGATTGTAAAGTTTTTAAGATTGGTCATTTTAATCTTGGCGCAATCTGGGGAATAGGGGGAGAAACCGAGCATCTCAAATAAATGTTTTGTTTAAGATAGTCCATTGACTTTAAGAGTGGCCATTTTAAGATCTTTAAGATTGGACAGATTTTCTTGTTGATGCTCGCTCGTGAGTCTGTCCCGTGAAGCTCTCAGATGATCTTCTCAGGGAATTTTCTTGATCAATATTGTGAATTATTGACTTTGCAGTCTATCATGATGGCAGGACAGGTGCAGTATATACAGGGACCAGATGGACAGCAACAAATGGTGATTCTACCCTTCAATCAGCAAGGCGCAGGTCTGGAGTGTCTTAATTTAGTTCTATTCTCTCTAATGATTATGGTATTATTCGAAGGTTTGATTAATCCAGTTGACATTGGAGGGAATCTAGACTTCCAGGATTGTTGCGTTCTTTAAAATGTCAGTTAAACAAATATAAGGTACATTGCATTTATTGTGTCCAAGTGAAGAAGATCAAGTATACATAATGATTGTGATACTTTATATGCAATATTTACCTTTGCAGGCCTGGCTGCTGGACCCGGCTTCAGCCCTGGTCAGGCCCAGCTCCCTGCATACAATCAGACACCACCTCCAACATACCAGAGTGAAACAAAGCTACCTATTCCTGAGTGAGAACGAGCCAGAAAAAGATAACAAAGAAAAAGAGGCAGACGAGACTGGTGATTTTCATGAGGATTGGTCAAAGCTAACAGTTAAAAGTTAAAACATACTTACTATAAAACTTATACATATACATACGTATAGACCACGGCTAGTACATAAGTCAGATTGACCGTTAGGCTTATAATTATAGCATAAGGACAAAGTCAGGGTGCAGCTCATACTTGAGTTTTCATAAGTATAGAATTTGTCATAGTTTTAGGGGTGCGGCTAATAGTGAGCTAGGCATAATATACGCGATGTTTTACGGTTACAGTTCTTATACTAAAGATAGTATTTGAACAAAGCCGAAAACAGAAAGTTAAAGACAAATGCTGGTGGCAAAGAAGTTTTGATGTTCTACAGATTTTTCTCCTGATAACTCAGTATCAAATTACTTCGGTAATTCACCTAATAGAAAATGCCATAAACAATAGGGATATATCACGCTGCTCACGCTGCGAAAATGCCTTAACCAATTCAATTTCCAATTTCAATTTAATTGTTTCTTTAACTGAATGTACGTTCTCCAATAAAAAGTACACTCAGCTGGACGAAGACGGCAATCTGCGTCCAATATACATATCTACATTTCACTTCTCATATAATTCAAGTAACATGCCATCTTTTAGCTTCATGGAATACAACGAGTTAAAGAATACGTTGGGTGATGTTAGTTAGGGATGAGGGACGAGGGTTAGATGAAGATTGCATAATATTTACATCTTTCTGAATAATATACAATGTAACCAAGGATATACAAATAATTAAATTCCTAAAATCTCAAAGATCACCAAATATCTTAAAATGTCACCAGTATTTCATGTTAAAATTATCATCAATTATCTAAAATGTTTTATTACACTCAGCCAAGGATATAGCGGAACTCTTGCCTATTTTACACACATGTTATGCACTGGAAATATAGGACTAAGTTGCTTTACATGTATTACAACTTATCCACACTTACAGCCTATGCTACTTGCTTTCACCTTTTAATGTCATCATTACTTATCCCAATCAATACTTCAGGCAGTTCCATCTGTGCTGAATATAAATGATTACATCATCCACCGCTGCATTAGTGAATTGCAGATCATTAGTCCATATTATGTCGAAGAATTTGTTATTAAGTTCCATAACTTACTTTTAAATTCTCTTTTACTCTCAGCATTTCTCATGACACTCATGACACATTGCATCAGGAGGTAGTTTTCGAACCCTTTCAGTATGCGATAAATATGGCTTAATGAGTGCGCCGTCAGCAGCTCTTGTTCTTCTTTTCATTAACTAATTTTAATCCAGCAATATAAATCAATCTATAAGATAAGACACCTTGAAGGTACTTTCTCCTTACATCAATTGGAGGTATACCTGCATCACTGAAACATCTTGGGGATCATAACCCTGATAACAAACCCTTAATGCATTATTTTGCCACACCTGTATTTTCTTTTGATCGACATAGCTAAGGGCTGAGAAAATAAGAGATTACTACTATCTATGTGTAGGGGCACGAATACTTATGTTAGCCTGATCCAGGGGTCGCTGCGAGCGTCAACAGTTAGTATAAAAGCTGCTCCCCTTCCCCTGGTTCAGGCAGACCTTCTCAGGTCTCAGGCCCCGAAAGATTACTTATTGAACGATACCGAATTATATTGAAGGACCACACTAGCGAATGCTAGGACGAAACATTTAGCCTTGTTGTACAGGTTAAAGCGCTATTAAAACTTATCCTATTCTTTGCATCTCACCAAGAAATCAGCGGTTCGTGTCTTTTATAAACTGCTAGAACAGACAAACTCTTTGAATGCCCTCCAAACGACTAATAAATCCTGTGGCATAGGCTTTTTTCATTTCTTTGTGTTCTATAAGCATCAAGCTAATATACCTATAGTTATTAAGGATAATTGTTGGTCGATCTATAAAAAGCTAGGTTGTCTGGTATACCATTAACATCAGGATAGGTACTCTTACGGTTAACCTAAGTGGCCAGAAGTGATGTTTTTGGTATTTTTTTGACAGCTATACTCAGACTAGTGACTTAAATGGACAGTTAACTTGTATTATATGTATTATACCTCTCAAATTGCGTAAGGGATTTTTAGTACTAACTTTAGTCACCAGGGAGCCCATTTAGCCAACCCTTTCCGACATATAACAAAAGTTGATCTAGACCTCATTTTGATGTAGAATACACTAGGACACTTAGTAAAACTGAGAAAGCTTCCATATTTGGAATATAAAAGTAATAATTTAGATCTCAAATTGTTGTGCCTCTACATGGGTAAAAATCGACACGAGCGACACGGCGACACGGCCCTTTTAGGCCATTTTAAAAATCGACGGACACAGGAAGATTACAGATAAAAATCGACCCACAGGGATTTTTCTCTAAGTTCTTATATACCTAAAAATCGACACGATGACACAGCCCTTTAGTTAAAAATCGACACGGCGACACGGTCAAATTTGTGGGGACCCATGTAGAGGCACATTGTTGTCTCGCAGATAGGTGTTGTCATCAAAACTTTTTTTAATTCTAAATGGAAGCCAATTGACCACAGGTCTTAGCAAGACCTCAGCTTGGTAAGTGAGTAAGCTGTAGGATACTACACTGATATTCCTAGGCTCCCTATACGCCCAACCTCTCAGTCACTAGTGCCTAACCTAGTTAGTCATTTTTTGGATCCCTATACGCCCAACATAGGTCAGTTATTATTGTCAGGTTGGTCAGGACTGACCAACCCACCTTAGTCTTTTTATTTCCAGGGGGAGCCACCGAGTGGTCATGACAGGTGGCCCCAACTAGTGGTATACAAATACAACACACCAATGATGAACCTAGGTTAGCCACTACTGACTGACCCCTCAGTCATTTTTGAATATAACTTTGCCATTATGACTAACACTCATATGACCAACCTAGGATAGTCTGAACCGACTAACCCTTTCAATCTATGGATTTTCAGTGTATCGGAAGGCGTGCAACAAGAAGTCAAACATCATCTTTGCACCTCCCAATAGACTTTACAATGCTAATACTAGATGACGCTAATGCATACCCTGGGGACTGTTGAGGACATCTCTTTTGGTTTGTATATTTTTGAAAAACAAAAATGTGTTCAATCGAACTCTCCTACCTGATGACTGCATCCCACATTCAGCTTATCAACAGGCTCAACAGGTGCGGTATCGAATTAGTTGTTCTCGGTCCATACTCTAGCCTAGGGCGGCACGGTCTGCTGTGTTCTATGTCATGAAATGGGAAATATTTTTTTGTGTGTATTATAGGTTAACCCATATACTCCTACCATCCTTTTATAAAGGACGCCTACATGTATACACCACATTGATGATCACTAAAATCATATTTAAATTTAAGTTACATTGTTTTAAACTCCCACATATAATGGAACAAGGGTATATGGTTCTATTCTGACATCACAAGTTTATTGACTCTTTTTTTATGTAACAACGGCAACCATTTGGAGAGAGGTCTCTCACCAAATATGGCCATTTTCAAAATTGTGACTCTTACATGGCTTACGAATGTGCAATAAATGCATGCATTTTCAACATTTTTGCCTAAAACATGTCAAATTAATGGCATAGAGGTTATTTTAGCACAAAAAAAACTGTAATTAGTTTAACCCCTATGTTAGGGATGATTGTTTTAAAGCTTCCTTTAAAAGGGATGGTAGGAGAATATGGGGTCAAATTTCATGGGGAAGGTCATTATTCAATATTTTTCATGCCACAAATAGATGAATGGACATGAGATGATAACTACCTAATTGAACAGTTCTCAAAGGATGGTATTGGTATCACTTTCAATTGAAAATATGTGACCCATCTCGGCAAAAGACCCCTTCAGGCGGGATTCTTACGTCTAGTTTTGGCCACCAGGGTGCACCATAGATGCAAGAGAGTGTAAAATACTTGATAAAATGTTCTAGGATGATTTTTTAAAAATGTAGAATGCAATAATCTTTATGAAATTATTCCATCTTGATGCTAACATTCTATATTTGGAATGCAAAAAGAACTTTTTTTTATGAAGAATTAGCACATCTGACACATTCTGGTTGCCATGGAAACCATTCCAGAAGGCGAATTTAGAGGTAATAATCCTAATTCATTAAAATCTCCCATCAGTTACCCAAAAATGAAAACAGAACGCAAAAAATCCATCTAGAAGCAAATTTTATTCCATTATTTCTAAATAAATCAGATAATTATTTACTATGGGATACAATGCATTTAGAGCTTATTTACCATTTTCAGTGAGTGGTATGTACCAATGTTTGAAAAGGGATTCCCACAAACCTACCAGGAATTCTTTAGCTCATGATATCTTATTTTAAAGATTATGACACTTTAATTACTAATTTCCCCCCTGGAGGGGTCGTTTCCCTGGCCTGGTCACTTATTATTTTTTGAAATGTGAATGAGTGATAATCGCCTAGCAACCACATATTTAAATCAATATGTTGCCTATCCATGACATTCAAAAATGTTCTGTGACTAGCAATAAGCATGTGGTTTGGCCTTAACAGCCTAGCAACGACATTTAAAAACATTCAATGCCTAGCTACGAGCATGTGGAATGGCTTTAAGGGAGCTTAAGATTCACCTAACCCCAGTATGCAGACCTAAGGAACCTGTAATAATTTTGTTGTTGTTTTGAAGGGATATGTTGCCCTTCCACTGACATTCAAAAACATTCTGTGCCTAGCCACAAGTTGGTGCCCTGCAACACCGTGCAACATTTACAGGTGCCAGGCAATGAGGGTATGAAATGGCTCTAACAGAGATTCAATAAAGAAATCCCAAGAATTTTCTTATTTTTATTCATTATAAGTCAGTATGTTGCCTAGCAACAGTACTGACAATCATACCTCACATTGCAATAATACACATGTAAGCATGATACTCTCCTGTTCATGCTGACAAGGGTTTTTTCCTTCCCTCGCAGACAAAAAGATGGCTTCTCGGGGGAAGTCTTGCTCTGCGGGGCTCCACCGAATAACTCGTACCCCCTTTTTCCGGGCACAAAGATGACCCACTCCTCCTACGGTGGGCCCATCACTGCTGTGGGCTCTGACTTAGGCTTCCTGTTTGGGGGTCTCAGGTCAAAGGGATAAGGCAAGGGCACCTGGTAAGTCCCCTCCAATGTTTTGACACTACCAACCACCAGTGGCTGTGGATCCTGGGTCTGTCTGCTGAAAGGCTTTCCATGACCCCCAAGGGAATGGGGTGCTCCTTCCTTCAAGTTGGGAAAGTAGGAAAGGCCTCTGTCACTGGATGTGTACAGGAGTGTGCCCGCTCTGCATGCCAAAGGACCCATCTCTGAATCCGGCAGCCCCTCTTGTGGCAACAAATGTCCCCCTCCTGCCTGAGGGGGGGGGGTGCGCTGCCCGTCATCTGGCCCAGCCAACCATGGTGCCAGTGTAGTGCTTTGTCCACCCGCGGGTGGCGCCACCAGTGCGACCAGAGAACCACCGGCCCCATTTCCTCCCACTCAGTGTGGCCGACGGGATGCGACTCTCTTGCGGTGTCAAACGCCGTCGCTGCCCATTAAAAAATGTTATATACACAGCCCAGCTACCATTAGGACAATGAAGGTCAGGGGACAGGCTGTAAGAATGGAAGGGAACTGATGAGATAAGAGCTGCGAAATAGGATGTATTCTGGTGCAATTTAAAAATGATTTCAAAATTTGGTTTTGGAAAGCTTGCGACCAGGAGAAGGCTTGTCGTTAATTTGAAGGCCAGTGTCACCACTTTTTGGCGACATGGCGACAGCTGCCCAGCCCTGCCCCCCCCTTTCTGAAAATCCTGGATCTGCCCCTTAACTCTTCCTTTACCGATCGCCCATTTATGTTAATTTACCCTCCTATACCGATCGCGCCTTTAGGTACAATTTTGCCGATTTTTGGCTTATTTTGGCTTATTTTTAACCCTCTATGTTTTGCTGAAAAGTTGGTGAAATCCTATGATTTCTTGTCACAGTGATCTAGGGTATATTGGCTCTGCATATCTGAATCTGCATGTGCTTGGAGCCATTATTGTAGAAAGGCTGAGCATCTTACTTGGACGAGATTCAACTTTTTTTAATGTGATTTAAGGTTGATCGCAACTCATTGAATATAGACCACTGCGCAGGTCTCTGCGCATCTAGCTTAAATGTATCAGATTGGGCTAATATTACAAAACTAGATACATATACATGCTTACAAAGCCATATGTAAAGATGAGCTAATTCTGAGCAAAATTGAGCATTTTATTGGACTTTAAATATTTGATACATTTATAGCCAATAATATTTGCTATTTTTAATATAAGTTAGAATATTGGACTTATTAATCAACAAATCATTATCTAGATAGATATAGATCTCATCAGGTTCTTTGAAATAACCAAGGGTAGGATATACAACCATTTTATACCCAGATTTTTGCCATTTTACCCATTATTTTAGGCTTTAAATGTGAAAATTAGTCCAGTTTTGCAATTTTTTTAACTTCAAAGGCCCAAAACCATGAAAATATGTTCAGGACCACTTATCAAAATTCCTTAAAAATGTTAGCTATTGATCTAAACAATTTTTTGAAAAATAAAAAAAGAAGTTCATGGATTTTTTTCAGTGATATTTAGATATTGCTGAAGAATTATGCATTAAATTTGAATAATCGTCATAAAACCATCATGTTTTTTCATACAAAAGTACATTTTTGGACCATGATTTTATTTTTCCCATTAAAGGGCATAACCTAGAATTATTCATGTGCAATACAAAATTAATGTGGGCATTGGTTCACTAAGAAAAAAAATCATGAAAATTTCCCATTTTTTTGTATTTTTTTGGCAAAAATAGAGAATACTTTTTTTCCCAAAATCTGTAATAAAAGAAGTAGCTCGGGACTCCCCCATTTTTTTCCATTTTCCATTTCTATATGATATAAGCTACCTTTGGGGGAAAAAACAGGACATTTCATGGATACAAAGTTAAGAGTAGCGATCAACCTATATTTGAAGCAGAAATCATGAAAAATGTCAAATTATATTGGTTTTTGGGGTGAAAATGGTTTTGTCCAGTTTTTCATGCTGAAAAGAATGGTACCAAAACTTTTAGTCTATTTTGATTCATAATGGCTAAAATATCATTACTATGGCAACATATAGACTTATATTAAGCTTAATTAATTAGGTTATATCTCCCTAACTGGCATTCATAGGGCGATTTTGGGTATCTGACTTTCTGGTGAGTCAATACTTTTCATTTTGTCATAGATCTACTTCTAATTTGAATATTTATAAAAATTCTTTTAGTTTCTAAAAGCTTAAATCATCCCTTACATTTGAATATACCATTTGAATTTGAGCTGAAAAACTCTGGTTTTGGGAAAGGTGTCTTTATGGGGAGTTTGGTAAAGGAAGAGTTAAGGTATCAGCGGGGTATCAGTTTCAAACAAGAAGGGGAGAAAAGAAAGAAAGAAAAGGGGTGCAGGCCAGAGCCCCCGATATATAAACAGCAATGTTACGAACCTACACTATCTAAAGGATAGACCTCAAAACTGATTGAGACTACAGGAAATATGAACTTTTTAAGATGACAGGGAAATATGTGCGCCGCTAGTCACTTGGTCAGTTCGTCCCAACGTGCGTTAAGCTCTAGGGATGCAGGGGTCCTTATCTGACCTTAGTGACTGTAGTGCCTTGTTATTTCTCAATGCATCTAAAGTTACAGGCCATTAGCTCACATAGAATACAAAAGACTAATAGCACAATAGCTAATAGAGGTATAGAAAAGTAGAACTGTGATAAAAAAAAGACTAGGCCCCGTAAAGGAAAGAACAGACGACCCGACAGGGACTTCTTCTTTGGGGGTGGACGGTGGTGTGACCTTATGGATGTATATGAGTCCGCCTCAGAGGCGGGAAGTACTGAGACATCCGAGTCACATCCGACGACGTGTTGAGTGGCAGCTCGACCGTTAGACGCCTGAGACGTTACCCCAGGTACACTGTTACCTCAGGTAGACAAGATATCAGATATCAGGAGACTCTTCCCACAGCAGCAGTGACAGCTGCTGCAACCAAGATTTTCTGGACCTCGATTCACTGCACACATTGAGTAGTATCTCATATTCTGGGTAGAATTATACTTTTATCTCAATGACCAAATTATCAATATGTTGAGACAGACATACCAAAATACTGCTAATATTGACTCATTTTACATGTATCAACTTGCATGACAAAGCCTGTGTTGTCAGTGTCCCAGATCTGTGTACCTGGGATAGCACTAGGGACATCCTGGAAGGACATCTTCTGTACATGTGGTACAGTAGCAATACCTTGCATCTTTGAAATACACTTCTGTACCTGAGATACACTAGCAGTCCCCTGGCAAATCTTGATAAAGTACAATCTGAATTATTTTTAGACCTAGTCCGTTATAATTTATACATAGATAATAGGGCTGTAGCATTTCACCTGAGGTACAAAAGGATGACCACTGCGTACCTGAGGTATACAGTAGGGCCATTGTGTAGGCTACTTGAGGTATGCTAGGGTATCACTGTGTACCTGAGGTAGAGAAGGACGACTTCTGCGTACCTGGGGTATGGTAGGGCCATTGTGTACCTGAGATACAGAAGGACGATCACTGTGTACCTGAGGTACAGAAAAACAACTTCTGTGTACCTGAGGTACAGTAGGGCCATTATGTACCTGGGGTACAGAAGGACGATCACTGTGCACCCCAGTGTGTACCCAAGAATGTCATGGATAGGCAAGGTATTGATTTAGAACAACAACGAAAGTATCACGGGGTATCCTTGGGTCTGCTTAGTGCCGTTAATTGTATCTTAAGATCTGACCAGGCCATTCCACATGCTTGTTGCTAGATATGGAATATTTTGGAACGTTGTTACTAGGCAACACATTGAACATGAAGAGATTAATACATAGTAATGTTATGTGTAGTATAAAATATAGCAATTACACATACACTTAGTAATTAACTGGTAGGAAATCCTGACCCCATATTCTCCTACCGTCCTTAAAAAAGGATGCCCCATATCTCAGGAACTAGGGTACATAGAGCTTAGCTTTTTCAAAAGTTGTTTCAGCTTTGCCAACTGACCCCAAAATGAAAATATCATGCATCTGGTTTAAAAACTCTGGGGTTAAGTGTATCTGGGTTAAATACTAAATACTGAACATTCGTGTCTGGCCTTAATGCTGTATTATATCTTAATAAACAATAACTGCCCATAGCACAATACATGTATGTCAAATACCTGTCATGAATTATGTCGCCTATAAACAACTAACTTAAATACAATGACCTATGTGTCATGATACTATGTTCTACAGAGGAGTAGTCCATTTGCCTTACAGGCCCAGAACTATTTGACCAAAATAATATATCTGCAACATCATAAGTACACCATAAGTGAATCTACAACAGTTGAATTTATTGTTTTGACATAGGGTTCATATTACATTTCCCGAAAGCTGTTGCAATAACCTTTCTTGTGCTAGGCCCTTTTAAAAAAAATGCAAATTTCGGTAACCATAGCAACTAGAAACATTCCATTTGTTTAGTTTATCAAACTTCATAATAGATTAGTTGTAATTTGAGCCATGGCAAAACCTTCTATTCTGTTGCCATGACAACAATGAAATTCTTGTATCACACCTTCAACATGGGAATGACATACAAGTTATTGAGCTTAGTCACATAGTTTGATTTACATTTCCCATATTGCATAAAAAAAGTAGGATGAGAACTAAAATAAGAAATAACAATATCATCATAGTGGAGAATACTCAGGCTCAGCCAGTGGCCAAACCTGAAATTGCAGATATTTATCATAATTTAATCCTACTTCATTTGCTCTAAAATGTTTAATATCTATCGGATAACAAATACAAGCTCATGTATGAAATGCTGAGGTCGACCCAGAGACATTGGTATGTCTTACGCTGGTATACACTCAATATGTATATGATAGAACCATGTAGGATTTTAGATATGTGCAAAATATGCCATTTCACACCATTTTACGCCACTGGGCCCTTATGGTTATAAACATTGCAGAAAAAAACCCCGAAGAGGTTATGACTGACTTACTTTCAGAATTGTTGAGTGTTTTCAGAAATTCAAGATGGCATCTAAGATGGCCGATGATAATGTTTAAAGTCATAAATCAGTCAATTTTTATGTGATTTGCATGTGTAATACCTCAGAAATGGTTTTTTTGGGCATGCCTGATTGATTAAAAGAGTCAATAAATCATTTGAGTAGGTTTCCATGGTGATAGCATGTTTCCATAGTAACCATCATGCCGATTCTAACACAAAATATATATTGTGATAAAAAAAATTGTCATTTCTCAATAATTGCAGCCATGTGATATCTCAAATTGAAGGTCTCATTGAGATACATCAGTTTAACATAGTGTTAGAGCTGTGACAGGTCCTAGGTAACCATGGCAACTGGAAATCAACAACAATAATGCCTAATGATTGATGCCGAAACATTCTCATCCTTATTGATAACTGTGAATGCAACATGGCCAACATGGCCACCAGATACTGATTCTTTCCCCACTGTTAAAAGGTCACTTAAGTGTGTATCTATGGAGATGGGTCATTTCCTTCAAAACTCACATCTTTTAACATGTTACTAATCATTTTCTGCTGTACATACTGAATCTGGCACCTGCTGGCAAGCCTCCCGATTATGAAGTGATGACACGACATATTAGTAAATAATCGATGATGTTGTTTACAACATTTGGTAAAGCAGCTCACACCCTGCCAGTTTTATTATTAAGCATTATCTTAGGCTTTATAAGTCGTGATAACTTGACTTTCCATGCAAAGGTCATAATTTTTCTGTTTTCCTCATTCATTGACAATTTGTGAGCAGGCAGGCAGAAAGGGCAGTCCAAGGGGAAAAGGCAAAATGCTCTAGAGCTAATATTAAGGGAGATATTGATGAAAATACTTTAAGTAATGTAAAATTTATCTTGGGTGAACTTTTTAATCTGCTTCTGATTATGCTTATTAGAACATTTCATTTTGATGTAATATATCCTTATTTGGAATGTTTTATATCATATTTGGAACGTTTTTTTCTCCTAAATTGACCTATTTCTGGTTGCCATGGAAATCTTTCTTTCATTCTAAATTGTAATAAAGGTAATTCAGGTCAATAAAAGAATCCATAAGGCATCTAACGCTGAAGTCAGAATATAGATATCTCTTCTATAATGGAATTTATGGACAAAACCATTTCATGAAGTTTGACAAAAATATCTTACATACATTCAATTGTGTTCTGAATCTGTCGAACAGGCGTACCAATATACAAAAGCTGTTCATGTGAAAGACTCCGTGGCTGCAAGGGATATAATGAGGGAAAAAAAGAGTTTACTCAACAAATCATGTGGCAGACGGCAGACCCAATGAGATGACCTACGCAACAAGCTGATGCTCACAGGAAATCATCACCTAGCTGAAGCCTCTGTGAACTCTTTTTGGGGTATAGGCATTGCATATGATAAAGACCTACTCAAGAGTCTAACTCACTACACTGGAGACAATTTAATGGGAAATATACTTACGGACCTATGGTATGAGCTGGCCATGACCCATTGATACTTTGCTACCACCCCGGGGGAGCAGCCACAACTCACTCACCTACATCGCAAACGCCCTCCAGCCTCATCAGCTGACCGGCCCCTAGACCCACACACTGGTCAGCAGCGCCACCCTCCCTCAAGACCACGTAGACCCTGAGCTACAGAAATACTGCATCACTGTGTCAGCCTCATCTGGAATTGTACAGGGTCTATTATTATTGTTGTAAATAATAATGTTGAATCATATTGAATGCCCGTTGCAATTTCCTTGGTTAATAACACCATGCACCTAATGAGATGCTGGTAATATGACTCTCTACCAAATTGCTCACATAGACATATATTGTTGTTCACAGAGTACACCATACACCTAATGAGATGCTGGTGTATGGTATCATATTGTATGATGTGATAAGTACTGTGATTCCCTATCATAGTTACAGATGGTATTTTCATGTCTGAGCACAAGCTCATTATTCGTAGCGTTCACATACACCTGCACCTAATGAGATGCTGGTAATATGACTCATTACCAAATTGCTCACATAGACATACGAGCCAGTGGCGGATCCAGGATTGTCTAGAAGGGGGGGCCCAAACATGGCCAATCTGGAATAACTGTCTGTTTCCCACGAGCAAGTTGCAGGAGCCATACAAAGGGAATTTGGGGGACATGTCCCCCAAGAAAATGTTGATGTTCTAGATTTGAAATGCAGCATTCTCACGCATTATAGGACAGAATATTTTCCTCTTTTTTTTTTGGGGGGGGGGGGGGGGGGGGGCCAAGGCCCGTCGGGCCACCCCCTGTATCCGCCAATGCGAGCATTATAATTATAATTCAAACTTCAAACTTCTTCAAAAATTTCTTTCTATGTGTAATTGTAGGAAAATAAATTTCTCTTGGTAAAATGACAGTTTTTTATAAGGGCCTATTGGTAACACCCAAATATGAATGTCCTCCAACAGACAAATAACCCTCCTTGCATAAGAATCATTTCCTCATGCTAACATCCCTGAGACTTATTAAGAAAAAATGTTGGCTGATCTACATTCAGCTAGACCCCAACCCACCCTACCAATGGGATTGATAGCCTGTCCCAGCACCACTCCAACTGTTGTTGTAGGGGTACCTACATTTGGGTCTTTATAAGACCACTCCTACTCTATTCTTAATTTTGCCTTATTATGCACTAAATATGGATTTTGAATGGGCGCCTCTCCTGTACAAGGGCCCGGGGTAATCAGAGCTGTACACATTTGAATGTTTGGGGGCTTTTTCAAAATGTACAAATATTCTTTTCCATACACTAAATGTAAAATAGTAACGATGCAGTGGAACATGTTTAAGTAACACCTAAAGGAACGAAAATAGAATGATATGGCAACTTTAAACATGTACATTGATAACACCTGTTCTACAGGTAGCATCGTGAGTATATATGATTAGTCTTCCACCTGGCATTAGGAGGCAGATACACGAGGGCTTCACATCAGAAACAGACAGAGAAGTTGCAAGCCACCAATTTACTACATGAACATGAACATGAAGATGACTTCAGGCATCAACAGTAGTCACAACAACCAAACTGAAGGTAGGCTACCCGACACCAACATCCTGCTGCTAGTCAGTCAGACATTGCTTGCCCTGGTAATTCTGACCATCAATGCTGCTTTGATACTTTCAATCTCCACACTAAATTCTGGTCGCCTAAACCTGTCAACACGGGTATGTCTTCTCTACCAAGCGGGAGTGCATCTACTGTCCAGCATAGGCTTACTTGCTCGGCCTCATATCAATCATGCTGGGGTCTGCTCCTTCCTAATGATGATGGCTGTACTCAGTGGCTTAAATACAAGCAGTAGTATCTTGTTGCTATGCCTAGACAGCTATGTTACCATGAGGTGGCCCTACACTCACAAGCAGATTATGACGCCAGGAAGAACCATCTTCTGCACTGCCATCTCAATCATTTTTTCACTTACCCTTGTTATTACCTTCTTTGTCACAGGACAAAAGCCAGATAATCCTGTCATCTGTAATGTCAATGACAGTTTCCTGACACCTCATCATATAATCATCTCCTCTTGTGTTGTAATGGTGCAAATTCTTGTCACTGCCATCCTACAAACAAGGACAATATTAATGATCAGGGGCTTGAATAAAGTTGTTCCAGCAGGGATTGAACTATCTGTAAGTAGCAGGGGGTACACTGGTTCCCAGTCTAAAGTGACCCCAGTCCTACCTGTAACAACTTCAGGCTCAGAGGAACCTTTACCTGGCACATCAAACGAGAAGCCGCAAACAGTTTCGAGCATGAAGGACCCCTCATCTAGCCTCCACTTTCACCCCGGGACAAGTACTAGTGCAGCAGAGAATGCAAGATTCAGATCACCGAGGAAAATGATGACAAGCCAAGATGTCATTGCAGCAGAACAACACATAGAAACTGTTACTCCCATAGAGGTGACACCCACTGTCCAGATGCCATCTCAGTTGAATGAATCCGGTAGGTCCATGCATGCTCAGAATCCTCGACCACAGAGGATATCTCAAAGACAGCCAACTCGCCAGGGACGTCTCATTCGACTTCTCACTGTTTCCTTGGTCCTCATATTCATCTGCTGGCCACAGCTTATGATAGGCTGCTCTGTGGCCGCAGTGTTTGACCTACAGAGAATCGACAGGTCCCATTTTGATCATGCTAGAATTCTTATGTCTTCACTGGCATTCTTTGAGAGCTTCATCCCCTCATTATATTTGGAATGAGTTCTGAACTTAGATCCTCTTTGAAATCACAACTTTCTAAGCTATGGAGAAAATTCAGAAGTAATGAATAGAGAGTAAAATTCAACAAATTGGGAACTGATTGCAGCATGATATCCATCTAGAATGAAGACCTCACTGAATATGTGGTATTTAAGAGTGCTTAGACAGTTTGAAAGATGGGTCATGAGCTGATTTTATATTTCCCCATTATTTGTCAGGCCTATATATCTGTGTTTAGCTTATTGTATGCTTCTGATAGCTGTATTATTAAGGGGAATAGAAAAAACCGTGCTCATGTTAATTTTGCAGGAACCTTCTGCTGCTGCCAATGGCGGGGGGGGGGGCAGAAATTTGTGACAAAGCCTGACCATAAATCCTTGCATAGTGTACTGTTTAGATAACGCACTTCAATTTGGCAGGGGTGATACACTAGGGCCTTTTTTCAAGAGAGGTGGTTATTCAAGGTCCTGTTTAGCACTTACTAAAGATTTGGGGCCATGCTTAAAAGGAACTCTCAAAATTATAAGCTGCCCCCGACTTTGAGCAAATCCTATAACATCCAGCTTATTCACTTATTTATTTAGGTTTAATGATAGATGTGTTTTCCTCATGTGACCGGATACATATTCTTATCTATATACCTTGCTCATGTTCTTAAGATGGCGCAGCAGAACAGGTAGTGCAAAATGCATCCAGGCCAAGAGTGTACTGTCTACTTCATAATACATAATGTATGTGCCAAATAAACTATTGTCTGCACTAATCACTGTTGTATTATCATAATGGTGCACTACTATTATCTATAATGACAACTTGCTTGTTTCTCTCACACCTTTATACCATATATTAATTTAAGTAGTAATAATAACATGTCTCAAATGGTTATAACACTCTGTGTCTCATTACCAGTCATATGGGAAGCATTGGATAGGAAATCAGTGGAAATTTACCACAGACCCTATCCTGTGCAATTTTGATGATGTAACTGCATTTTCGAAGATGACCCAGTCAAATAAATGCATTTATAAACTCAAATACGCTTCCTGACCAAACATCATCATGCAATCGATATGGTTCAAGTGAGTCACTGTATAAGTCTTATAAACCAAGGACAGGGTAATTATCCAAGGTGCCAGCTGAGGATGATTATCATTGTCCAAGGCGTACAATACTTATGCAGCTACTCACGTCTGTCATATCTGACTTATGCTCACAATAGGCCTGTGTCCACTTTACGACAAGGGAAGTGAAATATTTCCGTTACTTGTCGTCCAGCAATGTGTGTGTATTTGGGAATATATTACCGAGATATATTCCACTTTAACTGCAGGTAAGCTGTGTCCACTAGGCATTATAAATTGCTGCCCAGACTGCCTAGGGCAAACATGGACGAGATATTATAATAGAACAAAGAGCATATCACCCAATTTCTGCATTAAAAATCAAACATGTTAGATTTCTAAATTCTCACTTTTGTCGTCCACTTTTGACACCCTTAAATTGCTATCCCACTGTTGTATTTAAGAATTTTGTCGTCCAGCTGTGTCCACAGGGAGACAAAACATATATTTCATATTTGTATTCAAATTCACATTTTAGCGGAAGACAAACAGCTTTATATATGCTAGTGGACACAGGCCTAATAGGAGAAGCTGCTTGATGGACTGCATCAAAATATAGATTATATCTATGTAGTATAGAGTGAGGTGTTTCATTTGCTCTATCAGCTGACTGGTGTGGGTGACAGTATGCTTTATGGTCTCTCAGCTCTAACCAGCATATTCCATACTTGATTGTATAAACATCTGATTCATCAGGCAATTTACAGTTAATTGTAGATATGCTATATAATTACATGCTGATCTATTGTGACATCACCAATTCAGTTTATTGTATTTCTATCAATGTGTATCGTCCATATCGATGTGCAAGGAAAACAATACAGTACTGCCATAGCACAACAAAACCAGTACAATGCCATAGGTTTTGTTTAGCTTCTTTACATATAAATGGCTGTTGACATCCAATATCATGTATATAAATTACAGGTACTTCACACAGAGAGAAGAATCCGAGTCAGAAGCGGAGTCCAGGCTATAAAAAGAGAGCCAGACCCCCCTTTGGCTCTCTTTTCACACTGTCTGACTCCCCCTTTTAATGGCCCTGGCTCCTTTTCAATTAAATGAAACAGAGTCCAGGTCAGCTAGAGTGAGTTGAATGGTTACCTGGACTCCCTAAGGGAGTCACAGAAGTAAGTATACAAGACAGAAATAGGAGACACACTAGGTGGCACTACTGTACACTGACTGCAATGCCATCTAGCACATATATTTTGAAGCCATATAACTCCCTTTATGATCAGAGTCAAGGTCCCCTATACTCCCTTTTCCCCCAAGGGAGTCGGTGAATGTATAAGGGAGTCAAACAGTTGGTTATGGTTAAGCCTGCTAGGTGGTAGCACTATACTTGAAATGGTATAATTCTGTATGCTCAGATCTCTAGATCCATGTATTTTGTGATATTGATAATTATGCTAAAACATGTATATCATTGTAACATCAAGATTCTATGTCAGAATTACATTTCATGAAATGATTGCAATTAACTTCAAACTGTAGCATCAGCATGATGTATTAGTTATAGATACCCAATTTGCAGAAACATGGGAAAGTTAAATCACAAAAGCTCAGATATTCTTTTATGTAATAACTAGTATGCACTGAGGGATCTTTCTGAGATCCCTCCTCCTTGTGAGGCATTGCACCAAAATAATGTACAAAGAGTAGCTAGGAAGACAGTTACTGTAAGGGATATATAGAGGGGTAGGGAATAGAAATTACCAATGACCTCTTCACAAAGGGAATCGTAATTCCATGACTCCCTGTGCCTAGACTCCCTTTCTGAAGGGAGTTTCAGCATGGACCTGGACTCTGTTTGTGATGGGGAGTCAAAAAAGGGAGTCATTTTGGAGGCAAAACCTAGGCTCTCTTAAGGGAGTCACAGGACTCCCTTTTAAGGGAGTCAGGCACTGACTCCTTTCATCGAGAGAGTCAAAAAGAGAGCCAGAAAAGGGAGTCATTCTGGAGGCAAGCCTGGACTCCCTTTTGACTGTGTTTCTTCTCTCTGTGCAGCGACCACGCAATGTACTCACTCCCTATCTGTCACAGTGCTAAAGAGTCTACTTTTACATTGCATTATTTTACCTGTTATATTAGACTGATCGGCATGGCCCCTAGCTTGTTAGAAAGATATATTATTCCTCTTTCAAGACTGATAAGGTATATATATATATCTTTATCTGCATATGTTTGATATGGTTAGTCCCAGGGAAAAGGTCGGTAATGTGTGCTAAGAAGCATGACTTAGGGGCATACATGCTGTGCGATTTCATGTAAAAAGCGGGTATAATGTCACGATATTTAACCATTTTTTGAGAGTTGATACCAAAGATAATGGTGTTTTGAAAATATAACGATTATTATATTATATTTAATATTTATAGTCACAGCGACTGAAATACTCACTACAAGACTGTACAAGAATGGCAATAAACCATTCATATATAGATAGAAATCACATAATCCCTGTATATATAACCGCATTTTGACGCAAACCATTTGGGGAAGGTGGTGGCTGTCAGGTGTAGTAAAAAAGTAGTATAGGTGTGCCAATAAAAAGACATGTCAAAATTGCTGAGTTTATAAACTGAACATTGCCACTCACCTACATACTGTAAAAGGTAATTCCCT
Source organism: Harmothoe impar (assembly GCA_947462335.1). Taxonomy (NCBI): domain Eukaryota; kingdom Metazoa; phylum Annelida; class Polychaeta; order Phyllodocida; family Polynoidae; genus Harmothoe; species Harmothoe impar. The sequence continues at coordinate 21,516,407 of OX381713.1, read as the reverse complement.
TGTGAATGTGGAGGGGCATAGAGATAATCTATTATTACCATAAAGTGCTGTGTATCACCCGCGGGTTATATGCGAACTGGTCCAAACCCTAGTGTGAGTTATACAAAATTCTCAAAGTCTAGGTGCTGGTTATACGCGAGGTGCGTGTTATATGCAGGGACTTAAGCTGGGACTCCACTACCCGATTTCTGGTCCGATCGGACCCATTCTCACAAAACTCACCCAAACAAAATGTAAATATCAACAAACCTGAAGCATAGGGTTGTTATATTTACATCTGTTTTGTGTCCGATTTGTGAGAATGGGTCCGATCGGACCAGAAAATCGGGTAGTGGAGTCCCAGCTATACGGTATTATATTTGGCCGCTCTCAAAGCTATAGAAGTATAATGGAAATAAAAGCCATATTGCGCCAAAAGTGTACCTTATGTTGGACTAGCTGGCGAGGCCGACAAAGGGATTTCTTAATGAGAGCACAGTAGGGTAAGGGCATCAGATACTACAGCCCCTGGAGGAAGTCACCCACGCCAGCCTAAATCATAAAATGTCCACTGAAAGTTGTAAAATGCGTGATTAATGGTTCAATTCGAAGGAGGGTATGTGGTGTTAAATGTGCAACATACCAGATTGCAGGTAGTGATGGACTTGTTTTAATTGATACCAGATATCAAAACAATAATGACCTCACAGTTAGAGTCCTCGCCAGGAAGTCTGACATATAATGTGCCTCTACATGGGTCCCCACAATTTTGACTGTGTCGCCGTGTCGAATTTTAGCAAAAGGGCCATATCATCATGTCGAATTTTAGGTATATAAGAACTTAGAGAAAAATCCCTGTAAGTCGACTTTTATCCCTAATTTTCCTGTGTCCGTCGATTTTTAAGATGGCCTAAAAGGGCTGTGTCGCTGTGTCGCCTGTGTCAATTTTTACCCATGTAGAGGCACTATAATGTATACAAGAGAGTTGGAAATGCCTTCTTGTATAATATCAAGTTATTATGTATTATTTTTACTGTGACATCTACATTGTATATCCAAGCTCCGAAAGGCTCCAATCTTGTTAAAGCACTTTAACAATATTAGGGTCTATGCCTTCTAAGTTATTTCTTGTTAATAGTATTATCAAAATATCACAGTTTGTAATAGGGTATTATCGTAAATAGTGGTACATGAAAAATATTATTCCATTACGCAGTATCAAATGCTGTATCTTATGTAATAGATACGTACGTAAAAGGATATAGTGTACAATCAATATTAGAATAGATATTCAGATTAAACAGATGCATGTGAAAAAATGTATGCGAGTTCAATGTTATAGTAGCTAAATTCAATAAATGTACTTGTGCTTTAAAACATTTGTAGCGTTCTATTTTATACTATGGCACCTCAGCGAATTTCCATCTTACATAATGGTATCCCTCAACATCTTTTTGAATTATAGACTTGTATTTATTTCAATGAATGAGTTTCAAAATACAACATATTCTAAAAAATTACTTTTGCACCGATTGATCAGATTCAATATTCAATCAATGTATGTGATTTATGAGCACACTAGTAACAGCATTATAATTATGATTGAGATAACAACTTTTGGGTGCTTTGGTAGGCCTTGGCCCTTTAGTGTAATTTTTGGGTTTGTGTCTTTTTTGAACGCATATATCTATAAGAAAGAACCCCTCCTGCCTATTTGTTGTGCCCCCCCCCGCATACTACATGCAACAAACTGTCTTGGTGAAGTCCCCATGTCAACAGGTGTGATATGCACTAGGATTCAGCTATTCTGAGACTGCACACTGATGAACAGTGTCGACCGTCTTTTGTTCTCTTGGCTGTATAATTGTAGTTACGGTATGTAACTCTCAGTAGGGCGCCGTTAGCTGTCAAAATGCGGAGGAAAATGGTTGCCATGGCAACAAAAAATGTCGCATAAATTTGTGAAGTGTGTTGTCTGGATACAGGGGGTTCTTAGCTTTCCAAAGATGTAAAGTTCACAATTTCCCCACCAAACCCCAACAGAACTACATAAGGATTCCCACTACTGTCCCCATACTTCTTCCAGTCATATGTATTGTAACTGATCATGTAATGCCTAAATGTGAATTGGATGGGGGCCTCGGCCCTAGCTCCCCCCATCAGGAGTATTCAGCCCCCCCTCAAGTTAATATGTAAAAGGCTGAAAATGTGTGCTATTATGCGTTGTTGCCTTCTCTCTCTTTCCCTCTTTTCTTCTCTAATCTTCCTTTTTTTTTTCTTTTTTTCACCCTTCCTCTTTTTTTTTTTGGGGGGGGGGGTGTCGGGGGACAAGGTCCATTGGCTCCGAATGTGGAGACAGTGAACCACCATGGATGACACCAATGACACTGCCAAAGGCAAGCAAATTATGAGATGAAATATGATGCTGGGGAGGGTGCTAATTAGAATCCTTATTTCCACATTGTGTGGGCCGTGCAAATAAGAATGCTTATTTGCACACTGAGGAGGGTCTGAATGTTAGCTACTCTCCATTTTTACATGTAGTCTTTCCTGCGCCCTGCATGGCATGGGAATAAGAACTGCTACTTACTAGATGTAGGTTGAGCCTCCCATGTATGTGCAAATGGGTGTTTCCTTGAGGTCACTTTAGGTTTTGTCACCTGTTTTCCTGCAGCTGATTCGACTCTCTGTCATATAAACCGGATTGGCCATTGCACCATACATCGCACATGAAATGTACCTACCAGCACAGTTGATTAGTATACACCTGAGGCTTTACTGTGATCCCCGGGATGAATAGAAATTATGAACCCATATACTCCTACTGTCCTTTATAAAGGACGCCTACATACACCACTTTGATGATCATTAAGATCATATTTAAATTAAAGTTTTAAACTCCCACATATAATACAGGGACAGGAAGTAAAATGTCCAGCGACTGTAGTGCCTTGTTATTTCTCAATGCATCTAAAGTTACAGGCCATTAGCTCCCAGGCCAGCTATTAGGCACTAGCGGGATACTGGTGGCGCCATCATCTGGTACATTAATTAAATTGGGTGCACCTCAATTTAACTAATTTCCTAACAAAGCTAAGAAAATAAATAAAAAAAGGGTTACAAAGATGCATCTGGCTTGGGAGAGATTAGAACCCCTGCACCTTGTGTCACAAAGCCACAGTGCTAACCACTACACTATAATGAACAGGTGATATAAGTAATGTCTAGCTACAAGCCACTGACATTATTGGACCATGTTTGTACCCTGATCTCTTCCACGAGATTTCCCTGAGCTGGTTGCTGTAGGGTAGAGGGGTCACACAGGTACCAATAAGCATGGTGCTGTCCACTGGACATCCTGCTACAGCGGAATAATCTCTACCCCTGCATTGTTGTCAGGCGCCTCTTCCCCAGCAGCAGATGCTGGGGTGACAGCTGCTACAACCAAGATGGTGAATTTTCTGGACCCCGATTCACTCCCGATTCACTGCACACATTGAGTGGTATCTCATATTTTGGGTAGAATTATGAAATATACTTTTATCTCAATGACGGAATTATCAATATGTTGAGACAGACATACCAAAATACTGCTAATATTGACTCATTTTACATATATCAACTTGCACGACAAAGCCTGTGTTGTCAGTGTCCCAGGTCTGTGTACCTGGGATAGCACTAGGGACATCCTGGAAGGACATCTTCTGTACCTGTAGTACAGCAGCAATACCCTGCATCTTTGAGATACACTCGGAGCAGTCCCTTCTGTACCTGAGATACGCTAGCAGTCCCCTGGCAATTCTTGATAAAGTACAATCTGAATTCTTTTTTTTAGACCTACTCAGTTATAGTCGATACATAGATAAGGGGGCGGTAGCATTTCACTGTGTACCTGAGGTACAAAAGGATGACTACTGCATACCTGAGGTATACAGTCAGGCCATTGTGTAGGCTACCTGAGGTACGCTAGGGTATCACTGTGTACCTGAGGTACAAAAGGACAACTTCTGTGTACCTGGGGTACAGTAGGGCCATTGTGTACCTGGGATACAGAAGGATGATCACTGTGTACCTGGGGTACAGAAGAACAACTACTGTGTACCTGAGGTACAGTAGGGCTATTGTGTACCTGGGGTACAGAAGGACGATCACTGTGTACCTGGGGTACAGAAGGGCGATCACTGTGCACCCCCGTGTGTACCCGAGGTACGCATTCTCACCTTACTGTAGTGTACCTTAAGTGCACATCACTACTGTACCCCATGTATACAGCCACACCCCTATGGCCTTTACTACACATGTGTTTTCTCTTCTAGAAATGTAATTGCAAGAATGTCATGGATATGCAAGGTATTGATTTAGAACAACAACAAAAGTATCACGGGGTATCCTTGGGTCTGCTTACTGCTGTTGGTTGGATCTAAAGATCTGACCAGGCCATTGCACATGCTTGCTGCTAGACATGAAATCTTTTGGAATGTTGTTACTAGGCAACACATTGAACCTGAAGAAATTAATTTAAAACAAGCGACGACATAAGGTATACAGACATAATTATTGAGATGTATGAATGATTTGACTCTACCATGAGAAATAATATATAGTAATGTTATGTGCAGTATAAAATATAGCAATTACACATACACTTTGTAATTAACCCTTTTGTGCCCAGAACTATTTGGGAAAAAATCAACTTCTAACATCATCATTCAGAGATTGTGTTATAAATAGATATTTTGGTCTGACATATGTCTTATATTATACCATTGGAAAGCTGTTGTAATTCCCTTTCCATTACTGTTTGAGAGAACATTCCAGGTTGGGTTACCATGAAAACCAGGCACATTCTTTTTACTGACATCAAACAATATTGCCAATCCATAGTGGAGCTTTGTTTCTGCTCTTCTAATTGGGCATTGGATATTTTGGTGTAGGAAACGCCCTTTTTGTGTACTACATGAGGGCAAATCTACTGAAAATAGAAGGAAATCTACACTTTTATCGAAATATCCAGGAAGAATTAGTATCACCTGGAAGCTGCAGCTGGTGTCGGTACGCTTCTTTTGCTGTATCCCAGTGGGCACAGAACATTGAATCAACATTGACAAACGGTTGTCAATGTTGATTCAATGTTGATTTAACATTGTTTCAACGTTGAACTAAATTTTGTGCCCACTGGGATGAATCATCCTGGTCAGATGAATAGGGAGGTAATTAAGGGTCATATATATACAAGATCGATAGTGCTAAAACCGCACATTTTGGAAGTTCTGGGCACGAAAGGGTTAACTGGTAGGAAATCCTGACCCCATATTCTCCTACCGTCCTAAAAAAAGGACGCCCTATATCTCAGGAACTAGGGTACATAGAGCTTAGCTTTTGTTCCATCTTTGCCAACTGACCCCAAAATAAAAATATGCATCTGGGTTAAAAACTCTGGGGTTAGGTGTATCTGGGTTAAAAATTAGTACTTTTGCAGCATTTCATAGAAAATAATAGGATAAAAAACATATTGTCATTGAAATTTCTTTTTCGCCCCGCCCCTCACACTGAAGTTTGAAATGACTATTATAACCATGTGAAGAGAGCTAAGCAATCCCATGGATGGTGCAGCGGCAAAATTAAATCATAGTTATTTTCTATACAAATCCTATATAGCATACTGGTAAGCTAAAAAAAGTGAATTTCCATAAAAGATTATCATGGTATTGATGTTGACATGTCATGGGTAGTATGTGTTTCAAATTACAAGAGGATGGGACCGCTAGTTAACAATCCATGGCATCATTTGTAGTATAGCATTTGTGACAAGGGTACATATCGATCATGTAGTTAGTGATCTTGCCATTTTTAAAGACATATGATTAAAAAAATACATACTGGAAATGATCTGGTAAAAATTATTCATGCTCTATGTAACATGTAGATACATTATATGCAATACCAAAGTCCTGAAGTATGTCCTCAGCTATGGGGTTAAAATGGCAGAATGGCCATTTTCACTGGTAAGGGGTTGGCAACTCTGCAATGTTAGAGGTTAAGGTATTTCAATACAGATATGTCTATACACATTCAGAAGATATTCATACAATGTCAATATAATATTATACTTGATTGGGAAATATCTTTTTTCAACTGCATATTGACATCAGAATGGATGTATCATCCCTCTGAAATTGGCCCATTGGCTACTGAAAATGAAAGGTGCTAAATGACTGAAACATTTTTTGTTGAAAATTCATGTAAAATAAACTACTGAACATAGTTACCACCACTCTAGCTTCATCATTCTTTATCAGCTTCCTAACCAGTTTAACAATTTTTCGTCAGTGATGGGTTTCTTCAAAATATCCGTGGTACCTATACTTACAAGCCATGCGGGTGCAAATAACACATGTGTGGATAGCGCTTGCCATTATGGCGGCTTTTAGTACTGTACCATAGTAGCAAATACTTGCATGTAAGCTGCACCCTGACCCTGAGTTGATGTCATAAGCCGCATTGCCCATCTGACTCACATACTAGCTGCAAGGTTTTATGGTATACAGCAATGTTACCAAGAGTGATACAGTGGTGCAAGGCACAGTGTACAGTGTTGAAACTGATTGAGATTACTGAAAAGTGGGCTTTTGAGATTACAGTTAAAATGGGTGGCGCCTAGCCACAAGTTTGTCCCCATGTGTGTATAAAATGCTGCCAATTAGCACATTGATCTAGAAAACCAGGGATTAAACCACCTTTATGACAGTGTGGGGAGATCATGAGTACCAAATTTGCTGATAGCTGAGGCTAAACTAGCATATATTTCTGTTGATGCAATGTACTGTTTTCAGCATCCTCACGTCAGAGAGCATTTATGTATGTTGATTCACTTCAACTCCTTTATTGTGTCTAATAATACATTCGAAGTACGTAGTAAATATGAAATGTATTTATAACCAGCATATTGGCACATTGCCTTCCCTCCACTGGCACCCCTGATGAGAACATTATGTACAAATTTATCATAAAAATATACAGTATGACATGCATTTGTAAATCTAGTCACATATTGTATCTTGTTAAGTCTACGTGTGTCCGCTCACTACCACAGACCAATTAGACCAAGGAGCGCGCACAGGTGTGTTTTACCTATGTTACCAGGAGCGTTTTACCAGTGTTACATCAGAATTTTTTTTAAACAGATTCCCGGGTAACCAATCCCGAGAGATGAGATTCTCCCAAAAATACATATTGTATCTTGCGTTAATAAATATTCTCTTACATAGTGTACAGGAGTTTTCTATAAATTAATAATGATGAGATGAGATGAGTGATGAGATATTATAATATTTAAGGTTTCATAAAATGAGATCTTTTGTATAAAATAATTGACATAAAACAATTGGGATAGTCCTTCTTGATAGCAATTTTGAAGGAATTAATATCATCAATGAGAGTGTATGAGGGCTTCAGGTTGTCCCAATCTATGATAGCCCTGTAATAAGCACTACGCAGGACAATTGGCTTCAAGGTTTGTGGGGTGTTCAGTCTCTTACCCATATGCCTTCTCGTAGGTATACTCCTTTTATCAACTAATCTATCCATTTTTGACAATTGAAAAGCATAAAATAATAAACGAATGGCACGTATATCCATCAACCTCTTACATTTGGTTAACCTATGTAGTTCATCCGTGTTATAAAGAGGATCCTTCTACATTTTACCTCATAAATTATTCTTAACCATCTGTTCTGCATACACTGAAGCTCAAGGTTTTCCCCTATAAAGTATAACTATGTTAGATTGTTGTAGTCTAAGCAACTCCCGACCCCTGGAGGCCAAGAGCCCTCTGGCTTTTACCCCTTAAGTACCTAAAGTACAATATAGTCTGGGCTTTCCGAATCTGAAAGAATTTTGTATATACTCCAAAGATCAATTGTGGGATTTAATTTACAAATGACCCAGGGCTTGGTTGAGATGGGGAAAGAAGATAAAAAGAAATAAGGTCCACATTGATCAAAACACCAATACCCCCCACCCTGAAGAAAGGCCCAGGGCTTCAGGTGCTAAGACTGTATTAGGTCTGGTCATTCTTCAGGCGAGAGGAACAGGGTGGACCACAGTGCTTTACTTCTGGACGTGGGGCAAAAAAAAGTGAAGGGAATTTGTTTCAGGTAACCTAGCCCCTTTTCCCTATTTTCTTTTGGTGTCTTTTTTTCTCTTTTATTGGGGCCTAAGTATTCTTTACATGTACTGGGATGGCGGAACCGGGGGGAGGGGGCAGGGAGCCATTCCCACCTCCCCTAACCTGGAAGTTTGCTATTGTGCACACTCCCCCTCCAAACAACAAAGGGTCAATTGATTGGCATGATTGACTGGTCCCTGATGGTTGACTCTTTCTCATGATATATGGCATCTTAAAAAACAGAGTTTCCAGCCAATGGAACTTCTAATACAATAGCTGGAGAGACTAGATACATGATTTATCTTGGTTTATTATATAGGGTGGCATTGTAGTACCTGCTAATGTGTGCGTGCTCCTATATAATGTGTTCCTTGACTTTTAGTAACTTGACGTTTTAAAACAAATCGCTTTTTTTGATAGGCACTAGGGGTCAAAACCACCAGATACATCAGAAACAGGCAATAAGACAAGTCAATATCAACATCTTTGATAGCTGTTTTTTTCTTTCTTTCTAAATGGTACTGGTGATTAAGTATCCAAACACCCATGTCAGCTAGAAATTGGAAAAGTATACTCAAAAGTCTTAAAGGGGCAATATATCCCCACTCACACTTAATCATATAGTAGACTAGAACAGTACTGGAAATGTGAATGGAACACACTCAACGATGCCAGATGAATTAGGCATCGTCCGACCGTGGCCCCCTTACATACAAACTGTCCTAGTTGTATATATCACACATAGCAGGCTTTTTACATCGTGACAAGGTAACGTCTCTCGTACACAAGTTAACTTCCGTGTAGGTCAAGTTGTAATGTGTGAGGATACAAAGCAAGTTATGCATGTAACAGGTAAGTTCATTAGCACCAGTATATATACATGTAGCCAAGGGTATAATCCGCCGTTGATTATCAATTATGTTTTGATTGTGTTTGTGAAGTTATGACTCTAATGACTTAAATTGGTTGATATTGCCAGTGATATTCCCAACTACTGCTCTGTGCTGTATTACCTGTACTATTTACACCACAGTTGACTGAGAGAAAAAAAGAAGAAAAAAAGAAGAGAAAACCTGACTGTATTTTACACATGCTTGTATGTGGATGCGGGCATGAAGCACACTCTTCTACTGTGAGTGAAAGTCAGATATGATACGTGTGACTAGCTGCGTAAGTGTTATATAAGGCCAAAAAAAAAGAAGGTGTGTTTCAGGTTACATGGTCTGAAAATCTAGGGTAGGTAGGTCGGATTTTTTTTTTTTTAATTTAAAAAAAAACAACTTTAGCCTGAAAAGTAGCCAGAAATCGACTCACGAACTACAATGCCGACTCGCCGACGACCGCCTCGACTCGTGAACTATCAGATCGATCCTTAGATAGCCCCAAAATGACCCAAAATATAAATATTTTTTCAAAATTGCGTAAAAATTTCTAGGGTCGGCCCTGTTTTGCTAGGTACACACAAAAAAATGAGCTGACAAAACTTAGCCAAGAGTAAGCCGAAACGCCTAACTTGCTAACCCATGTTGGGGATTTTGCCGTGCCTAAACCCCCCAACCTTTCTTAACAGTTTATGTCTAACCATTAGGAAAGTTTCTAAGTTGCCTTGACTTGCCTGATTATCGCTAGCTTTCCTTAGACTTTTTCCTTAACTATATTATTTGGCATTTTGGTTAGAATAGGGGCTGTAATTGGAATTTCATATAAACAGATTACTATTAAATTTGCAGAAATGCCTGCACATGGGTTCTAAGTTTTGGTGGTTAAGTTTGGCCCCATAAATACCTCACCTATTGAGCACACATCTGTAAGATGCTAACCTTCAGGCACCACCTACAACCTGTAGCTGGGTTCTAATCCACAAGTACAATATTTATACACAGGAATTTACTAAGCTCAAATCTATAGATCAAATTCATTGAATCAGTAGATACAATTAATTCAATTAAATTAGTGATAATTTAATATCACCTAACAGTAACTTACCACGATTAGCCTGCCATACTATGTACAAACAAGTTGGTGGCAAAGAATTAAGTACATCTGAAACACTTTATTATCCAATTCCATCAACAAAATTATTTTTGCATCTTTAAATGAATATAACTATTTCTGAAACTTGTCCACATTAATACACTGTAGTAACACAAAGGACAAAAGAGGCCTCAAACAGTTAACTAAAAATGTATATACATTGTTTTACAGATATAGGGTGATATGGGTCAGTAGCTAGGGTCAATACATTACTGTTTTACAGCGATCCGATACATGTGGCTTTTAACTAGTTAACCAACACAAATAAATGACACATCATAAATCAAACATAGAAATTGTTCAACATCTAAAGTGTTCAACACTAAATGTTGAAGGAGCATCATCATCTTTTCATAATTTATCTTTAACATACTTTAGCAAGTTTATATAAAAGAACAACTAAAGAGGCAACTTTGTGGCCTCAAGGAGAGCCCTTTTGCATCTGCAACCCCATAGCTGCAGGGACAGCCTTATAGTTATATGAGCTGTCCGATTGCTATGTGACAGGCACTGTAGCTGTGAGAGTAGGCCTGTGGCTGTGTAGGTAGGCCAACAACTGTGTGCATAGGCCTGTAGCTGTGTATGTTGACCCACAAGTGTATGAATAGGCCTGTAGCTGTATCAGTAGGCATGTAGCTGTGTAGATAGACCTACAACTGTGTTAATAGGCCTGTAACTCCTTTGGTAGGCCTGTAGCAGTGTTTGTTAACCCATAGGTGCATCGATTGGCCTGTAACTATGTAGGTAGGCCTACAGCTGTGTTGATGGGCCTGTAGCTGCATCAGTAGACCTGTAGCTAAGTAGGTAGGCCTGTACAGCCAAGTGAATAGGCCTGTAGCTACATCAGTATGCCTGTACCTGTGTGAGTAGGCCTGTAGCTCCATCAGTAGGCCTATAGCTATGTATGTATAACAGCCTTCAAGAGTCCATTTGATGTACACCGCTTGTCCCTGCAGCATTCACAAGTCAGCCTGGATCCGATTGAAACAGAAAGTAGAATGAAAAAATTGCAGTTAATTGATATTTGTAAATAAAAAACGATCATTTTCCATCCTTTTTTACCACTCATTTATCTATCAACCTGTTGTTTTTTTTCGGCCAAAGATTTTGATTTCTTTTTCCAACCAAATTGGCCATTTTAATGAAAAGACACTATGTTTGAGATGTTAAACTTTTTCCCTCCAAATTGGCCATTTTCCCGAAAATCAACATTTTTCATGATTTTTGACATTTTTTTGCATTTTTGATAAGTGGCCGATATTTTGCAAGAGGACCACTTTTGGTAGGGGTCAATTTCAAAGGATGTCAGGGTCCTATAACTTTGGTAGGCCTATACAGATGCATTGAATATCAATGCTGCCGAGAAGATACCTGTCACAAGGTTTGACAGGGGCCAATGAGACACTTTCCCTGAGGACCAATTGACAAGGCTGTCATTTTTCCAGGGCCAGCTTTCATGTGGGCTGCTAATCTGCTGTAAATTTCCACCCAGGATGCTATAAATTGCCATATGTATTCCATCCCCATGCTGAAGGGTACCTGCCACAAGTTGGCATCCATCAGCTTGACAGTAAAAGTAAGTTTTCTTTGGTTTATTTTCGAAAACGTGAAATTCAAACAAAAATAATTGTGAAAAAAAAATCTTGAAAAAACGTTTACATTTTTTATGTGAGCCTCCTGGGCCACCATGTACAAGGGGTGTGTGATTTCATTTAAAACATGAAATTCACCAAAAGAAAACTGGAAAAGAATTCTTGAAAAAAATGTGAGCCTTCTGGGCCACCATACTCAAGGGGTGGGTGATGTTTTATTTCAAAAGCATGAAAATCAACAACAAATTCAAGAAATTGTTTTCATGTGAGCCTCCTGTGCCACCATACTCAAAGGGTGGGTGATTTCTTTTCAAAAACATGAAATTCAGCCCCCCCCCCCAAAAAAAGAAACCCTGAAGAATTGGGAAAAAAATCAAAAAAATCTTTGAATTTTCTTTTTCATGTGAGCCTCCTGGACCACCATACTCAGAGGTGGTGATCTTTTTCTGAAAACATGAAATTCACAGAAAGAATAACGGTGAAACAAATTTCTTTAAAAAAATTGGAATTTCTTTTTTTTAGGTGAGCCTCCTGGGCCACCATACAGAAGGGGTGTGTGATTTTTTTTTATCAAACATGAAATTCACCAAAACATAAACTGGAAAAATAATTCTTGAAAAAAACTTTTTTCATGTGAGCCTTCTGGGCCACAATACTCAAGGGGTGGGTGATGTTTTATTTTGAAATGATGAAATTCACCAAAAAAACTTTTAAAATGTCTTGAATTTGTTTATGTGAGCCTCCTGGGCCACCATACTCAAGGGGTGGGTGATTTCTTTTCTAAAAACATGAAATTCAGCCCCCCCAAAAAAACTGAAAAATAAAAAAAAAAGGAAAAAAATCTTTGAATTTTCTTTTTCATGTGAGCCTCTTGAACCACCATACTCAGGGGTGGTGATCTTTTTTTGAAAACATGAAATTCACAAAACAAATAACTGAAACAAATTTCAACAAAAAATAAATAAATAAAATTCAAGAATATTTTTTTATGTGAGCCTCCTGGGCCACCATACTCAAGGGGTGGTCGATTTCTTTTCTAAAACATGAAATTCAGCCCCCCCCCAAAAAAAAAAACTGAAAAAAAATTCTTTTGAATTTTTTTTTTAGGTGAGCCTCCTGGGCCACCATACAGAAGGGGTGGGTGATAATAGAGTATTTTGTAATTGTCATCATTTTACTACAAAATAAAGCTAAATAAAGTATTATGGATATAAATTGTAGTATAATATGAATCACAGACACCCATACATCCATTGTACATGAAAGACAATAGTGGATGTCAAACCATATCACAGATTAGATTGGATATAAATTCAGTACCTACCTCATTTCTGTCCTGTCTGCCATGCTTGCCAGGAAGTTGCTGGTTCCTCTGAGGGGTACCAGCAAAATTGACCTTGCCTTGCTGTGGTCTAGGGGTTAGATATTCTGCCTAACACGTTAGCCAATTTCTGGCTAAGCATTAGCCAAAAGCACTAACCAAGAAAAACTAGCCATTTCCCCCAAGATACATTAGAAATACCAACTTCGTTTTTTTTCTGTGTAGGGTCGGGTAACCTGAAACACACCTTTTTTTTATTTGGCCTAAGCCTTGGGCAATGGTAATTATTCGCAGCTAGCACCTTGGACAATTACCCTGTCTTTGGCATATAAAGCTATAATACCCACACAGCAAGTCACATGTACCATAATATGATACATATACTACATTGTATTGCATACTGTCTCACTTGATTGATATAGTGCTGTAGTTCATTTTATTGATATGCTATTTTCCTGTTTGCCAGTATGTAGACAGTTGAATGTATACTGAATCAGGGACCTGCTGGCTTAGACAAAGGGTTTCCTAGCAACACTCACTATATTTAAAGCCCAAAATAATGTTAGATTCTGATATTGTTCCAACATCGAATATCAATTGTTGTTGTATGTTCCAACCTTGGCCAAACGTCCAGTTGTATGTCTGTGTCAACATTGGTATGGCATCACTATTACATTGGCCCAACGTTGGACTAATGTTTGTCGTGTTATGTACATTACAATGTTGGGAACACGACATGGGGCACAACCAATGACCAATTATGAGGAAACCTAATGGATTTTCTCGGCTAAAATATCTTCATGCAACCTATATTGCCCTCTGATGGAGTGTCGGCCCAACGTTGGCATGGCCTGAATTATCTGACGTTATACAAACGTTGCAAGGACAATAGGCATGTTTCCAACATCGGTACAACATAACTTTACCAACGTTGGCATGACATGAATTATCTGATATTGTATACCACTTTTAGCAAACCACTGGGAATATTGCCAACGTTGGTACAACATAAATTTGGCAATCTTGGGCCAACGTTGACAATGTGTTTACACAAGTTTACATACCATTGCCAAAGTTGGTCCAACATATCGTTGCTAGCTAAGTTGAAAAATCAATATATAACAGGGTCAGTACCCTGGTAATTTTGACTAAGGTGTGTGATATTATCTATATTCCTGTTGTAGGCCACCGCTAATAGAAGATGCAGGCATCAGCCCCAGTTGCAGCACCCGTGGTGGTATCAACCATACAGACACCACAGAGGAAGGAGCACTACATGTCTAAGTGTGTGCTGGGACTGTCCATTACACAGATCGCCATCGGTACCCTGTGCATTCTGCTTCAGGTGGTGCTTATTGAAATCAAATCACCTTCTCACTTTCTAGGTCAAGGAATTTGGACAGGAATATTTGTAAGTTGTGAAGCTGTCTCTTACATCTCAATCTTTATGAGAGGCTATTTATTATTTACAGGGGGTTGTGAAATCTAGTAATGCATGGGCTTTTTGGCCCAAAACAGGTTACATATTTTTTACCCTCCCTCCAAGAGGGGTCCAAATTGTTTACACCCCCCAGTCCAGGGGTCCCTCAAGAGTGTCAAGTATAGATGTGCATCCAACATATAGTAGAGTTAGTATTAGTATATCATTGATATATACTAATACTAACTCTGACTGTATTATCAACCACAATGTCAAAAGTACATGTATATATGGTATTCATCATATCGGGAGTAATATGATAAAATCGTTGAGAATGCGTCTTTTCTCCAATCTTAAGTTCATTCTGGCTGGATCATTTGGTATTCGATCGGGCAACATGAAAACAAAGTACGCTGTAAGTATACACATGAATCACTTCAAATCTAGATTTGAAACCAACAAAGGTATATATATGAATTAATCCCTGTATTTAATCTAAATTTGATTAATTATTTCTGGAACAACGTTTAATGCTATGGACGTGCCGTGGAAATATAAACAAAGGTATCTTATCTCGTCGAAAACTAAATATTAAATATTATCTCTACTTTGTATTCAACGTATATCACTATTATATAGCACTACTGACTTTTGAAAGAGCAAGTTTTTCAGTACAGCATCGGGGTTGAAATTGATGTTCCAATACCTTACTTACATTACTACTTATATTAAAAAAAAAGACTGGGGTTTTCAGTACAGACCGGTCTAGGAGTATTTGGATGAATCAATAATCCCTTGAAATAATGAGGTCTGAAATTATAATTTCAAGACTATTAACAATACGACTTTTATCTGGTGTAACTGTGTGAATATGACACTTCCATTATTCCTCTCCCTACTGTATTTCAGATCGTGACGTTTCTTATCTTTGCTATCATTTCTGCAATTCTCACTGTGGGACTTTTTATGTTCAGTTTGATTGCTATAGAAGTCGACAACCACCAAAGACCAATGCATGTAGTGAGTTCCCTTACAATATTTTATAAAATGATTAGCGTTTTATTTAAAAGGTTTATCTATGATATCCATAATTACTGAAAACTACCATATTCTTATGCCACCTGGTGAACTGGGCATGTATATATCTGAGATTAAGACTGCTTGTTTCCCAGACTACACTGATATTCTGTATGCTAGAAACATTAGTCAGTACTGACCAATATTCTTATCGGTAGTCATCTTTGGCTCCCTTTACGACCAACCAAGGTCAGTCAGGTAATTCAATATTGAGCAACCCACCTTCTAGTCTTTCCCTTTCTAGGAATGATAGGTGTATCAGGGTTGGTCATTTTCAGAGGGTTAGAAACGCAAATGGTGTAATTCTGTTAACTATTATGGTAAGTTTGAATTGTAAAATCTCAAATGCATGAAGTAATTAACAATTATGATTCTTTAAACATGTACGGACCACTTATTGGTGTAGACCCTCTGGATGGAGGAGGGTCTTATCCAGTATAGAGCGCACTTGGGGACGAACCTGCAAAGTCACTAGACGCCGCCCATTTTACCCGTAATCTTAAAAAGTGCACTTTTCCCGTAATCTTAATTATTTTATACCCCTCACCATCAGTAGATGTCACCCATTTTACCTGTAATCTTAAGATGCCCACTTTTCCAGTAATCATATTCAATTTCCAGGCTTATCCTCTAGATGGCACCACTGTAAGTTGGTCACATTCGACCAGTCACATTGTTGTATTATATCGGGGGCTCTGCCCCTGCACCCCCTTTTTCTTTCTCCCTTTTTCTTCTTTTTCTTTTATGAAATGGGTTTTTAAGATAACAGGTAAAATGAGGGGCATCTAGTCAACCCACTTTACCCGTAATCTTAGAGGCAAACGGTGTGTCAAACTTTTGGGTGGGCACTATTAAGATTACCGGAAAAGTGGTGATTCAAGATTACGGGGAGAATGGGGGGCATCTAGTGACTTCGCAGGTTCGTCCCTTGTTTTGTATAGAGCCGTCTACTCTTTGCAAACTATCCCTACAAAATGCTGCTGCCATCTCATTTGACAGCTAATTTGTGCATCAGACACTTAGTGATTTCTGAATATTAGTCAGTCCAAATGACCACTACCCCTCCCTAGTAGCAAGCCCGCACAGGGCCAATTTGGTTTTAGCTCGGATTGGCTGTTTGAAGTCGGGCAAAACTGAGCTGGGTTTCATGTTGGGCAGATGGCTGGGCTTAAGTGTGGCCCCGATCGAGCTGCCCATTTTGGGATCAGATCAGTTTCAAAGCGGGCTGCCGATTTGGGCTCAGATCAGTTTCAAAGTGGGCTGCCCGCTTTGGGTTCATGTGGGGAAGATGACAGGAAGCCCGTCCAAAACCCGCTCTGAGCCCAATTCGGGCAGCCCACTTGGGGCCACACCAAAGCCCATGGCAGTGCCCTAAACCAACGGGCGCCCATTGGTTAGCCCACTCCGGGCCGATGAGGGCTGAGGTTGGGTTTGGACAGGGCAACTGGTCTAGTATTTCTGATGATTGACACCAGATGTCACTACTATACAATATAATAGAGTTTTCCAACAAAGCCAGATGAAATTGGCATTATACAATAATACAATAAAATGTTAAAGCGATGTAGAATAGGACACAATAAACAGATGCTCTCACAGTTTGGAAATAAGGTAGACTATATATATTTGAATGAATAAAAGAAAGTTCTCCAAGCAGCTATCCAGTGTAGACACTATTTATGTGGTATTACAATTTGCTTAACACAGTCTCATTTGCTCCATGTGGGTATGAACTATGGATTTGAAGGCTAATGTACACCCTAGACACTTGTCTATGCTGCATGTGGCTCAAACCTGATGATAATAGGCCTTTATTGGGTAGGAAGAGTATGATTATGCCTTGGGTTGATTAGCAGGACCTAGGATATCTGGTTCAACAAATACGAGAAATCCTTGTGGGATGATTGAATAGATTCTAAAAACCCATAATTATCAAATTAGCTGTCCAAAAACTGATGTGAGCCCGCTTTCAACCCGTCCAAAAACCGATGTGAGCCCCCTTTCAACCTGTCCAAAAACCGATCTGAGCCCGCTTTCAACCCATCCAAAAACCGATCTGAACCCGCTTTCAGCCCGTCCAAAAACAGATCTGAGCCCAAAGTGGGCAGCCCGTCCAAAAACTGATCTGAGCCCAAAGTGGGCTTCCCGTCCAAAACCCGATCTGCGCCCAACATGGGCAGCCCGCACGGGGCCAGACCAAAGCCCAGTGCCCTAAACCGACGGGAGCCCGTCGGTTAGCCCACTCCAGGTCAGATTTGCAAACACAGTCTGGCCCCGTCCGGGGCCACAGTGTGTTTGCTACTAGGGCTATGACCAAGCTGGGTTAGGCACTACTGATTAACCTAGCAAACCTACAGAATGTCAGTGCAGACACAAATACATGTATTTGCTGCAGCACAATATTGCAGGTGTTTAATGAGATAAACACATTTAACCCGTATAAGCATGGCTTGTTGAACTGCATGTTCATTTGTCACCAGGATCCATGTAGTGCCGACAGATAACTCACATTATGTTGCAGCATTGGTGCATCATACCAAACCTCCAGGTTTCTGGAATTTAAGAAGTTAAATAGTGCCATTTTGAAAAATTAGTATGAAAAAAAAGTATGAACACTTATGAATGTATTTTATTGTTGTAGCCATTGGGCATCAATGTAATGCTGATCATCCTGGCAGTCACTCAGGCGGTGGTGGCGATAGTATCATCTGCCTTCACCTGCCATGGTCTATGTGGTGGGAACCAAAACCAGGTAATATCTATTCATTTTCTGTAGCCATGCAGTTTGGTATTGATAGCCTATTTATCTTAGAGAAGTTGAGATTGATATTCCACTACATAGAAAGCGTTTGTAAAAGGAAGTGGCACAGCTTTCATCATCAATATAAATCTTAATATTGCCACACCAGTACATTATGGTTCTAGATGTGATTCAATGTCTCTTTAACTCCTACTGTATGTGTCAAGATGGACCTTGAGAAATGAAAAATCCAAAGGAAAAGAAATTACATATCAATACTTCAGCACATGGTTTTAGAACTGGTGGTTGCATTGCTCATGATTTTGTCAGGGAGTTGTATAAATGCCGTTGATGTTACCTTTAATACAGCCTATGCTGATGACAGGACAGGTGCAGTATATACAGGGACCAGATGGACAGCAACAAATGGTGATTCTACCCTTCAATCAGCAAGGAGCAGGTCTGAAGTGTTTTATTTTCTCTGTATGATATCTTCTATTATGTGGGGCATCTATCAATGACATCATGTGGCAAGGAGGGGGGCCGGGATCCAGTTTCTTACACAATTCTATTGACAAAGCATGAGTTCGGGCTACTATCGTCGAGAAAAGGTAGATATTGCAACTTTGGTCAATTTCATGTAGGAAATTAACATAATTCAATACAAAAATTCCAGCCGAAAAGTAGGAATTCCTGCGAAAGTAGGAAAAGTGGCATCTCTGCTTACAGAAGAAAGTACCCAGTCCGGAGATAAATATTTGTAAAAAATGAGTTAGTTCTTTCAAAAAACTGACTTAGGACTTTTACCTTTGCAGGCATGGCTGCTGGTCCCAGCTTCAACCCTGTTCAGAGCCAGCTACCTGCATATAGCCAGACGCCACCCCCAACATATGAAGAGTCAAAGCTATCTATTCCTGAGTAAAAAGGAAGCACATCTTCTAGTCTTGCTGACCCTCAAATGCAATGCTCTCCACTAAGGGAGTGCTAATTTTTTAACGACAGCGGGGGTTGGGGGGGGGGGGGGGGGGGGGTCCGTGGATTTTCGCGCGAGCGGGTTGAAATTTATTTGGTCCGCCCCTCAGGCAAGTTGAAACTGGGCACGGCCGACGTCTTTGAGACTATAGTAATGCGCTAGATTTTTCACTGAGAAGGGTTGCAAATTTTTTTGTCCCCCCCCCCCCTCAAAGGGTCGAAATTTTTTGGTCCCCCCCCCCCCAATCCACCAATCACCCCCCCCCCCCCCCCATATTGTTAAAAAAATGACCACACCCTAAAGAATATCTATGTGTCAATAGATAAATTGCTATGTGAACTCATTGATGCATTCATGCAACCCTCAACTGTTGTATTCATGCATCATGCCGACCATACGCGGTTGATACATCAGTCTGCTGCTACATTTGACGAGTTTTGATGCAAAACGACATAAATCCATTCCAGAATTGAAGTATAACTGGAGTGTTTTTTTTGTTAGGCCACACTTGGGTCAATTATAGCATTTTGGTAACAGTGTATCCTTCACAGGCCCCAATCATGACATGAAAAATAGTTTATCATGGGAAAATTGCTTTCTGTCACAAAATAATATATTAAAGAGACTTCATGTTTCCCTGTACTGAAATTGGATTCAAAGCAATTGAGCGAGACTACATCTGTAATAATACTACTAGGATGCAAAGGTTCTGTCCGAGGATTTGCACACCGTAGGTGTGATGACCGGCAATCAAAATAGAATTTTGGATTTTGGATTTTGATTCGGATTCTTATAGTGCCGGACCATATGTTGTAGTGTTCTGGTATTTTGACAGTAAAATCATGCTCGGATATTAAATAATGATTGGAATATTATTTTGTGATTATTTTCTCTTTTATTAATACATTTTTAATTCAAGTTATTGTTATGGCATAATGCTCATGCAATTACGACTTGATATTTATATACATATCAGGATAACTGAATAAAAAACACAACCAGTATTTAAGAAACATAACTTTTATTTCATAAATGTCAAACAACTGCAAACGAAACTACTCTTTAGTAGACGAAATGGTTAACATAAAGTTCCAGATATTAAACTACATTTAAATGTAGTCCTCATATCCCTGGTTTATATATATCCTTAAGAAACTAAGCCATTACCTTTTGAATAAACTGATTTACAATCACAGTTTCATAACTTTTGTGTGATTCTTTCCCAAACAATCGTTACAGGTAATCCTCTATGACATAATAACCTTTGTCAAATCATAATCAATATAGTATCAGCACAATTAATATATTAAAGGGATTTAGAATCCTTGAGAAATGAATGGCAGTAGATGTCTTCTTCAAATTTATTTGAATGTGAAATATTTGTAGAATGTGCGTCATACTTCAGTTGACTGCCAAAGTGCCGGGTTGGAGTGGTACAACCTGGAGATAAAATGGAGAAAATTAAGTAATTTGCTAAATATATATTTTAATGTAAGTTTATGATACAGTAGTAGAATATATAATGTTAAATTTAATCGTGTTTGAAATTGTAAATAAATTCCATCTAGGATCAAACTATAATTCAGATTTCTTTTCAAGACAAATACAGATTAACTTTTTATTACAATTGAAATTGATTCAACTAATAATTAAATGTTTACCTTAAGGCATTTCTGCTAGCTTGCTCATTTGGACAATACAGTCGTCCATATCCAGTTCTAGACGAATGTACTTGGGAAGGTGATTTTGGATGATGTTCAGATCCATTCCTACAAATCCGAATGTTTCTCGGAACAAGTCTTCAGGAACCTCCCCCTCCCAGGAGTCATGGCCATCCACAACAGTCAACTGGTAGCATTCTGGGTCTTCTCCTACCTCACATGCTTCAATTTTGCCAAGTACATGTTCTGGTAGCATGGGTCCAAGCTTTAAAAAAGAACATTCAATGCATTCATATAATTGAATTTATAGTTCAAATTAATATGAAAATCTATTCAAATTGACAATTCTTGAAATATCCATGTCTGCACATTCAAGACATGGAACTATTAAATAAATTGTACTGGCGATTGGCATCACATGTGACCCAGGGGAGGCAGGGATGGAGGGAGGGAGGTAGGGAGGGAGGGAGGGAGGGAGGAGGGAGGGAGGCAGGGAGGCAGGGATGGAGGGAGGCAGGCAGGCAGGGAGGCAGGAAGGCAGGGATGCAGGGAGGCAGGGAGGCAGGGAGGGAGGGACGGGTGCCCCTGGGTCAATTACTTATAGTTAGAAATATATTACAGTACTTAATAGTTGAGGATTGTATTTCTAAATAATTTAAATATTGGTCAATAGAATAAGTAAATAAATTAAAAGTATTTATTGTTACCTTAACCTCATCCACAAAGTTTGCATTTAACACGATTTGGTTGTGGAAATGTGACCTTTTGCCAATTAAGTCAGTGAAAGAGATGGACTGATTTCGCTTGAAAGGTAGATCAGAGCATTTTCGCCACATACTGACGTACAGCCTTGCTTCTCCATCGTCCAGATAGATTTCAGTCACATCTGAAACTATGCCCCGACTTTCAGACTGTCTAGTCTCCTTTATCTGACGAGATTTAATAAAAAATGCATAATAATCAGATTATTAGGATTAAGCATAGTTATAATAGAAATGGTTTATAAGGGTACACATTATGATAAGTAGACATGCATAGTATAAAAGTATATTTTTCAACTGTCCCGGGACGCTATAGCGTCCTTATAGACCATCCACCAACTCTAGTGTGAGACAAATGAATTACCATGACCCCTGCGTCAGGGCGTCCCAGAAAAGGGGGCGTGGCACCTGTACTTGACAATATACATACATAACCGCTTAGTCTCTTATATACACAACAAAAATTTCTAGTAAATCTGTAAAAAAACATCACTTTGTCTATATGTTATGTTAAATACATCTGGTGTATTAATAATTACATTCTTACCATGCTGATTCTCGCATTCTCTACTGAACAACGGGCGTATTCAGGTTTCTTTTTGATCGCGGCGAGTCTCATGGTTGGATAGAACTTGGTGTCATACATAGACGTAGCTTCCATCGATACCGTGTTGGGGATGTTGATTGGGATGTTGCTATAATAAAAATGGATACATTCTTACCTAATTTTGTTGATCTACAATAACTGACAAGACCCTAAAAATATATTGATTCTTGATGTAATATACAATGATCATGAAAAGGTATGTAGAATTATTAATTTGGTCGGGATGAAAAGTGTGCTAGTACCTATTCATACTACCAGCAAGCTGTGATTGATTAAGTTATGCAGTTTAAGCAAAGTACTAAGCGTTTCTATCAAGCCTAACTAAGGTTCTAAGTTAAATAGCAATAATTGTACAATGTAGATTAAGTGATGGCATTAATAATTAGGTTAAAATAAGACTTACAAGTTAACAGAAGTCTTTCTGTGAATGACTATGCGCATCATACGGTATCCATAGTTTGATATCCTGATACAGGCACCCTCCTCAAACCTCATGTTAACGTACACAAAGGCACGAATACAGCCTGTAAATAATAAGATATATTCCACAGTTTAGTGAATTATAAAAGTCAACATTCTAAATAACGTTCAAGGGGTAAAACTTTAAAATGAACCTAAATAGTTGAGTGACAATTGACGAATCTGGAGTGAGGGCAGTGGATGGTTACAAGATTCATACTAATCCATTAGTGTCCAGTGTTGTTATACTACTGCATTAAGGTACTGTTTTTCTATTTCTACATAGAAGTTTGAAATGAATTAAATGTATTATTGAAAATATAATTTATTTTTACCTGTTCCATCAGCGAATATGGCACGTCTCCGGTTGCGAAGCCTGGGTAGAGCAGTATTAGGGATCTCCACCTTGGTGAGGTCAACATCCTCCTCGTCGTATTCCCCAGTTCCAGAATTATCCTCTTGACTGAGTGGACTAAGTTTCATGATACATAGATGCAGTGGTGTTTCAAAGATAGGACCTTCCTTGTACGTCTTAACACGTTTAATGGTTTCCCGAGAAGAAAGAGGTGATGTCCTGGAACGGCTGCGGTGCCTGGTGACAGGTCCACCACCACGGCCCACACCACGGCCCCTACCACGGCCAATGGCAGCAGCCGGCGTACTTGTCACCCCTGCAGCAGCAGGCACAACTCCCCTGCCGGCTCCTCCATTTGCAACTGGGGCTGCAGCGTTACTCATGTTGAATCAGGAGACTACTGAAGACGGTACTGAGGTAGAGGGCTTGTACTGCATGGTTTATATGCCACCAGACATGTGATCAAAGGTGCGCATATAACCCAAAACTGTCCCTCACGCATATACGTCATGTGCGCATGGACCTTGTTTTTTGCATGTGCGCATGACGTGTGCATTTAAGAGCGGGAATATTATTACATAATATTGGTCTATATAAAAGTTGAGATCCAATTTTGACCCCAGCTGGTCGTAAACAATTAGGGTTAGGTGCAAGGGGTGAATGCAATCAAGTATAAAACGCATTGTGAGGCTTGTATGTAATGTTATATAATATGAACTGATTGAGGCCTGGATGATTCGTAACACTGTGCTTTTTGGCTACAAAACTTAAATACAGTACATTGGGGTCAACTCCTACGGTTTGAACGCAGTATATGGCATTTTAGATGGAAAAGTGCATAAATCGGTAATAATTGTGGTTCACGGTGTGAATATACAGGTCCTATTGGGGAAGTCATGTCAGTCCATCAGGGTATTTATATTAAGTATACAATTTACATAAATATGATACGAAAATGGACAATATATTGGTTGCAAGCCACAATCTACATTTGTGAAACACAGATCTATACAAGTTTTTCTACGAGTTGTAGGGAAATCAACCAATTGGGTAACTGAAAAAAGATTTTGTATACTTTGAATAATATTTATGTTATTTGGGAGGAATGCATCAATATTGAAATCTCCAATCAAAACTGTGTTTATGTGTGCATTTTGGTAATCTTTCAAATTTTCTTTTAGGAATGCCAGAAATGAAGCTTCAGATGTATTTGGTTGTCGGTATAGGAAAATGATATTATACCTAATTGAATTGTGTTCACATTTAATTGCTATTGACTGCATGAACTGCGACTGATATATATCATGAGATAATATAGTGATGGATGGCTTATAGTACAGCCCTATTCCATTGTAGGGTCTAGTATTGTGGGATAGTCCACTAACCAAAATGTTTTGAAAACCTTCTAGTTGATAATCTTTGTGTTCGTGTTCTTTTAATCTAGTCTCACTTACAAAAATTATTTTGGAATTCATAATATGGTCGTCAGATTTGAGGTGCCTTAACTTTGAATATAAAGATTGGGCATTCATAGAAATCACATTGAAAATGAGATTAGATTGATAGGAAGGTGTATAACATAATTCAAGTTCTCTGTCTTCTCTTAGCCGTTCCATTTCTTTTTGTGATTTGGGATCCTGTTTAATATCTTTGGGATTAAAATGAAGAAAATGAAGATCTTCAATCTTGGTTACTCTACTACAGCCTACATAATACATTTGAGCTTTAACTCTCGGAGTTAGATCCAAAACTATGCCTAATAAAGTATCACCCTGACTTTTATAAATAGTTTTCCCAGAGGCTGGTCTAATTGGAAACTGAGATCTTAGAATATCCACATTTTTTTCTTTCATCCAGAAATTACGAGTTTCTGCAAATAATGGTATCCAAGAATCCTCTAGATCTGATGTCCTTAAATGCATGAATTGGAGTTTCCTCTTAATTCCACATTCAGGGTGTTCACATTCGACCCAAAGTATACTTGGTTTTTTAAACCCATTCATATATTCTATTTTTCGCAAATAACAGCCAGTCCCATTTACTAATCCGTCCTTTATATGCAAATTCATAGTGATCTCGTAATACATATTGATGCCCAATTCCAAATGAGTAATTAAATTACCTGTTGCCCCAATATCTGTAGTTATGGCCAGTTTTATTATTGCAATCTGATGGGGATCTTTTACACCAATTACTATATCATTGGAATCTACGATAGTCTTTTCTGTATCACATCTTCTATATATTGTTGAATTATGCTTATCAACTTTATCATTTAGTGTGAATATATGTGGTAAATTGCGAATTTCTGCGCTATTTTTTTGGATCAATCTGTTTTTTAAGATTAATTTGTCATCCTCTGTGGTTTCACCAACACGCATTCTATTCAATAATTCAGCAAACTTTTTGTCCCCCTTTTGTCTAACAATTTCAAATAATTCATGACATTCAAATTCTAATCTCCATGTGTTGTCTGGTAACAGTTTTTTTGGATTCTTTGGATCAGTATTATCAAAAACAAAACCATCTTTTACAGGGGCTAATTGGTATAAATCACCAAAGGCAATGATATGAATTCCTCCAAATGTCTTTTTTACATCCATAATTTCCTGTAATCTTTTATCTATCATGTTAAAGAGTTTACGCCCAATCATCGATATCTCGTCAATCAAGATTACTTTAAGATTCCTATAAAGTGTTCTATAAGTGGTTCTTTTATCGTCAGATAATGGTATGTGGTCAAATGAATTCCCTGCAATGCCTAGTGCTGAATGAACAGTGGATCCATTTATTAGAAATGCTGATTTACCTGTTGGCGCTATGCATAATACTGTTAAGACATCTGGTTCATATTCTTCAGATAAATTATACATTCTTAATAAGCTATGGCATAATGTTTTAAGAACTACAGATTTGCCAACTCCTGCTCCCCCTGAAATATAACATCGTAGAGGTGAATCAACACATGTAATTTGAGTCATAATATGATTGTATATTTCCCTCTGTCCTATATTCAATTGGCTAACTGAGTCAAGTAGTTTTTGTAAGGGCCACATGTGCTCTATTATGGTAGGCAACGTTAATTCCTCTGATGTACCATTTTCTTTGTTATTTTTAATAAATTCTACTGGTTGTTGGTTTGATGACGGTTGGTAGAAACCTTTGCTATTAACATCTTTAGATCCTTCTTCCTCAGCTTCCATATCCTCTTGTAAAATATTGGATCCTAATTCATCTAATACATTCATTTGTAATAAGTTCTCATTTTGGAAATTTGTAATATTTTGGACTATATCACCTAATGCATAATGGTCATAATAGCTGGCTCTATCCCATATTTGTTTTTGTTCTTTTTTAGACAGTTTATAAAAGTTTACTTTATAATCGATTTCTTCAATACCTGAATCTTCATGACGCCAAGGTTTATAAAGCATTACTAACGTACGAAAATAATCCTGAGTTTGGGTGTCTGGATTAAACATATTAAATGTTAGTATGGCTCTTTTATTTCTTTTTCTGAAAAACTGATCATCTTGGATAGCTAAAATGTTTTTATTTTTTCTCAATTTATCCATATCCCGTCTACCAATCTTTTCGCAACGTATCTGACTAATATAGTCTGCAAATGAATAATCTTCTAATTCAATTGGTCTATCAATATATTTGGTTTGATTATCATCCATATAAATATCTACTGAATCACAGTCCAATGCTAATAAATCTACTTGTTTTTTCAGAATTCTCATTCTATCTTTAGCTGGTTTGGTATTTACGAATTTAACTTCTCTTGATTTTTTGGCAACAGGCATTCCCAATAAAATATATACGGCTTCTTGTGCGCTAACTTCTGTACTATATGTAAATGCCTTAGCAATTTCTCTTAATTGATGCTTCACTGTAGAATTAGCAGATCCAGATTCTCTCATTATATCACTTAATAACAGACTAAGACCCCTGTCTTGTTTATTGATATAATTAACTATGTACATGGCCACTGCGTACGGATTTAAAATCATTTGAATATCATGGTTAGCTTGCCATACATGTAATAGTTTTTTCATATATTGATTTATGCGTACTTCTTTAGTAGTCCGCTTAAGAAAAACTTTGGCATCAAGTAGTTGTGATCTAATTATATCTAAATACTGATCATAATTAATATCAAATTTCGTGAGCATGTCATCTATTGAACCTTCATGACATTCTTCTGTATCTAAATATTTTTTAATCTGGATATATGTATCCCTATAACTAATTATTAAATCTTGTTGTAGTTTTGCATCCATAGGTTCTAAAATAACAGTATTTTTCATGGGTGGAATTGGATATCCAAATCTACATATTTTCTTGTTATTTTTTTTACATGTCTTTGAATGCTTGTGTATTTGATATTTAAGGAATTGTTTGTGTTGTTCTGGGACATTTTCTGAACACGAAATTTTGTCATCAACAAAGTTAATTATTTCTGGATAATTTTCAGGATTATCAGGTTTAGGAGCATCTTTAATCCACACTAAACAGTGGATATGAGCTGATCCACGATGCTGAAATTCGACCCTATAAAAATATTCGACCACTCTACCTAATATTTCTTGTTTTCCACATAATACAGTCCTTAAAAATACTTCAAATCTATGATTAAAATACCTTGAGCATGTGACTGGGTCGGATTGTATGAGCCTACATTTTTCACTCCATGACATATCTTCTAATTCTAAATCTGTGTATTCTTTCCCATCAATTAATTTACCTAAAGTTCTCATGAGATCAAGCCATTTGAATTCTGCAGCACTGAATGACATGAAAAATGTTGGTATCCCTAATTGCCTTATCATGGATAATAATTGTTTTTTTATGTTTTGTAAATACATGGGGGAATTTCTTAATTTAGTATAGTAAAAGAATGCTTTATTATATTTAGTCATTTCTAATCTATTTTCCATGCTAGAAATATGTCCTGCTGTATATCGATTTTTTGTATTTTGTGTCCTTACCACAAAGTTTGATGCATTTTGTGAGTAGTTGATCTGATATCTACGATATTTAAATAATATATTAGATACATTTTCTGCAATACGTCTATTTTTATTTCTCAATTCAAACTTACAAATGTCAACATATCTTATATTGTTAAATTCCTCGTATGGATTAACCCCACCAAATAATGTAGGATATGCCAGATATTCAGCATTTGAATCGGAAAGTAAGTGCAATGGTCTACTATTTTCACCTGGTGCAATTTCTAGGAAAAAATCAGTTAGAGGTCCTTCAATTAAGGTTTCAGTTTCAATTTCCCTATTAGGTTGTACTTCACAAAAACTATCATCATCGTCATTATCTTCATCATTTTCGACTACTTCCTCATCACTATTATTTTCAGATTTCCTTTCAAGGTTATCCAAACCATTTCGTGTCTTGTCATCATCATCAGACATAACTAGAATATTACGGTCTAATTTATTGTCTTTCTTAAGGTCATTGATGGTTTTATCCAACCACTCAGTGTCAATGGAGACTTCCTCATTTTGATACAGTTTACTATTCAACTGTAACCATTGCAGAGCTTCCATAACCACTAATGGTCTTACATTTCTTTTGGAGTATACAGATTTATATTCTAGTTTTCTTTTTAATCTAATTGGAACTAAACCAGCCTCATTTATATATCTTGGTAACTGAGTTATTGTTGAAATTATATTAACAGGTACATTAATAACTGATCCTCTCAGAGCAAATTGTTTACCTTTTGGCAATTCTCTTATCCTCATGAATGGAATTCTGAGAGCTATCAATTTTTCTTCTTCTGGATGTAATCTGAGTATAATTGGAATATCGGGCATAATAAAACCGTTCTGCGGACAAATACGAGGTAGTGAGTTGGAATATAGATTTTGTCTACATGTATTACATAAATAAGCTGTTTCATTTTTTTCAAGTGAAATTCCTGCAATATCATAAAGTTTTTTGGTTAAACTTGGATTGATTTTAGTTACTTGTGTGAAGAACCATACTTGTGAACATAACTTACAATCATAATTAGGTCCTTCTAGTCCTAATTTCATGAATAATGCTATGTCATCAATAGTACCAGTTCTTTTTTCTAATTTATTAATCAATTCCTGTAAAAATTGATCACAATCTGCTTCGTTTTCTAGATCAATAGATTGATTTAGATCTTCAATTTCTATATCAATATCTTTTATAATAGGAAATTGTGGATGCTCTGCCGGAGTTACAGAATTTTTACTATAAAATTCACATTTATCGGGTAATTGATTATTTTTAGAAATATGAGCATCACACGTTTTACATATTTCTTTACCACCTTTTGATAATATTTGTTTATTTATCAACAATTCCGCCCTATCTTTAACAGTGTTTGCTAAAAATTTCATAAATCCTTTGGAATAATTATTCAAACAGATAATGCATGGTATTTTATCATCTTTAACATGGACCTTTTTTTAAAATAGAAAATCACATTTATCTGGTAATGTACCCTTATTATTAATTTTCAATCTACATGTATGACAAATATGGGCATCATGTGGAACTTTCAATTCATATCCAAGTATTTTGTTACATTTTTCATAAGTTTCGGGCATAAAGTTTCTAAGTGAAGATTTAGCAAGAGATTTTAAACATATGTCACATTTCATATCCTTTACAGGTTTACCCTTGACATAATTGGCTGTTTCATGATAATGTTTTATGTCTTTATTACCATTATGATCCATTGACCCAGTTTTATTTTCAAAACTAAGTTTATTTTGTTCCTTTACAGGTATTGTAGTAGTGAGGATTTTTTTTATGTTTATTTTTGTATCAACAGTTTCTTTTGATTTTGACTTAATACATTTATTGATTCTTGTGATTGATAACTTCTTGATTTCTTGTTCATAACCTGATGCTTTATATTTATTTTTTGAATATAATGAATTGTTATGTGAATATACAATTTCAGGCCAATCTTCAGTATATTTGTTTGAATCTAGAATATTACCAGATCTCCTAACAGTAAGAGGAACAGTAGCTGTTACATCTATGGTATCTAGTTTACCAAATATACATCTTAAACCAACTTTTGTCCCCAAGGGCCTTATTCTTACTGAAGTGACTTCATATTGAATCATCTGATTAATTACATGGTATTGGGAATGAATGTGTTTGGATAATTCATAAAAATTAGGAAATTGAATACATACTGCAGTTGATATATTAGTGTTTTTAGGATTAGAATCAAACAGATAAAATGATTCTTTTTCTTTATTAATAGCTACACATTTGTTAGCACATGAAAAGTATATTTTATTACTTCTATCAAAGCCTGCTTTGAGTGATTCTTGAATGTCTTCTAAGTCATGGTCAATGAAACTAACGGTATGGCCCATTAACTTATGTTCAAATAATAAATTATTAACTATAATTTCTTGTGGAATTTGATTAATCATAAGATATTCATTATCTAAAAAACATGTAATATCTGTGTGTAGAATTGCGCCATAATCTAGAATTGTGTTTAAATTAACTTTTGTTAACTTGTCACTACTCAACTTTCTTGCATAAATCTGATATATTACCCCATTACATAAACCTTGTTTACCTCTAATTTCATTTGAATACTTTTGATTATTCTCATCCCAATCACCATAAACTATTCGTGTGATTTTGGGAGTGGTGAGAATTTGAGAGGTTACATTGATTTCTGATTGAGAATGCGTAACTACTTGAACTGGAATATTAGGGGTAAAATTGACCTTGTTCTGGTCCTTTTTATTATCTGTTGTTTTTTTTGGTTTTAATTTGATTTGCCTTTGTTTGTCTTGAGAGGGTACACTAGAATGAATCAACTTGTCAGTTTCATATTCATGACCAATGTATGGTTTCTTAGAATGAATTTGAGTCTTTATTTCATTTTGGGAATTTTGGGAATTTTTAGAATTTGCTTTTATATTGTTATTCTTTTGTATTGAATTCTCTGATTTAATTTTGGGAATTTTATAAATTTTAACGGGTTTGACCTCTTTAATATTTGCTGATTTGTCAAATTCATTGTCAATGTTTTTGCCATTAATGGTGGACTCCAATTTAGGAATTTTGTTTATATTACTATGAGTGTATTTTTTTCCATCTTGAACTATATTGGATTGGTTGAATGTGCGCTTGGAGTGATTTGCTTTTGAATCGGAATGTAGTTCGTAATTTATATTACTATTTTGATATTTAGACAGTTGACTACTTTTAACATTTTCGGTATCAAATTTAGACTTTTTGTTTACCTTGGTAATGTTTGTTGTATATTGTGTTGTTTTGCGTTTATTGGACGGGTTACTACTTTGACTTGACTGAGGATTTGATGCCAGTGTATTTGGACTTATATCCCTTTCAGTTGACTGAACTGGTGTGGAACAATTTGTAGAACCAATGGATTGATTTTGTTTATTTCCTAGTGTTAAATGCACACCTTGTTCAATTAGTGGGACTGTTTCATTAGCCATTATCGTGTCCAGGCAACCAATTACCCGATCTATATCATTTGGTGTCACTTCTTCAATACTACCGAATTTGAAGGTGGTTATTTCATATTCTTCTTGTTTGAATCTATTAACGTTGACCCTAAATAAGTGATCAGTGAGTTCCATCAGAGATTGACACTTAAACATGACTGCTGTACCTGTCTGAGCCCTCATACCACTGTCATTGCGAGTGTGAGGATCAAAAACAAAATATTTATCATTTTGATATATCAATGCAACAGCTGAGTTATGGCAATTAAAAATAGCCATATTCGATATCTCAAATGCACTGTGTAGCGAATCTCTAAATTGAATCAAATTATTTGATAGTAACCTATTCATGCTCCCATTCAATACAATATGATATTTCTTCCCATCGACTATGACTTTTCTTGGAATTTCAGTGGTCATTAAATGACTTTTTGGAACAATTTCCCTTATGTCGCGATACAGAATGTCTCCACAATCTAAAACATCATTCAATGTATGTGTTTGCACTGTATCAAGATCACATTGTGTTGCGAAAATACAAAACATGAAACTATTGGCCACACACTGAGAACCTCTAAAATAGGGACTGTAGCGCTCATTACTTTGATCAAATGATGCTTTGACAATTTTACTGTTTGAATTCATTTCGTTGTGTATTGAGTTGTTTGTGACCTGTGTTACTTATGAATTATACTGTGTGATGTGTTTGCTGACTGTGTAATGTGTCTGCGGAATGTTTAATGTGTTTGCGGACTGTGTACTGTGTAATGTGTTTGCGGTGTGTGTTCAATATATATAGTTCAATTTCCAGAACATATATGTAAAAGAACACGGTTTCGGAGCGTATCTAGATATAACAGAATTCAATTCTAACATATACAATGTATAGAAATTGAACTAAGTGATTATCTTTGTAGACACTACGTCGGCATGCAATACCAACTGACGTGAAGTTAGCTACACCTTCCTTATATAGGGTGGGTTGGCTATGGAATGGTGAGTCCGTGTTACTCACCCCAATACAAGACGGGTTACATAAATAGGGCTGAGTACCTGTCCCTACTGCGCCCTGACTGTCGGTGGAGGGTAACGAGACCTGGGGGTTTAAGTATGGCTTACCAGCCGTGTGTTCATTAGGCAATATTGGGCGCGCGCCTAGGCACACCTCCTATGGTGGAGGTATGCCAAATGGCGCGCGCCGCTCGCCAAAAGCGCGCGCCTCCCTGGCCTAATGAACCCCCCTCTGTTACATGCGTGCCTGGGAGTGACGTATTGCGATGTATATTAGTGCTAATACACCTAATGACCTTTGTCGTAAACAGGTGAGTTTAATACGATTACGAGGTTAATTAGGTGCAGTTTGGTGAAAAAGGGCTTGGTGTGAGACGCCGGGATTGTTAGTGGCAGCTTGTGTGCCGTGTCTTAACCCTTTCAAAACATGAACTGACGTAAATGATATACAATGAATATTTCATAGCATGAAATTGTGCGAGACACCCCAATATAAGTGTGTACTATAAAAGACTTTTATAATATGATGGTGTATAATGAGTTATTGGTTTTAAAAAAATATATATAGTTGAGTGCTCATAAATGCTGCTGCTGTTGTTACAGAGCTAAACAGTTTTGTCGGCGGATTATGCACGCGGATGCCATGAGGAGTGAGTGTTGGAGTAGTGGAGGTGTGAATAACACGGTTTGCCAAATAAAGTGAGGCCCAGTAAGCCTGTCCGTACTTTGTCCCACAATAGACCATGTGTGGATAGCTATATTTTAGCGGATTGTGAGCTCGGCAATGCTGAGGAATGGGAGGACACAGCGGAGTTAGTTTATAATCACCCTGGCAGAGGGCAGCAGTGCAGGCTGTCTAGTACTAATCCTACGGAGTATAGAGGCTATGCTGCTAGGGTGCTCGGTCCGATCCGACAATGCTATTTCAATGGGCTCGCCGTTTGTCTGTCTAAGCTTACGGCCATCTGTCTATCTTAATACTTGACCGGACACATAGTGCCGGTCAATAACAGTAAGGGGAATTACAAACGCAGACACCTAATTATTTATCCCATCATTTATTTGTTATGTACATTCAGTAAACATTTGCAATTACCACAATTTCTGTGCAAAAAAACTCAAATTGAACACATTTAATAATTCTAAAAAAAAAGTGTCTTGGGTATCTAAATCATTTGAGATGAAAAGAGTACAGAGACAAATTGGACAGTGAGACATCTCTTGCAGTTGACATGATTGAACTAAGCACCTGGCGTGTTAATCTAGCCGCGTCACAAAACTGGGGCAGCGTGGGGCAGCGTGGGTTTGCTACACAATATTTATTCCAGCAAGCATTAAGCCATGCCCATGATGAGCCGCCTTGTCTACACAATTGTTAATTCCAAAGGATGAGTTTTTCAGAAAAATACAACATGTTGTAGAATATAATGTATATTAACAATATATACTTATGTATATATTTTTAATTGCAGTGTGCTGACTTGCAGGTCATGTTGGGGTGCACTTGGTTGGGGGGTTGACTTTTGATATGAACAGCTGCATATATATTCAGTTGTATTCTTCATAATACATAACACAATATGCATATATGTGTATCCTGAAGTTTAATATATAAAATACAAGTCCATATTTTTGTCATGACAAGCTGGGCTGTATACCTTGTTAACCCTTTAATGCCAGCATGATGCCTCAGGGCTTCATGTTCGTTTGTCATCATGATACACACATGCAGCGCAGTGGTGCATCATGACAAGCAGTGCCCTGATGCATCATGCTGACAAAAATGGTGTATTAAAACGTTATGCTGCCCTCAAGGGATTACCCGCAAACCAGCAAATCATAGCTGGTCTTCCGGGTTTATGTAGCGGCTCACGGAACTATATCAATACATGTATATGTCTAAAATAAAGTCCTGATAGCCTAGGTCCCAAAAGCCACAGGAAATCTGCATGTTGATGAGCATGAACGAGTCAGTGTTGTATAATAATGAGTATGAGCTGCTTATGATTCCTCCTCGTATGCCACAGCAGCCTCCACCCGCACGTAATACGGCCCGTCATTCACATACTGCCTCAAGCGCATGAATGTTGGGGCGCCAAAGATACCCGCTGCCGTGGGAGACTCAGCCAATGTTTTGATAATGGCGTATTTACTGTCCTTTCCCTCCTTGTTCTTCTCTGTGGACCTATCCAGGAGGTATTCTATGAAGCCGGCCTGGTTGTGTAGCACATGCTGCCCCCATGGGAGATTCCCCAAAGTACAGAGTACGGAACCCGCGGCGTGCCTCAGGTTCGTGAAGGGTTGACTCACGATTGACTTGAGCGTGTCGACCGGTTTGGGCATGAGGTGGGCGAACCACGTCTCTGTGAGGGACAACATCTCCGTCGTCTGTAGCTCACCCTGTGTGAGTGGGAATCATCGAGGAATTAATAACAGATTAGTTTTCAGTCTATAGTGCAGAATGGGAAGGTAATTCAGAATGGGAAGGTCATTTTACATTTAATCATTGGAGCATATAGAGATTCAGACATAGCTTACTGTACAGGATTTATTTTTTCAACCTTTCGAAAGGAATCTGATACAAAATCTATTTTGATAAACCATTCTATTTATTGTGAGAATATTGAATCCTATATCATCTGATATCAGCACATGGAACCGTCCTAATGCTGAGAAAATCTATGAAAATTGTCAACACTTACTTCTAGTGCTATGAGAGTCGACACCACATTGAGCGCCCGGACTCTGATTTCTGTCGGTGCGTTGTTGACTAGGGCCCCAATTTTCTTCATTGCAATGAACATCTGGTTGCCTGGTGTGAGGAACATAAATTTATATTTAATTTAATATATTTCTCATCCATTATTAAATGAATTTACACTCTAAGAGAGCATCCCTTTCGCTTGGCTGAACACCTGATTGAAAAAAGTTATTAGCCATTATAATCAATGTAGCACTTTTGAATGGCTGCTGATGTGCTCAGGAATAATTAATTTCAGATTTAGAAACTGCGATTAGATGCTTTGAAATTTTATTGTCAGTCCGTTCCATGGCCTTCCATTTCACAATGGTTTTCGCCCCTCAGTGATTTGTATACTATAGATAATTAAATTCTCCACCATGACAAAGAGTACTGTATAGTCGCTTGCTAAAACAACCAAATTATGAAATCAAAGCTTGTTTTAATACATGTGGCTATTTATCTAAGTAGAGACATGAATTAATCGAGTATACGTAATTACTTTAACACAACATATCTTTTTAAACACCTACCTTGTTTTTCTAGAGCTAGTTTCCCCTCTAGTGACCCTCCTATAACGCCCAGTGTCTCGGCGGCTAGTACGGCCAGTGTGACGTCGGTACCCTGAACCAGCTCAAAGACCAGTGCTGTGAAGCCCTTAAAGCGGCCACACACCTCCTTAGGGTAGAGCGAGGCCACGTTACCAAAGAACTTCACCAGACCTATGGCAGTAGCACAAAAGGAGTTTGATAATTAAGTTATATTGTTTTGTTTTTAAATACCTAAAAGGTTGCTAAAAATAATTCTCAGCTGAAGCAAAGTTTTTAATATGGAGACAAATGTCCACAATGCAGCCCGGAGATTTACACGTGAAATAACCCTTCAACAAACCAAAATGATGGTTACCTTGTGTTCATTTTTTACATTTTCCAATTCAAATAAAACAAAATTCAAGCAAAAATAGCATTTTCGACGCCCTATAGTATAAACAATTGATTCCACATAAGAGCTTAAGGCATGGTCATAATTTAGTAGCAGTGGGGGTTTGCTTAATTTTTGTGCGAGTGCTTAATTTTTGCATCGCCTCCCCTTCCCCCGGCCCCGCATCACCGTAAAACCTCACGTATAAGCCTAAGTTGCGTATAAGCCGCACCTCGATTTTGGGCCGATCCTATAAGCCGCACAGACGATCTGATAATTTTGACTTTTGTACTGTATCATAGGAGCAAAAACTTGTGTATAAGTTATTAGCATTACCACAGAGGAATTCCAAATATATTTCATCACTATAATTTTTACTTGTATTGATGCACAATGCTTTTAGTATGACAAAACCGTTTTAATTTTGTGTGTAGCATGTTTAGAACCAACAGAATTCGAGATTAACCATCGAAAAAATGGGGTGTTTATTGGAGGGAATGTCCTATAGAAATAGACAAACACATGGACCCCCCCCCCCCCTCCAGAGGTGTCACTGCTACCAGGCCGTACCCTGCTTTCACAGCTTTACCCCCCGGGCTGCACCCTCACATGCCCGTCAATGGTAGCTGCCTAATACACATTAGTCCTGAAGGCTAGCCCCGCCCCCTGGCTGCATGTTTAATAGAAATACTGTTATACTTTTTCTCTCTAGTATCTTGTTATCATGTGACTTATAAATATACCTCCATGTATATGTTTTGTATTAGCAGGATAAATCTCGCAGTCATCACTCTAATATCTATTGCTTTAGAACCCATGCATTTAGTGTAAACCTACTCCCATAATTACTGCGTTTTATGAACTCAAAAGCTGTGAATTACGGGCATTATGCATATTAAAAACACTTATGTAATTCTTTTTCTATGCATCCTATCGACAAATGACTTGATAATATATGTAGATGTATATCATTTGTATTACCAGGATAATTCTGAGGACAATCACTTTAAAATTTAGCCTTTTAATACGCAATAAGTGTACCTCTACCACCATAATTACGGGCCTCCCGAGGGGCAGGGCCGTGACCTGTGGCTCCCCAGGCACACCCTAATGGACATGGGGATACAGGTGTGTAAGTGGCGGTCTCGCACCCCCCTGTTAGACTCCCATTACACATAATAATTGTAGCATTAAAATCCGCGGGGCTTAATTACAATTTATGTTGATCATGTATATACCAATAGAAAGCTATGTTTTACCTCTACACAATGGGCATAATAGAAAATGGGCGCGGCACATACATTTTGAACAATGTATAGAATTATAAGAGAGTTTACTTGTCAATCTCTAGTCAGCAGCATCCGATTTTAGAGTGACACCCACCAAAATGTAGATTAATATCTCCTCTACCGGTAATTGATTATGTTATTCCCACAGACATTATGTCCTCAGGTAATACCCTCAGCTATCAAATTATGAAGGCACAGGTGTGAGTAAACAGTAGGCACAGCCATCCAACTGATATGGGTGGGCTATTGGTGAGGCTAGTATAAGCCGCACCTAGACTCTGTCCCGATCCTATAAGCCGCACCAGCGATCTGACTCGCGTACTAGCCGCGGCTTATACACAAAGTTTTACGGTATTGATAACACCCGCTCCGTTACCTGGCAGGAGGAAGCCGGCGAGTGCGTCTGTCTGGGCGGACACGAGGAGCTGCTCCAGCTTGCCGACCACGCCCTGGTCGTCCAGGTAGCGGAGTCCGTGCGGGGTCAGCACCAGCTGAGTCAGCAGCTCCAGGCTGTTCAGCTGAGTCAGCACGTCGTCACGGTACACCTGGACAAGGGGGAAAACTCAATTCAATTTCAATTTCATTTCAATTTCACATGCCTTACTGTAAATTAGCGATTCTCTCTGATATAATATTATAGAAGATATTCTCCCAAACTCACCCTATGAAATGAATGTCTCAACGATAAATAACTAAAATTGATTTTTGAATTTTAAGCATCCAACATGTTAATTATCGTGTAGAAGACGCAGCTTGTGTAGGGTTCTCCCAATTTGGGGGTGCGGCTTATATGAGGGTTTTTATAAGTATACTTTAAAGTAGCCAAAATCAGTAGGCAGATTACCTGAACAGCATAGATCGTTAGTTTGCATATACTAAGCATAAGCAAATACAAAAATGAAACAAGAGAAA
Organism: Harmothoe impar; assembly: GCA_947462335.1. Taxonomy (NCBI): domain Eukaryota; kingdom Metazoa; phylum Annelida; class Polychaeta; order Phyllodocida; family Polynoidae; genus Harmothoe; species Harmothoe impar. The sequence goes on along the minus strand of OX381713.1, from coordinate 21,477,881 downwards.
GTATGCTTAAGACTTGTAGATTTTCAGGGGCTGTGTTTTTTCCTGCGCCTTCAAAGATTTTCAGTTTGATATATACGACTGTTAACATAGTCTATAGTTTCTATGTACTTTGAGCAGGAACAAACATTGGCTCTGGACAGTATACATGCCATAGTATGCATCTTGTAATTATTGATAACGTTGGGGGAAAAGACATTAATTTAAAGCATACTTCCTTGTATGCATTAAAGTAAATATATCAAAATGATCAGTAGCTCTATGACACACCTCGTTAACGAGTTGCTGCTGGAGGCCGGTCCGCGAGCAGCTCACTAACGCCTCCTCAGACAGGCACATGAGCCGCGTCACCACCTACCACGAGAGATATCACATTTTCAGGATCTTTTTGTCTTTATTAAGTAACTGATATCAGCGATTTGTGAATGATTGATTAACCTTTTACATCCTAAAGTAAACTTTACATGTATTATTAAAGGGCTGTGAACAAAATAGTAGTGAGTCGTATGTTTATACATCTACCTAAGATATTTGAAGCCAGTGCTCTCACCCACCCCCATTGGGATTATTGAAACTTTTAATGAAAATATGATTTTTTAGCATTTACGCTGATTGCAATGACCATAATAGTTTGATTTTGAATTGCTCTTTTGTTGTTGATTTTCGAGAACACATCTCTGATTTTTCTCACCTCATAGACCCTGAAGCGCACTATGTCTGATGTTTGGCTGACTTCATGCAGTCTGTCAACAACCGCCTGCTGGAAAACTGCATCTAAGCCTTCACTGGTTCGACCTGCAGAATCAAACACTTTACATTATAACAATATATATATACCGCTACTTTAAAAAAAACAACAAAAAACCATTTGCTTCTTGAATGGACCAAATGCTAGGACTGCGAACTCTGTCCAATAATGGTTTGTTGTATAGACTGGATATTGGATTTTCCATAGCCAACCGGAAGTAGCTATATTTAAATGGAAATCTCAGGGAGTGATCATATTTTATCAACAAGCAAGGGGGTGGGGGGCAACTTTTTTTTTGGACGTCTTGACCCGGGGGGGGGGGGGGGGAGGGGTGTTAAAAATGTGGATCCCTTTTGACGGGGGGGGGGGGGGGGTCAAAAAATTTCAACCGGTTTTGGGCCAAATAGCATGTGCGTTAGCATGCTCCAAAGGACCCGCACGCGGGGGAGGGGTAAAAAATTGTTGTTAAATAATGATCACTCCCTTTAATATGACGTTACATAATCATGTATATATTACACGTACCTAGAGCCACGAGTGCATCTTCTGCCTGCTTGGCCAGGGACAGACTCTCTGACAGCAGTTGTGTTGTGTTGACGATGAGGTCGCTGTGCAGAGCAAGCTGTTGGGCTTTCTGTTCTGCTGCTCGAGTAATCTGTATATTCACGAAAATAAAATTCACACAAGCTGTCTAAGACTAAAGTCTATAGATCTACATAGGTTGTGAGACTCGTTTATTATTATAATTCTTATAAAGCAACTGAAGTTCCATCAGTTATAAATATTGTAACAATACATAGGCTTGCTTCTATCAGAGACATGTCTCTGCTTGTATAGAATGTTCATTTCTACAAGAATGAACAAGCCATTTTATACAAATGGGCAGGTAGTTTAGCCAGAAAAGGAATGTCTTGTTTTCTCACCTGTGTGACGCAGAGTTGTTTGACGGCGTCATCAGGGTGAGACAACCCAACGAGTAGATCATCGTGGAATTGAGCGAGTAGAGCAGGCGAGTCGATGCCCTGCAGTAACATGCACAACACCGTACAGCTCAACGACACCTGCTCACTGCAACAGGCAGGAATTTATGCTGAATAGTCAATATTTAGAGAAACATTTAATTCTGAACATGAGTAATCTATATCTCGGTATGGACTATGGAGTATGGTGTTTTAGTCAAAGCGCTTAAACTTAAAAGGTTTGAAAGAAGTCACTCTTAGTCTCCGACTCTGCCTGGTACACACAAATTTTAGATTCCCATGCCTATGTCTATGGCATGGGCATGATGATGATCATGGGTGTAGATATCACAATCACTGTGTACTGTAGGCTAGGTAGTAGGCCTACCCCTCTCAAGTTATTTATGTCACTGTTTGACAAACAGATTGACCCCATTCTCTTACATGGCTGTCCCATATGGGGCATGCCATCTAGCAATTGTTCATTATGTATTTAGTTCAGGTGTTGATTCAAAAGAGCAGATGTTGGGGCTTTTCAAAATACTAGATGTTGAGGATGTTAATGTTCTATCATATAGATTCTATAAGAAGACGGATGTCGTGTATGTGACTATAGATAATATATGTGATAAGATAAACCTCCTATCCTTATACAGAAATAAGCCTGTCACCTTTAAAATTGAAGCTTTAACTAGTAGCAAAAAGGGCTGCCCAGTGGAAAATCTTTTTTTTGTCAAGTAGTAAATTTGCCCTTGGCATTTCAAAGTACTCAAGTACCACTCTTGCACTGGGAGAGCTAGGGAGCTTCCCTATTGAATCAAAAATTATTTTGCTAAAAATATTGTGCTGGTTAAGGCTTCAACAGGGTTCAATGAACCCTATTCTAAATGAGGCTTTATCCACTATGAAGAGCAAGAATCACCAGTGGCTTAAAGGCACACTGAACCCAGGACCTAACCCTGCCGAGTTTTGTAAGCAAATGACGTCGTGGGTTCAGTGCGCCTTTAAAGACATACAGTATCTCTTATGCAAGGTTGGCTGTAAAAGCATCTGGCTTCATCTATACACTTGGTCCAAGAACTCACTCAAATCTCTCATAAAGAGGAGGCTCTCAGATATCCATATTCAAAAATACAACCAGTATATAAATGACTCAGACAATTCTGACAAGCGTGATGTTGTCAAAACTTGTCAGGATGATTTGAACTATCCCTATGGGGAGCGGGAGTACATGTATCTCGGTCACACATACTCCCCCTATATTAGAAGTATTATCACAAAACTGTGCATAGAATCTAATTTTACTCAGGACAGCTTATCAAGAAGTTATAGAGGTAAGAAACCATTAACTAATGTGTGCACACACTGGAACACAAAAGCAAAACGTTAAGCATGTAATAATATATTGTAACCTGCCGGAAATTTAAAGTGCCCGCAAAAGCTTTGAAGAAAAATATATTAAGTTTGCCACTGCTTATGACAAGCATCGCTATAATAGAATGGTCTCTCAAATACTAGCTGTAGAACTTTATAGAGTCATCAACTGTATATATTCCTATATATTTAAAAAAAACTGTGTATAATGCCATAAATGCTAACTCGGTGCTGACATAATTGTATCCTTACATTAGTCAATAAAGGCTTTATCAAATAGCGTGTAGTCCCTGCCGTAGCTCAGACTGCCTAGATATACTAATTACGATATACCGGTAAATAATTTAGTATGACACTGGCACTGCCTATGGCTATACCGTATATATATATATATAGACCTATATAGACCAGAGGAGGAAGTAAGCGCCCTGACGGCTGGAGGGAAAACAATGCATAACTGGTTCTCTGTGCTGTGTGTGACATGGCACAGGGAACCAAATGAAGCCTTCAGCAGCACACTACTGACCCCTTTTGATAGTCATAGGAACTAAATTTGCATACAAGTTCTATGAGGCAGGGCCAGCAGATACTTCATATGTGTAGTTGGACGTATATATTATTTTTATCCAAATGCATTGTGTCTCCGCTGAGTCTCCGGTCTGCTTATTAGACATTACACATCTGGCTATTAACTTCCAGCAACATGTTGAATATACCCCCACTGATAAGTGTGTAGGACATGTTCAAAGCTAGCTAACTTTTGGGCTTCAGAAGACCAAAAGTCATGTAAGATTTCTGCATCTGTTTAAGCTTACACATCTTCAAACTTATACCAGGAAGATGGAAGAGTCCCTAAAAATAGTGTGACTGCACCAATAGAATAACTGCCATATCTAGTACTGTTGCAGTATGAGGTTATTTTGCATGACCTGTTATGGTTAAGTCCATGGGACCTAGACGCTTTAGTTCTCTTTTTCTCCAACCCTTGTCAGGTCGCTTCACACCTCCTCTGTATATAGACTATGTCTATGTGATACTATGTCTACTACCGGTATTTTAAACTATCTATAAATACAGCAATGCAGTGCCACTGCCAGTAAAAGTATAGCATTGTCAATACTAGTGGGAACTCGGCTACTGCCATTAGCCTAGGCCTACTTATGTGACATTTTCAATTTTGTCTTTTGGAAGTTTCATGACTCATAGTAGGGTGTTCCACACCTCGCGCAACTCGCGTACGTTTGATCGCGAGCTGCTGTTTTTTGTCTTTCCAACATCATTAGAGTAAGTTCTAGTGGCTACTTTTTCACAATTCAAAAGGCTATGGAATCGCCAAAATGTCTATTTTCACACCCACCAATATGCAGTGTTCAGCATTTCTGGTTGTGATGCTATGACATGAAATGTAAAGTAAAGTTGTGTCAAATTTGGAGGTAGCTGGCGGCCTGCACTGCTGCCAAGCCCCCATACTACCTACCCTCACTCAACCAGCTGGGCTGCATTAGCTTTGCATCCATTAGTTAATCTCAGTTTTCCAGCATGCTCTATACATGTTTGTGGTCATTTAAACACGTGTGCTGAATTTCTACTACAAATAGTTCCGAAAATATAGGTGTTTTTGAACAAAATTACCAAATCTCAGCACAACCCCCTACCCATATAATTTCTGCCCAAAGTATACTTTATTACCACATATTTTAGGTATCCAAATGTGTGTTTAGGTTAGCTGAAAGTCAAAAATTGAAGATAGCCCAGGGTAAAATATGGATGCACCTCTGTTTTAGTATTGAGAATCACAGTGTCATGACAGATATGTGGCCTTCATCTGAAAGCTCTGAATGTAAGAAGAAGAACAAAAAAAGAATTATGTCAATCGGACAATTATTAAGCGTAACAGACCCATTTGAATACGGAAAAGTATTGGGCTAATTAGGCTTATTTCGTGCCTATCAATTAATTATTAAATTGATAACAAATGGGCTTTGACTTTCACTATTCTCTATACTTTTCCGTATTCAAATGGGTCTGTAACGCTTAATAATAATATTATAATTGTCCGATTGACATAATTCTTTTTTTGTTCTCCCTCTTACATAAAGAGCTTTCAGGTAAATGCCAAAGATCTGATATGACACTGTTATTCTATTTTCGATGAAACAGGGTGTGACACCCTACTCATAGTATGAGTATGACACTGACTTTGTGGAGTTTGTAAATGTAACTTTGTTGCTGTGTCACTGTGGCCGGCGCAGACACTCTGTTGACTGTGAGTTTACCTGTCTTCCGAACGGAGGCATTCGAATATGACATCAAACGATGTGTTGGGGACAACATCTCTCAATGTTCCTGCGTTCACTGTTGATAGGAGGGTCTTTAAATCTTGCAAACTAGCGACTTTATCAGCAGAATTGGGCAGAGCATCTAGAGCGGCGGCAATTTCCATGGAGGCTGCCATCTTGAATGTTGGTTCACTGCAGGTGCATCAGATGGCAGTACTTCTGCTTTTCTGATGTGTTCGTCAAATAATCTCCATATAATTATTCTCATGATGTAGAAATTATCTAACAATGACATAAAGCCATAAGCGTTTACTAAATATAATTTATATTATGTAAAAAAGAGGAATATCGAGCTATCCCAAAATCTTGGTTTTAAGCGCACCTGCATGTCGTTTATTTTCTCGTGCAAGTTAACGCGCTCCGAGACTTCGTTACCTTGGAAACCGCTTCATTCCCATCGATCGATGGCTTATGCCTTATATCTTATATTTTGATATTTTTCTTCTCTAATCGTTTCATTGATATCATGGAATGTCATCTACGATACAATTGTAAAATTGTAGTGTAGCATTTAGGGCTTGTCCGGTCACGGTAGCCGATGTAAACAGCGTGTAACAACAGTCAACTCGAGAGTTCTCCTTTTATCGCTCATATAAACCACCGAAGATGGCCACGGTGGAGGAGGCAGTGCCCGTGAGGGTTGTTCCCAGTGGTAAAGTCTACCGTCAGATGTTCGATGCTGAGGTGAGTCTAGGTCTGATATGTTTGACACAATTAAAGGATCAAGTCTGCGCTAAAACATGTCTGACATTCTGGACAAAATCACTTTAAATTAAAACAAACAGACAAATCCCCTCCAAGTTCAAGTTCCAACTCCAACTTGTCCAAGACTCAAGACTCAAGACTTGGCAAGAGTGCAAGACCATGTCCATGGCAAGCCCAAGAGGGATTCCACCATGCCGTCAAATTGCATCATGCAGCCTGTCACTATCCCTGACTGGCAGTGCCAGTCAGGGATAGTGTCACTCTGCGGATGTCATACACTGAGTCAGTCATTCACTCTGGCATAAAAACGGGATCTGTCAAATCATCCGATTTGAAAAAAATGGTTAGGATATCAAGGTGGTCCCCCCGGGTGGTCCCTCCCCTGTTGTAAAAAAAAAAGAAGACCACTCCCTAAGCCTAAGGCCAATATATCCAATCAATCATTCCAATAGACAATATTTCCAATAAGCATTACTACCATTAGGCCCAAAAAATGAAGAAGTTGTGTTTAGGTATTAACATGGCCCAAAAAAAATAGAGTAGGTAGATCTAGGTCGATATATATTTTTTTTTAACCAAATTTTTTTTAAGGATTTTGAGACAAAATTCCTCGCATTTCCCTATAATTTTCGGAAAAAATATATTTCAGGAAAAAAAAGTGTTTTTTGGTAGAAAAAAACTGAAAAATGCCTGCCAAAAAAATTAAAAATAAATTGGGTAGGGCCAAAAAAATTGGGTCGCTAGGGATACCTGAACACAACTTCTTTTTTTTGGCCTTATAACTAATATAATTGAAGGGGGTGGTTGGTGGTTTTGCCTTTTTTTTTGGGGGGGGGGCAGTAAACAAATAACGTTATACACCATTTTATAACGTTATATGTCAACGTTTTTCTAAGGCTCTTTAGTATGACATAACGTTATGTAAAGTTTAAAACGTTATTTTGACGTAAAATAACGTTATTTTTGTTAGCTGGGGGGGGGGGGGCGAATTTCGATCTAGGATTGCAGTGAATACAATAGCCGACCCTGTGCAAGGATGAACACACTAAATCTGACACTTAGGGAGTGCTCATTTTTTAACCACAGGGGGGGGGGGGGCGGTGAGATTTCGCGCGGAGCGCGCGAAATTTTTTCACCCCCCCCCTAGAGGGGTTGAAATTTTTTACCCCCCCCCGGCAGGCCGAAAATCGCGCGCGTTCGCGCCCCTTTGTAGCATAGTAACGCGCGGGCTTTTTCCCTAAAAACAGGTTGAATTTTTTTCACCCCCCCCAAGAGGGGTCTAAATTTTTTACCCCCCCCCCCGGTCAAGGGGTCCAAATTTTTTACCCCCCCCCCCCAAATCCACCACCCCCCCCCCCTGTTGTCAAAAAATGAGCACTCCCTTAGATAAACACTCTTAACACAATCAGCCCTTCAACTAGAGCTGATTCTTACTGGATATTAGAATGTACATAAAATGCAGACCTCACAAAGACAATGCAAATGAAGCAAAGAGCTCCCTGAGGAGCACATTAAAGTATTTATAACATATGTCATTACTAATGTTGTTCTACTCAAAATACCACTGCTTTATGACCATCTGCTGCCTGTGACATTGACGAAAGGAAAAGCATCCGTAATAAAAGCTGATGACGTTTCATTAAAAAAACACATTAAAAAAAACTACAAATATTAGTTAGAGCAATGGATAACCCAGGAGACTTAATTCTTCCAGGTCCAACTAGTTCGTGCACTTGAGAAGAGGGAGTCAACTCTGCTGCTGAAGCAGTCAACTAAAGATGAGCTTGCGAAGCCAACTAGTGGGATCCCGATTGTCCGTCAGTCCAGGGCCTTCACTGGTACCGGGATCCTCGATGAGCGACAGAAGACGTGGGTGGAAGGGTTCCCAAATGAACCTCATGTTGAGAACCCCATCGTCTATAAGTAAGTGGTGATACCTGGTAGTAATAATTTTCTCACAAAAAAAAGAGCAAATCTTGAATAAAGATAATCTTTTCATGGCATTTTAAGATGGCAATGTATAAGAAAAGAGTTTCTGCCACATGCCACTTTATGACAAAAGCTGTCCTTTAATAACATGTGGGATTTATTACAATCATAATGTGTTAAGGATATTTAATCATGCCTAATTGTATTCGATGTCAATCATAACATGGAAGTGCTATATCCAATATTGTAAGTAATTGTGTCCTCATTAAAAAAACACCTTCTGTTAGTCAATGGAAACAAAATATAATCTTATATTGCTTTATGTTTGCTGAAATAGCAGAATAGAAGCCCATCAAATGCACAAACTTGACCTTAAAACTTACTTTATTTTCATTAATAGGTTTATGTCTGAGGAACAGCACGGTAACGACTCCGCACCGGGCTGTGCCGTAGAAAGCAATGAAGTCCGGGGTCTTCCCGATGTCCTGAGTGAGTTCTTTTTTCGTCGCCAGCTGTTCCAACATGTGTTTAATATCTAAAGGAATGCAAATATCCAGCTAGCTTTCTGTTATAATGCAGTATACTTTTGTAACGGTCGCTGAAAAGTCATCTGGAGAAAGCGGGATTCGAACCCACAACCTTCTGACTCATGAGCCAGTGCTCTACCACTGAGCTACATCCCCATCTGACATCTTAACCGCACCGTACGTTACTGGATCGATATGGTCCTTATATAGGGGTGTAGGATTACCCAAGTGATACCTCCCTGCGGATTTATCACCAAGGTGCGAGTAATCCGTGCCCCTACACTTTCTTAGGTTTCTTAGCCTTAGTGATGCCCTATTATGCCACAAAAATTATGTTTTGTACAAAATAAATTACTAACTCCAATTATTCAAATCCCTCAACAGCACCAGCAAAAGTTGGGTCCGACATCATTGAAAGGATTGGGAAGAGCAGAGAACAAAGGTGAGGAACATATGCAATTGATTTATAATTCTCTAAAACTAATTCATTTGTAAAGACCCGATACAAAATAGCAACCAAATTATGTATGATGGTTGTATTTTTATACCACATTCTTCTTCTATTTATCCGTCAGACATGAGGGTGCCATTGAAGACTTGCATCAAGAGCTCGGAGTCACCAACCAGGTAAGTTTTAGGGCGTGTGGTCATAACCGTTTGTTATATGTGCAACTTGTACGCTCGTATACCCCATCTGGTTTGACAATAAAAGAGAATTTCCTGACAAAAGTTTGAAAGAATTGAAACATTTAGGAATCTTAATACTTAAAAATCTTTGGTTCACTGATAATTTGTATGGAGCAACAAACTCCTTGAATTTTAGGTAATACATTCTTTTTCCTAGATCATTATTATCATTAATTATTATTTTTTATTATTATCATTATTATTATTTTTTTTTTGGGGGGGGGGGGGAGATTTCGCAAAAGCAAAGGGGGGGGGGGGTCGAGATTACTTTACCATCAGCTCATAATAGGTGACTCGGTCCTTTTAAACAAGGCTTAATAATTTCATGAATGAGCCAGAAAAGCTTTTGTAAGCGCTATCGTTGACCCTGCTCCATTGTGTGTGTGCTGCAGGAGCTGGAGCCGCGCATCCAGGCGGCCGGACAGCAGCTGTTGGAGCAGCTGCACGAGGACGACCAGCAGATAGAGCACATCATGGATCGTATCAGGGAGGACCAGGTCTGTAACTCACTAACCCGTTAAGGATCGCATGTCGCTAAAAGGTGACATTTGTCGTCATGACCCACCAATGCAGCCCCGGCGAGTAACTCGCCGGGGATGCGTTGGTGCATCATGCCGACCCTTCGGGAGTGTATCAACCCTGTAGAGTTGGCATGATGCTTAAATGCAGCCCTGGCGAGTTACTCGCCAGGCTGCATTCATGCATCATGACGACCATGGCATTAATGCATTATGTCACACTTTAAGGGTTAAAGTGACCAATAGTGGCTATATATATGCTGATGAGTGACTCACTGTCACTGCGTTGGTGCATCGTGGCGATATTAGGACATAGTTCAAGAACGCACCATGCTGCCCCTAAAGGAGACGTTTGTTGGTGTTACCAATAATCCGATGGTGGGTGAGGTAATATCCCTCTTGCCCACAGTCTAAAGCACATATAAACCCTGTAGGACGGACTACTTTAAATAGCCAGGCTACTTCGAACACCCCGAAAATAAAATGATAAATTCACATTTCTCTTTGTGAAATATACATCACTATTTTTTTTTAAATACATTTCATTTCATAGTCCATGTAATTTTTATGGAAAAAATGCATCCATTTAAAGATATCCTTGAATGACTGTTCATCAGGGAATCCAAAATGGCCGCCATCCTGGAATAAAAAGAATGGTAACCCAGCAACATAGCCCTGTACAAAGCAAATTTTCACTATACTATGATGAATCCAGTATGCATGCCTAATTAGATGAGCAACACACTAACAAATAATATGTTTAAAAAGAGATGAATTCAGGTAAATTGTCTATGGACTATTTAGACATTCAATATAAGTTTTTGTCTTTTTCTCAAATTTCCCGGCAAATTTGAAAGCTAGCGGGAGTACTATGCCAAGTCTCCTTATTTAGTTTTTTTTACAAATCAAAATAATTTTTCACATTTAGGTAGTTAATTCTGTTGTCAACGTCCTCTGTGTTAAAATCAGCTGTGTTTGTAAATAATTTTTAGTTCAGCATCTAGCTTGATGATAGAAAACAATAAAAATTGATGATTCGTTCTGGCAATGATTGTTTGCGTGCAGCCTACTTCATGTAAGCCTGGATAAGCGGTCTCACATCTATTTAAATTACCGTAAACCTTGGTATGACTCAATTTTTAGGGGATTTTTTCCCATATCATATCAAGTTGGCGTAAAGCTTTTTATCCAGGAAAAATATCAATATGTGTGAAGTGTCATTTTATGAAGCATAAATGAAATACCGCAAAACCCCGCCTTTAAGACGAGCTGATTTTGGAATTTATTTTCCCTAACTAGGGAGTCGCCTTGAAGGTGGGGTTTTCTTATATAGGATTAAAGAGAACAAAATTCTAAAGTTTTTTCTTATTCAAGGGGTCGTCTTAAAGGTGGGGTTGTCTTAAAGGAGGGGTTTTACAGTAAATAAATGAATTTGTCAAAACTTGTCAGGACCTGGTGCGGTACACACTGGACGACCTGCGCTCGCTGTGGGAGGAGGCGTCCGCACACTCCATCCACCGCCAGGCGCTCATCAACCAGATAGACCAGGAACTGTCCGAGATGGAGACCGAGCGCATGCTAAAGGTAACTATAGCAATCTGCATCCCATGTAGTAAATGGGTATTAAATCTATATTCTATTTGTTTGAATTTCCTTTCTACTTTCAAGCCTATGTTATTTATAACGTTTTCCTCTATTGGTAACTCATTGCACTATATCAACTGCGGGGCATATATCTTCTCTCATAACCAATGCTTATAGATGTTCACTTCACCATTGACTTATTTCAAATGGTTCATCATATATTTTCTTATTGCCTTGTAGGTCCGTGACATCTTCCAGTCGTATGCTAAGATGCTGGAGAAGATCGCCCACCTCATGCCACCCGACCTCCAGCGGCTCCTGGATAAGGAGTCTCAGGTAGGACTTTTTTTGCAGCAGTTGCCAAGTGGTAGAATGTCTGCTTCCCATGCAGTAGGTCGGCAGTTCAAACCCCGGCCTGGGCTAGAAAACTCATTGACAAAAGGACTTAGTCCATTAAATATCGTGAGAAACAAGAATATCCACCTGCCCTGAGGACATGGACCATTGTGTCAATTAGATGTCTTATCGGTACGGCCCCTGTCGTGCTGATTAGAGGTCTTATCGGCACGATATCATCCTGTAGATATAATCACCTATGGTATCTATCCCTGCAAAGTGCCATATGCATTATTGAAAAAGATAAAAATATAAAAATTAGCCACCTGAAAAGCATTGATTCATATTTGTAAATACCATATGTATAATAATTTCCAGATCAGGAATTCTATTTTCAATCTATTTTCTGCTATTTCAGTTGATAAACCAGACAGTGCTCAGTAACCGGCGTGCGTACGCTGACCTGTACTCGCGGCTGATGATGGCTGACATAGAGCGGGAGAAGCGGCTTCACACCCAGTGGGAGACCCGTGTGGAGGACTGGGCACGCATCCACACCGACGCTGCCATCGGCATCTTCAAGTAAGTTTTATTGTTTTCTCTTTACTCACCAATCATTTATCATTTTTCCAGGAAATTTTAATTAAGTGGCTTTTTTTAATAATACAATCAATTGTTAACCATTGAGCACAGAAATGTTGATTTTTTTATATGTAACTACTGGGTGGTATGCAGGTGTATTTTTGATTACGGATAAGGAATGATCCAAAACATGAAACAGTAAACAAAATACAATTCTTCATGTAGGATTTTATGTTTAGGTGGAGGGGTAATATAGTGATTAATTTATCAATTTATTTATTCTCTATTTTTATCCAAACAAATTTTAAAAAAACCGATTCAATATTTTTGATGATAATCATTCACTTTTCTTTCCTTGGCTCTCCCCTTCAGGAAGTTCATGGAGAGTGAGGAGGTAGTGAACCCGTCCGGTGCCAGCGTGGTACTAGAGCACATGAGGACAGACCAGGCAGACCTCAACCAGCGCCGCCTCGACCTCATCGACTCGCTCAAGTAAGGCCACTTAAAATTGATTATCAGCTTTGCGGACACCGCGCGCATCCTCTAAAAAGGGCCGCATCAGTCCTTTTTTTCACTTTTTAAGAAAAAAAAGGCCAAAAAAGGGCGCATCTAAAAAAATTCAGAAGACATGCTGCAAAAATATCAATATCTCAGCTGATAATAGGGGTAGAAACATAGTTTAAAGGGCATTTTAGACCTTATTTATATGTGCAGACCATCAATTTATGCAAAAGAAAGAAAAAAGGCCCTCCCGCACCCCCTAGAAAAAGTGTATCAAAAAAAAAAAGCCTCCCTCCCTCACCGATTTTTTCCAAAAAGTGTCCTCAAAGCTGATAATCAATTTTAAGTGGCCTAAGTACATATACAAGAAAGCCTGAAGCGCAGACTGACAACCTTTCTGCAGCCACCTTTGTGAAATGACAAAAATACCGCAAATAATTTGGCAAAATATTCAAATAAGACATTAACACCTTGAATTATGTGCTTTTCAGAGACCTGAAGCCGCCAACATCTACAAAGACATCAGTGTACCACTGGAACCAACAAGTCATGGACGTCTCCAAGGAAATAGGTGAGTGTCTTTATACAACTGTCCAATACTGTAGATAGAATAAACACTTTATAACTTTCAAACTCAATTGGAATTCTTCTTTAATAAGTATCCATTCCAGTTTTATTTTTAAAGATTTCAGATTTTTTCAATCTCACCGGTTTAAAAAGGTTAGATATGAATTATATCAAACCAGATCTTCATTTTCATTAATAACTGTTCTCCTTTCAGATACCCTAAACCAAGAGTATTTCACCAAGTTGTATAGGGAGTATGAAAAGGTGTGTCAAAGCTGTCTTACCGAGGTCGACAAAGTCAAGGTAGGCACTTAAGCTTCGTTTCAATACCTTTGCAAATATAATTCTCCACAAATAGCGCCTCAAAATAATTGGTATTTCAACATGTTGGTTCTACCCTAGGATTGGATTCATCTCAAAATAGAATAAAATACCACAGAACTAGGATATATTATCTAACATTCAATTAAACTTTGAACTATACATTTCAGGCTGACTTGATATCGCGGGGTATCTGCACAGAGATTAAAGCCAAGGAGGTCGTCCACAACCAGTGCCTCCCCCTAGTAGGGGAACAGCAAACCAAGTTTGAGAAGGCCCTGGAAGAAATGGATGTAAGTTGGAAGAGAAAATTCAAATCTGACAGGTTCAAAATCTGAATGGCCGAGCACAATCAAAGCAGCATGCTTACTTAACTTAGCAATATTTCTCCTAATAAAATACGTTAATTATAAACTCAAAATCATCCACAGATACGCAAATGATAAAAATCTAATCACGTCCATTAAAGATATTTATGAAGCTGGTGAGTTTTTTAAGAAATCAATGTTACCAATACCGATTTTTACTGTAAAACCTAACCACATTCTTTACTCCTCCACCCCCTACCCCCATACAGAAGTCGCTGGAGTCGCATAATGCCTATCTGCTGGAGCAGCTCAAGTCGCTGTTCAAGTTCTGTCAGGGCTCGGCTCATCTGTGGGACGTGCACGAGATCGGGTTGGCGCGTCAGGAGCGGGTGTTGCAGGAGAAACTAGACTCTTGCAGACAGGCCCACGACAACCAGAACCAGGTAGGTACCAGTGTTTCAATATGGGGTACATATTATATAGGGTTGAAGCTATAGACGCTGATCCACTACTGTGAATTTGTTGCGACTGTACCCATACGAGAGAGGCTTGCGAGTCCACTTGCAAAAATCTTTTAGATTTTTGTGAGTACTGTCCCATGCCGCTCGTTACTCGCGGTGACATTGTCACAGGGCTCTCAACAGGTGATCGTTCTGTCTGTGTGTACTCGCACAAGTGTGACTCGCAGAAAAATCGGAGCCAATTCGCGGCAGCTAATCACCTGCATATGTTGATTTCAGTGAAAATGTTAGAGATACTTTCGACCTGAAAATATTAGAGATAGATTGACAAATATTTCTTTAACACACTGTGTACTTATAACGTCTACTGCGGTAGTTGTCTCAATGTCTGATACTGAGGTCTCATGTTTTATTCTGAATGTTTGCAGGAGAAGGAGGGTCAGTTGGACATCGTGATGGACAGGATGCGGCAGGACGCGTCAGAACAGGCGCTCAACGATAGCCTGAAGGAAGCCCTAGAGAGCCTCAACAAGATACGGGACGGGTGAGTGTTAGACAGATGTAAGGAGGCCTAGAGAGCCTCAACAATACGGGACGGGTGAGTGTTAGACAGATGTAAGGAGGCCCTAGAGAGCCTCAACAAGATACGGGACAGGTGAGTGTTAGACATATGTAAGGAGGCCCTAGAGAGCCTCAACAAGATACTGGACAGGTGAGTGTTAGACAGATGTAAGGAGGCCTAGAGAGCCTCAACAGGATACAGGATGGGTGAGTGTTATACAGAAGTAAGGAGGCCCTAGAGAGCCTCAATAAGATACTGGACAGGTGAGCGTTAGACGCAAATACGGGATAGCTCTCCCAGGTGAGAAGACAAACGTTTAGATCTTAATCTTAAATCTTAATCAAGTGTCTTAAAATCTGGCCGGGCTGTTTTGTTTTGACACACTTTCATCCACCTAGTGTCACCTACCCAAACTATGCTACCTGAGGTTTGCCTTTATAGTGTATACCCTACACCCAGATCAGACAACATGTACATCTAAAAGGAAAGAAAAAGAAAGAAACAAATGGGGGTTGGGGGGCAGAGCCCCCCATTACATACTAATATCACACATTGGGCTTACTACTGTATTCCGACTATATTACCTGTACATGTTTACCTGTATGAGGAAGGTGGCGCCCTCTATTTGGAAATTGAGATACCAAAGTTAAGACAAGAAAGACATCTTAATAATGCAATTAAGATAACGCTCTAAACGTTTGTCCTCTTACCTGGGAGAGCTAACCCTGGCGTGCGTGTTAGACAGATGTAAGGAGGCCCTAGAGAGCCTCAACAAGATACGGGACGGGTGAGTGTTAGACAGATGTAAGGAGGCCCTAGAGAGCCTCAACAAGATACGGGACAGGTGAGTGTTAGACAGATGTAAGGAGGCCACAGAGAGCCTCAACAATACGGGACGGGTGAGTGTTAGACAGATGTAAGGAGGCCCTAGAGAGCCTCAACAATACGGGACGGGTGAGTGTTAGACAGATGTAAGGAGGCCACAGAGAGCCTCAACAAGATACGGGACGGGTGAGTGTTAGACAGCTGTAAGGAGGCCCTAGACCGTATCAACAAGATACGGGATGGGTGAGTGGCAGAGTCCAACATAGGGGACAGAGCTTTAACTAAAGCCTGTGAAACTATATTGACCCTTGAAGTTTGAACATCCCTGTCACCTAATCAGCTGCAAGTGCATCTTTAATATCAAACATCTCAATATCTTTTTCACCCACTATTCCAGGTATGAAGAGTTCCATGGTCAGCAGCTGGACATTGTGGCCACCTACCCCAGCATGGTGACCACCGAGGTCACCAGCTTCGACAAAGCCGTCTGTAAGTTCTACTCTGTAGACAGGAGACATCCAGATGTAAGTTTTATATATTTACTTTTAAATGTGTGTTTTGTTGTGTTTTCTTTCCTTGTTCTATTATAAAATCGATGAGCTTGAAATTTGTTCTGGATTTGAGAGAGCTAATCAGGGTTGATTTATTTGTTCACTGATTCTAATCCTAATACGATAACAATTTTTGGAAGATATTTTGTTGATTGGTAGTGTATGATTATTAACTTTAAAGTAAGGAATAATATGTACATGTAGGAGTAAATAATTGCGGGTCTTCCGCAGTAACAGATAGGCTATTCTGATATTTCGAGTGTAACAGAGATAACATAAAGCAAAATGAGGCTTAGGTTCAATCAGATTGATACCATGGAAACTGTGCCCAAATTACTCACACACACCATACTACTACCAGGTATGAAATAACAATTTAATAAATATGTAAAGCAGGTGGGGGGGGGGGGGGGGAGATTCGTGTGTGATTCTGTAACAGTGGTAACCATGCGGTGATTGCCGGGGTGATTGGCTTTACTGTAAATTCTCAAGTAGAAGCCACAACCTCAGATTATATTTGATACCAAAACTGCATACTTTTATATGAGTGTTTTGAGATGACTAAAAACGCCATATTCAGATCCCCTTATTACGTCGAATGCGGTTTATGGTTTGTCAAATTGGGGGGCACCGCCTATGTGTGGGTTAGGCTTATACGCGAGAACTTAGGGTAGGCTACAAGTTAAAATGCTGGTGTTTTATGTCCACTTTAACCCCATGTTGTATGTCATTAACCCTGGTGTGTGGTGTGGTGTGTTTAACCCTTACAGCAGGTGAAGGCCGACCTGGAGGAGGAGGAGGAGCGCCGCCTACTGGAGGAAGGCGACGACGAGGTCAGACATAAACTTCCAGGCTCAACCTTAAATTTACCCCTCGAGCACCCAAAAAAATAAGAAATTATAGAAACACAAAAAAAACACACAAAAGAAAACACACACAAAAATCACAAAAAACACACAATAAAACAACTACGTGGGATAACTACCCTTTAATCCACTGAGTCCCGACCCCTACTGTATTCTTCCCAGAAGATAAAGCATGAATTCTTATATTGAATACTTGAGTATATAGTGGCATGCTCTAGCTCCTTGGTTTTACACTGATATACTGTCTGACTGCTTCATTAAGCTGCATATGTTTAATTTGCACGTAGCTTTAGAGTTCTAATTTTTTGGTTTTGAGTTATGGGTTTGCTGTATACTTACATAAGTATGTGCTAATAAGTGATGTGCATCTAAAAGAGCTGTATCTGCATTTTACAGTGTTAACATAACAAAATTAACTTCATAGACAAATTTATGGAAGCCAAATTCGTTCAATGTAGTTGAAAATATATTATAATTGGTTTTAATTCTATTAATTTTTATAATTCTTTCTTTCAAATGTATTTTTATTTAAAAACATGTTCCTTCTCTAGGATGAGAAGAAGGAAGACACAAAGGGCAAGAAAAAGAAAAAGGCAACGGGAGGCGACACGTACCGCTCTGATCAGGTAAGGAGTCTGTTACCATTACTCATCACTAATACAACGACCCAGACTGGGGCCCGGTCAGTATACAACAGACCGGGAGTAGCGGCCATGTTTTGATGACGCGCGGTCAGCGGCCCAGGTGCATGACCCTCACTGGTGTCCTATGCCTCAGACCACCCTCCTGTGATAGCTCTGCTCTGCTTTAGTACATTTCCTATGAACAAAAAGTGTAAAAGTATATGCATATTCATGAGCAGTTGCGACCAGAGGAGAAGGTCACCAGATTCAGCTAACCCCTGTCTCTAGAATAGAGACTGGGTCCCAGTCTGCCAATGACTCGCATTCATATCCGCAAAAGTTGGGCTTTCGCGACTGGCCACCAGAGGGCATCAGTGGTCCTGTACATACATGTACCAGCACGCCCCAGGTGTACGTGTTACGGTGGGTGGGACAGTCCAACTTGTGTACTTGAAATTATGTACTCTTCTATTTTTTTTCCAAATAGGGAATATTTCCATCCATCTCTTTCAGAAATATTCCTGCCAGACTCTGCGGAATAGTTGATAAGCTTTTTTAAAAATATATTAATCAATGTAATTAAGATGTTTGATAAGATAATAATAAGACCAGAACATTTAGTTTTCAGCTCTCCTATTGTAGGGACGACTTTAAAGATGGGATATGTTGTCTTAAAGCAAAAATTAGTCGTCATGTAACCGCTGATTAATTCACCAGTACTGCACTGATGCATCATGCCGACCCTGAAGGAATGTATCAACCCTAAATTGTCGGAAAGATGCATTCATGCGGTCCTGGCGAGTAGACACGCATTAATCATGCGTCATGGTCGCAAAGGGAATAGTTTTATGCGGCCCTAAGAGCGTTAAAGAAGAAATTACTGTAAGCACATGTAATAGCATCATTAAATAATGGCTGAAAAGGGTCATTTACATATAAGATTACATCCTGTATTGTTAGAAAAAGTATGGAAAGGGCACATATGGAAAGGTAAGTTGATTAAACATGAAGATAATAAATATTAAAATAAACTATATTTCAAAATCGTGTGTGCTTTAGCTAAAACCCGCGGTGACTGCTTAAAATCATTGTCCGAGTTAAAAATGGTATCTAAAGTAAAATCAAAATTCTTGCTGGTGTCTCTGTGTGAAAACAAGTGAACTTGTGCTTCTCTGCTATTGACATAATCATTCACAAAAAGGGCGTTAAATCTGATGATAATTTTGTATTTTGTTAATCATTGTCCTACATAAAAGTTTAAAACATTAAGCTTTTTCAATTAATACATAATATAACGAGTGTGTAACACAGCTCAACTAAGATGTATAAATGAAATAAACCAATAAGATACAGGGTGTGGTATGGTTGAAAACAGTTTTCAGCTGAAATAAATATTTTGTAAAATAAGAAAAATAAACAAATAAGAATAATAAACAAAGCTTTGTTAATAACAGAAATACCATTATCAAAGAAGGATTCAAAATGTTCAACTGATATTTCCTTTTGATATACCATATTTCATAATTTTGTAAAATACTAAAGCCTATTAGACACCAATACAACCTTTTATAGAAAGGCTAACTGGACCCTGTTAGAACAGCAGATATGTACAATACGCAGCACAATGACAGAGTGTACAGAAATGTGTCTGGTATGGGCCAATTCTTTAATACCAGGAAGTATGCGGCTAACAGACCGTGCTCTCTCACCCCTGTTATAACACACTCCACGAGCACTCTGTCTCGGCATATGTTTACTGTTTCTTCACACATTATTAGGTCATTTTTAAACATTTACAAAAATGCTTGTCACCCTTTATAGGGGGAACGGGCGGTGGGTGGGGTGGGGGGGGGGGGGGTGAAGTGTAGTTTTAGTTTCTCTCGACTCCCTCCCCATAGATTTATCTTAACGTGCGATTTTCTTTTTGCTCAAAAATAATTTTTAAAAAACTGCCCCGCCCACACATTGTCGAATGCAATTTTGCTCCACTCCCACCAACTCTACCAAGAATCCCCTGCTTTAAAATTATTACCACTGCATTGGATAATAACTTTGTAAGTGTCAGCTGGTTGTCCGATTTAAACGTTGGACTTGAATTGATAATAGCCACAACATTGCTTTGTTGAGAGACATAATGATATGCTTGAGGTTTATATTTAACCATTTTCTTTTTTTTTCACTGACCAGGAATTCCTGCAATTCATGATTTCGTAGCAAAAGGAAATACACACTCATTACAGCTCATACTTTCATGTGGATACAATTCATTATTCTAGCAAAGTCACATGACTCACTCTATAGATAATATGGATTATTTTAAATACCACTATTTAAGGTAATTATACAGACCTTGCACATGCGGAGAGGTTATTTTGATAGTGATAGTGGGAAATTCGTTTGGTAATTCAATTATTCATACAATCAGATTAATGACGAAATGATGAGACAATCAAATCTAATCTTACCTACCATGCGACTTTGACAAGTCTAGGAGCGGTAGATTGGAGCGGTAGCTTGGGTCATATGGAATTTAGTATTTGCAGGGACCGCATGCCCCGTGCCCTCTCGCCACACGAGACAATGACATATTACTGCCATAGCATATTCGACATAATAAGCGAACATGCTGTAACAAACACGTACCCTTCTCTTTTTTAAATAAATTGATAGAATTAATAAAGGGGATAAAAAGTTGTTAGTCGTCAATCAAACATTCTAAACTACTAGATGAAGGCTGCAGATATTTGTCATGTCAGTATTAACTTTTTTATGTCAAGAATTAAGATGGGTCTGTAAAATATAGTAGTAAATTTAAGGCCTATGTTATGTGACGGAGAGACACATACATACAGAGGCACTATTTGCTGTCCTAGTTGAGACTCTTCCTGTTGACGAATTCAACTTCACATGTCGGTAAACACAAGCTACCTTAGCAAAGGGAAGTTCCCCTTCCTAAATATATACCTCCCATATTTGGTGGGAACTATTAAAAGGCAGTCAAAGAAACCGCTGCTAAGCTGTCCAGTAGCCAAGTATTTAACTGCTCACCAGTATTTGACAAAATGAAAATAGTGGGTGGGTGTGGGAGGGGGGGGGGGGGTGCGATTGTTAGGGCAGGCCAAGAACCCTCCTCCAATTATCAATTCCATGTATCTATATAGATGCAGTTATGTTAACACCGCATATATATATCACCCAAAATGGGAGCGTACATTACCGTGAGAAGGGTCATAGAGCAATGCATTGTGTTGACAAAGACTTTGTGAAAAAGCCAGTTGACCTCCCCACTCCCTCTGCACCCATCAACTACTTAGTTTGTCCCATATCTACCTTTACATGTAGAATCCAGGTACATGTGAATATAGTTCAATGTAATACAATACATGTGTTGAAAGGCTTTGCTGAGGTCAAACACTCTCGGATATTTTAATAGCCCTGTTCCAGGGACTGGAGGAAATTACAGGAATTCAGAGTGTCACAGGAGGTCACCATGTTCAACGCACTATCAACATATAGGCCTGAGTGCACATCTAAGACTATTATCTTTGTGAATTACCCCAAGCATAATGAATTCCAAGTGAACACTGACCTAGATGCCACGGGGCACCATCGCTTGAAAACCCAGGTATATTGAATATGATAAATTTAATACTAGATATTTTTGATACCACAATTCCTGTGATCCTTTTCAACCCTCATAGTGCTTTCATGCATTGGGTCCTTCATCGTCATAACGCTATACGCTATACGCTATTTAGGCTCGTTGGCCCAGTGCTGTATTTAAGAATTATGACGGTCCTACAGATTGACACACTCACACAGAGTGGACATGATACATGAATTGTAAACTCATAAGAGCTGCATTCATGCGCCAAAGGGCATACTGCAGCCCATACAGGGGTCACCCTGATGATCAAAGCTTCTACTTTCAGTTGATAAGCCTAATTTCTACTATGTAACGTCAATACTTATAGTTGGAAGAAAGTGAAGCTTGTATCGTAAAAACATCCTTTCTAATGGGAGTC
Organism: Harmothoe impar; assembly: GCA_947462335.1. Taxonomy (NCBI): domain Eukaryota; kingdom Metazoa; phylum Annelida; class Polychaeta; order Phyllodocida; family Polynoidae; genus Harmothoe; species Harmothoe impar. The sequence continues at coordinate 21,455,986 of OX381713.1, read as the reverse complement.
AATTGAATTCCATCTCTGAAAATGAAGGAGTAATCAAGGAGTCAGTCATAGTGTATAGTATGTAGGGCGTAGGTCAGGGATGAGGGGATGGGAGGGGTGAGGGTGGTGAGGGCACTAGAAATGGGGTTTGTTCAGTGATGGGTCAACTGAGGGTACAGGTGGGTCTAGTTTGTCCACTATGTAACCACCTACTGGTTCTATTGATATGTAAGGTGCACACTGCACCAGCACATTTTATAGGGAATTCCATATGGAGGTGACAAGTTAACTACCACGGTTCTCTCTCCTAGGATGCTCTGCAGTTTTAGCACGGTGATAGCAGGAGCCTGAGCAGGACTAGGCACTATCAAGACCCTTACTTAAGTTGTTGAAGGAAACCGGATAGGTCTAGGTACCACCAGGATCCTTATTTAACTGTAGCAGGAGTCTGGGCAGGTCTAGCTACCATAAGGACCCTTACTCAGTTGTGAAAACAGTCTGAACAGGACTAGGTACTATCAGGACCCTTCCCTAGATGTGAAACCAGTCTGAACAGCACTAGGTACTATCAGGACCCTTCCCTAGTTGTGGAAGGCGTCTGAACAGGACTAGGTACTATCAGGACCCTTCCCTAGTTGTGCAAGGAGTCTGTGCAGGACTAGGCCCAGCAATGAGATGTATAGAACGTACTGCTTCAGTTGCTACTCTAGTTACAGGTTGCCTTCACTGTTGAAAACTGTTCAAGGTTGATTTATGACCCCTTGAGGCTGTAGGTGATGAGTGGTGGCTACAGGTGTAAGGTCAGGAAATGGCCATTGTACTTCATGTCCGACAGCAGTTGTAATGACCAAAAGCAGCGTTGGTGCAGCTCAAAGTGTTGGTGAACACGTTAAGACTCGACACCCTACTCATAAAGAAGCAAATGCAAGGTTAATGTCTACATCATACTGTTGTGATTATCAACGGGAGCTCTCTTAATGATAATTCTGACAAATTAGTGGCGGGACCCTGTGGGGAATTTCAGAACCTTTAGAAACTCACTAACCCAATCTGGTAGACATTCTCAGAATATTTAGAAACTCACTGACCCCCCCCCCCCCCCCCGGTGTACGTTGGTTCAAGCCAAACTATTGAAAACATTTGATTAAGTTTCCCCAAGAGAGCATTGGACCCTCTACCACAGGGTAAATCGTACCATTGAAAATTAATAAGAGAAGGCGCATTATCCCAGATCCTAATTCAGTGCTTAAATCAAATTTTAAGGCACTTGGCTGCCTGTACCAGGGTGCTTATACAAAACCGGTGCTCTTTTAATACCTGGCGCTATATCGCGACCGTAAGGTACAAATGTGTCATGTTAGGATGGAGGGAGGCGAGGCGTACAGGATCCGGATTAGTGGTTAAACAGAGCACGATAATCCATTAATTACAGGCACAGAGCTGCTATAGGGATTAGGTGGTAGGGGTATGTGCAGACAGAGATTTAACACGTTTTGGATTGTCTTGGCTGCTGTGCGTCTTAGTTAACATACATCCAATGACCAGTTTTGAACTTGTAAAACTACCGTTATTACCTATACATGAAAAATTTATTTCAATAATGATAATTAACATATAAGACCTCCCGTAACAATGATAAAGGGTCAAGAGCCCTTTTTTGACTGTATCGTCTTTTAGAAAATCACCAAGTGAAATAAAATACTTTATAAACTCAAAAAATTACAAAATATGATACAAACTGACAGAGCCTGGAACCGTAGCCACAACTTACGGGTTACAACTTGAATGATGTGCACTGGTGTACGAGGAATAGGGCAGGAGTATATGATAATGAGGGATAGGAAGGATATGAGATGGAAGTAGGAAGGAAGGCCATATAAGGCTATATAGCACTATTACAGTATTATATGAGTATAAGGTTCGGGGGGGGGGGGGTAGAAATGAGGTGAAGGGGGTGGTTTCCTTGACGGCAGCACACGACTAACAAATAGCAGAGAACAAACATGGTAGACAGGGTCACTGGGCTTCTGTACGTGTACAACACGGAAACTACGTGAACGTTGGACGCATCCTTGGACGCATCCACACACTCGTCCCATAAGATCTACGTGAACGTGTAGCAGCCGTGTTAAAATGGGAACTACCCCCCCCCCCTCCCACCCCACAACGTGCAGTTCTGCAGAGTGTCTACACGACAAATTTGCAATAATTGCTAAATTAAAATTCTCATCAATTTGCTGCTCAAATATATGAAAATTGTTTTACATGAAATGTATTGAGAAGATTTTATGCAATTTGATAGTGAGAAAGGTTCAGCGGTTTGCATCCCAAAGACATGGGGGAAACATCTACAGCGGAGTTCCCATTACATGATCTACAGTACACCTCTATACCTTTGAACCAGCACAAATACAGCAGGGCTGGTAACACCTGCAATGTACAGGCCTGAATGTCCCATTGGTAAACTACTATTTTCTTTTCTCTGCTCTGGGAGTCTTTAAAGAAAGAAGTCTTGCTCTCCAACTTGAGTCCACTGAGTCATCCATTGTGTGGCTTTGTCTGTGGGATGTGTATAGTACCAGGGTGTGACATGTTTATACAGAGAATTAGTGCACAGCTTGTATTAAATGGTATTTTCAAATACTTATAGCATTGGCCCAGGGTCAGTGTGCAGCTTATACGTGAGTTTTTGCTGCTATGGCACAGTCACCATAATCAGATCTCTGGTGCGGCTTATAGGATCGGCCCAAAGTCGGGGTGCGGCTTATACGCGAGTTAGGCTTATACGCGAGGTTTTAGGGTATACCAAATGAGCATGGCAGAAGTTTGGAGGAGGGCTATACTATATATTTTAAAAGAATGTTCCTGATAATCTGACACGTCTTTTGTTGGCCCAATTGCTCATTTATCACCAATCTTCACATAAAAACGAAAAAATCTATTAATAAAATGAGTCTCGGTTAATAACGGTAATTTAATGGTTTGATTATCATCCTGAAGTTAGTCATCAGTTACAAAGACTACAGTCTATACTCTAGTTACCTACAGAGATACTCTATACAAGGGCCCCCCACCCACCTCTAAAACTACCTGATACTTTGTGGAAGAAGATATCGATGATACACCCCTTACATTTGGAAATTTACAGAATGGCAGTCTTTCCAACCAATGAAGTAGTACATGTATTTTTTCTTTTTCTTAAGAGGGTCGGAAAGAGATGTTAAGATTTACATCTAATTAAAGGGGCATCTGTTTTGTAAAAATACTTAAACCGCTAAGGACGGCATGATGCTATTTTGCTGTATACAGCACTGCAAACTACTCACATATAATTTGCATCAAAGCAGTATGCTGCTATGGACACTGACGAGATTTACAATGAAACACACAAAAGGGGGAACAAATGGAGGATTCTATTCAAGTCGGTGGGAAACCCTGCGATATCAGAGTGTATATATAACGGGTAAATCTGTGCCCATTGTTAAGCCTTAGGAGCCATCGAGTACCCCCTAATGTATTGTGTCCCTGTGAGGTATATGGTATTGGCAGTCGTGGGAGATCAAAGAAACAAATCAGTCTTTAGGTCACTTACAAAAACAAGACACAAGCGTGGTCGCAAAGTTAGCGCTTAGGCCAAAAAAAGAGAGGTTTGTTTCAGGTCACCGGACCGACCATACGTTTTTTATGCAATTTTGAAGAAATGTTCATGTTTTTAACCTTTTTGTTGTTGTCAACTTTAGGGTATTCGTACAGGCTGGCTAGTACCGGTACTTCCATGTCATGGTCTTAGTACTACATGTACGCCGTCTTGCATACACTAGACGACGTGGGGGGGGGGGGGGGGATGTCCCCTGTCGACTATATAAGAAATGGCCATATCCCATATCAATATCTATTTTGTCCTTCTTTCCCATGTCATTAAGCCATGGCCCATGTCGCCATGTCGAATTTAGGGGTCTAGGACCATATAATACTTTAATGTACTGTGCCTTTTTGTTGACATGATATCTATGAATGGACATGATGGCACATACACCCTTCCCCTTAGGAGGAGGGAGCAGACATGAGTAAACAGTGTGTGCCGCCTGGTGCTGCAGGGGAACCAGGGTATAGCGCTGTAGACTCATAACCAGTGGGTCCGCCATTTAAAATTTCGCTGGGTGCGGTTACAATCACTGTTAACACACAGCCTGACTGGTACCTTGTCCCTGGGTAACCATCACTTCCAGGGACACACTTGTAGCCAGCCTATCAGCTCTTATCAGTGCCGTCTGCCCCCGGGGGGGGCACTTGAATTTTTTTTGACAGGGGTGTGCGGCTGGACCTCTGACAACCCTTACCCTTGTTAGGGCGATTTTGATGCCAAAAAGTTACCCTTGTTAGGGCATTTTCGGTCAAAAGTGCCTAGGTTTCGGTAAAAAAGCGATAAAAGGTAGATGTTAATGCCAAAAAGTTACCCTTGTTAGGGCATTTTCGACCAAAAGTGCCTAGGTTTCGGTAAAAAAACAATAGAATAACCCATGTTTGTGTAAATCTGCTGAAAAAATTACCCTCTTGCAAAGAATTTTGTTGAAAACTGCGACATTTTTTGTGAAAACGGGCAAATCTTGGCGAAAACCCGGACATTTTTGTGAAAAGTAGACCCTTGTTAGGGCGATTTTCATGAAAGTGGACCCTTGTTAGGGCGATTTTTCTTTGAAAAGTGGACCCTTGTTAGGGCGATTTTGTAGAAAAAGTACCCTTCCCAGCCGCACACATGCATGTGTATACAAAATATACTAAGTGCCCCCCCCGGGCGTCTGCCGCAACCAGCTACAGTGCCGCCTATGCCTTATAGCTCCGACTCCACTAGGGCGACACAGCTACCTGTGAAACAGGGCGTTCTTTTAAGTCCTTTGTTCTCAAATAGATCGCCCTGTTTCGCTGTGTTTCACCCTGAATGTCGCCCTGTTCCTAGGGACATTCAGAGCGACACTCAGGGTGAAACACGGCGAAACAGGTATCTCTATTTGAGAAGAAAGGACCTAAAGGAACGCCCTGTTTCGCAGGTAGCTGTGTCGCCCTAGTGGAGTCCGGCCTTATAGCGTTCCTCAGCTCACAGCATCCTCTCGTTACAGTCGGCCGCACCATGCAATGGTTGTCTCGGGTATTGCGCACATAACATGGTCCTCAGTGAGAAATGCGCAATTATCAAATTATTTGCATTATCAAAGGGAAAGGTGGGTGATGATAGTAGGATATGATAACAGTCACAGGCAGCCCGCTAGTTTATCATGACTTTGTATTATGAACATTTAATTTGTCTAGATTGGTTACTTTAATCCCAGATAACTAATATAAAAGAAAAGCTATAATTACGCAATGCAATTTACACCTGTGTCGGACCCAGGAATTTGAAAAGAAATTGGGGGAAACCAATCCAAAGGGATGGGGGTGGGGGGCCCAAGATCCCCCCACCCCGCCCTCTGGATCCGCCCCTGTATACATTATATACACATGCAGACATGATAGGAATGTTAGTAATGAGACTTGTCTCATAGCCAGGGTTGGGGTCTGTACAACCCCGGGGGGGCACTTGGTATATTTTGTATACACAGGTGTGCGGCTGGGAAGGGTACTTTTTGAGCAAAATCCCCCTCACCAAGGGTCTGCTTTTCACCAAAATCCCCCTCACCAAGGATCAATTTTCACCAAAATCCCTCTCACCAAGGGTCACTTTTCGGAGATTTCAACGAAATCCCCCCAAATAGGGTCACATTTTGCCAAAATTCTTCGCGACAAGTATCACTTTTGACCAAAATTCTTACACCAAGGGCGACTCCTCGAGTAAAATTGCTAAAATCTGGGCACTTTTCTCCGAAATCCCCCTCAGCAAGGGTCACTTCAGTGGCGTAGGAAAAGGGGGGGGGGCCAGGGGGGCCCGAGCCCCCCCAACCACTGAGGAGGGGGGCCTGAATATGTTTGGCCCCCCCAAAATTTTCAAGACCTGTAATATAATAGACACAATTTTCAATCCCGCATAGGGAAAAGTAGGGGCAGAGGGGGCTGGGCCCCTAAATCAGACCTAAAGGGAGCTCAAATACTACTTTTCCATACAATCTAATTTAAGGATGTATATGATACATCGTGCATAAAAACCGATACTTTAAGTTGGTTGGAGTGGGCCCCCCTTGGGCCCCCCCCCAATAAAGATTTGCTTCCTACGCCTCTGCACTTTTGACCAAAATCCCCCTCACCAAAGGTCACTTCTGCACAAAATCCCCCTTACCAAGGGTAAGGGTTGTCAAAGGGCCAGCCGCACACCCGTGTCAAAAAGAAATTTGAGTGCCCCCCCCCCGGGTGTACAACACATGTACTACCAGGACTGGTACTGGTAAGCAGCCAACTGAGCACACCTTCCAGACTCCTCTCGTCTCCCATTGTCCTATAAAAGTAATATGTGTTGATACAGGATGTTTCAATGTCCTTTTGTATATCACCCACGCAAAGAAATGGCCCAATGATTTCAGCAAAAATGTCACCACGTTTTTACTATACTTAAAATGGTACGCAGATGGCCGATTTCAACTCGTCAGGAGTGTGATAATTACCGTCTTTTGGGAGTTTAGAAAACATTGTGTTTCAGGTTACAATGTGTGATCTTTTCAACTCAGAAAGAGCCAGAAACACAGCGGATCACCGTCCACTCGTCTTGTTGTGTATTGATATGTCATATGAAAGTGGACTTCCAGTACTTTAAGTGGGCAGTTTCTAAAAAATATCTAAAAATAATATTTCATTTTGAATGCGAAATATTATTAATATCTAGGGTGTGTTAAGTACATTAAATGTTGGACTTCGTGTTTGGAGACTTATACATGTGTAGGAGTCGGATTCTCTGCGCTTCGGTGGTAAACCTGCAAGGGGTATCACTCGGGTAATCCTGCTCTGCTCTGTACCATACCGATGCAGTAACATACTGTGCAGTTAATTTGTCAGAAGGGGAAGTAGCTCAGCAGTAGAGCAGCTGGGCCATGGATCTGAAGGTCGTGGGTTCTAGTTCCGCTTTCTCCAAATAACTTTCTGAGTGTGTTACACTGGTGGAGAAAGCGAGCACACTCACCATTACGGTTGACTATACGGTTGGAGCATTCCCACTTGCTAAGGATTGGCCCCCTGCGGGCGGTTGGTAGTTGGAGAAGCAGGTTTGGAAGTGTTGGTCCCCAGTACGGGCAGTTGGAGTTCAGCATGGAGTCCAGTCAAGAAATTGGCAGGATTACTCAAGTAATCCTGCTGTCCTCTTTACCCTTATACCGATTCAGTAACGTACGGTGCGGCAAAGTTGTCAGAAGGGGAAGTAGCTCAGCGGTAGAGCAGCTGGTCCATGGATCTGAAGGTCGTGGGTTTGAGTCCCGCTTTCTCCAGATGACTTTTCCTTATCCGTTACACATGTATGTATACACCTGGGCGGTGTGCATTTTGGTGGCTTCAGTAGATTCGTTTGAGACATTGAATCAGTTCAATAATGGCATAGTCTTTAGTTGGCATTTATGATATTTAAAGTCAGGCATTTAGCGTTGTCATGTGGTATGTTTATGGGTAGGTACCAATGTCAGGGTGTGACAGAAATACAGTAGTAAGTAGCAAACGTAAAGTGGTATGACAACTCTATAAGAGGACCTACTGTGTGTGTCCTACATATATCAGATGTACCTTTTTATTTATTTTATCAAAAACACCAAAGCAGCAACTCTATATTTAGCGAGTGATTATTTTTTAACAACAGGGGAGATCGACAAATTTTACCTCCCCTGGGCTCTGTTTCTCCACAAATTTGTGGAGGTCCGTAAATTTGCGGAGGTCTGTAAATTTGCTTCCATAAATTTGCGGAGGTCCGCAAATATATATATGGAGCTCCGTATTTGCTTAAGTACAAAAAAAAAACGATTCCCATACATATTTGCGGACCTCCATAAATATATGGAGAGCGTATTTACGCACCTCCGCCAATTTGCGGACCCGGGAAGCATAGTAATGTTCAGGCTTTTTTTGTTGCTTAAAACAGGTGACATTTCTTTTGCCTGCCCCCCCCTGTTTTAAAAAAAACTCCCTTTACTTAGAGAAGGAGACCTGATCCTCGTGGTAAGCTATTTCTACGATGAGAAATGGCTTGTTTTTGGTTAGGACGTCGTCACCCTCCGTAGTCCCACCGCCACTTCGGCATCCTTAGAAGGCCATGCTTATAAAACTTAGCTAACTGCAATCCTAGCATGGCTAAAGAATAGGGAAACGATGTAATGCCACAAACTAGGGAAGAACTATCACTATGACATTGCCAAAAAAGGATATGGTTAACGCTTACATTATAACGGGTGTGAAACCGCCCATAATCGTTCAAAGTAAATAGTGCCAGGTTCTCTTTTTTTATGTTGGGATAGATGGGCGGGTCCCCATGTTGCATGTCGATTTTAAGAAATGTCGCATGTCAGATGTTCTATGTCGCTTAACAATGCTCATATCCCATTTCGATTTTAAGAAATGTCCCATGTCCTCATCACTATTTTTTAAGCCTCATGTCACATGTCACTAGACCTCATTTCGCATGTCGATTTTAAGAAAAGGCTATGTCGCCGTGTCGAATTTAGAGGTCTACCCCCCATCATGTTGTCTGCTCCTTCTGTTCTCTAAGATTTTCTGTTCAACTTATCAACGTGAAAACGCCTGCCATAAAGCGTTGCCTTTTAATGTGACATATCCATTACTAGTCAGGCACATTAAAGGTACATGGAATAATCTGCATGAATGAATGTGGCTGCAGATGTGGGTCAAAAGCGACCTGACGACCTGGGCTGTTTTGAAGGCTTTCGACCTAAGGCAATAATATAAGTGACCTGGCGACTTTTGGAAAAATTGACAATAGCTTAAAGGCTCCAAAAAAGCGATTTGTCGACCTGGACCCCTTAATTCCGGCAACTTTCCGAACTCGGATTAGCGGGGTATTGGGCGGTTACATGATGATATGTCTAGCCAGCATTTACAAGGCCAAAGGAAAATATAAAATTAAAAAGTCACATGGTGAGGAAGTTTTAAAAAAAAAAGTCTGTCTTTCACCTAAAGAGGTTACTAGGAAAAAATCGTGCAGACGCCTCGTCTACCATACCATACATGGTGAGAAAGTCTGGAAAGGCAAACTTTGCAAACTTTCCAAGTTGACTCTTCAAAGTTAACTTGCCAAGTTGAAATTGCCAGGAATTGTCACCCCTCCGTCCTGCATACAAATGACATAAATGCTTCCAAGATCAGCCATTTTTTGTTTTGCTAATATCTGAAGCACATATTTTATTGCGCATAGCCTAGTCTGCTTTGTGGCCATTGAAGGTGTATTCTCTGCCGCACACACCTTATGGCTGTACAGGTCCTACCTTATCAAGGTCATGGCTACAATTGGGTTCGACGCCTCTGGTTCTGATAAATAGAACAGCCGGAAATCAGAGCCAGCAGACCGTGAAACGACCCGTTCTTAAAGGCCCAGTGCCCCTATATATAGAGCTGAGTACCTGTCCCGACTGCACTCTGACTGTTACTGGAAACTGCGGGTTTAACCCTCTTAGGGCCGCATAATGGTTTAATGTGCTAGCGAAATGCCCATGGTCATCATGATGCATGGATGCATGGATGCAGCCCTAGCGAGACCACTCGCCAGAGCTGCTTTCGTGCATCACCGTGCATGGTCAGGATGCACACATCACACCGTGCTGGTGAGTTATTCGCCTGCGCTGCAGACTACCACTATTTGTGGATGACTCCTTGCCAACTTGAGATATGTCCCAGGCGTCAAAGTACACTTGGACGTTAAACAACCCAATCAATCAATCAATCAATCAACCTGCGCTGCATGATTCATTGGTGCATCTAGTCAATAAATGTTGCTATATAGGTTAACCCTGAAAATGATAACCACATGTGCCATGACGATTCATGTGCGGCCACAATTAAATTTCATGCCATTCAGTAAGTTTGTAAACCAGAAACTGAAACCCTTTAAAGACGACATAATGCCATAAGGATCCATATTTACTTGCTGTCAATGATGCACCAAGATAGTGCCGGCGAGTTACTCACTGGCACTGCATTGATGCATCATGCCGACCCCTTGGGGTCCATCAACCCCGCCAGCATAATGCATGAACCCGGCCATGGTGGGTCACTTGCCATGACTCAATCCATGCATCCTGTTGACGAAAGGAATCGAAGCACTGGTTTGAAATAGTTTAAAAATAGATCATACAATAGAAAATACTGCTGGGGATTGAGGCATTAGCTCTGAGCTGTATTATCTGAATGTATCCAAGAACGAAAGTGAACATTGTGCCCCTGTGGCTGTGTCATGTGGTTTTTGGCGAGGGGCCCCATCGTTATGTAAAGTGATGGCAACTCTGACGCTACACTTTCGCTTTTTAAATAGTCTCACACGAGGTAGAACTTGCTAGCACTGGAATAGGTGAAATGTGAAGAGTGCTAGCCAAGGTTGCATTACACTGCAAATAGTTAGTATAGGTACACTGTAGATCTACAGTAGAATCTGCTGTAGAAGGGATTTACAGTAGATTCTACTGTTTACCTACAATCACCTGAGCACCTACAGCAGAATCTACTGTGCACCTGCAAAACCAACTTTTTACAGCGTATCACACTTGCAAAAATTAGTGGATTTGAGAGAACAGCTTATGATAATCTGCTAATATCCAAAGTATTATCAATTTCAACTTTCGGGCTGTTTTCCCCATATATGATTGGCACTACCACACTCTCCCTTTTCGCATGTGAATATGCATTGACAGTAAAATCAATAGACGGATTTATCTCTATCCCACCAAGCTCAATATTATCCTAAAAAGGGGGGAAAACTGTATGCGAAGTGGGGTGTGTTTACGTGATGTAACCATGGCAACGATCAGCAAACATCTCCCTTTGTAATACACAGGATTTTATCAATGTTATGATAATTCAGACCAAACCGTGAGTCAGTGAAGAGGGTCATATAGAAAACTGAAAACTAGACGATTTAGCTATTTTACTATCAGATGGGATGTCACATGTGGAAATTTAAGTCTCATATTGGGTACTTGGGGAACATGAAAGACAGTGCATGTTTTAGTTTTATTAACTCAATAATCATAATGTTATTTTATTGTACAGCTCTGTTCTTTTTGCTATACTTTATAGATTGGAGTCTGACTAGGTATATACCTCAGATAATAAAAAGGTAGATTTCTTAATGTGTTAGAAGCAATGGTATCATCCTATCAGCACTTAATCAGATCAAATAAATACAACTAAAGTTCTTTTTAAATCTTTTTTATCTTTATTCATCATAAAGTCATATTTCAAGAGTATTCATAACCTTTTCCATTCCTATATGTCACCCACTCATGGGAAATTACTCGTTCTTTTGATTGCCTAAAGTGGTTACTCTGAATTCAGCATCAACCATGTATGTACTTTAGAACACTATTTGATGGTTCATTTAATTTTTTAATGAATAACCCTGCTGACCTGACAGTGGTTTCTCGGGCAGGTGCTTTTTAACAAAAAATTAAAGTCAACATGGGGCAGCCGATGCTGCATTCATGCACCATGCCCACAAACAACGCATAGTGTATTGAAGTACGATGCTGCCCTTAAAGGGCTAAGAACTAATTTGTTCTTGATAATAATGGACACAGTAGTAGCACCTCACCACTATTTCGTAGTACCAGTAATGCAAAGTCTATGTATAAATACTCTGTAGTCTAGATTAACATTACATGAGCAGGCCACTTGTGCAATCATATGGGAATGGCCGGATTGCGTTGTCATTTACCCTAGTGTTCTGTTTGAACAATATATCAAGTTTATTATCTTAAGGCATTCCATGGGCATGCGGATGGAGGAGAATCGATTTAATGTTTGAGAGAAAATCATATTGAAACCAAAAATGTGTTCAATTGCCCCTATATCACATAACCCAGTATGTACAGTAGAAGGGGGTAAAGAATGGAGGAAATGTGTGTAAGATATATGCCCTCGGCAAAATTATAATCGAATTTCGCCTTACCCTGGTAAGTCTCATTTAATTTCACAATTAATTATGTTTATTACAAGGCTTTGCTTGAGTTAGACAAGACACGCGTTACAGTCTTTTTAAATCCTTACAATTCGGCACTGATTTTGATTCAATAAGTTATTCTCAATTCTGAAAGGTATCGCTTCAATATAGAATATCTATTGTTTCATGGCTTGTTCTACCCATGCTACAGGCATTTGCTAAATCATAAGATCAACATTGAAAACACCTTGACTCGAATTGCCATACATTATTGCATTGCTCCGGGGAGGCATAGGAAGCAGGTTACCCTTCTTGCTTTGAACCGTCGTATGTATCAGCATTCCAAAAGTAAATAGGTATACATACTTCTATGTATAGGATCTAAATAACGCATGTACAGGACTACATCAAATCTGCACAAGGTGGATTCATGTCAACAAGATGAGTTGGTTTGTGTAGTCGATCCGCACGAATACAGTAGTCATCATGATTCAGGCCCATAACAAGTCCTCAATAACCAAATGAGTTCCACCCTAGATGATATTAAAACGGATATCCTTGTCTCCTTGCCACTTTTTACAGCTTGGCGACTGGACAGCTATTAAGGTTTCTAAAGAAAACTCCCGAAAAAAGAATGATAGACATTGCAATATGGTATCAGAGATGTGAAATCACACAAAGTTCCACCATAATATCTTGTAGCTAGACCAAGGCCAAGCTCTACCATTGAATTAATTCAGTAAAGTTTCACCATAACAAAAGAAACGAACCGTGCCGTGAAGAGAGCTAGTTACAGGCCTGTCATATGCACACAGGTTTAGATACACATTTATTCTACTATAGGAAAACAAAACAAAAACTCCACAACTAACTGTACAGTATTGAAACAACATCATTTCTAAGGGAGTTCCACATTCCTATAGTAGAATAAATTTACCATTGGAATCCATCATTTGTTCGTTGCTATATCAATTTACATGAGTCCACTCTAGTATGATGGGCTACAAATAAACATTATGTACATAAGTAGAAGCATTTGCCTTTTTTAGACATTGAGTCAGACGATTGAGCTCATATGTTAGTAAATGTCTCTACAATGTATGACTCCAGCCCATTCTAGGATAATAGATTGCATGGGCATGGGCTTATAACCTGAAGTAATTAGTATCTATAGACCCTTTGAACATTATTTTCTTGAATTGATATGTTTGACACACCTAGACAGTGTAGCCTTTAATTCTTGTTTTGAATTTAGGGTGCCAAATTGCTTTCAGACTTTTTTGCTTTATACATTATTATTTCAATCAGGATGAAAGGCTTTCAGTAGAATTGTGTTTCTAAATATGTTTTATTCCTAGACCCTGATTTGGGTAGTATAAAACTTCCCGAAAGCTCCTTTTGTTCCTCTGATATTAAATAACATCACCATATTATAGTTTATAAGGTGCAAGTACTGTAGACACATGTTTGCATAGCAGGTATTTGATGCAAAAAAAATAATTATCGTTTATGACTCTGATGACTTATTACGGGTAATAAACATACAAAACGAAACAGCGAAGAAACAAGTCCAGTTGCAAGTAAGTAATGAGAAAGCAAGTCGTTCTGGAAATATTGACCATATTCATGAAGGTTTTGACACAACTGAAAAAGTATGCTTACTTGGCTGTCTTAGTGCCCTTAGTTGAGTAAGGTACTCCTGGCCCTAATAGGCTTGGGCCAGTTCAAAATAGATACTTCTCTGAACTGTGAGAGGTTTATACCAGCCACTATTCTTAGCACAGTTAATCATTTAATTATCCCCATTTAGTGAAGTCTGTATACAAAGTTACTTTTAAGTAGTCCTCTGTCTGTATCTCCATTTAAGAGGTTAAATACAAAAGTACTTGTGTGAAGGCCTTACATTTGGCCAAAGCGACTCGAGAGGTAAATTCACTACCTTCACGGTTTCATCAGGGGCTGTTTTCCCCCGAAACATGAGTCTGCTGTCACATTATCCAGGGGTGCGACCAAATGTATTTCCCTTGGAATATGTCATATACACTAGTAGTTTATAAGACTTCTCTGTGTAGGTAGGCATTATTACTTCTGGGAGAACACTGGGTTTTGCCGAATGACCCCATTATCCAGAGGTCGTCTAAAGTCTGTCTCCTTCCCGTCCATGTAGTCGTCTAAGCCATCGATGTCGATGCCATCAAAATCTCTCTGCACGGCTTCCATGTACTCATTTTGCTCCTCGTTGTGCTCCTCGTGATGTTTTTGCTCCTGTTTGTCCGGGATGCCGCTCACATCGTAGATCTTGGCCCGGTTTGAGGTTCCCTCACCTTGCATTGTACCAACAGTAATAGGCACGGTCATTTTGATTTCACTCCCCCCAGAAATCTCAATCTTGAAGAGAAGTTCGTAACTGATGTCAATGATGTCACAGCCATCGAGTCGTGACTCGGGGATGTAGGGGGGGATAGTGAGGCGGACGTTCTTCCAACGGCGGCCCTCCCCATAGGACATCTCCCACTCGTCACGCTTCTTGTTGACGATCTGTGTGTTGTAGCGAGACTTATTCTTGGCGTGGAAGGTGCTGTGCATGACAATGGACGCCTGCACTGCTTTCACTATCCGTGGACTGCTGTTGGTGATCTCCGCATCCATGAAGATGTCCTCCCCAGGCAGATGCCCACTCTTGTTGACCGTTAACTTAGCCCAGACTTTACCAGAGAGGCAGAAAGCGAAAGCGCCCCATAGTCGCTTGGTCTCCTCCATCTCGATAGCTTTTAATAGACTTGGGTCGAGAGACAAGTCCAGGCGACGGAGTACAAGGAAGGGTTCTGAAGTGATCATCGTACTCAGACCAAACTTCTTTGCCTCTTGCAGCGTTGACTTAACAACGTAGGTGATGCTCCCAAACTTCCCAATGAATGAACTCGGGAGGTTCTTTGGCAGGATATACTCAATGTTGAACCGATGTTCCCCCATGCCTAACTCCATGATCTGCCCTGGAGTTTTTAACAGTGAGTGTGTGACATCAATGTAGGTCTCATCAGCCTTATACACCTGCCCACCCCTGCCTTCTTCCTCCCAGCCCCCAGTGGCTTCCCCCCGAAGCCGGATGGTGACGTCTTTGATTTTGATGGAGTCTTTGACATGCAGTAGTACATAGCCACGGATCATCTCTCCGGGCTCGTACTGATATTGTTCATCTATGTCATGCTCCAGGTTTATCTCAAACTTCTCCACAGTCCCCATGGTGATAGTCTTGGGGATAACAGTCCAGTTGTTTCCTGTTATATGTTACTTATATAAAGGTGACTCTCCAGGCACTTGTTGTCAATTGTATGAGTGGTTTCACACCTACACAATTTGTTGTCGAAAAACACTCTAGTTTCGTATTCCTTGTCCTGACACGTAAATCCAATTTAAGTTCAGCGATATCAACTTCTGAAATGGAAAGAAAGAAATATTTTAAGTTCAATGGGAAAACAAATTCAATGTCAGTTGTATATCCAGGGGAACATACTTTAAACCTATTAAGTTCTGTCTAGGACCTATATACATGTATGTATATGAATGCATTGGCTATGACATGGTTAGTGTGTATATCTAATAGCAAAGGCTACTTCGTTAGAAGAATCCTTGACAGGTATATCATCAGACACTAGCTAATATACCTTTCCAAAATACCAGCTATTCCTAACAAATTAAACCTCCTCCTTTTAAAGTTCATTCTAGTATATAAATCCCACACAAGGAAAATAGGGCGCTTGGCCAAAATCTAAGTCTACGTACACACTTCAGAGGCCAATGCAAATACACCATTCTAAACCAGGTGCCTATGTACCTAAGGTGGGCATGTGTGTAATGGGAGGAGATGGGACATGTTATACAGGCCACCAATGCTGAGACTTATGACAAGGTCTAGTGATGATGGCCTAGGTATGGTGTTGTTCTCTTAATTGTCAAATTACATTTGTATTACCATATATGTCCCACAACTATGGTGAGACCCCCTGCAGAAGCATTTAGGGGTTCTAGATTCCATGAGTACTGAACCTAATATTTAGACTAAACATACTTTTCCTCCTGGTCAATGTACAAATTTGGAGAACATCTTCAATGCATGATTGCCTGGAGGAAACAATACTTCTACACACACCTATTTGCTCTCTCATGGCCTCTAGGCCCCCTACAATGTCTCTCTATTCCTTCCTTTCTCACTTCTTCTCCCCCTGCTCTCTTCTCCCCTCACTTATCATTTCCACCCACCTATCCCCATTCTCTTTTCTGTCCCCTTGCTCTCTTCTCCTCTCACTTCCCATGTCCACACATCTCTCCCCATTACCGTCCTCTCTCCCAGTCCTCATCTCTCTGCGCTTCCTCTGTCGACCAACCTATTCCCATATCCCTTCCTGTCCCCCTGCCCCTCTTCTTCTCTATGGCCCTAGACCCCTAAATTCGACATGGCGACATGGGCCTTTTTAGGGCTTAGTGACAAGGGACATGAGGAATAAATAGATACTGACATGGGGACATGGAACCTTTTTTCAAAATCGACATGGCAACATGGCCATTTCTTAAAATCGATATGGTGATCGACATGAGCATGTCTTAAAATCGACAGGGGACATGGGGAGCCCCCTCCCGACCAAGGGCCCCTTCTCTCACTTCCCATGTCCACACCCACCCCTTCCAACTCCCACATGGTACACCCACCTCCCGCTCAGTAGTCCAGTATAGTGACTCATGTCCTGGAGTGGGTCTGCAGCCGCCATGTTAACACACACCAGTCGTGCGGAACGTCCACACAGGGAGTGGAGGGGAGAGGGGGGAGGAGGTCTGGGGCCAGTTTTTCCACCCAAACATGTATTGTGTATTCACTGTGTGCAGCGCTGGCCGTACCTCTTATTTATAGCGCCTAAATGTGAGCTAGATGGCATCAGGCCCACTATAGAGCAGATTTAGGTCCATAGACAGAAGTAACAGGTCTGCACTGCATGCATGGCAATGGCCACTTGTTTGTGGCTTGGTTCTTTGCCTGACTGTTAGTGGTAGCATGTAGACTGCTGAATATTCACAATGTAAAGGTAGATAGACCGTATAATGTTGAAACCAGTATGATATTTAGTCTGACTTTGGGATATTCTCAGCCTTGAGCGATTCTGTTAGTGTATCGTTATAACAAAACGAAATCTTAAGATAGGTTGTAGTCCACTGGCTATGTAGGCCAATTGATACCAATTGAGAGCAATTTCCAATTAAGTGCAGCTCCTTTGTAGTGGTAAACATAGTTGACGTCTTGCATGGATTCTGTAATTGGTGGCCTGCCAGCCATGTCTAAATATGGTTTATTTGTAATGCATTACATAGTGAAATCTGGATGGTTGGGAAAATATACACAGATTGATCATGACATGTTAACCAGTGAATCATTCACTGTGGAAACAGCCTTCATTTGTATACATTGTGCATGGCTATATACAGGCTGCTCATAACATAATATAAGGCAGAAATCCTGAACTTGTCTGAGACTGTCATTTAGGAATATGGTTTGATTTCATGCACATACATTGTGTGCTTTTAATGGGTAGGTGTAGGGTAGACTGACCTAAAGGTAACCACGTACCATGAGATGTCCACCTTAATTTTGTATCATTCATGCATGATAAGCCATGTTTTTGTGTCTCATAGTACACTTTAAGTGATACTCCTTCCAGCAAAGGACAAATAAAGACAATACCATACATAAATAACTACATAATAAAGGTGGACATCTCCTGGTACGTGGTTACCTCTAGGTCAGTCTACCCTATAGCTATCCCTTACCATTTTGTACCACTGCATGAATTCGTTGTGGTCCACATGGTCCATGTATGGACACACCCTCCTCTTTATATGGGGCCCACTAATGGATGCCACTAATATAACTAAACTTTTCTCAAAAAGCGTTCAACAGGAGCACACCTATAAAGTGTCTGTGTATAAGTAGCTCTTACCCTTTAGTACCACTATGTAAATCCATAGTGTAACTCCATGGTGTCCAACCCTCCATGTATGCCGGGGTGCAGGCAGGTATTAGCCTATAAGTGGTCTACCTGTAGGAGGTAGGCACTATTCCTGGACACTGGAGTAGAGGCAGCCCTGGAGGCTATTAAAGTATGTGTGGACCTGTGTCCTCCCTGCTGGGGTGGTCATACAACCTGTATTAATAGTAGTGTGTGTACACTGGGCTAGAGGTAGGAGAAAATACTACTGGTATCTACTAAACTGCTGGTGTGAACCTACATTTGGCAGCCACTGATGACAGTATGGTGAATAATGGGGGTAACTTTATGTTGTATTACCCAGTGTGCCATGCACTTCCGGTTGTGTGGTTACCTGAGCTTTTCTATGTTGTACTTATAGAGGTGAACCACAACTGCATGCAATTAACACACTGGGCCAATACAGGGCCATATGAACTCCCATATGAAGACAGAACACACAGTGTATATTCCCTTTCGAGATATATGCACTAGTTCAATATAGAATCAATATAATATAAAGTTCATTCTAATTTCTATACAATTGATCTGTGTAGTACCAACACCCTTTTTCTTCCTGGAATTACAGCCTTTTCATATGTAAAACACCTGCTTGTACTTACCACGATTCTACTGATACTATGTAGTCCATGGGAAGCAAATCCCATCCTAATAGGTAGCCTAGGGGAAGCTTCACAGTGACACTCAGACTAGGCTAAAGCTAATAGCCTTCAGCAATTTGAAGTCATTCACTGCCTATAACCTGCTTTGGTTCCAGGGCATCCCCTTAGTCTAAAGTCTAATAGTATTCAATTGCATTAGAATTACATGTAATAATTGCATGTCAGCCATGCTATATGAGATACACACATGGAGTCCTGGTGTGCTGAAGGAAGATGCCTTGGTGTGTCATTCTATGTGTCCTAGTGTACCTGGTCACTACTTGTGTCGGTGTTTTAGACTAGACTTCCCACAATTCCCAAGGTGAAATAAAGTAGTACAGGTGATTCATATATGAAATGGTCTGGCTGGAGCATGGTACATGAGATTACATGACTCTTTGAATATTGGCAGAGCTAGGAGACCTACTCCCTATCATCAAATACAGGGACAAATGTTCATGAGAACTGTTCGTCACTGAGGGTTATCTTACGAGGCAAAGCCCAATGGTGAACCGGTTGGCTGCTGTACTCACCATGAAGGCAGTAACACAGATGGACCCAGAGGGGGGGGGGGGTCTGGGGTCTGGGGGATCTTGTCTATTGATTTTCGCTCTACATGGCCCAGGTACGAATACTTTTTTGATAATAGGTTCATGGGTCTTTGCTTTTGAGTGTCTATTCCATGGGGGGGGGGGGGGGGGAGTGGGGAAGGGTAGAAAGACTAAAAGTCAATTAAGTTCAAGTTAAAAGCAGTCTGTTTCGATGCACAAGCTGCACCCTGAGTTTGGGGAGATAATATAAGCTGCACCGGGTCAGGGGTTTGATTATAATGACGTTAGTACTGTACTATACTGGCAAAAACCCTCGTTTTTATAAGCCACACCCCAACTCTGGGCTGATCCTATAGGCCGCACTGGTGATCTGACTCGCATACTAGCCGCGGCTTCTATGCGAGAATTTACGGTAAGCTTGTGTACGGTAGGCCAACTACTAGTACTGTACACACACCTGCTGACTCTCCCACCTGTACCACATGCCTGCTCATCCCCTGGGACCCTGGAGGAAGAGGAAGCCAGTGGGCAGGTTTTGTAAAGGTGGGCACCATAACATGCCATACTCTAATGAGTCTAGGACTTCCTTAGATTGAGTCAGGGAGAGGAGCAAAGCATTGCACTGGGGATGCCCCGTTGTAGAAAAACCTAGACTTGATGAAGCCTCTGAGTGATTAAGATTTATTTAGCTAAGTTCATATGCAGTACCTTTTAATTATTTACAGTGGCATCTGTTTTTGTATCGATTTATTTATCTATCAAATTTGTAATTGTGACCTTGAGAACCGTCTGACGCAGCACTGGATGTCACAGGAGCCAGATAAAAGAGTATATATATGAGGGGGAAAAAAATCATAATTTATTATAGAGGGTGTGGCTTTATCAAATTTATATTAAACTCTTGAACTGTAGTATGGCCTGAGGGGATACATATTGGGAAGTAATGATTGACATCACAATCGAACTCAAAGTGGCTTACTATTGTGCCAAAATGTGGGATAGGTAGCACATTTTCAGGAAAATCCCATTGAGGTACAATTTGGTGCACAAGATGAGGAAACTGGTATTGTACAAACCAGTGACCAGTGATCCATATCCAGTTTCTGACCCATCCATTTTATAGCATGACATAGTATATAAACCATTGAAGAGCATGACTGATAGAACATGCATGGTAGAAATAACAGGCGGGATTAAAATGCCATAAAGCTGTTCGCCATGCGTGCATCGTATTTTAACATGAAATCTGACCAGTTTCGACATGAACACATATATGAGCAGAATATAATTATACCCCCATGCGATTTATAGGGACTCTTTATTTAATGGGACTCTCTGTTCATAGAAATATGGAATAAAAACTACAAAACCATTTACTCATTAGATATAACATAACGTTGCACCCTCAGTATACACATTATGACTCAGGTATTTCTGTCCACATGAGATGTGTTCTTAAGGTGGCAGGTGTCGTGAGATGTAGGACATCAACCAGGATCTCACCTCAGTAGGGTACAAGAAGGTGTGGTCATGTGAACTGAGAGATGTATTCAACCCATACCCTGGTAACCTACTCTATATACCCAGAGGGGTGTGCAGTTGGAGCCTGAGAGGGTCATCAATAGCAATTGTCCATAGCTGTATATATCTATGGATGCTTGGTGAAGGTTAAGTGGGGTTGATATGATATATATTGGACTAGGAAGCATCAGCATCCTTACCTAGTTGTGGAAGGGGATTGGTAGGACTAGTTACCATAACAACGACGTAACAAAGACTCTTAGTTGTAGCAAGAGTCTGGGCAGCACTAGAGACCATCATGACCCTTATTTTAGTGTAGCAGGATTCTGGGTTATACTAGAGATCATCATGACCCTCGTCCTTTTAGAGCAGGATTCTGGGCAGCATTACTGGTGTAGGTACCTTCAGAAACCGTACCTAGTTGTTGAAGGGTCTTATATCACTAGATATGTCACCGACGGTATGGTGCCCTGATACTCATTTCCCTCTTTATAACCCTTTACTGTGTAGATGAGGTGTTAATGGTTAATCGGTTTTAGGGTATGGTTGGGAATTGCGCTGGGTGCGGTTATCCAGTAGGATTTTTAAAGGGCGAACCTTCAACTTGAACGCCTTTAAAGACCCACAGACACACTATTGTATACTAAATACATTGGTCTATTTGGCGAGAGAGACAAACTCATTATGAATCGTAAACCGGGCTCGTAAAGGGAAGGGAGGTGTGCTCTACATCATGATAGACAGCCATTAATTATTGATACATTATTGGTCACTAGCTTCCTTATTGTGCCAACAATCACGGTTAGATGGGAGGCGGCAATTTCCGTGTCCGCCCCTGTGGCATATGCTGAGATGGGTTTGTTAAGGGCTATATATAAATGTTCTTGTGACTGGATCTCTGAGGTGAAAGTATAGAAATCCTTCCCCATCATTCCTATTGGGTCAAGGGTTCCTTTACATCAAAAACTGATTAGATAGGCATACCAAGAGATGGGCAGGCCTTTGATACCTTCTTTGCCGACAGAAGTGTACTACTGTAGCACACCAGTAGTACCGCTAATATATTAAAGTAACCCCTCTCTCCCCACTGACAAGGACAATTTCACTAAATTGATATTCTGTTAATCTGTAAAATACTTTATAATGATCTGCGTCAAGTAGAGAAGTGGAAACATTGTTGGAAAGTAGGACACTTTTTTTGGCTGAACATTGTTTGCATTATAATACAGGCTTCCTGTTTTTAGAAAGTAACTGTAGCTTTGTGAGAATAGACACAACATCTGCATCAATTTACCCACTACGTCCCAGTAATAATTGAATAAATTTCCATAAATGACTCACAATTTGCAAACAAATTCAATTGGATTAGCCTGCTTCCCTACCTTTTGTGTGACCCCTTTATAGTTAAATGACTATACCCCAATGATCAAGGATCGCCTATGTTTATTATGTATTTTATAATGTACACAGGTTATGGATGGCCAACCACGATGTTAAATATAGCATCGGAAAGATATCTTGAACCCTACTCACCCCTTACCAAATATAGAGGGCGCATACGCCCCCCTCCTCCTACATGAAAAACGCCCATGCACCTCCCTATTCATAAGACTTTTCCCAATTTTAACCGAGCTTAAACACACTTCATTTATATCTAAAATAAATCCCCCCTGCCAATATTCTGGGGAACGAACACCTGAATACGCAGCCCCCCCCCTGTACTGGATTGTCCATACCTGGTAGAGGTGTATGGAAGCAGGGTTGTGGGTGGGGGCAGTGGGGTAGGAGGGGAGTTTGTGGAGCGTGAGGTACAATATTCCCTCCAGGATCTTCTCAACTTCAAGTCCACAAAATGATGAAAGTCACTCTAGGCCATTGCTCCCATCACCCCCAAAATACGGTGAGACTTCTATCTCGTATCATAAGATAGTCACGGGGTAGGTGCATGTCAGAAACTGCACCATGATAATGCCATTAGGAGGCAATAGCGGAAATAGTTACAGGTAATATGATATTAAGTTAATGCTTGGCAAAGGAGAGGCATCATTTCCTCCAATTGATATAGGGGCATTATGTAGCATTATACTACTCCACACTATGCCATACATTTGACGAAGTCAGACTGCTGGACATATCCATTTGCTAGTACACCATACATTGCTTTGTACTGAACTGCCATCTTTTCTAAATCCTGATGGGTTCACCAATGCAGTTATACCAGCACTGGCACCTGTGTATGGCGTTTATGTGATGTACACAAGTACTGTATACAGTATGGTAGTGGAGGGTGGCATTGTGAGTAGACAGACAGCCGACCCTGTGTATATCACCCAATCAGCTGTTGGTAACAGTGTTACAGAATCGGCACTGAAATATTGATTATTCCGATCGTGGCAGACTATTGTATTGGAGGCATCTAATGCGTTGTGTTAGGGCACATGGTAAGCAGGTGTGAAAGACAAGTGTGGTCTCTCTTATAGATAAAAAATATATCATGATTTCCAATTAAAAACAAACTCAATTTCTATTATCATGATAATTTTAAGATCACCAGCCTCCCAACACCACCAATACCTTTAGATGAGATAGCAGTGAATCATCAATGCCTTTCCGGTGGGATCAATGCAGTCCATACCATTATCCCATATAGATCACTCAATTTATCTCATTTCACCGGTTGAATGGTAATGACAGCTGTTTGACATAAACCTCTCTACATTTAAACCATTTAAATTTGGACTTCCAGATGTGACCATTATGTGTTTTCCTATGTTAGGGAGTGTTCATTTATTATTTACAGGGGGGGGGGGGTGGTGGGTTTGGGGGGGGGGCGTAAAAATTTCCGACCCCTCCTAAGGGGGGGGCGTAAAAAATTCTGACCCCTCTTGAGGGGGGGGGGGGCGTAAAAATTTAAGCCCCTTTTTAGCAAAAAAGCCCGCGCGTTACTATAGTTCAAAGGGGGGGGGGCGAAATTTTTCGCCACCTTCGGCGAGGGGGCGCACAAAACGTCACACGCGCTCTCGAGGGGGGGGGTGTGTGACAAATTTTCGCCCCTCCTCACCACCCCCCACTGTAATTAATAAATGAACACTCCCTTAGTGACATGTGCTGACACAAAGATAGATGGTCTGGTATTTAAGGAGAACCTTCAGGGCGTGAATAGCTCAGAGGACAGCAATTTGTAGTTGAGACATTCCTGAAGAAGAAAAAAAAAGACACCAACCCTAAAAAGCGACCATGTCGTGACCCTTTAACATCCTCGGTATGAATGTGATTTCAGAAGACGCAATTTGTAGTTTTAGAAATCAAGAAAGGAAGGAAAGACGCACTTGTTACCTTCTCCAGACCTCGAAAAGAAAGAAGATATGTCGTGACCCCCTCCACCCCCACCCCACCCCTTCTACTTCAGGTATGTGAGTCACACACCAGTGGATACACCTGACAGCTACCGGAAATATAAACTCTAACCTCAAGGGGTTGTCACATGTTCTGTACTCGACTCGAACTCTTTCAGGGCTGCATAGTGCTTTGATGCACTATGTCATTTGTCGTCCTGGCGAGTGACTCACCAGTGCTGCATTCAAGTATCAGGCCGACCCTCGGTGGTTAATAAACTTCCGAAGGGTCGGCATGATACGTGAATGCAACACCGGTGAGGTACTCACCGGAGCTGCATGAATGCATCACGACTACAAAGGCCAAGGATCACAAAGCATGCTGTGGCCCTTAAAGGGTTAGAGACTTGTTCTGTGTCTCTCTGATGTTCCTTTACTTTCTTTTGTATCATTTAGGTTTGATTTTTTTTATCATTGGCAATTCACAAGTGAGAAAACAGGTGGCATGTTTATGCTAATAAATGATGATGATCCTTATCATTATAATGTCGCTTCCATTTCAAATGCCGACACACATATATGAATATAGTGGATGAGATAACGATGGTTGTTTTCTTACTTTCTCTTTCTTTTTGTATGTCTTATTAATATTGCTGTCTGCCTTTGCTGATCGTCTAGATATGTCTCTGTGTGTCTATCTCAATCTCAATCTAATATCTACTCTACCTGTATGTCTGTGTGTGTGTCTCTCTTTCTAATCCTCTCTCTTTCCTTATCCCTCTCTCACTCTGTCTCTCTCTCATTTTTCTCATTTTTTCTTTGGGGGGGGGGGAGGGGGATCAAAGATTGGATCCTCAAAGTCTAAGAGGTGTCCCACTGTTAAACATGTCACACCTTTCACTTCAGCTCAAGCCCAATCACAGCTCAAGGTGTGTCAATGGGAGCTAGAGTAGGACAGTGGAGCACATTATTACAGTATGTGTGTATTGGGTGTGTTTATTGGAGGTGGGTGGGGGTTGTAGACTGTAGTCAGTCACCGTCCACTAACCATGTGGGTCAGGCACACACCCCTCCCTACCTCCTCCCCTCCTCCTCCCCATGTGTACCTACCACCTCTGAACCTACCTACACTACAGGCAGTCCTAAAGATCGACACACCTGCAGCGGGATACCTGCCTACTAATGTAAGAGAAGCCCCAAAAGCTATGATACCCACATACAGATGTCTATATGTCATCTAGAAACTCTAGGGAATCCCAACACACCCTACACATGCCACTTCGTCCCAGATGGGGGTTACCATGAGATCACAACCAACCCACCTGTCCAGGTAAAGTGATCAAAGCTATGATCCACTACCGGCTTCTTCTCCAGCCCTTCTCAAGTCCCTATATTAGACTTTCAAAAGACCAAATGCTACTTTGACTATGTCTTCTGGTCCTCACCCTGCCCTACTCACCCCATGTGTGTTGCTCCTGTGTGGTGGAGCCTTGGTCAGCTGTGGGGCCTGCTGGAGGTACCATCCATGGTGCTGAGTGGTAGGTGGCACTACCTCCTCCTGTACTGTGCTGGGGGCTAAGGCCGCTCCGTGTTTCTGGCACTCAGCAGTGGCCGTGGACGTGGGACGAGGGGTGGTGCAGGAGGGGGTGGTGGGGAAGGGAGGGGGGTTACTCTGTACTACTCTGTATTCAAAAGATTCCAGATACTTTATAATGTATAGTGTGCCATTGGAATTGTCTTTAATATGGAGTGTCTATGATTGTCTATAAAATTACCTGGGACTATGTTATTATTTAAATGTTTGACTCAATGATATCAATTAGAAGACATTTATAAGGGCACTTCTGTAGTACTACAATGCAGTATACACTAATATCATGTGTTTCTCTATTATGAATGCAGTAGCAGATCCAGGATTTTGAGAAGGGGAGGGGGACGCTTTTGAAAAAATTCTTCCTCCCAAACTTTGGACCAAACTTGACATTAAAAAACAACAACACGTAAATGTTGGCCAAAAACGGGGGGGGGGGGGTTGGCGCTGGAATGTGCACAGGGAATTTTACCTGCATGTTTGAATACCAAGGTAATGTTGTCTCAGTGATCAGATCTACAAATCCAGGTATCCATATATAGCACCTACTTATACCAAGGTCTAAAATATTTTGGCTACTCTACAGTCTACATGACAGACATGACAGGCGCACAGCCAACCTATTTCAGTAGCAGAGTGCCCCCCCCCCCCTACCTGCCCCGTGTGCAGTACACCGGCCGGTGTGTGGTGGTGGGACAGGTAGGCCGTCAG
Organism: Harmothoe impar; assembly: GCA_947462335.1. Classification (NCBI taxonomy): domain Eukaryota; kingdom Metazoa; phylum Annelida; class Polychaeta; order Phyllodocida; family Polynoidae; genus Harmothoe; species Harmothoe impar. The sequence goes on along the minus strand of OX381713.1, from coordinate 21,429,555 downwards.
GTGAGACGTCATCCCGTCCCCGCACGTCACCCCCCAACCCCCACCCCACCACCTTACCTGTCTCTCTGTGCACCCCCCGTGCCCCCCCACACCCACCCACCCACACACCCATACCACCTACCTACCTGGCTGCATAGACGTGCCAAGGTCCTACATGCATTACAGCATTTGGATGTTAACCTGTTTATGGGCAGAATAGTGGTTTCAGGTCTGGATTTCATGTACGTTTACCAACTGCAAGTACCATGCTTTTTTAAAGCCCAATATAGTCTGAATTGGTACAATTATGGGCCCTAGTCAGGATTAGATGCATATAGACCATGCGTGATCAAGGCCTTGTACACTAGCTCGTTATGGGTGTAATTTTTTTTGTAGTTCTCAACATTTTGAAGAAGAAATGCACCATTATGAACACAAAGTCGGACAAAAGAATAATACAAAAGGGGCAGTCACCATTATACCGTAGCTAAACCATATTTACTTTCCTTTCGTCATGGCATTATGTAATATACATTAAAGCAGTAGTAGGACTGCAAGAGTATTAATTGACGAATCTGTGAATAACATATTTATCATGCCATCGTTTATATATGTGTAAGTTAGTGAAGATTGGGGAAGGGGAAGGGTGCTCAAATTAATGCTAAAATAAAGAAAATATCCTGAGTTACAAAAAAGAAACACATGGAAATGAGACCGTGGGCAACTCTAGCACACTATACGGCAAGAGTATGTCAACCGTGACAATACTCTCCAACCACAGTTCTCTGCAGCCATTGAAGCAGACGAGCTCTACAAAGCCTCCGTTGGAGAGTGTTGTCATGGGGTGGAACATCAGAATATTGTTTCACTCTTTGCGCCACATTTATTTGCCGGCACTGCACGAGATAGAAAAAGATAGAAAATTACAATATAAGAATATCATGGTATAAAAAGATGGAAATAGCCAAATGTTCGAATTGATGTCACCGGAGTGCACAGAACTTCAGGCAGTGGTCATCATATAAAGTACATAATTATAAGCAGGGGATCAAAAGGGGGAGGGGCCATGGTAGTGGCTGCAGATGGGTCAAAAGCGACCTGGCGACCTGGGCTGTTTTGGAGGCGACTTTCGACCTAAGGGAGTGCTCATTTTTTAACAACAGGGGGGGGGGGGTGGTGGATTTGGGGGGGGGGGGTAAAAAATTTGGACCCCTTGACCGGGGGGGGGGGTAAAAAATTCAGACCCCTCTTGGGGGCGGGGCAAAAAAATTCAACCTGTTTTGAGGGGAAAAGCCCGCGCGTTACTATGCTACAAAGGGGCGCGAACGCGCGCGATTTTCGGCCTGCCGGGGGGGGGGGGGTAAAAAATTTCGACCCCTCTAGAGGGGGGGGTGAAAAAAATTTGTGCGCTCCGCGCGAAATCTCACCGCCCCCCCCCCCCCTGTTGTTAAAAAATGAGCACTCCCTAAGGCAATAATAAAAGCGACCTGGCGACTTTTGGACAATATTGACAATAGGTTAAAGGGTCCAAAAAAAGCGACTTTTCGACCTGTACCCCTTAATTTCGGCGACTTTCCGACCTCAAGGGGGGGGGGGACCCATCTGCACCCCCATGGTAGGTGGCAATAAAAAAGCTGGCGCTTCACTAAAAGATGATTTGGAGGTAGTGAAACATATTAGTTCCTTAAATAATAATAATAACCTTAGTTCATCTTTCATCATATAAAACAGGTTAGGGAGACACTTGCTTAAAGCCCCAGCTCTCCTATAAATAGGGCTGAGTACCTGTCCCGACTGCGCCCTGACTGTCGGTGGAGGGGTACCGAGATCTGGGCCTTTAAAAGTGTGAACCAATTGAGTTGTCGGTTGTGCGCAGTCCACAGTGGCTCCATCTAGTTCACGTTGTCAGATCTGTAGATCAACTGTGCACTGCTTACCCCACCTGCTGGGGAATTTGAAAACCAATTTCAGATGATGAGAGGAACAGTTGTGTCGTGTTTTGATACCAATAGATTAACACTTTTATATGTCTCACAATGATATACAGCACATCTAGGGTCCCAACTTGGTTTTATGTTCAGCGTTTACTATTGAAGTATTGAACCATTGATACTTATAATGGGATAGAAATTAGTCCAAGGGTCACACAGATAAAGTCCTCATAGGTCATCTCTCTTTCAGAAAGTCATTCTGAGATATAGCAAAATCTGAAACCAATGAAGAAAATTTCTGGCACTCTTTGCTGTGCCTATTTATACCCCCCTCCCCTCGCCCAAGTATAACTAGACTCTATTACACCCAAAAGGTTCAATGTTGTTTGGACCCCTGGGACTATGGTTGTCTGAAAATTGCCTTTGTACTGGACCACTTGGTATCCCACTGTGGGTGTAATTACAATCAACTATAGCTGCAAGTTCAGGGTTCTTTCACATGGGGGCACCACCGAATCTACAATTTAAGCTCTCCTGTAGTCTAAACAGACCTGCAGATCTCTTGCAGCCCAAATCTATACAATGCTGCCTAATTGCTTTTCACCCCCCCCCCCCCCATCCAGTAGAAAATTCTCAAAGTAAGCAACACATGATTATGCTTTAAAAAGATGTATTTGCATTAGCATAAGGTTTAATATTGATGTCCATCAAGAAGTATGGGGTCTACCAGCTCCCTCCTAGCTGCCCAAAGTGGCTCTAGTAATAAGTATTCAGCTACCACACCTCCCATATATATGGCCCTGAGGACGGAATGTTTGCTCCATCAGACTCTTGCTGGAGGGAAATCTTGGGCTATTAAACTGTTAATGGATTATTGGAATTGAGGCATTTATGATAACATATAATAACCTGTTTACTCTTACTATCTACGTATCTATTTATATGTTGACAAACCTGAAAATAAATTCACAGGATATTCAATGATTGGCAACGTTGAGATGAACATAGCTACTTGGAATCATTGTATAATTTTATCTGCAGTATATACTTCCCCAAGCAAGACAAATCACTTCGTAGCATTCATCTCGAATAATACCCTTGACTTCCAGAGAAGCTCCTCATCGATGTCCTTGAAAAAACTTGGCAAAAAGCTGGTAACAAGACACAAAATGCTGAGTTTAGCACACACATGTACTATATCATTATACATACACACATAATATACACACACAACTTACAGTCTGGGTGTATTGATGCAAGCTGATGTTGGACCAACTTCAGACAAACCTTGTTGAGTGTGCTTTACAAACTCTGTATAAATTTACACATCAAATCAGAATTGATCAAGATTTCAAGGGTATTTTTTTTCTCTCTTACACATATTTTATTAGCATTTCTGAACTGTGTTTTAACTAAAATGAATCTAATCTCTTATATTTATTTATATTTGTATTCTTTGAACAGGAAGTATTTTTTTGTGTTTTTTTCTTAGTAGAAAGTAGATATATCCGTTACCATTGTACTAGTTATACTAGTTGTCAACATGACATTTTCACAGGATAAAGAATTGCTTCTCAGTAATATTATCATACTGAAAGCTAAAGGCTGTTCTGAGGTTCTGTTCCTATAAAACTGTTCTAGAGCCCAACAATACCTGTGTCTATTAAGAAATTTCATAATTGTGGGATGATTTTCAAGCAAAGTTAGGAGATGACATGCTGGTCAAGGTCCAGAGGTATTAGCCATGCAACGCATACTGTATCTATTTGCAGTTTTAATAGCTCAAAATGTTAATTTGATTACTGCGATACAAAAGGGAGAGCTTTCCATTATACCTGGATTTATTTTAAGCAGACTTCAATATTTTACATACTAATCATTGGTTAGGCTAGACATATCATTGGGTTGATCCAAAACTTAACCAAAGTCTTAATCTATACATGCCACTTTTACAGAAGGATAAGACAAAGGCCAAACCTACCAAGGATACCCCTGACCAGGTAGCATGACTATGTACCATCACAAACCACAGTCATATCTGTCACTTTTACCAAACTGAACTTTCCAGATGAAATACACGATGCTCAACATGTTTCACATGCGAGATATCAGTATTTCGTATCTGTCCTGACACTTTCATAGGAATATTAGAACATTTTGTAAACTTGTAAATGTAATGATTCAAACATTAACACAGTCAATATATACAACTGAATAGATATCCTTATATGGAAACCACAGTGTGTCTGTATAACATAGATATTTATATGGTGCTTCACATAATAGACCAATCTATATACACACCTGCTGCACTGTCCCAATATACATTGGTTATAAAATGTCATATTTTGAGGTCACACTAATGAAACATGTTACCAAAAGAAATGTCAATAGATGTGCTGTACATACATGAAAATTACACACTGAATCATTTCATGCAATTCATTACAAGGTGTTTGAATTGCGTACTGGAATGCCTATTTCCGATTGATATTGTAATAAGAAACAATATGGTATTATTGACCATTGTGTATTTGTAATATATATAGAAATATATTCATTTCTGCTCAGCGCAATAGATTTATACTTATACGTTTAGATTTATGATCCTCAATTGTAGAACTATTTATCATTCATAACACACCAAATCGCCATGGCATTCTAGGTATACTGAGGCAGTATACCTTAGAAGCTTACTTTTACAACATTAAGATACTAATGTATACATATAGCTGCATACTCTATACACTAAAGTCTGTAGTTACACCTTACCACATTGTCCCTGTTTACAGACAACAAAGAAGAACAAGACAGCCAACAGACTGAAAAGTGCTACCCAAACTAAAGAGGTACACATCTGGTGTTTTGGGGCTCTTTTATATAAGGATATTGCCCAGAAACTTGTGGGAAGAAAAAGGGATAGGGGGTGTTTACCACTGTAAATAGTTCACCAATGTTTGACAATGTGATACCATACATCTTATATCCATTTAAGGGCAGCAGCACTATGTCATTATTTTGGCACTATGCATGAATGCAGCACCGGTGACTAACTAGCTCGTTGGTTTTACTCAGCGTATACTTGCAGATGCAAGATCATGCATCGTGTTGACCCTACACTTCTATATGGTCATCATGATGCACTAATGGAGTGTGAGGGAGTTACCATCCGTTGCTGTATTTGTGCATCATGCCAACAAATAAACATCAAGCCTTATGGCATCATGCAGTCCTTAAAGGCTAATATATCAAGTTTTGCTCGAAGAGATATGATTGTCAGCTAGAACACTAGCAGTATGTCATATTGTCATCAAATGACTGCATGGACAACACAAAGCACAGTTGCTCTGAAAACATAATCATATATAAGTAACCTTTTACTTTATATGGTAATGGTTTAAAGTATTGTAGTTTAAGTTTTTGCACAAAAATGAATATTTAGAAAAACAGAGAGATTCTGTATTTGAAAAGAGGCTGCTATACATTGTCAGCAACCCATAGTTTTGGTTTGTTATATTGTAATCATGGAATTGGTGGCGTACAAGGTACTTCACCGCATTTCCCATAGTAAATAGTACCTGTGCAAAAACTTAAAAGAATGGCTATACTATTCAATAAACTGTATCATGTATGCATATACATCAATATTAACTATAGGCACAGATCTACAAACTTGTTTGTTCTATGAGAATCCTCACAATGTCCTTCTACACTTATCAAAGATTGATAATTGCGAGAAAAGTAACATAGATTGATATATAGAGAAGATTTGATAGAAGTGTTTAATGACTTTACCACAAAGCTGTTCCTTTCTGCACAGACATAGAGTGATTGCATGTTGATTGTGATGGTTATGTTGAATGCTTATCGCAGCCAGTAACGTCTCGTAGAAGGTCAAGTCGGGCTGAGCCGTCTCTCACGACCATCATCAGTATGAAAGTAAGCCTGCACTGGCACTTACATATGAAGGAATCTAGTTGTTTTCACTTTTAGATGAAAGTAAAGTAAATATATTGAAAGCACTCCAATGCAATCAGATTTAAAGTTAAAATTCTTGTCAGATTCCAGCCAGAAAATATGTTCTAATGGTTACTGCACACAAGCATAAAAGCACATAAAAAATGTGAAAGTTAAAGAGAATCTGCAATGTGTAAGAATACACCATTCTACTTATATATTTGCAACCATTTTAGTAAATAGAAACACATAATATTACCTTATGGAATAGCAAAAGGCTAAATAGATATACAGGACTTCATAATCTCAATATTTTTATATGATACACTGGTAGACCTTTAGTCTTGACACACAAAATGCACATTTTGTCTTTCATTTACATCATAGACAAAGTTGGGTAAAGGAAGGAGGGTCAGAATTCATGATCCTCCTACAACAGAAAAGGTATATTCTACTATCGCTATATCTGCCATCACGGTATGATGTCAGAGAGATGACATCATATCTCATAAAAGATGTCAAATATTGAATGAAAACACATCTTTTCACATAATGTATAATGTGCTAATCGTTATATACAGAGCCGTATATGGTACTTTTGTAATTGAGATGTTTATTTGGTATGTCTTGTAGTAAATGGTATAGAGGCATCAAATATATATGTCTCTGGTGATAGCTCACAGTAAATTAATTCTTAGATTTGCATGTATCCCCATGTCCATAGCTTGTAGTCTCATTTTGAAAATGGCTAAGCCATTTCCATGACATTTTGACTATTCAATTCATTATATTTAGGCTTTTCATCGATATCAGGACATACTTCAGTTATTGGTACCTTATCATTTGACAATAATAGACAACTGTCGAAGTCTATTAGCAGTCACTATAGATGTTCGTATAGACAATGTACTGTTCTTCCAGTATGATCTATACTTTAAATGTCTGCATGCAAATGGGACTGTTGTGATGAAAAATGACTAAATTACACACTTGAGGAGTTTTATGTGCATAGTGGGGAGAGAATTAGGAATAGGTGAATAAAAATAATTGTCACTGCTGTTGAGAATGCCGAAATTGTATGCAAACTATTTTTAATGCATTACTGAATACCACTTTTATATATTCTCTAAATACAAATCCTCAGTCAGAATATATATATATATATATATATTCATTAAGGCTCAATCAAATGTTTTTCAAACGGTCAATGCGATATTTCGCCTTTTTATGCTTTAAACGGTCCTACCCTGAGAGTAGGTTCTGTATTCTCTCACACACACTGTTGTAGCCCTACAGTCCTCTGTATTTTTGTGGTTTTCAGGAAGATGGCTCAGAGTCTGTTATGTCAGTCGCCAGCAATAAACAGGTACTCACACTAGGGGATTTCACTCCATAGTACCTTCCCATTTTGTATTATCTATACAGTGGTGTATAAGGCCTCAGAACCATCTAGCATTTGGGCATTCCAAAACAAGGGTTCTAAGAAGCAGGGCTCTCATTTCACTTCCTATTTTTCAACACCAGGGATATACTGACTTACGGGTGTTGAAATTAAGTGCTTAACCAGAGCCCTGCTTTCGAGAGTCAAGGGAAAGCTGCCCGAAGGACCCTATTTCGAAGGGTGTTTGTCTCGCAGTCCCTGATTCAGGGCCCTGTCTCAGGGACCCTTATTGAGAGTGGCCCTATCCCAAGGACTCTAGTTCAGGGGACAGCTGTTTTCTTGAGCCCTTTAAGAGCTCCACATTGCAATCCGTGTATATATCACACATTTTTCGGCACATTCTGTGACAACACTGACGTTTTAGACTATATTTTGTTTCCTGCTTCCTTTTTGTTCAATCTTGAATATACTATATACATTTTTTTTTTCATGAATTTAGGTTCTCATTTTGCTTTCTTTATTTAGTACAACATTATATCTTGATTTATAACCGTTTGAGCATTGATATTATCATATATCACATGAATATGCAATAGAAAATGATACATAAACAGTTAGGTTAGTAGGTAGAAAGTTTAAGGTCTACAAATAGATGCTGCACATTGTACACTGTACATGGATTCACCAACACAGGTTCCTGTTTAGATGCTCCAATGATAACAACATTTCATAATTTTCCGTTTTACGGCATGATCTGATATTCTTCCCATCCTTTGTTTCAGATTCAAATCATGGCATAACCCTTAATGCTTTAACTCACCATTTGCTCATGCGCTATCTGATACTAAATCTTTGATTGGATTCATTGTTGTTATTGCACTTGATTTATAAAGCCATTCTAATGCACTGTTTCCACTAGACTATTTACTACGCAAACTTCATGTCATCATATGAAAGTGAATATACTGCCTTAAATAACTTCAAGAAAAAAATCCTTTCTAGAGGACTATTATAAAATTGTCATAGAGGTAAACTGTTTGATCTAGAAGTTCTCGATAAACTTCCAAATCTATCTACTTATTCAAGATAAGATATATTCAAGTACATCTTGAAAACTACTTGAAGATAGATAATATATGACATGAAACCAGACACAGTCAAATTAAAATAAATTGGCATTTATTGCTGATATTTGTACAGGAAGGTGTTGTAGAATCTAAAAAATGAATACCAGCACCATGAATTATGGGTCGTGAAATTAATCTATAAGAAAGTGGGCGTTCTATGTGTATGTCAACTGGGATCCACATAACAGTAAGAAATTAATATTCACAAGCAAGTGTTGTGAATATCTGGAAGCATCCTTTGAACAGCATTGATGTAGTGCGCAAACCACCAACAACACGGGGAGTGTGCTGAAAATACTTTAAATCACTGGGTCTTATACTACCCAATATTGCACCTGTGCAACCAGTTAGCGCTTCCCTTTAGCTGTCTACATATATTATACAAAGTTACTCTACCTGTTACAGAGGACCGCCAGGAGCCCGCTGCCTCTGGCTGTCAGCGAGGTCCTGTCTACCAATAAGGGCACCACCTTCTTCCTACTCACCGTGGCCGGAGAACATGGCATACCTGAGGAGGGGACTGTGCCCACTGCTGCACCAACTGATGGTAAGACATTCATGTTTCATGTGTAAAATGATAATTTCTTATGGTTTAAGCCTGTGGTATCAAATACAGGTGATCAAGCTACCTTTTTAGTTTTTCAGGTATGTAGTGAGTGATTTATTTATATCATATCAAATAAATGCAGAGGAGTGAAAGCATTGTTGGACTGATGGTAACTTCACTCATTGGGTCATATCATACTTGTCTAAATGCTTTATGTGATATGACCCGAGACTCATTTTATGAAATAACCCTCAGTCTGTCTATATAGCACACTGACTAGTCTATAATTATATCTGATTGTGCATACCAGAAGAGGGCATTATTGCATCAGCTGATGGTAAATATGTCTAGTATATATAAAAAGTAGCTTACCCCATATCTCTATAGCTATACACAATTAATTCATTTTCTTCTCTTTTCTACTTTTCGCACGTGGATATATTCCTTCCAACGTTTGCCAAAGATATGAGTTGTCAAATATTGGGTATAGAACTATAAGCATCTCTGTAAATTATCTATACACTGGTTACAAATTAAATGCAATAGCTAGAAGAGTGCCCACACAGTACACAGTTGTAATCTTTTGCATCCAATTAGTTCTGCTTTGAATATACATGAATTAAGAGTAACAAATCTAGAAAGTTGGAAAGGAACGAATTGAGGAGGAAGCATAGGAATCATATAAATAAATATTGATGAAAACTCAAATTAGATAGCTGCAATAGCCAAGACAAATTCATGATAATTTTAGTGTACATACAAAGTTCTCTTCTGTTTTAGCCCCTGTGGACCAGCAGGCATTCCTCACAGAGGCTCAAGCGCCTGCAACTGACACCAAGCCACCATACCTGGAGAACGCTGATGTTCCCGACAATGTCATACTCAACATCAAGAAGGCGTATGTAGAAAGCTATCAAAATCAGAAATTTGATATTTTACTTAGATTTTCCCATTAATAATGATTATGCAATGCACATAACATTGTCAGGCCTACCTCAAACTCAAATCCATTTCAACTGCTGACATTGCTAGTGACAGACTTGTGTTTCTCTCTGCATCTGAACTGACAGTTTCAGTTGATTATTGAGTGTTTGACTGTCTTATTTTTCTTTAGTATCCGTATGAACTTCCTCAACTACTTGGAAGATTGGACCGACCAGTCTGTGGACCGTGCCAGCAGTGTTGTGAGCGCAAAGGTAAGTACAGCTTACAAATTAGCTCGTTGGAACTGGAAATGTATTGCCCCTCCCCACCTATAACCTATAAGTTCCTAACCTTTGAGTTCCCTCAGATTTCTCATGAAGTTAAGCATGATTTCAAGTTGCAAGTAAGTCACAGTTCTGCTTATAGCCACCATTAAATTGAGAAGTTTAATTTAAAGATCTTGTCACCAAGAAACGAAGGAAGGCAATCGTTTTGTCTCTGTATGTGTGTGTGGCTTTCCTGATTGATTTAGAAGCCATTGAAACCTAACATTGAAATCCCCACCCCTTAAAGCATAAAACTAGAGAAGAAACTTGAGTCAACTTTGTCTTTCTTCTTGTCTCAGACTGAGGAGTTAAACAGTGAGCTGGATCTGCGTATGCATCTCCACCAGCCCCGCTCCCGCCGGGCTGAACTTGACGTCCACAATGTACGCGCCGGTAAGTTAGCGATATTGTATAATTCAGTGGTAAATTAAAGTAGAAGTAAATGCAATACTTTAATATTGTATAGCAATATTAATAATGATGTATAGTTCTGTGATACTTTGAAGTAAAAGTAAATACAACAATTTGATATTGTATAGCTATATTAATAATGATATATGGCTCTGTGATAGATTAAAGTACAAGTAAGTACAATACTTTAATACTGTATAGCTATATTAACAATGATGTTATCAATTGTCATGCCGAATTATTCGTTAAATAAACATGTCCAAATTTTCTCCAAAAAAAAAAGAGTATAGTTCTGTGATAGATTGAAGTAAAAGTAAATACAATACTTTAATATTGTATAGCAATATCAACAATGATGAATAGTTCTGTGATAGATTGAAGTAGAAGTAAATGGAATATTTTGATATTGTTTAGCTATATTCTGATCATGACCAATATTATATAGTGACCATTATATGACTGCTTCATGTTTTTAGCTGAGCTTGTAATGCACAGTGAGCGGGTGGCCCGGCACTGTAAAGGCATCAACCAGGCACTAGGCGACCTAAAGACCCGCTTCAACGACATGACCGAGGAACACAACCAGAAGGCTGACAAGTTCCGTCATGATATTGAGGCTCTCGAGGTCGTCTTCATCAATGCCACCAAGTCAGCCAAGTAAGCAGCTTTTGTTATGACCTTAATTTGACCTCATTTTCTTGAGTGATTAGCTGACAGCTGTTTCTTTCTGCACAGCCAAATACTCAAAGCTATGTAAGAGATCATAATTCTTATGGATCAATGTATCCACAATACAAATTTAAAGCCTCAAACTCTAGTCCCAATATTCTATTTAAATACACTTGATGATTATAAAAAATAGATTCTTGTATCAAAACTGCTTTTCATGATGATGTTCTCCTACTTTGCTAAATAATATTCTATGCAAAAGACATTTCATTCTATGGATGTGTTTTCCTGCAGGCTTGTGGCCCTGTCCAACCAGCTGCAACTAGAACAGGAGCAGTACATGAATGTGATCCGTACCTCGTTGCGCAAGTTCCGCCAGCACCTGGATGACACACTACAGATGCTGCGTGAGTCCAACGCACGTTTCATCAAGTCATTCAAGTAAGTTACCCTTTGATAACAGCTGATAATATAGGGAACAAGACAGGCTGAATATACAGCAGTTTCAGTTACATATGTCTCAGCCCCTTGCAAAGACAGGTACATGGTCAGACAATAAAGTGCCCAGGATACCACTACGGGTAATTCTGTTGTCATAGATAACTCTCACCATAACCCCAGTTCCATCTCCAGCTCTTTAGATTTTCCAGTTCACCCCATCAGATGACTTTGTTTTGTAATAAACATCTCCATCACATCAAATATGTTAAAGAACCATTAAATTCAAACCAATTGTGATACCCATGCTTGGTGTAAGATATATATACATATGAAAATAACAAATAGAATATAGCAAGAATCCATGTTTGATCATCACAGGGTGTTTTCCGATGGCGGTAACTTTTGCCCAGAGGAGATCGAGGACTTCAGGAAGAGGCTGGAGAAGATGGCGCAGAAGATTGATGCGTCCGAGGGCTACATCATGGCTGACCTGGAAGGTATGGAGTCCAAACGACTCGACCAGGCCACCAAGATATCGGCAGAGTTTGAAGACAGGTCTGTTGTTCTATATACTTCTGACTACCTACAAACAAATTCAAATACTCACAGGGGCTCAACTATGTGTTTGCTTCACACGAATACAAATCTTTGCTAGGTTATGAGAAAATATTCATGATACCTTTGCATATAAATCTTGATCAGGTTATGAAAATATTATAAATTGTTTAATCTCATCTCCTACCTGGTAGATTCAAGCACCACATGGTGGACCTGGTGTTTATGGAGAAGGTGGCACGCTGGCTGACCAACACACAGGTCAAGATAAAGGCGGAGGTGGCTAACAGCAACACCCAGGCACAGAAACTCAGTAAGGCGCTCGACAACCTAGACAGGAGGATTGATGCCTGCCTCAAACCTAACCCTGACAAGGAGGTAAGGATTTGTGAAATTCTAGTATTGTTGGTATATCTTTGAAAGGTCTGTATTGAAAAAGCAATACTTTTATAACAAATAGAACACCACACTGCATGCCCACGGGCTTGAAAATGTCATTTCTTCATAACCCACCACTTATCTTCAAATAGAAGTTGACTAAGTATAGAACATTAATGCTCTGTATCTAAGTCAAACTGTGATTTGAAACGAAGACTGACCAAGACAGTTGGATCAGAGAGATTTACTAGGAGATAACACTTGCTGAGTAACGTAGTGACTATGACTTTAGACTATAATAGTGCTGGTTGGGTGACTCGCATTATGATTCCTATTTATTTCTGCACCCAGTTGGTGTCACCAGCCCAACTGAATGAAGGTCTACGCACCCTGTTTGATGCCTTCCATGAGCGTAGTCGATACCTGAACAGTGTCAAGGACCCCAACCCCCCACCACCACCAACCCCACTACAAGGCAACCCTGCACAGGCCGGTAAGCATCAAGTCAACATTAATGAAAAAGAAATGAGGGAGACAATTTTCAAAGTTTATATATGGGGACCATTTTAGCTAGCGACTTTTTCCAAGATTGAGAATCTATCCCAGTGTAATACAAATTCACCAAAATAAAGGGAGAGTTATTATATGGAAACAGTTAAAGGGGAGTGATGGGGTATATCAATATAACTGAAATTAAATAAGAATATCCTTCAAATTCAATAGTTATAGATGAGAATGAAGTCCTGTTCCAAGACGTTCCACAAAATGAACAGGGGGACAGTGGTCAGAAACACAAACTCTACCACCAGCGTCACAATAGCAGTCAGTTTGATCAATATTACTTGAGGGTTTTCATGTTTCATCAGTTTTAACCCTTTAGACCCCAGAAGAGTCTGAATTTGTCTTTCTGTGCAAAAATCACTTTTTAAAAATAGAAAGAAATTCTGTCACTCTTTGAAAATATGTGATAGTTATATTAGATTTATTTTGATATTCAAATGTGCAATAATTACCAGTCCACCTGGGTTCTAATGGTTTTAGTCATAGAATGATTTATCCAGTTCTCATTTTGCAGTTACCAGTTACTATATCATTTGTTCCTTTATTCAGGCTTGATTACAATAATGCAAGACTTTTACTATACAAACTTGGTTATTGCCAGGGATCTCAATACTGATATAGCAGTTAAATCTTGCTAATATGATTAGCAGCCATGTTTATAGACAGTCAATATGTTGTTGGTTCATGAAATACATTACTCAAACATCTTTCTGTAAAGTTCTACATGCATCACCTCTCACTGGAACAATCGCTGAGGAAGAGGAAGAGGAAAAAGGAGGCAAGAGTTGCTCTCTCTCACACTGCATGAAGTTTGGGATTTAATCATTCCTTAATTCTCCAAAAGCCCCACTTCACATACACGTTAACACTTTAAGGGCAGCATCGTGATTTCCTGCATGTTGTGCATTTGTTGGTATGATGCCTGAATACAGCACCAACGAGTTATCTGCTGATGATGCATTCATGCTGACCCTATGGGATTAATATTTTTCTGAAGGGTTGAGATGATGTACCAATGTAGGATTGTTATAGCATGACAAATGAACATGATGCCTTGAGGCATTATGCTGTCCTTAAAGGGTGAAAAGCGATTTGTGAACTGGGCCATTTAGGGATTTTCAGAATTGTTTGAATGCTAGACTTCATACATTGTTGGTAGCTCACCATACACACACCATACACTGTCATGTCATCCACGCACCACCACAGAGTTCAGTAGTTTAGTACAACAATGCTGATGTACAGACAAACCCAGAGTGTCCAATACACATCACAAACTAGCCACATACTACATAACAACACATGTATCAACCATTTCCGACATTGTATGTATATTCATCTTACAGGTAGTCTCTGTAATAAAGTTTATTAAATGGCATCTAACATCACTTCATTTACTACATTGACAAATAGAATAATATTGAGGGTTTAGTTCTAAAACGCCATTGAAGACATCATACAATGAATGTGACAAAATATTGACGAAGCTACATGCCAAAAATGACTAGTACCTACAACACTATGTAGATGTAACCCTAAAACGATTTTGTCCACAAACCTATAATCATTATTCATGTGTATGGGGATTGCCAAATATACTTTTTGTTTCCAAAATAGTATAACTCCTTAATCTTGGCACATTTTTGAGTTGTTTATAGCGTTCTCAATGGGCATGCTGTCCAGCTTGGTCAAAGCTGGCAAGGATATCAAACCTATGTATACCTTTTGTATTACTAACAAAGCACTATTCAGGAAGTGTAAGTGCATCCCTAGTTGTTTGAATAGAAGTAATATTTTTTTCATAATGAAAATAAGTACCCGGTAATATCTCTTTGGTTTTGAAAGAAATGGTGTGGCCACACTAGGAGTATTGTTATTCTATGGATTTCCAAAAGGTCTTAGAAAGTGATTTTTTTATAGCATTAAATGATTGGTTTTCTTAATATTATCAGCAGCATGTACATTCTTTATCCAATCAGTAAACAGAATGCTTTGATAATTTTATAATAAATATGGCCGAGGACATCCATTAGCTAACTTTTCTATTAGGTGTGGCCTGAGATGGTTTAATCTAAGCGACATTGACTCAGTAGCGAGGTGTAGATGTGCCTACATAACGTGTATGGCAACGTCTAGCCCATTTTATAGCATTGTTGTAGATGTACACATTGCCGTACACGTCATCATCTAAACCTCCCTAGTGAATTGATAATTAGACTTCAGAGACCTTCATATTGTTGCTCTCTGAACCACAGCTCTTCAAAACATGTATCCCTTAACTCTTGCATTTTAGTAACAACAATGTATGTTCAGAGGGTTTGAAGGTTCCTGAGGCCTAATCTAGTGTAGGAGTTTTGGAGTTCATCCCACATTCCAATCCCAGATTTATCCAATTGGTGTGTATGTCTTATCCATGATTTGAAGTAGATAGCAGGTTTACACAGCATTTTGGCCAGCTGAAGGCCCAGTAAGTTAGGTGTGACTTTGTTTAATAGATATTAAGATTCCAGATGCGGAATTGTCATTGCAGAGATTCCAGTGTTTTCAGGTGTTCAGAAATCCTCTTCCCGCTAACATTCCCTAGTACTGTGTTAAAAACAAATATTGGTTTCTCTGTTTCCCCTGGCCATAGTGATCAAACCTCGCTCTGTATATCTGCCCTTTATAATGTTTTATAGATATCATGATAAAATACAACACCTCTTCATATTTATGAATCAGATTATCAGTCAAATTATGACAATTATCTTCTGAACATGAGGCATCATATAACCATATTCTAAGGTTTTCCGTTTTATAATATTAAGCATGTTCAAATTTTGACAGTCACTTACAATTTATGCAATACATTATACTGTAATGGTGGTAGATTACAATATCACGATTGACAGATTTCTGGTCAAAGAAAGTACAGTCAATGTAAGTTGCAAAGCCATTGCAAAAACTTGGCCTTTAATACCAGAAAAAGATATTGCAGGGTCAGAATGTTTGGTGCTGGGTCAGATGTGTGCCATATATACTGGAAATATATGGCATGCAGAAGTTATTAAAGCTTTTAGAGGGTACACCTTATAGAAAAGCTTGTGGATGTACCAATGACACTACTACCATAAACCCAGCCAATAAATAAGCTCACCAATCTTTCCTCCCCATGCAAGTGGAGGTTTGGCTTATGGGTGGGTGTATTTAATTAATTAAATAGTTTAGGCAATCATTTTCTCAAAGTCAGGGTTTGACTCAATGTTATGGCATAATATTTGGAAAATGAACCTTGCAGAATTGAACCTGATAGAGCTTTAAATGGATATGACCTTCTGTTAAATTGAAATTATTGCAGAAGTTGTAAGGGTTTTTATACCGATTCCCTGGTTTAGCATCTGCATAGACTAATGTCACTACTATAACAACTATTAAAGGTGTATCCCAGCGATTTTTAAAACGTACCAATTTGAGCAGTTACTGTGTAAAGCACCAGGGGGCAGTGCAGTACATGTATGCCCGTCCTGGCAAAATGGGTGACATGGTCTTAGTGGAATGGTGCTTGGAGAGTGACCAGTATAGCTGTGTCGTTACCCTGTCTAGGGAGGTCCAGTTCAGACGCTGCTGCCCCCTCCCCCACAGTCCTATAATTAGCATCAGTCACACACTGCAACCCTCCCTATAGGGAAGGTTACATATACACTTCTGCTACGTCACAGTGTGGGCAAACAAAGCCCACACGTGGTCAGGTAACCTCACCATGATAGCTACACACCAGGGTCTTTATTCTAGACTGCATTTTTAATGCCCATGAGATATAGTAATCTGAAGCTTTCACCATGCAATATTATGCATTACTTGTGTTTGATTGTACATGTATTTGCCTCATGAAATAAATATATCTCGGTTAATATATGCCATAACAGACTGGTTCATGGTGCATATACCTAAACTTTACAGTACAGTGGGTTGTTTGCCCACCGCAGCTCCCATATAAAAATAGAATAATCAAGTATATGTAACTCGACCTATAGTTAGCAGTGGTCCCCAAGTCTAGCTGTAGAAGTGACTGCTGTGTTTGTAGCAGTCACTGCAAAATGCCCAGAACTGTGTTTTCTACACAGGAGGAACGTACAGAGGCTGCAAAGAAACGTAACAGGGACTATGGAAAGACCAGGATAAAACTAGGAAAAGCATGGGAGGAATGGGAGTTTCAGAGAAGGATGTGTGGAGGAAACCACATAGACTTTGCCAATCACTTATTGGCCCTTCACAAAGCCCATTGCAGGACCCACCTCACTATGGAAGTCACACACAGGGCAGAGGACGACCAGGATTTCCAGTAAGTATATTCATGTTTACATATTCTTTCCCTATGTACTAATCATATATCCTATGTGTATAGTTGTGTACAGTTGTTTGTATAGTCTACCAAGAGGAGGGGGACAGACTGGACAGGTGGGGTGGTGCAGTGTACAGGGGCATAGTCGACTACAGGTGTATTATGAAGTCACTGGAGGAAGGAGACAGACTGGACAGGTGGGGTGGTGCAGTGTACAGGGGTAGAGTCGACTACAGGTGTGTTATGAAGACCCTGGAGGAGGGAGACAGACTGGACAGGTGGGGTGGTGCAGTGTACAGGGGCAGAGTCGAGTACAGGTGTGTTATGAAGACCCTGGAGGAGGGAGACAGACTTGACAGGTGGGGGTGGGATAGTGTACAGGGGCAGAGTCGAGTACAGGTGTGTTATGAAGACCCTGCAGGAGGGAGACAGACTGGACAGGTGGGGTGGGATAATGTATAGGGGCAGAGTCGACTGTAGGTGTGTTATGAAGTCCTGGAGGAAGAAGATAGACCGGACAGGTGGAGTGGTACAGTGTACAGGGGCATAGTCGACTACAGGTGTGTTATGAAGCACCTGGAGGAGGGAGACAGACTAGACAGGTGGGGTGGGATAGTGTATAGTAGCATAGTCGACTATAGGTGTGTTATAGAGTTACTGGAGGAGGGGGACAGACTGAACAGGTGGGGTGGGATAGTGTATAGTAGCATAGTCGACTACAGGTGTGTCATGAAGACCCCGGAGGAGGGAGACAGACTGGACAGTTGGTGTGGTGAAGTGTACAGGGGCAGAGTCGACTACAGTCGTGTTATGAAGGTACTGGAGGAAGGGAGACAGACTGGACAGGTGGGGTGGTGCAGTGTACAGTGGCATAGTCGACTATAGGTGTGTTATGAAGACCCTGGAGGAGGGAGACAGACTGGACAGGTGGGGTGGGATAGTGTATAGGGGCATAGTCGACTGTAGGTGTGTTATGAAGACCCTGGAGGAGCGAGACAGACTGGTCAGGTGGGATAGTGTATAGGGGCATAGTCGACTACAGGTGTGTTATGAAGTCACTGGAGGAAGAAGATAGACCAGACAGGTGGAGTGGTGCAGTGTACAGGGGCATAGTCATCTACAGGTGTGTTTTGAAGCACCTGGAGGAGGGAGACACACTAGACAGGTGGAATGGTGCAGTGTTCAGGGGCATAGTCGACTACAGGTGTGTTATGAAGCACCTGGAGGAGGGAGACAGACTAGACAGGTGGAATGGTGTAGTGTTCAGGAGCATAGTCGACTACGGTCGTGTTATTAAGACCCTGGAGGAGGGAGACAGACTGGACAGGTGGGTTGGGATAGTGTACAGGGCCAGAGTCGACTACAGGTGTGTCATGAAGACCCTGAAGGAGGGGGACAGACTGGACAGGTGGGGTGGTGCAGTGTACAGTGGCATAGTCGACTACATGTGTGTCATGAAGACCCTGGAGGAGGGAGACAGACTGGACAGGTGGGGTGGGATAGTGAATAGGGGCATAGTCGACTGTAGGTGTGTTTTGAAGTCACTGGAGGAAGGAGATAGACTGGATAGGTGGGGTGGGATAGTGTACAGGGGCATAGTCGACTACAGGTGTGTTATGAAGACCCTGGAGGAGCGAGACAGACTGGATAGGTGGGGTGGTACAGTGTACAGGGGCATAGTCGACTACAGGTGTGTTATAAAGACCCTGGAGGAGGGCGACACACTAGACAGGTGGTGTGGTGCAGTGTACAGGGGTAGAGTCGACTACAGGTGTGTTATGAAGCACCTGGAGGAGGGGGGCACATTGGACAGGTGGGCTGGTACAGGGTTCATGGCCATAGTATACTATAGGTGTGTTATGAAGACCCTGGAGGAGGGAGACAGACTGGACAGGTGGCGTGGTGCAGTGTACAGGGGCATAGTCGACTACAGGTGTGTTATGAAGTACCTGGAGGAGGGAGACAGACTGGACAGGTGGGGTGGTGCAGTGTACTGGGGCATGGTCGACTACAGGTGTGTCATGAAGATCCTGGAAGAGGGAGACAGACTGGACAGCTGGTGTGGTGCAGTGTACAGCGGCAGAGTCGACTACATGTGTGTCATGAAGACCCTGGAGGAGGGAGACAGACTGGACAGGTGGGGTGGGATAGTGAATAGGGCCATAGTCGACTGTAGGTGTGTTTTGAAGTCACTGGAGGAAGGAGATAGACTGGATAGGTGGGGTGGGATAGTGTATAGGGGCATAGTCGACTGTAGGTGTGTTATGAAGTCACTGGAGGAAGGAGATAGACCGGACAGGTGGGGTGGTGCAGGGTACGGGGGTAGAGTCGACTACAGGTGTGTTTTGAAGACCCTGGAGGAGGGAGACAGACTGGATAGGTGGGGTGGTGCAGTGTACAGGGGCATAGTCGACTACAGGTGTGTTATGCAGACCCTGGAGGAGGGAGACAGACTGGATAGGTGGGCTGGTGCAGTGTACAGGGGTAGAGTCGACTACAGGTGTGTTATGAAGCCCCTCGAGGAGGGAGACAGACTGGATAGGTGGGGTGGTACAGTGTACAGGGGCATAGTCGACTACAGGTGTGTTATAAAGACCCTGGAGGAGGGCGACACACTAGACAGGTGGTGTGGTGCAGTGTACAGGGGTAGAGTCGACTACAGGTGTGTTATGAAGCACCTGGAGGAGGGGGGCACATTGGACAGGTGGGCTGGTACAGGGTTCATGGCCATAGTATACTATAGGTGTGTTATGAAGACCCTGGAGGAGGGAGACAGACTGGACAGGTGGCGTGGTGCAGTGTACAGGGGCATAGTCGACTACAGGTGTGTTATGAAGTACCTGGAGGAGGGAGACAGACTGGACAGGTGGGGTGGTGCAGTCTACAGGGGCAGAGTCGACTATAGGTGTGTTATGAAGACCCTGGAGGAGGGACAAAGACTGGACAGGTGGGGGTGGGATAGTGTACAGGGGCAGAGTCGAGTACAGGTGTGTTATAGAGTTACTGGAGGAGGGGGACATACTGGACAGGTGGGGTGTTGCAGTGTACAGTGGCATAGTCGACTACAGGTGTGTTATGAAGACCCTGGAGGAGGGAGACAGACTGGACAGGTGGGATGGTGCAGTGTATAGGGGCATAGTCGACTACAGGTGTGTTATGAAGACCCTGGAGGAGGGAGACAGACTGGACAGGTGGGGTGGGATAGTGTACAGGGGCAGAGTCGACTACAGGTGTGTTATGAAGACCCTGGAGGAGGGAGACAGATTGGACAGGTGGGGTGGGATAGTGTATAGGGGCATAGGGAACTATAGGTGTGTTATGAAGACCCTGGAGGGGGGGGGACAGACTGGACAGGTGGGGTGGGATAGTGTATAGGGGCAGAGTCGACTACAGGTGTGTTATGAAGACCCTGGAGGAGGGAGACAGACTAGACAGGTGGAATGGTGTAGTGTATAGGGGCATAGTCGACTGTAGGTGTGTTATGAAGTCACTGGAGGAAGGAGATAGACCGTACAGGTGGGGTGGTGCAGTATACAGGGGCAGAGTCGAGTACAGGTGTGTTATGAAGACCCTGCAGCAGGGAGATAGACTGGACAGGTGGAATGGTGTAGTGTTCAGGAGCATAGTCGACTACGGTCGTGTTATGAAGACCCTGGAGGAGGGAGACAGACTGGACAGGTGGGTTGGGATAGTGTACAGGGCCAGAGCCGACTACAGGTGTGTCATGAAGACCCTGAAGGAGGGAGAGAGACTTGACAGGTGGGGTGGTGCAGTGTACAGTGGCATAGTCGGCTACAGGTGTGTTATGAAGACCCTGGAGGAGGGAGACAGACTGGACAGGTGGGGTGGTGCAGTGTACACGGGCATGGTCGGCTACAGGTGTGTCATGAAGATCCTGGAAGAGGGAGACAGACTGGACAGTTGGTGTGGTGAAGTGTACAGCGGCAGAGTCGACTACAGGTGTGTCATGAAGACCCTGGAGGAGGGAGACAGACTGGACAGGTGGGGTGGGATAGTGTATAGGGGCATAGTCGACTGTAGGTGTGTTTTGAAGTCACTGGAGGAAGGAGATAGACCGGACAGGTGGGGTGGTGCAGTGTACAGGGGCATAGTCGACTACATGTGTGTTTTGAAGACCCTGGAGGAGGGAGACAGACTGGACAGGTGGGGTGGTGCAGTGTACAGGGGCATAGTCGACTACATGTGTGTTTTGAAGACCCTGGAGGAGGGAGACAGACTGGATAGGTGGGGTGGTGCAGTGTACAGGGGCATAGTCGACTACATGTGTGTTTTGAAGACCCTGGAGGAGGGAGACAGACTGGATAGGTGGGCTGGTGCAGTGTACAGGGGTAGAGTCGACTACAGGTGTGTTATGAAGCACTTGGAGGAGGGGGGCACATTGGACAGGTGGGCTGGTGCAGGGTACAGGGCCATAGTCTACTATAGGTGTGTTATGAAGACCCTGGAGGAGGGAGACAGACTGGACAGGTGGGGTGGTGCAGTGTACAGGGGCAGAGTCGACTACAGGTGTGTTATTTAGACCCTGGAGGAGGGGGACAGTTGGGACAGGTGGTGTGGTGAAGTGTACAGGGGCAGAGTCGAGTACAGGTGTGTTATGAAGACCCTGCAGGAGGGAGACAGACTTGACAGGTGGGGTGGTGCAGTGTACAGGGGCATAGTCGACTACAGGTGTGTTATGAAGTACCTGGAGGAGGGAGACAGACTGGACAGGTGGGTTGGTGCAGTGTACATGGGCATAGTCGACTATAGGTGTGTTATGAAGACCCTGGAGGAGGGAGACAGACTGGACAGGTGGGGGTGGGATAGTGTATAGGGGCATAGTCGACTGTAGGTGTGTTATGAAGTCACTGGAGGAAGGAGATAGACCGGACAGGTGGGGTGGTGCAGTGTACAGGGGCATAGTCGACTACATGTGTGTTTTGAAGACCCTGGAGGAGGGAGACAGACTGGATAGGTGGGGTGGTGCAGTGTACAGGGGCATAGTCGACTACATGTGTGTTTTGAAGACCCTGGAGGAGGGAGACAGACTGGATAGGTGGGGTGGTGAAGTGTACAGGGGCATAGTCGACTACATGTGTGTTTTGAAGACCCTGGAGGAGGGAGACAGTCCGGACAGGTGGGGTGGTGCACTGTACAGGGGCATAGTCGACTACATGTGTGTTTTGAAGACCCTGGAGGAGGGAGACAGACTGGATAGGTGGGGTGGTTCACTGTACAGGGGCATAGTCGACTACATGTGTGTTTTGAAGACCCTGGAGGAGGGAGACAGACTGGATAGGTGGGGTGGTGCAGTGTACAGGGGCATAGTCGACTACATGTGTGTTTTGAAGACCCTGGAGGAGGGAGACAGACTGGACAGGTGGGGTGGTGCAGTGTACAGGGGCATAGTCGACTACATGTGTGTTTTGAAGACCCTGGAGGAGGGAGACAGACTGGATAGGTGGGGTGGTGCAGTGTACAGGGGCATAGTCGACTACATGTGTGTTTTGAAGACCCTGGAGGAGGGAGACAGACTGGATAGGTGGGCTGGTGCAGTGTACAGGGGTAGAGTCGACTACAGGTGTGTTATGAACCACCTGGAGGAGGGGGGCACATTGGACAGGTGGGCTGGTGCAGGGTACAGGGCCATAGTCTACTATAGGTGTGTTATGAAGACCCTGGAGGAGGGAGACAGACTGGACAGGTGGGGTGGTGCAGTGTACAGGGGCAGAGTCGACTACAGGTGTGTTATTTAGACCCTGGAGGAGGGGGACAGTTGGGACAGGTGGTGTGGTGAAGTGTACAGGGGCAGAGTCGAGTACAGGTGTGTTATGAAGACCCTGCAGGAGGGAGACAGACTTGACAGGTGGGGTGGTGCAGTGTACAGGGGCATAGTCGACTACAGGTGTGTTATGAAGTACCTGGAGGAGGGAGACAGACTGGACAGGTGGGTTGGTGCAGTGTACAGGGGCATAGTCGACTATAGGTGTGTTATGAAGACCCTGGAGGAGGGAGACAGACTGGACAGGTGGGGGTGGGATAGTGTATAGGGGCATAGTCGACTGTAGGTGTGTTTTGAAGTCACTGGAGGAAGGAGATAGACTGGACAGGTGGGGTGGGATAGTGTATAGGGGCATAGTCGACTGTAGGTGTGTTATGAAGTCACTGGAGGAAGGAGATAGACCGGACAGGTGGGGTGGTGCAGTGTACAGGGGCATAGTCGACTACATGTGTGTTTTGAAGACCCTGGAGGAGGGAGACAGACTGGATAGGTGGGGAGGTTCACTGTACAGGGGCATAGTCGACTACAGGTGTGTTATGAACACCCTGGAGGAGAGAGACAGACTGGACAGATGGGGTTGTGCAGTGTACAGGTGCATGGTCGACTACTCGTGTGTCATGAAGACCCTGGAGGAGGGAGACAGACTGGACAGGTGGGGTGGTGCAGTGTACAGGGGCATAGTCGACTACAGGTATGTTATGAAGACCCTGGAGGAGGGAGACAGACTGGACAGGTGGGGTGGGATAGTGTATAGGGGCATAGTCGACTGTAGGTGTGTTTTGAAGTCACTGGAGGAAGGAGATAGACCGGACAGGTGGGGTGGTGCAGTGTACAGGGGCATAGTCGACTACATGTGTGTTTTGAAGACCCTGGAGGAGGGAGACAGACTGGACAGGTGGGGTGGTGCAGTGTACAGGGGCATAGTCGACTACATGTGTGTTTTGAAGACCCTGGAGGAGGGAGACAGACTGGATAGGTGGGGTGGTGCAGTGTACAGGGGCATAGTCGACTACATGTGTGTTTTGAAGACCCTGGAGGAGGGAGACAGACTGGATAGGTGGGCTGGTGCAGTGTACAGGGGTAGAGTCGACTACAGGTGTGTTATGAACCACCTGGAGGAGGGGGGCACATTGGACAGGTGGGCTGGGTGCAGGGTACAGGGCCATAGTCTACTATAGGTGTGTTATGAAGACCCTGGAGGAGGGAGACAGACTGGACAGGTGGGGTGGTGCAGTGTACAGGGGCAGAGTCGACTACAGGTGTGTTATTTAGACCCTGGAGGAGGGGGACAGTTGGGACAGGTGGTGTGGTGAAGTGTACAGGGGCAGAGTCGAGTACAGGTGTGTTATGAAGACCCTGCAGGAGGGAGACAGACTTGACAGGTGGGGTGGTGCAGTGTACAGGGGCATAGTCGACTACAGGTGTGTTATGAAGTACCTGGAGGAGGGAGACAGACTGGACAGGTGGGTTGGTGCAGTGTACAGGGGCATAGTCGACTATAGGTGTGTTATGAAGACCCTGGAGGAGGGAGACAGACTGGACAGGTGGGGGTGGGATAGTGTATAGGGGCATAGTCGACTGTAGGTGTGTTTTGAAGTCACTGGAGGAAGGAGATAGACTGGACAGGTGGGGTGGGATAGTGTATAGGGGCATAGTCGACTGTAGGTGTGTTATGAAGTCACTGGAGGAAGGAGATAGACCGGACAGGTGGGGTGGTGCAGTGTACAGGGGCATAGTCGACTACATGTGTGTTTTGAAGACCCTGGAGGAGGGAGACAGACTGGACAGGTGGGGTGGTGCAGTGTACAGGGGCATAGTCGACTACATGTGTGTTTTGAAGACCCTGGAGGAGGGAGACAGACTGGATAGGTGGGGTGGTGCAGTGTACAGGGGCATAGTCGACTACATGTGTGTTTTGAAGACCCTGGAGGAGGGAGACAGTCCGGACAGGTGGGGTGGTGCACTGTACAGGGGCATAGTCGACTACATGTGTGTTTTGAAGACCCTGGAGGAGGGAGACAGACTGGATAGGTGTGGTGGTTCACTGTACAGGGGCATAGTCGACTACATGTGTGTTTTGAAGACCCTGGAGGAGGGAGACAGACTGGATAGGTGGGGTGGTGCAGTGTACAGGGGCATAGTCGACTACATGTGTGTTTTGAAGACCCTGGAGGAGGGAGACAGACTGGACAGGTGGGGTGGTGCAGTGTACAGGGGCATAGTCGACTACAGGTGTGTTATGAACACCCTGGAGGAGAGAGACAGACTGGACAGGTGGGGTGGTGCAGTGTACAGGGGCAGAGTCGACTACAGGTGTGTTATTTAGACCCTGGAGGAGGGGGACAGTTGGGACAGGTGGTGTGGTGAAGTGTACAGGGGCAGAGTCGAGTACAGGTGTGTTATGAAGACCCTGCAGGAGGGAGACAGACTTGACAGGTGGGGTGGTGCAGTGTACAGGGGCATAGTCGACTACAGGTGTGTTATGAAGTACCTGGAGGAGGGAGACAGACTGGACAGGTGGTATGGTGCAGTGTACAGGGGCATAGTCGACTATAGGTGTGTTATGAAGACCCTGGAGGAGGGAGACAGACTGGACAGGTGGGGGTGGGATAGTGTATAGGGGCATAGTCGACTGTAGGTGTGTTTTGAAGTCACTGGAGGAAGGAGATAGACTGGACAGGTGGGGTGGGATAGTGTATAGGGGCATAGTCGACTGTAGGTGTGTTATGAAGTCACTGGAGGAAGGAGATAGACCGGACAGGTGGGGTGGTGCAGTGTACAGGGGCATAGTCGACTACATGTGTGTTTTGAAGACCCTGGAGGAGGGAGACAGACTGGATAGGTGGGGTGGTTCACTGTACAGGGGCATAGTCGACTACAGGTGTGTTATGAACACCCTGGAGGAGAGAGACAGACTGGACAGATGGGGTTGTGCAGTGTCCAGGTGCATGGTCGACTACTCGTGTGTCATGAAGACCCTGGAGGAGGGAGACAGACTGGACAGGTGGGGTGGTGCAGTGTACAGGGGCATAGTCGACTACAGGTGTGTTATGAAGACCCTGGAGGAGGGAGACAGACTGGACAGGTGGGGTGGGATAGTGTATAGGGGCATAGTCGACTGTAGGTGTGTTTTGAAGTCACTGGAGGAAGGAGATAGACCGGACAGGTGGGGTGGTGCAGTGTACAGGGGCATAGTCGACTACATGTGTGTTTTGAAGACCCTGGAGGAGGGAGACAGACTGGACAGGTGGGGTGGTGCAGTGTACAGGGGCATAGTCGACTACATGTGTGTT
The DNA here is from genome assembly GCA_947462335.1 of Harmothoe impar. Lineage (NCBI taxonomy): Eukaryota > Metazoa > Annelida > Polychaeta > Phyllodocida > Polynoidae > Harmothoe > Harmothoe impar. Next base: position 21,402,972 of record OX381713.1, on the reverse strand, counting down.
TTGAAGACCCTGGAGGAGGGAGACAGACTGGATAGGTGGGGTGGTGCAGTGTACAGGGGCATAGTCGACTACATGTGTGTTTTGAAGACCCTGGAGGAGGGAGACAGACTGGATAGGTGGGCTGGTGCAGTGTACAGGGGTAGAGTCGACTACAGGTGTGTTATGAACCACCTGGAGGAGGGGGGCACATTGGACAGGTGGGCTGGTGCAGGGTACAGGGCCATAGTCTACTATAGGTGTGTTATGAAGACCCTGGAGGAGGGAGACAGACTGGACAGGTGGGGTGGTGCAGTGTACAGGGGCAGAGTCGACTACAGGTGTGTTATTTAGACCCTGGAGGAGGGGGACAGTTGGGACAGGTGGTGTGGTAAAGTGTACAGGGGCAGAGTCGAGTACAGGTGTGTTATGAAGACCCTGCAGGAGGGAGACAGACTTGACAGGTGGGGTGGTGCAGTGTACAGGGGCATAGTCGACTACAGGTGTGTTATGAAGTACCTGGAGGAGGGAGACAGACTGGACAGGTGGGTTGGTGCAGTGTACAGGGGCATAGTCGACTATAGGTGTGTTATGAAGACCCTGGAGGAGGGAGACAGACTGGACAGGTGGGGGTGGGATAGTGTATAGGGGCATAGTCGACTGTAGGTGTGTTTTGAAGTCACTGGAGGAAGGAGATAGACTGGACAGGTGGGGTGGGATAGTGTATAGGGGCATAGTCGACTGTAGGTGTGTTATGAAGTCACTGGAGGAAGGAGATAGACCGGACAGGTGGGGTGGTGCAGTGTACAGGGGCATAGTCGACTACATGTGTGTTTTGAAGACCCTGGAGGAGGGAGACAGACTGGACAGGTGGGGTGGTGCAGTGTACAGGGGCATAGTCGACTACATGTGTGTTTTGAAGACCCTGGAGGAGGGAGACAGACTGGATAGGTGGGGTGGTGCAGTGTACAGGGGCATAGTCGACTACATGTGTGTTTTGAAGACCCTGGAGGAGGGAGACAGTCCGGACAGGTGGGGTGGTGCACTGTACAGGGGCATAGTCGACTACATGTGTGTTTTGAAGACCCTGGAGGAGGGAGACAGACTGGATAGGTGTGGTGGTTCACTGTACAGGGGCATAGTCGACTACATGTGTGTTTTGAAGACCCTGGAGGAGGGAGACAGACTGGATAGGTGGGGTGGTGCAGTGTACAGGGGCATAGTCGACTACATGTGTGTTTTGAAGACCCTGGAGGAGGGAGACAGTCCGGACAGGTGGGGTGGTGCACTGTACAGGGGCATAGTCGACTACATGTGTGTTTTGAAGACCCTGGAGGAGGGAGACAGACTGGATAGGTGTGGTGGTTCACTGTACAGGGGCATAGTCGACTACATGTGTGTTTTGAAGACCCTGGAGGAGGGAGACAGACTGGATAGGTGGGGTGGTGCAGTGTACAGGGGCATAGTCGACTACATGTGTGTTTTGAAGACCCTGGAGGAGGGAGACAGACTGGACAGGTGGGGTGGTGCAGTGTACAGGGGCAGAGTCGACTACAGGTGTGTTATGAACACCCTGGAGGAGAGAGACAGACTGGACAGGTGGGGTGGTGCAGTGTACAGGTGCATGGTCGACTACTCGTGTGTCATGAAGACCCTGGAGGAGGGAGACAGACTGGACAGGTGGGGTGGTGCAGTGTACAGGGGCATAGTCGACTACAGGTGTGTTATGAAGACCCTGGAGGAGGGAGACAGACTGGACAGGTCTGGTGGTGCAGTGTACAGGGGCATTGTCGACTACATGTGTGTTTTGAAGCAACTGGAGGAGGGAGACAGACTGGACAGGTGGGGGTGGTGCAGTGTACAGGGGCATAGTCGACCACAGGTGTGTTATGAAGCACCTGGAGGAGGGGGGCACATTGGACAGGTGGGCTGGTGCAGGGTACAGGGCCATAGTCTACTATAGGTGTGTTATGAAGACCCTGGAGGAGGGAGACAGACTGGACAGGTGGGGTGGTGCAGTGTACAGGGGCAGAGTCGACTAGAGGTGTGTTATTAAGACCCTGGAGGAGGGGGACAGTTGGGACAGGTGGTGTGGTGAAGTGTACAGGGGCAGAGTCGAGTACAGGTGTGTTATGAAGACCCTGCAGGAGGGAGACAGACTTGACAGGTGGGGTGGTGCAGTGTACAGGGGCATAGTCGACTACAGGTGTGTTATGAAGTACCTGGAGGAGAGAGACAGACTGGACAGGTGGGGTGGTGCAGTGTACAGGGGCATAGTCGACTATAGGTGTGTCATGAAGACCCTGGAGGAGGGAGACAGACTGGACAGGTGGGGGTGGGATAGTGTATAGGGGCATAGTCGACTGTAGGTGTGTTTTGAAGTCACTGGAGGAAGGAGATAGACTGGACAGGTGGGGTGGGATAGTGTTTAGGGGCATAGTCGACTGTAGGTGTGTTATGAAGTCACTGGATGAAGGAGATAGACCGGACAGGTGGGGTGGTGCAGTGTACAGGGGCAGAGTCGACTACAGGTGTGTTATACAGTTACTGGAGGTAGGGTGGTGCAGTATATAGACAGAGCTGCACGCTAAAGTGACTGGGTCTGTGGTTATTTCACGAGTGGTGCTTGGGTCGTATTGCACGCTGGCCGTAGGCCTAGTGCAATACGACCCAAGCACCACAAGTGAAATAAACACTGAAGAGGTCACTTTTAAGTGACGCTCTGTATTTATTTCAGGGTACATCGATGTAAAATAGATACGTAGTCTATGTTTCTTTACTTCCACAATGTTTCTTTATTCCGTGGCGTTTGTTTACCTTCGTCGGCCGCCATTTTGAATTTTGAACGTGCAATACGGCCAGAGCGTGCAATATGGCCGAGGTTTATTGCACGCTTAACTCACATACGGCACTCCCATAGGATTAACCTTGACAGTCCGTATTCACCATGAAATAAGGATAGTTATAGTCTGCTACAGGTTGCTGTGGCAGCTTATTTTACACACACACTGTATCTCTTATTGATGTGCCTCTGGTATAAACCATCATCATTATGGATGCTTTATCAAATTTAACTATTTATATTTTAAGGGAAATGGCGGAAGATGGGCAACCTGCATCTACATCTCAACTGTTTGACAAGGCCAGTAAACACAAGACGTCTGACCGTGACATTGCTACACCCAACGTAAAACTCAGTGCTGCACCGCACTCCGAAGGTGCCAGCCTGGACATGGAAAGTGATGAATCAGGTAGCGATAGGTAGGTACCCAGTAAACAAGGAACATTTAGTGTACAAGATACACTGATAGGTTAACTTTGCAAATACATGTAATTGGTCAAAGAGATGTTAACATTGCCTTGATGTTATTTAACCAAATATTGGTTTAAATAGGGATATAGAGAGAGGGATGTGACATGAATATAGCCAAGAGGGGATGCAGCATATGTAAATATTCATGATTGGCTGTGCACACCACTGGGTCATAGATCTGGCTGGACCACAAATAATTAATATATCTCAATATCTTGCCTTCCTCTAATAATAATCTCATTTGCACAGTTAGCTTGCATAAAAATGTATTCAATTTTTGTATATTACAGTGAAGAAGTACTGGAGGACCCAGATTGGCTGACACATGGTGAAGACAGTACAGAGACTGGGTACACACAACTAAAATCCCAAAAGATGACACCTCAAGAAGCAGTTCGGGAAGGGAAATCAATAGTATACAATAGATGTATACTAGAGCTTGTGAAAAGTGTGGTTGGAACGAGATGCAAAATTCCTGGGTGCCGAAATATCCTACAGTTCAGAGAGACGAAGATAGGTACATGCCTTGTAATCCTTTGGGAATGTCCAGCTTGGATACAGACCAAAAGCGGGCACTGTCATGGGTCATGGGCGGGACAGCCACGTGTCCATAATCAGTATGCGTGCAACATATTACTACCTGCTGCAACAGCATTCTCTGGAAACAGCTGGCAGAAATTGGCTTTGTTTGCCCGTTTCCTGAAACTTGGTTTTCTGTCCAGTTCATGCTTCTATTGGTGAGTTGACAATGTCCATAAAATTTCTTGTTCTAATACATGAATGCTGCGTATATAATCACAAGTTATACCTACCTGTATTTATGTTATGCTTAAATTCAGTTCAAATCATTCAAGCATTTCAAAGATTGCATACCTGCCTTTGTTAGGCTTGATTGTAGAAATAACTTGTGCTTCATGCAATAAAGTTTATAACAGATTCTTTTTTTGTAAAAGCATTATTGTTAGTAATTTCATGGTAGTAATCATTATCTGATTGATGCTCTTTGTTTCTCATTCTCTTATTACTATACACAGGATACAAGATAAATACTGTGTACCGGCTGTAGATGACATGTGGGAAGAGGAACGCATCCGGTCGTTGGATTTAAGTCCCAAACCCCTTGTTTTATGTGGGGATGCCAGAGCAGACTCTCCTGGGTTCTGTGCATCTAACAGCACATATGTCTTCATGGATAATGCAACAAAGCGAATTGTGTCACTACAAACAGTCCACACTTTAGAAACAGACCGGAAAAGTTCTCTGATGGAGAAGTTAGGTTTCGTTCGTGGAATGGAGGAGGTGACCAAAACAGCTGAAGTGGCCGAAGTTATCACAGATGCCCACCCACAAATATCGAAGCTACTCCGTAAGTTATAATTAATTCTTTTGGTAATCTTCACCCCATTTTTAGTATGTTACTGTGGACAATGAACCTATAATCATGAAGAGAAATGGATCCCTTGGCTCCAGATGAAAAAAATCGTTTTGTTAGAACCAGCGTTTCAATGAGGTTAAGCATTTATCAAAAAATATTATAGTTAACTGTGAGGGCAATACTATTGGTAGGAATTGTCTCTAAGGACGAGGCTTTGCCCAATCCAATAAAGTTATGATGACTAAAGTTGATGCCTGCGCTGCCATGGCATCAACTATAGTTGATGCTCTCCCACAAAAGGTAAATCAACTTTTTTCTTAAATGAAATCCCACCAATTTGAGGAGGCCTAGTTTATGGGCCTGCCTACTATATCAATGAACATGGCCCCCATGAGGAGGTTGCACTCGCTGAGGGGAAAAAGACTCAATGAACAACACCCAGTACACCAATATAACTCGAAATGAATTGATACATTTTGTGTCATTTTTATGATGTTATGTTTATTGTCTTTACATGTATAACAGATGTAATGTTTAAACAAACATATCATTTTAGGTGAACAATTTGCCAAAGTGCTGCATCAACTAGATGTATGGCACTGTGTGAGGAATCTTGCAAAGAAATTGGCTGCTGTAAGTTACGTTACAAGAGATAATGAATGTAATGACTAATGAATCGTCATTATTTTATCAATTAAATAATTTCTTGTGATTGCATTATTCCCATTTTACTACAATGCTATGAATATCATAGCATATGCTTAATATCACGCCAACCGGTCTCACAAACATGACAGTCTGGTTCTTTATAACCCCAGGGGTAACCATAAATGTTGATTTGTGTACAATGGTCTTGGTAGGGAATGGCCCCAAATACTTATTGAATGGTTGTAAGTTGCTCAATAATGTCATTCATCTTGGCCTTGCAGAACCCTGCCTATATGCTAAAAAAATTAATTTAGTGTTTTTGTTATCATAGGAGTTGTATTGCCAACCCCCTCACAAACACTAAATAAACAATTGGCCTCCAGCCCATTATGCTCTTTGTCTGCATGATGCAACCCTATGCAAAAGCATCAAATCTTCTGGGCCATTGCATGTACTCTGTGACCCTTAAAGAGTTAGTATCTAATTTATTTGGCAACATACAAAGCAAGTGAGTATGGTAGCCCACAAAGCAACAATTAAACGTAGGTGTCCTCTTATCATGTGTATTATGATATTTTACTAATGCAATATGTCCATATACTGCAGACTAAACCTCACACTATGAGTAGTATTTAAAGCACCTCAGAGACTGGGTGTAAACTAAAATGTTGGTTGTACATAGATTTAGTTCCATCACCTATTACTATTATTATTATCATTATTATTATTATTATTATTATTATCATGATCGTTATTCCATCAACAGGCAGCACAGTTGAAAGGATGTCAAGATATCTTGCCTTGGGTAAATGTGTTCAAAAATCACATGTGGTACTCTGCGGAGAACTGTGATGGAAACCCAGAGAAATTGATGGTAATTATAAAATATTTTGTCAAGGTAACTGATGGAAATAATTAATGTGGGTAGCTAGGATTTATATTGTGTTGTTCCTTTTTGGGAAGGGTGAGCAGTAACCCTGGAAAGCTAGCTTGCTGACTGTGACTCAACTAGATGTAAGACTAGTGCATGATTTGGTTATATATACCATTGCCAATCCATTGGAGAGATATCTCGTCACTTCAACTCTACTATGTATTTTCAGTGAACATCCCTGACACAGTTATTTAGTATATAATTATCACTTCTGTGGTTCATTTGCATTCAGCATTTTTGGGAATGGGGGAGTGGCCAATACTGGACCCTAACTGTGGTGGCCCACTCAAAAAGTACTACAGAACAGGCTTGCAAGTAATGCCACTAAGCTCAGCAGGGTTATAAGGGACAGTCCTTTTAAGTGCACAGGTTTCCCTCCTTAGACACCTCATTCTCCAAAGTATCCCAGTAGGTTATTGATGGGATTGTGCTATCCATTTATTATCATCAACAGGAATTATGGAAGACAGTCCTCCAGCATGTCACGAACCAGCATGTGTGGATCCCGGATGCACATGGCTGGACTGATGGACGGTGCAACCATCCGATTCCACAGGAAAAGGAGGAGAGGAAGTGGATAGAGATTGGTTCCAGGGCTCACATGGAACTTATCAAGATCGTGTTTGATCCCACCCTGGTGAAAAAGTTGAAGTTCATGAAGAACTACAGGTAATATCATAGCTATGTTGGCATGTGGGTTCTTAGAACTAATTACCGTAGTAATTAGAAATGAGCTATTAGATGCTTCATAGTATGCGACATTTCACTCAACTATGGGTTGCATAAATGTGGGATGGAGGTCTGATAATAATGATAGTAATACATCAGCAATTTGATCATTAATAATATTTCATCCTCCTAATTAATATGATTCGCATGTTATTTTTTATGGAATACAGCAGTCCCATTGATTTAACTAAAGAAGGCTGTATTTCACTCCCCCATGAAATAATCCATGTATTTCACGGCCTGTGACGTCATCAGAATGGCGATTTGTTTATATTTGAATGAGGTAGAAAAAAAGCTATTTGAGGCTCCCCCTATCATAATTTTAATAATTTGAATTGAGAAAGGTAAAAAAATAAATACAAAGGAACACTCGTTCAGCTCTGTTGACTGGATTATTCCACTTGTTGGAGGTGGGCCCGCTTTTTACCCGACCTCGTGAAATATGACCCCACCTCCAACTCGTGAAATAACCCAGTCAACAGACCAAAACTCCTTGACCTTTGCCTATTTATTTTTGGTATATTCTACAACTGGTTACACAGCTAAAAAGGTAATGTTATCTTGCATCTGACTGTTACCATTTCCATCCCTTTTTTTACTCCTTGTCCTGCATAAACTGTCTGACACTAATGATATGGTCTAAATAAATTCTATTTGAATATTAAAAACCTTTTTATAACAAACCATTTTGTTTACAGAAAGCTGAATCTTATTATAGAGAAATGTATTGCAGACCAACGGGGCATTAATCGCTGCTTGTTGTAATCATGTTTGTTGTAGGCAAGGTTCACTGTATTACACTTGCTGCAAAATAAGAAATATAACACTTTGAGAATGATGTTTGGTAATAATAGTGCCACTGTTGTGCACTTTCACTTTATCAAAACACACAAAACACCACAAAAAATGACTTTAGCAGTATGCCATCATCATGTCAGATATCGGAGATGGTTTATTCAGTGCCAGCTTCAAACCAGGCAAATCAATTGTGACGCTGTATGCAGAAGTAGTGAAATCAATTTAGTAGTAATTTTACAGAGTAATCCAAACATAAATACCAATATTGAATAATACAAATTAGAATTTTACATTTACAGACATACAAGTCAGCTTGAGTCCTTCAACTCACACCTGCTCATGTACTGTCCAAAGAGGCATCACTATGGGTAAGTGTTTAAATACACAGACACATTACTGCTGCCAGTAATGTGTCTGGAATTGATACTGTATATATATATCTATCAGAAGGAAATTCTCTTGTATGTACACTTGCACAATGTATGTATCAGCTGATAAGGGTTGTATACTCAATCCTGTATAGTATCACTGGAATGTAGTATTATAAAAAAATTATTATATGCAACTTAAATTGATATTTTCCCTTTACTGTTTATCTTTAACGTACAGAGAATTCCGGGACACACTGGATTTTATATAATAAATTCCAGCGGTTTCCCAGTTTCACTGAAATGTACGTTTCAGTGTGGGGGATCTGCGTGTAGTAGCGGAGGCACAACACCATTATCCACCCTTCTCATAATTATATGCAACTGTTTAGGATTTGATAATTGAAATATAAGTAACATATTAAAGTGTCTCCATGATCACTGTAATGCTTGAAAGGATGTATTCTTTACAGCTATGATGCATACCGAATGCGCAACAAATTGGCTGCTCTCGACCACAACCACCACGTAGGGAGAAAGTATGCAAGGACCAAAGCAGGGAAGAAAAGGTGAATTTAATCCTTCTACAGTACTTGTAGATCTTGAAAATCAAGACAAACTAGCAATGCTAAGTACAATGTGTGAAGCAGTATCTGTTTCTAGGAAGTAGAAAGGCTATGTTTGATGCTATTTTATATATATATTATGTTCAGTTAAAGGCCATTTAATAAGACATGGAGCAACAAATGTGAGTAAAAGTTAGATAATTTCTACTCAGATTGGATCATTCTATTTCTTCAGGTTACGAAGAAAGTACAGTAAGGGGACCAAAAGGTGGACGGGGCAGCCTGTGAAGGTGCCAAAGCAGTATCTGTACATAGAGAAGCTCCTGGACGATGTACTGCTGTACAGAGATGTGTCTCACAAATTCCAAAGGCTCGATGCAGCGAAAGTGCCAAACCGCAACGATCCAACAGTGGGAAAAACAATATCTTCAGGGATCAGACCATCAAACCAGGACCTCATTGCCGAATATGAGAAACACCATGGGATAAATTAGTTCAACTTCCTCCTAATGACCACCTCTGATTAATACTTTCCAAAGAATGTTGTTATACATTTTCCCCTTTGTTTCAATGTAAAGAAATTAATCCAATAAGATCACCCCTCTAATCTAACAAGCACCCTGACCTGTGACCCTTCACTGGATGACACATAATCTGTAAAATTCGGCTCTGTACCCACTCTGCATAAGTAATGCTATACTGTACAAAGTATCACTTTTTTTTTCTCCTTCTAGTGTCACCACCTTAGGCTAAGTTTGCGCCAAATCTGTACAAGTTGAAACTGTATGACTTGCAACCATCTATGATTGGCAACTAAGTGTGAGGCGCAAACATCTATGACTGGCAACCATTTATGAGTAGATGATGACTATGACCGGGTAGCCTGGATCAGTGTTCATTTAATTTTTCTGTGTTTTTTTTTATTCATGACTTGTGAAGACATGCTTTAATAATTTCCTGCCATTTCCATGTACATGATAAGCTTTCAACTTGCATCAATTTGCTGAGACTTTGCCTTTGGTAGATCCAAGACTGAAATATTATTTTGAGATAAAAGAAATACATGCTATCTAAACTGTTTAAAAAAAGAGACATAGGCATTTAAATAAAAATAAAAATGAAGCCTGTAGGCATCAGCTGTCAGGGATGGTCGAAATAGAGGGAACTCAGTGTATAATGGAGGTCTTTTTATTAATTAAATTAGGGATTTTTAAGGTCTAATGTGCATCTTTTTTTCAAAACATTAACTGTCCGAGTGAACAGTAACAATCTTGCCAATAATAACAGGATACAGAATGTTAGTCTGCAGTCACTTCATTGTGAAGAAGGACTCAATTTAATCTGCCTGGGTGATAGCCAGTATATATCCCATTTGGTGAGGGATATTTGGCACGAATCCTTGTTACAACACAACTCGGGATCGGTTTCCTGTTATCTGCACCCAACCAGCCATAAGTCCATAAAGTATATTGTCTGTAGGCGGCAAAACGGAGGCTCTTATTGACTGTTGCATCGTCCCGGAGTCCAAACAGGTCGTTCTTATTCCTTATTGCTGCACCTAGCACCTGGTGATTCAAGACCACGCCCTCTATATCATTGGCATACTGGATTGTGATGCAGGGGGTCTTCTTAGTGCGGCTGGTGCGACAGCAAATATTCTCATGTGGAAATGGCATTACTTGACATCTCCCACAGTGGCACCATGGTAGAGGACCACCTACAGGTGGTGGTGGTGGAGGTTCCTCACGGACATATCTGACCATGTGGGGATGTTCTGATAGGATTGTAGATAGAATGGTAGTCAGCTGTGTCTTGCTCAGACCATTCAGCTGAAAAATACAGATAAAGGTCATAATCCACTTGATATAATTGATGGCATTACACTTTTAGTAAATAAAAAAATTAGATTAAAATGGTTTGGCCTATAGTTTTGTTTTATGATCATGAGGAATAAGTTTCCAATGCCTCTGTCATTTTTCTTGATGTATGGATACAAAGTAATGTGTAGAATCATGTTTCTTATTCATGGAATTATTAATTGGAAGTTGCACAATAGTTTGTGTGGAACTGGGTCCATGACACCACATAATATTCATATTACCCAAATACAACATGTTGTAAATTTATCATATGAGGATATACATGAAACTTACTATGGTTGGGGTATCTTTGATTGCATCATTCTCTGTGTGTGAACCCTACAATGAGAAATATAATCATGTGCTGAACCCTCCTACATACTTATGGTGTTAATAATTGCTTTTCCACGCCATTTGCATTGTCAATACGGAAAGAAAGAGCATAAATACATAGATAAATCCTCATAGATATCATAAGTGTATGGCACATATATAATTACATCTCATAATTGTGTTGGTTTCGTGGAAACTTATGAATTGAAAGTATATTGTTACTGGGACTTACATTCACTGGTTCCTCTTCTGGAGCTTCTGCATACATAATAATTTCCACCTGTGAAAGGAAGGAGGAAATATGGCGCTATAACACTAATATGATAACAAACATCCAGCTGGAACATGTAATTTTACATGTCAAACTACTTACACTTGTAAGTGGTTAGAAAAATCAGGCCGATGGCCAAGGCACAGATGTAAGGGGCAGGTGAATGTTTTAGCTTAATTAAAAAGGCCTGTAAATTGGGTTATGTCTAACAATATATAAGTTTAAAATGCAGACCCTCACTACTGTAAACGTAGATATTTTCGCGCTGTACATATTTTCCCGATTTTCGCGATTTTTAAATATCCGCGAAAATATGTACAGAGCAAATATTTATACAGTATTGAATCAAATAGCCTAATCTCCGAAATCCGGGAATTTTTTGTACCAGCGAAAATGTCAGTTCTAGCAAATTCGCGAAAATTTATACACGCGAAAATATCTACATTTACAGTATATCAAATTTATGATATACATGTAGTAGTGCTAACCATGATATAAGCTTTATAGATTAGGATTGTGTATTACTTACTGAGTCTGCTACATCTTCCTCCTCTTCATTGTCAGTTTCCTCAGCCTTTCATGATAATGAAACAATAAAATTCTTTGTGACATAGTGACAAGTAGTGAGTGTCAAGCGAGAGGGATTGGATTCAGTGGTCTGCGTAAATAAACAATGAGAAACCTCTATACTATTCTTCTATGACTTCCATGTATGTAATAATTGTGTAAACATTTTCTTGAAATCATACATAATTGTAACTAACACATGATAGATACTTACAGTTGCTTCAGTAGATTTCAATCCATAAAGTCTGTCAAGAGCACCACCAGATCCAAACTGATTGCTACAAGGTTTCCCTTGTGGGCCACATTTGCAGAGCTCGCTGCAATAATCTTCCCTTTTCAGACAACGGCAAGTTCCCCGTTTAGAGCTAGATACCCGATTGCAGAGGTTCTTGCACGAGCACGGCCCATCCTCTTCCTTATCTCTGAAGTCCAATTTACTGGATGCCATCTGAAATTAAGAGAATGGCAACTTTGAAAAACATGTTATGAATACAAAAACACCATATGAATAAAGATACAAAAAAATCTAAGTATTATGAAATGGAGAACGAAGTTTAAGCAACTATGATCATCCAAACTGAACCACCTCAACTGTCAAGGCTGTGTCCCTCCTCCAGGTGCCATATTACACACCTGTAGCCGACTATAACCATCCACACTGCACCACCCCACCTGTCCAGTCTGTCTCCCTCCTCCAGGTACTTCATAACACACCTGTAGTCGACCATGCCCCTGTACACTGCACCATCCAACCTGTCCAGTCTGTCTCCCTCCTCCAGGTGAACAATTCACAGCTGTAGTCGACTATGCCCCTCTATACTGCACCACCCCACCTGTCCAGTCTGTCTCCCTCCTCGAGGTGAACAATACACACCTATAGTCGACTATGCCCCTGTACACTGCACCATCCCACCTGTCCAGTCTGTCTCCCTCCTCCAGGTACTTCATAACACACCTGTAGTCGACTATGCCCCTGTACACTGCATCACCCCACCTGTCCAGTCTGTCTCCTTCCTCCAGGGTCTTCATAACACACCGGTAGTTGACAATGCCCCTGTACACTGCACCACCCTACCTGTCCAGTCTGTCTCCCTCCTCCAGGTACTTCATAACACACCTGCAGTCGACTATGCCCCTGTACACTGCACCACCCTACCTGTCCAGTCTGTCTCCCTCCTCCAGGGTCTTCATAACACACCTATAGTTCCCTATGCCCCTATACACTATCCCACCCCACCTGTCCAATCTTTCTCCCTCCTCCAGGGTCTTCATAACACACCTGTAGTCGACCATGCTCCTGTACACTGCACCATCCCACCTGTCCAGTCTGTCTCCCTCCTCCAGGGTCTTCATGACACACGGGTAGTCGACCATGCCCCTGTACACTACACCACCCCACCTGTCCAGTCTGTCTCCCTCCTCCAGGGTCTTCATGACACACGGGTAGTCGACCATGCCCCTGTACACTACACCACCCCACCTGTCCAGTCTGTCTCCCTCCTCCAGGGTCTTCATGACACACCTATAGTCGACCATGCCCCTGTACACTGCACCACCCCACCTGTCCAGTCTGTCTCCCTCCTCCAGGGTCTTCATGACACACGGGTAGCCGACCATGCCCCTGTACACTGCACCACTCCACCTGTCCAGTCTGTCTTCATCCTCCAGGTACTTCATAACACACCTGTAGTCGACTATGCCCCTGTACACTGCACCATCCCACCTGTCCAGTCTGTCTCCTTTCTCCAGGGTCTTCATGACACACGGGTAGTCGACCATGCCCCTGTACACTGCACCATCCCACCTGTCCAGTCTGTCTCCCCCCTCGAGGAGAACAATACACACCTGTAGTCGACTATGCCCCTATACACTGCACCAAACCACCTGTCCAGTCGGTCTCCCTCCTTAGGTGAACAAAACACACCTGTAGTCGACCATGCCCCTGCACATGCACCACCCCATCTGCCCAGTCAGTCCCAATCATCAAGGGTCTTCATAACACACCTGTAGTTGACCATGCCCCTGTAGACTGCACCATCCCACCTGTCCAGTCTGTCTCCCTCCTCCAGGGTCTTCATGACACACCCGAGCAGACTATGCCCCTGTACACTGCACCACCCCACCTGTCCAGTCTGTCTCCCTCCTCCAGGTGAACAATTCACACATGTAGTCGACTATGCCCCTCTATACTGCACCACCCCACCTGTCCAGTCTGTCTCCCTCCTCCAGGTACTTCATAACACACCTGCAGTCGACTATGCCCCTGTACACTGCACCACCCTACCTGTCCAGTCTGTCTCCCTCCTCCAGGGTCTTCATGACACACCTATAGTCGACTATGCCCCTGTACACTGCACCACCCCACCTGTCCAGTCTGTCTCCCTCCTCGAGGTGAACAATACATACCTGTAGTCGACTATGCCCCTGTACACTGCACCACCCCACCTGTCCAGTCTGTCTCCCTCCTCCAGGGTCTTCATAACACACCTGTAGTCGACTATGCCCCTGTACACTGCACCATCCCACCTGTCCAGTCTGTCTCCCTCCTCCAGGTACTTCATAACACACCTGTAGTCGACTATGCCCCTGTACACTGCATCACCCCACCTGTCCAGTCTGTCTCCTTCCTACAGGGTCTTCATAACACACCTGTAGTCGACCATGCCCCTGTACACTGCACCACCCCACCTGTCCAGTCTGTCTCCCTCCTCGAGGTGAACAAAACACACCTGTAGTCGACTATGCCCCTGTACACTGCACCACCCTACCTGTCCAGTCTGTCTCCCTCCTCCAGGGTCTTCATGACACACCTGTAGCCGACCATGCCCCTGTACACTGCACCACCCCACCTGTCCAGTCTGTCTCCCCCCTCGAGGAGAACAATACACACCTGTAGTCGACTATGCCCCTCTATACTGCACCAACCCACATGTCCAGTCGGTCTCCCTACTCCAGGTGCTTTATAACACACCTGTAGTCGACTATGCCCCTGTCCAAGTGGGCACAGAACATTGAATCAACATTGATAGGTGGTTGTCAATGTTGATTCCATGTTTATTTAACGTTGATTCAACATTGGACTGAGTTTTGTGCCCACTTGGGTACACTGCACCACCCTACCTGTCCAGTCTGTCTCCCTCCTCCAGGGTCTTCATAACACACCTATAGTCGACTATGCCCCTGTACACTGCATCAGCCCACCTGTCCAGTCTGTCTCCCTCCTCCAGAGTCTTCATAACACACCTGTAGTCGACCATGCCCCTGTACACTGCACCACCCGACCTGTCCAGTCTGTCTCCCTCCTCCAGGGTCTTCATAACACACCTGTAGTCGACCATGCCCCTGTACACTGCACCATCCCACCTGTCCAGTCTGTCTCCCTCCTCTAGGGTCTTCATAACACACCTGTAGTCGACCATGCTCCTGTACACTGCACCACCCCACCTGTCCAGTCTGTCTCCCTCCTCCAGGGTCTTCATAACACGACCGTAGTCGACCATGCCCCTGTACACTGCACCACCCCACCTGTCCAGTCTGTCTCCCTCCTCCAGGTACTTCATAACACACCTGCAGTCGACTATGCCCCTGTACACTGCACCACCCTACCTGTCCAGTCTGTCTCCCTCCTCCAGGGTCTTCATGACACACGGGTAGCCGACCATGCCCCTGTACACTGCACCACCCCACCTGTCCAGTCTGTCTCCCTCCTCCAGGTGCTTCATAACACACCTGCAGTCGACTATGCCCCTGTACACTGCACCACCCCACCTGTCCAGTCTGTCTCCCTCCTCCAGGTACTTCATAACACACCTGTAGCCGACTATACCCCTGTACACTGCACCACCCCACCTGTCCAGTCTGTCTCCCTCCTCCAGGGTTTTCAAAACACACATGTAGTCGACCATGCCCCTCTATACTGCACCACCCTACCTGTCCAGTCTGTCTCCCTCCTCGAGGTGAACAATACACACCTGTAGTCGACTATGCCCCTGTACACTGCACCATCCCACCTGTCCAGTCTGTCTCCCTCCTCCAGGTACTTCATAACACACCTGTAGTCGACCATGCCCCTGTACACTGCATCACCCCACCTGTCCAGTCTGTCTCCTTCCTACAGGGTCTTCATAACACACCTGTAGTCGACCATGCCCCTGTACACTGCACCACCCTACCTGTCCAGTCTGTCTCCCTCCTCCAGGGTCTTCATGACACACCTATAGTCGACTATGCCCCTGTACACTGCACCACCCCACCTGTCCAGTCTGTCTCCCCCCTCGAGATGAACAATACACACCTCTAGTCGACTATGCCCCTCTATACTGCACCAACCCACCTGTCCAGTCGGTCTCCCTACTCCAGGTGCTTCATAACACACCTGTGGTCGACTATGCCCCTGTACACTGCACCACCCCAACAGTCCAGTCTGTCTCCCTCCTCCAGTTGTTTCAAAACACACATGTAGTCGACAATGCCCCTGTACACTGCACCACCAGACCTGTCCAGTCTGTCTCCCTCCTCCAGGGTCTTCATAACACACCTGTAGTCGACTATGCCCCTGTACACTGCACCACCCCACCTGTCCAGTCTGTCTCCCTCCTCCAGGGTCTTCATGACACACGAGTAGTCGACCATGCACCTGTACACTGCACCACCCCACCTGTCCAGTCTGTCTCTCTCCTCCAGGATGTTCATAACACACCTGTAGTCGACTATGCCCCTGTACACTGCACCACCCCACCTGTTCAGTCTGTCTCCCTCCTCCAGGGTCTTCATGACACACGGGTAGTCGACCATGCACCTGTACACTGCACCACCCCACCTGTCCAGTCTATCTCCCTCCTCCAGGGTTTTCATGACACACCTGTAGTCGACCATGCCCCTGTACACTGCACCACCCCACCTGTCCAGTCTGTCTCCCTCCTCCAGGGTCTTCATGACATACGGGTAGTCGACCATGCCCCTGTACACTGCACCACCCCACCTGTCCAGTCGGTCTCTCTCCTCCAGGGTTTTTATAAGATACCTGTAGCAGACTATGCCCCTATACACTATCCCACCCCACCTGTCCAGTCTGTCTCTCTCCTCCAGGGTCTTCATAACACACCCATAGTCGACAATGCCCCTGTACACTGCACCACCCCACCTGTCCAGTCTGTCCCCCTCCTCCAGGTATACAATACACACAATCATACATACATACAATGTGGGATTCAAATGCGACTTACCTGAAGTCTTTGAGTCTCTTCTTTGTAGTGCTGCCTGTGTAGGATCCAACAGTCTAGGTTAGACACAGCAGGAAGTTATTTATAGCCATGTGCTGACCTTGTTAGGTCTTTTGACTTTTGACACCAGGGTGCCAATCTAGGCCTAACCAGTGTGCCCCCTAGTGTGTATAAATTGAACTTGCAATGTGGTAGTTCTTGGCGCCCCTCCCAGGTATACCCCATAACTGTACTATCACTTTAAATACACCTTGCAGGGATGAGGGTAGGCTTCACTGCTGAGTCCATCCCACCTGTAAGCAAGCCCGGAAAACAGCCCATTGAGGACCCGTCTGTGGGCATCATCAAGAACATCCTTAAGTAAGTGGCTCCGTGAAGTCTTTTGATAGTAATCTATGACTAATTTCTCAATGGTCAATATCATATCATGTTTTTCAATAAAAGGTTGTGACCATTCAGTAGAAGCATTTAAAATCCCAATTACTCTATAAGCAGACACATCGCGTCTTATGCAAGCAGTATTTATAATTCTGTTTGTATCTTCAGGACACAAAAGTCGCTACTGAAAGGTCTGGATCCAGAGGGTGATGACTTCCCTATGCGTAAGTTATTTTCCTCCTGTCCATTTGACATAGCTTTGAGCACTGTTTTTATCATGTTGACTGATGAAATCATGGACTACTAACTATGTACAATTTTATTTATTGTCTCACATAGTAATATTACCATACTGCATACCCATACATATGGGTTTGTTTGTGTAACTTAATAACTATGATATTCTTTTACATTTTAGCTAATTGTTCTACCAAACATTACATTTTGATACATATATGCTTCACACACTCTTTGTGGATATTATAACATTTTCAGAGATGTATAATTGGTTATTTGTATCATAAAAGATACCCATCAATAATTTTGTCAGATATTTATAACAGGTTTCTGTCCACTTTTACATCAATATTTAAACTTTGCCTTCATTTCTTAATACTTCCCATGGATTATTTTGACATGTGAGTGGTATTCTTCCCTTGTCATTTGTAATAAGCCTGTAGTACTCTACCTGCCTAAAAATAATTGAATATAAGATTAAGATGGCATGGATGTACATATGATCTGTCTATGGAATGATGTATATTATAAAGACTTATCTTTACTGCATAGCTGTGAAAGCACCTGTGCAGCCTTTAACTAGTCTTTTGTGTACAAAATGTTCCTCTATCTGTTGATAATGCCAATAAACTATCCTTCCCTCTCAATCCCCATCTCAATCCTATATTCTGCCTCCCCTTGCATCTCCTTCCTCTCACCTTGTCTCTTTCCTTTCCCTCTTATTCTTTTGCCATTTGCAATGTGGCTTTCTTCATAGCTTCTTCCCAAGTCTATATACAACCATGTACAGAAAACTAGAACCTCCATATCCAGGGAATCTCATTGGATCTTGCTCAGTTTGAGGCTACAGATTGGTTAATCATCTATTACAATTTTCTCGTTTCTTGTATTCCTTTATGAAGAAAAACTTATTTATAATGAAAAGAAATGTAAATAATATTGGCTCTATTTGCTATACTGTAATTGTTGGTGTTGGGACTTTATCACTTGTTTAATTGTCTTCACCATCCTACTGATTTCTCAAGAGGATTCCGATCCCATTGGACCCAAACTTAGATCAAGTTCAGATTTAAAAAAATCACAAAATATTTCAGTTTTGATATCAGCAATCTCTGTGAAAACATCCTCCTGATTTATATGCATGTTCATCTGTGATACAAATATAATATTAAAATCCATATATTTTATGAATAGAGCAATTATATTTAAACATAAAAAATAAGCATTATATTCCTGCGCTCTTCCTTCAGCTGTTGCTGGTGGTCCTGTGTTGCTCACAGTCCCTGGCCAGCATCTGACCGGGACTGCTGGTGGCACGGCCGATGCGCGTGGACTCAGAGGTCGCCCAGCACGCCCTCCAACTGACACCGAGTCTCGCTCCAAGAAGTCTAGCCGACAAGGAACTGCTACTTCTGTAGTTACCGAGACCCCCAAGCGGGCCCAGTCAGGGTAAGCTGCAGTACTTTTGAATCAATAATAGTTACAAACCATGACTTAATAGCTTAGGATTTTAATATTTTCAACCCCACCCCCCCCCCCCCCCCGATAATATTGATAATCTTCCCAAGGTATGAAATATGCTTATGTGTGCTTATTGAGTAGATTAACTAAAGTTTGACTTTCAGTTTAATGATATGAGTCCATGTAATGTTTTTACTAGATGTGCTGTCAAGTTGTAAAATAGCTTATTTGCAATGGTGAAAATTAAGAGCAAATGATATATTTGGGAGGTGTGGAATGTGGTCAGGGCTTCATGTTAGAAACAGTTTAGTGAAGGCATAATACTTGGTGAATTGGTAGTCTTTGTGTTACTTGAGTCAAAATATCCTTCCCCATAACTTCAAATTAGATGCCAGTTTCATGTTAACCCATTTGACCGTTACTAATTTTAGTGGAACAATGACTTAGAAAAATAAAGATTACCACAATTTGAAATCTAGTGTATACAGTGCTCTATACTTGATGTTTCAGCAAAAAGAATAAGAAGGGTGAAGATGAGGAGTAAGGAAATAATAATACATCACATGTTCCTGCACTTAGTAGTCACCATAGTTATTCCATACTCTCTCAATGTTTGTGTTTAAACATATCACTCTCTTCTAGCAGACATTTTAAAGGGGTGATGCAGTACCATATTTTTCTGCATTTCTTTCCTACTCGCCACTACAACCACATGCTAAATGTGGCACACCAGTAATAGACTGTTGCAGTTTCTGGTATTCTGCTTTTCTATATGTATGGCAGGAAGAAAATGAAGCATAAATCTGGCAGTAGATCACCCCCTTTAAGCTGCTACCTGTTTACTGACATGCAGAGCTTAAGATGCTTCCTACTCTGGACCCAGGACCAGCACTAGGGCTCCACAGAGCTATGATGTTAGAAGAGAATGATATGCCACTGTACAGATACTCTTGAGAGTACACATTTATTTTACCATAAGAATGGGCTGCTATAGACTTAACACTGAGACTATATATAACGCCAGCTATGCAGTATTGATGTCTGTACTGCATGTGTAAGGCAGAAGTTTCAGAAGTGTTTAAGTTTCCTGTATTTATGCTCTAAAGTTGATCAGTTACAACTCAAAAAACAGAATCACTCACATTATTGTTGATTCATTTAAACAGATGCATTTGACGGTGCCTATACCTACAACACTATATCTCCTGTCCAAATTTGAGATTATTTGCATCCAGGTTTTCATTTTGTAACCATTGCCTTTCATGCCCTATTTTTGTGGTAGAATAGATGTGTATCTTAACTTGTGTGCCCAAAATGGATGAATCCTGCTGGCATCTCATTAGTGTCATTGGGTTTCTATAGGAAGAATAATCATGCAGATTCAACCAATTTAGCACACTCGTCAAGATCATTAAGTACTGTCTCCCGTCTGACATAGACAGTCAACGTATATTTTTTGTAGTATATCTAGCACTCAGCACTGTTTAGATGTAGCTGGTGGATGTATGTTTAGATGTAGGCCTATCTAGTATGACTGTTTGCATGTTGCCTGAATGATTGAGTAAACAGTTATCATGTCCATTTCTAAAAGACCAAAAAACAAATTGAATATCAGAACTTTATAGACCCAAATTGGGTTTGTAATCCAGAACTTGTCAAGAGCAACGGTTATGATTTATTCAATAACAAAAACATGTTTTAAGTTTATTGTAACTGGCCACTGAAAATTAACCCGATGATCGAAACTTAAAAACCAAAAAAATCCATTAGCAATAATAGATTAAGCATAGTCTGTAACAAGTTAAGTTCTTACCGTTGTACTTGAGCGTATGTCCCACCACTTTCAAGTAACCGAATGCCGCTGTTGTTCTAACCAAATTATCTTGCATTTAGATATACCCACTGTTGGCTTCATTATCTAAATTCTCACCATTCAGCTTAGCTGAAATGTGTTTGTATTCAATATGGTCTTTATGCTCATGAAATATTATTCTGAATGAGATGTTGTATTGTACGGGGATAAGTCTTTACTGTTAGTTTATTAGAAACAAGCATAAATTGGAGCAAAAACAGTTCAATTTTATGTCTTGTGATTGTCTGAGTAAACCTTTGTCACTATAGTTTATAGACGTTTCACCTGATTCTGTCTTATATTTTACATTCACCATTTATGCATGTATACACAGATAATTTTATATACACCTTAAATATTTTGCATTGCTTTGATTGCTCTGAAATGCTGTCATTTGAAATTGTAGTTTTTCCAGGGAATCCCCACTCTTCTTAAATGATAGCTGCATTGATAACTTTTGTTGTTCAAACATTTTGAATTAGAAAGTTTTCTGCACATCCAACATGCTATACCATTTGAATTTGAAACTTAAAAGAGGAATTCAAATGTTTGATTTTATGACATGATATATTGCTTGTGTCATTGAGACAAAATACATTCAAGATTTCTAAATATGTTGTCACAGCTGACTTTCACTCTTTTGTGCTTTAACCTTTAAGGACAGCATGATTCTTTCAATCACTATGCCCTCCTGTCACAATGATGCATGAATACAGCTCTGACAAATTACTCTCTGGTGCTGCATTCCTGTATTATGCTGATCCTATGGAGTTTGTACACTCACGAAGGGTCCGCATGATGCAGCAACACAGTTAATTGCTTTTGCTGTGTTGGTGGATCATGATGACAATGAACATGAAACTTTGAGGTATCATGCCATCCTTGAAGGGTTAAAGCTCAATAAGTTAATTTTGCCTCAATATCACTAAGTGTGGTTTGATTATTACTGTTGCTGTAGACAAAAGCGTGGTCATGGAAAACGTGGTTTTGGCTCGTTGGAGAGCGTGCGCTCCTCCATGATGTCTGCCAGTTACACCTCACTGGTTTCCCACACTCGGCGCACACGACAGTCAGTATTATACCCCCTCAAAGGGAGGTGTGCGTGTGCTGCTGTTGGTCACGTGTAATGGCTTGGAGACACTTAATCCTCACAACACTGCATACTTAGCACTTCAATACACATCACAACACTACAAATAAACCTACACACCTTTTCTACATACAGCATGAGGATAGCAAAGTATACTATTTCAACTCAAAAACTTATTAGAGGCATGTATCCTGCTTTTCTGTTAGTCTTGAGGTATTCTTGAAAAGGAGCAATACTATATGTATCACTATATATCACTTGCATGAATATACTCCTAACTACATGTACTACATTGTCACACTTACAAAGTCAAAACTACAGACAGGTCCATTATAATAGTTTGGTAAATGTCTATATTGGCAAAATAATCTCATACAATGGGAAGTCTTTCAATATAAAGCCAAGTGTTCTAGCATGAACAAATCATGATGTTACCTGTTGTAACTTATTACACAGTATTATATTCAAAATAGTTCCCTTCTCTTATTAGTTAAGCTCTAAACTCCCATCAATCACAAAGTGGATCCATTTGACATACAGTTTGAGTTACACAATCAACTGCATACACTAAAGAAAGCTCACAGCTATTTACCACACCACACATGGCTTTTAACACATAGCAAATGTTATACAGAATATGTTCGAGGAAAAACTTAACGATGAGGACATTGCAATTTCATTACCAGTTCAAACAACACCATATATGAATATCAGATTGCTGATTAAGATATAGCAGTACAATTTTCTTTGTACATCAAACTACACTGTATAATTATCACCTATATGAATATTGTTGTTTTTTGTACATTGAACCCACACTACACAATATATAAATCATCTGAATACCATCACCCTTTTATACCATCTGGTTGCTTTTCCAACTTGAATTTTGATTGTGTTTTTGGCACCATGTG
The DNA here is from genome assembly GCA_947462335.1 of Harmothoe impar. Taxonomy (NCBI): domain Eukaryota; kingdom Metazoa; phylum Annelida; class Polychaeta; order Phyllodocida; family Polynoidae; genus Harmothoe; species Harmothoe impar. Next base: position 21,380,081 of record OX381713.1, on the reverse strand, counting down.
GAGGGGGAATTGGCTTTGTTTTGACTTCTTTCTGTGATGTTATCAAACATCAGCAGGATATGCACGGGTGTTCAATGTATATTGCCACTGTTCCTTCAGTGCTGTGCCCCTACAACATCAATGTTACTGACCCTTAACTATTATTTCACTATTTATCTGCACCCTCACCCTGCCATTCTGTCAATGAATAATATGGAATATCCCAACCTTATGTGGTATCATTCTGATTCTAATGCAATTGCTTACTGGCAACTTGGCACTGAAACGAAGGAGCTTCTGAAAAAGATTTCAGATACCAGAAGGTCCAAGTTCTAGCACTCTTCTAAGAAGCGCTGATATGCCAGTAACCGATTGGATCAGATCAGCTTGAAATGCCCTTTTTGGCATAATTAATGCATTGGAGTGCCACTGAGAAGCTGACTGGTGCTGCATTCCTGCATCATGGCAACCACATACAAGTGTCTGAATGATGCACCAATGCAGCGCTGACAGTGTCGGTGAATTACTCACCTGTAGTACATTGGTGCATCATGAGGTAATATGAATATGACCCCTGAGGTATAATCTGGTCGATAAAGGGTTGATCACATAAGGCTTATCAATTTTAAGTTCTTCATCAGCCATTATCAAAACTGATCTAAACATGAGCAATTTTGTTTCCACAGGAATTTTCAGAATTCAAATGAAGAAAGCATTCATATCATTATGATCTAGCTGCAAAATTGAATAACAGCATGGGGAAAAAAGCTTTGGTGTATGACTACATTTAGATCATATTCCCGAAACTATACAGTCACAATGTATATCTATATATCTGTGAGGCACTTGAAGCTTGACTAGCTGAATGCAGCACAAGGAATTATAATGTGTTGCATCAGTTGAGGTAAAATCAGTGTTATAAGAAAGAAGACATTTCCCTGGCATGGTCTGGGTTCAGAAATAGCCTGACTATGCTAACCTGTATATGACCCTATCCACCCCCTAACACCAATCTGATTTGAATCTCTACTTCTCTCAATTCTACCACTTTTTTCACATATCTTTTTGGTTTTTACCTGTAAACATGATTTCATCCATTATAACAATTATTTCTGTCATGAATCTTATCATATTTGTCTGCATTGCACCTGAATATGTTTCAAAAATCATATCAAATATCACTTTAGATTGTTTTATAGATTCAAGCAAAAAGTCTCATATGATGATGAATTATTAAATTTTCTATTTAATATTTTTGTACATGTTGTGCTTATTGATTAACTTTGCAATGTTTGTTTTTCATGCTTGTTCAAGTAGTTTTTTTTATATGTGAGAACGCTATTAACGCTCTTCCTCTTTCCCTTCCCATCTGATGCTTGGCTACTACCCTACCTTAAACCCGGTAAGTTAAAATAGCTATCTTCCCTTTTCGCTTCGCACATCACAAAAAATAACGGCAAATGGCTTGTATTTAATCCATGCTGAGAATGCTGCGAAAACACTCCAAGAATATCATAAAAATGGCAATATGATATACATGTATAATGCAATGTAGGATCTAGTAAGCAGCAATTAGGCTTCTGCAGTTAAACAGTCTGTTGGTCAAACTGACTTTGTCGTATTGCAGACCAAATAATATTATACAGAATAAACCTCCATTTAGATGCCAAAATGTACACATCTGAGGTTCTATACCATATAGCTGATGAAGAGAGTTGTTATATGACTGATGTCTTTTTCAGGGATTGTAAAGACTGCTGTGTCGCTGTTAACTAGATTCCAGAGAGAAATCAACTTTTGTTTCAATTCCTTCTGTCTTACTAACTTGTATTTTATACTTTTCCCCTTTTCAGGCGGCGTCACAGTAAGGGCACTAGGTTCGACCCTAAGTACATGGTTTTTGGTGCCAAGGAAGAAAATGGGGAGGACAACCACTTCCTGGGTAAGGTGAGACGCCTACTCAGGGATGCACTTGATGGCCTTCTATCTGCCGCCGAGGTGAGTGAATACTTGATTATTAGCTATGGTCGACAACCTTTTCTCAAAACATCAAAACAGATTCAAATGTTTCATGTCGACCAAAAGCTTCTGGTAGGTGGGGGTCGAAATTGAAAATGTTCCGAAAATGACAAAAATGAATGTTTTTATTAAAATCCAACTGCATAATATGAAAGGCCTACACTTGATGTACATGTCTGTTGATTTTTATGTTTGTATTTGTTGAAAAAAAATAATTAGAAAGAAATATCATTTTTGTCAATTTTTTTCATTTTACCCCAATAAAAGAGATTACAAACTCATCATTTTCATAAGTAAGGAATCACAATTTCACTTAATTTTTTTGTGGAATGTACAGCAAAGTAGTGCAGCCCGACAATGCCGAAGGAAGCATAGTAAATCAATAATTGCCCTACTTTGCAGATCGTCTCAAACTCAAAAGTCTTATTTTTAAGCAATCCCTGTCATGGAGCCCATGATTGACCGAAATCAGGATGCAGCCTAAATTTAAGCCAGAACTGGGTCCAATCCATACCAATCGTATAATCAACCATGTCAATTGAATACATAGCGTATTTACCTGCCTCGTTCACCTTAAATGAATTGAGAAAGCCATTTTAATTATGTAAAATTGCAATAAATGTCTCTGCCAACGGTCCAATTTGAAAACAATGCATCGTCTTTGCCGAAACCGGAAGTGTAAACATCACCATGGCAACTCGCGCTCTCTCGCGCCCGCCGAGAGGACACGAGATTCCCGCGCAGAACTGCATGAAAAAAAAGTTTTCCAAATTTCTTATTGAAATGACTTTTCTTATGTAGAATTTTCTAGCAAACACGCTGGTGTTATCGAAATTTCGATCAAGTGTTTTCTCTTTCTATTCATCAGCCTAAGGGCGAAATTATTGCGAGTTCGGCACGGGAAATTCCTCGTGCGGCGATGTTTGTTGACGCAATACGAGACGCTGACGCACAGCGGCGCGGGGGAGCTCGGGGCGTCGTCTGCTTTTGACCAATCAGAAGTCAGGACTGAGGTCACATGCCCTGCTACTAAGATGTTTCAGGGTTTGGCCGCTACTAAGATGTATCAATTTTCAGCCGCTACTAAGATGTATCAATTTTCAGCTGCTACTAAGATGTATCAATTTGCAGCCGCTACTAAAATGTATCAATTTGCTGCCGCTACTAAGATGTATCAATTTGCAGCCGCTACTAAAATGTATCAATTTGCTGCCGCTACTAAAATGTATCAATTTGACCTAGGCTAGGCTATTGAAAAAAAGGGGGGGGGGCTGGTGCTAGGCCTATAGGCAATTTTATCAGTGTAGGCCTACTAACTGTGGCCTAGACTATTGAAAACAAAGGGGGGGGGGGCACTGGGACTATAATCAATTCTATCAATGTAGGCCTACTAACTATAGGTTGGCCTATTTTATTTATAGCCCCCCTACCCTCGCTGAAGCCAAAAAAAAAACACAAAAAAATAAATTATTTAGCACCTTTTCTGCCCGAGATCCTCTTTTAGAGCACCTTTCCTGCCCAAAATCCTCTTTTTTAGCCCCTTTCCTCCCCAAAACCCTCTTTATTAGGACCTTTCCTGCCCCTAATCCTCTTTTATAAGGCTAGGCCTACTTTTAGCTTGAGGGGATGATAAAATCTTCCTATATAAATTCAATTCCTATTGGGACTAGACCTACATTTTAGCTTGAGGGGATAATAAAATCTTCCTATATAAATTCAATTCCTATTGGGACTAGACCTACATTGTAGCTTGAGGGGATAATAAAATCTTCCTATATAAATTCAATTCCTATTGGGACTACCGTAAAACCCCACCTTTAAGACGACCCCGCCTTTAAGACGACCCACTAGTTTGAGAAAAAAATTCGTCTTGTAGGAATAAGCCTTAAAAATCGTTCTCTCTTTAAACTATTATATTAAAACCCCACCTTTAAGATGACCCCCTACTTTTGAGAAAAAATCCGTCTTGTAGGAAAAATATATCCCAAATAAAATCCGTCTTAAAGGCGGGGTTTTACGGTAGGCCTACTTTTAGCTTGAGGGGATGATAAAATCTTCCTATATAAATTCAATTCCTATTGGGACTAGACCTACATTTTAGCTTGAGGGGATAATAAAATCTTCCTATATAAATTCAATTCCTATTGGGACTAGGCCTACTTTTAGCTTGAGGGGATAATAAAATCTTCCTATATAAATTCAATTCCTATTGGGACTAGGCCTACTTTTGGCTTGAGGGGATAATAAAATCTTCCTATATAAATTCAATTCCTATTGGGACTAGGCCTACTTTTAGCTTGAGGGGACAATAAAATCTTCCTACATAAATTCAATTCCTATTGGGACTAGGCCTACTTTAAGCTTGAGGGGATAATAAAATCTTCCTATATAAATTCAATTCCTATTGGGACTAGACCTACATTTTAGCTTGAGGGGATAATAAAATCTTCCTATATAAATTCAATTCCTATTGGGACTAGGCCTACTTTTAGCTTGAGGGGATAATAAAATCTTCCTATATAAATTCAATTCCTATTGGGACTAGGCCTACTTTTAGCTTGAGGGGATAATAAAATCTTCCTATATAAATTCAATTCCTATTGGGACTAGGCCTACTTTTAGCTTGAGGGGACAATAAAATCTTCCTACATAAATTCAATTCCTATTGGGACTAGGCCTACTTTAAGCTTGAGGGGATAATAAAATCTTCCTACATAAATTCAATTCCTATTGGGACTAAGCCTACTTTTAGCTTGAGGGGATAATAAAATCTTCCTATATAAATTCAATTCCTATTGGGACTAGGCCTACTTTTAGCTTGAGGGGATAATAAAATCTTCCTATATAAATTCAATTCCTATTGGGACTAGGCCTACTTTTAGCTTGAGGGGACAATAAAATCTTCCTACATAAATTCAATTCCTATTGGGACTAGGCCTACTTTAAGCTTGAGGGGATAATAAAATCTTCCTACATAAATTCAATTCCTATTGGGACTAGGCCTACTTTAAGCTTGAGGGGATGATAAAATCTTCCTATATAAATTCAATTCCTATTGGGACTAGGCCTACTTTTAGCTTGAGGGGATAATAAAATCTTCCTACATAAATTCAATTCCTATTGGGACTAGGCCTACATTTTAGCTTGAGGGGATAATAAAATCTTCCTACATAAATTCAATTCCTATTGGGACTAGGCCTACTTTTAGCTTGAGGGGATAATAAAATCTTCCTATATAAATTCAATTCCTATTGGGACTACCGTAAAACCCCGCCTTTAAGACGAATTTTATTTGGGATTTATTTTTCCTACAAGACAGATTTTTCCCAGAAGTTAGGGGGTCGTCTTAAAGGCGGGGTTTAAATACAATAGCTTAAAGAGAAATCAATTTTAATTGCTTTTTCCTACAAGACGAATTTTTTTCTCAAACTAGGGGGTCGTCTTCAAGGTGGGGTCGTCTTAAAGGCGGGGTTTTACGGTAGGCCTACTTTCAGCTTGAGGGGATAGTAAAAACGTCCTACATAAATTCAATTCCTATTGGGACTAGGCCTACTTTTAGCTTGAGGGGATAATAAAATCTTCCTATATAAATTCAATTCCTATTGGGACTAGGCCTACTTTTAGCTTGAGGGGAGAATAGAATCTTCCTATATAAATTCAATTCCTATTGGGACTAGGCCTACTTTTTTAGGCCTACTTTTAGCTTGAGGGGATAATTAAAGTCCGAAAAAAGTCGAAAAAAGAGGATCCACTCTCGACGAGATTATTTATGTCCCTCGACATTCGACTAAGAACACTACATTTTAGCCCTCAAGCCCTTCCTTGTTTGTTTCCTCCCCCCCCCCCCCCCAAAAAAAGTTAGTTGATCAGGGCGTCAATATTGACGGCATCTCCGTTTCCGTTTCGCCATGTCGGTCAGCGTCTCCGTTTATAGGCCTACCCGTCTCTGGTTATCCCGTTCGCCGGTTATCCCGTTCTCCGTTTATCCCGTTCTCCGGTTATCCCGTTCTCCGGTTATCCCGTTCTCCGGTTATCCCGTTCTCCAGTTATCCCGTTCTTCGGTTATCCCGTTCTCCGGTTATCCCGTTCTAAGTTTATCCCATCTCCGTTAATCCTGTTCTCCTTTTATCCCATTCGCCGTTCATCCCATTCTCCATATAGACCTATATAGACCTACTTTTAAAAATGTAGTAGGCATATTTAGTACAACTAGGCCTATACTGACCCATTTGTTTTTGTATCCCCCCCAGAAAAAGTTAGTTGATCGGAGCATCAATATTGACGGCATCTCCATTTTTTTGCCGTGTTGGTCAGCTGCGGGGCGGCGTGTGCTACACCGCCCCCCCTGCCCCCGTTTATCCTGTTCTCCGTTTATCCCGTTCTCCGTTTATCCCGTTCTCCCTTTATCCCGTTCTCCGTTTATCCCATTCTCCCTTTATCCCGTTCTCCGTTTATTCCCTTCTCCGTTTATCCCCATCTCTGTTCATCCCATTCTCCGTATAGACCTATAGACATACTTTTAACAATGTAGTAGGCATATTTAGTATACCGTAAATTCTCGCGTATAAGCCTAACTCGCGTATAAGCCGCACCCCTAACTTTGACAAATTATATAAGCCGCAGAGGGGGTCTGAATATTGCGATTTTTGTACTGTAGTATACTAATAAAAACTCTCGTATAAGCCACACCCTATATAGGCATGTTTGGTATCAAAAGAAAGCTGAGTCTGACTCGCGTACAAGCCGCGGCTTGTACGCGAGAATTTACGGTAGCAAGGCTTATATTGATCCATATGTTTGTTTTTTGTATCCCCCCCAAAAAAGTCTGTTTATCCCGTTCTCCGTTTATCCCGTTCTCCGTTTATCCCGTTCTCCGTTTATCCCGTTCTCCTTTTATCCCATCTCCGTTTATCCCGTTCTCCATTTATCCCGTTCTCTCTTTATCCTCTTCTCCGTTTATCCCCTTCTCTGTTTAACCCCTATTTCCAGTTATCCCCTTCTCCGTTTAACCCCTATTTCTGTTTATCCCCTTCTCCGTTTATCCCCATCTCTGTTTATCCGTTTATCCCATTTGCCGTTTACCCTGTTCTTCATTCATCCCGTTCTCCATATAGAGCTATAGACCTACCTTTAAAAATGTAGTAGGCATATTTAGTATAGCTAAAGTATCACCATGTATGTCGACCATAGCTCCCCTATGTTTCCCTACTCAGATCTGTGTCTCATAGTCCCTTTTTCCTTTGAAAATCTCTACGTCCTTGTAATTTATAGATCCTATGTTTGATAAGTTGCTGTTATAACATTTAGCAACCTATAACAATATTCATAATCTGGATACAGACAAGGAAACGCCTGCTGGCTTTACACCTGATAACTGGTAATTGGTCTGCTCATTTATATTAGCCTGCATCCAAGGGGTTAGGGACAAGTTAAATGTTATTGTCCACTGGCAGATCTGCTACCTGGTACTATAAAAAGAAAGCCTGTGACCAGCAAAAAACCCAATGCTTTGCGGGCGCCCTTCAAAAAGTTGAATCGAGTATAGAAACACAGGCTAATATTTTCCTATTCATTTTACTCATTTCAATTTCAGGTCAGCTTTTGACTAATTGATTTACCCTGTTTAATGTCTGTGTTCAGATCTACTACCGTACCAAGGGCCCTCGCCCGGTGACCCGCCCCCAGGCCCTACAGGAGACCTTCGAACAGTGCGCTGACATCTGTGTGGCCAAGCTGCAGTCCTATTTCGGGCAGGCCGATGAGTTCCACAACCAGTGCCTGCAGGGTGAGTGGACTTAACTGGTTATTCTGAGATTTTTGGTTAGATGTATTAATGGGAAAGCTAATGTTTTTAGTGTATTTATTAAGCATTTGATGCCTCTGGTATTAGTAGAGTGTGTCCTGCTGCCCAGAGTCTGATCTGCCATATGGGGTGACAAACAGTCTTCCTTATTTGTATACAAAATGTCATATGTACACTTGGCCAGGTGGCTAATGCATTTGAAAATATAGAACTATTTCAAATCTATGATAGAGCCTATTATTTGTAAATTCTACATATATTCAAACAAAAAGTCTAACAGGCACTTAATCTTGGTAAAGGCAAAGCCAGTAGAATTAAAAATCGTGTGCTTCTTTAACTCAAATGAAGTAATTGAGAATCAAGAATTGCATTTATATATTACAGAGTTGCGTCAGCAGCTACAGCGGGTGGAGCTGACGGTGACTGCTGTTCCTGCTGCCCTGATTGACGAGTTGCTCACGATGAGCATCAGGACCGCTGAGATGGAGCGGGGAGTACTTGCCGCTGAGTTCAGCAAAAAACTGAGGCAGTGGGACAGCGAGAAGGTGACTTATCTTTCCATGAGCAAATATGCACTAGAACCTCACCTTTAAGCCAACTGTGAACACAACCCAAATGTAGACCAAATTTAATAACCCTGGGTGGTTATAAATACTCTCTATCTAAAGCCAAACTCTGAAAAAGAAAACACCAGCAGGGTTTTATGGTAGTCTGATCTATTAGTATTTGCACTCTTACTGAGTACAGTTCTATTGTGTGTAGCTATACTCAGGCAAGCTGTTCTTAAAGTAACAGAGTCATGCACAACATTGAGTGGAGACAGAGTTCGTCATACACTAGGAGGCTGTAGTGGGTGCTGCTGCTGTGGTTTTGCATCAGCTACATTTATCACAAGTAGAGGGCACCACAATATGGTGGGAACTACTGATGCTGATGCCCTGTACTCAATTAGTGTGTTACTTTAATTTCAGTACACACTGTAAAGTAGAGAGAACAGTTGACACCACTCTCTCTGAGATTACATGAAATATCCCCTTAATTACTTCTCAAGCCTGGTCAGTGATAGTTCTACCCCTCCCAAGAATAAATGTAGCATCGGTTTGAGAGTTGTGAATAATAGTCCTACGTTTCCCCACTAGATGGAGCACCAGACTGAGCTCCGTCCAGGTTTGGGACATCCCCAACAGGAGCAGGAGTTAAGGTCTCTGTGTCGCACCGAGGACAAACGTCGCGAGGCCTACCTCGCAGGGGTGGAGGAACACACCAAGGCTCTACAGGTAAATAAAATGGGTACCGGAGAATCAATATTTTTGGGCTGCAAAAATGTTTTTTTCTTTGGAAAGTGGGCAGATATGACACTTGTTGGTTGCCATGGAAACCATTCATTCATTCTAAATGAGAGATAATGGTACTAGGTTCTTTCACCAATAATTCAAAACTGAAAATGAACCTTATAAATTCCTGCTAAAACCAACTTCACGCTAAAAGGTCACCCTTTGTTCTATTTTCAAAATGCATAGAGTATTTACCATTTCATATCAACCCATGTTCATCAAGCGATTCCAGCACCAAACTACCAAGATTTTTGAGCTTGCCATAGTTTTCTAAAAATGTTACATACATGTTAATCTTAGTATTCTATAACACAAAACTATGTATCATGTATACACATGCATGTGTTATCATGACAGGAGGTTACAGTGCGTCAGGCGCAGATGTTTGTGGACCGGCTAGCTAAGACGTCAGAGCAGCTCCTACTGCAGGCAGACAGTCTCCTCACCGTGGACGACATAGAGCGTGGACGTAAGTAACAACTCAGGGTAACAACCCAGAAACCAATTTTCATGTAATATTATAACATGCATGTCTGCCATTAATAAAGGCACTTACACTCAATTACAGGCATTACAGGGTTGTTAGATCCACCCCAGTACCTTAAGACTTGATAGCACATCAAATTTCAGAACCAAACAGAACTAAACCCATTATCTTAAGACATAATGAGGCTTGCAGCAGTTGTGAGAGATACTCTTTATATATATATGGGTTTTGAGAAAGAAAAGAGCTGTCACACATCACTGCACTATGTAACTGGTGCATGTTCACTTTATCTCCTGTAGGTGTGCCGCAAGTGAAGCGCACCACGGCTGAACTGCTGCGTCGGCAGAATGCCGGGCAGCCCCTGGAGGAGGACGAGGTGCAGGAAACGGTGCAGCGCGGCAAGAACACCTGGCCAGGTAAGGGTTTGGTAACCCTTTATGAGCAGTATAGTGTTCTATGTATCATGACAACCAAAGACATAGCCCATTAAAACACTATGCAGCCATTAAATGGTTATTCATGTCTCAGGAATCTGATGTTGAAACAACATACCCCGGCAAGCAGAATAAATGCAAATGATTTATAGTTTATTGCGATTTTAGGAATTGTTAAGCCCTGACCATTATGGCCTGAACAGAAACCAAACAATGATATTTTTCATACCCCTGTATCCAACCAGCTTCCATCCACCTATCTCTGTGGACTGTGAAACACATTTTCACTCATAAAATCATCATTATTCTTTATGCCATTCTAGGCTTACCGAAGAACAAGATGGTTGTTCCTGCTAGTGAGGACCCAGAGAACAAGTCTCCGGAGCCTGCTGAGCGCCGTAGCGCCCGGACTGTGAAGAAGGTGAAGAAGGATCCGTTCACTGCGGCCGTCACCACCGCCAAGACCACCCTGGCACATAGCAGCACTGTGGAGCATCGGGACCGCGCCTACAAGGTAAAGGTTCATGCCTGCCACATGTACTGTAAATTCCCGAGTATAATCCGCAGGTTATACGCAAACCAAACCCTCAATTTGGGTTCTTAAAAGTCTAGGTGCGGGTTATACGAGGGTTTTTGTACTAAATTCACAATTTTCAGACCTCTAATTTGCAGTCTAGAAAAGCTCGTGCTGGGTCTGATTGAGGTACTTTTGGTCTGTATGTAGCATGTCTCCTGGATACCACTGTCTTTTAAATACTATTACTTACCACACACTCAGCTATTTACTCCCAATCTATTCCTAGCACTATAATAGCTGTGTAAAGACAGGGAGAGAGAAGCACCCAATCTACCAATTTGTTGCATGTGTAGGCCAGCATTCCTCTGTATAAATCTAAACCCTTTGTCCCTGATCATTGGCAGTACCTACTATATCATACTTTTCCTTGGAGCTGTCAACCACTGCCTCACCATACTGTTTAACCTGTTATTACAGAACTACCAGCGTCACTTTGAGCAGTCGCTGGAGACGATCGGCAGCGAGCAGGACCGCCTGACCATGGCCGAGACCCGCTGGACAGACAGCTGGAGGACTGCTGTCAATAAAGTCAAGAAGCTCTACTAGTTGAAGGACAACTCCTCCTGTTAGACCGCAATGCGCTACCTCAAAAGAGGCCTAGAAATCAGGTAGTACTGGACATGTTTTTAGACCACGATATTATGTAATTTTCTTATAGTACATGACTTCCTCAGTTCCCAAAAAAAAGTTCCTGACGGGGTACGGCCTCGTTTGCCTGTAATAGCCGTTTCCATGGCAACCACCTCAAAATAGTAGATACGGCTGTAAAAAGTGCACATTGGCTGTCCATAGGGCTATTTGAATTTTACCTACCCCCCCTAAATCAATGTTGAGCTTTTATCTGGTCTCATCATGCGGTTGCTAGGGTAAGCGGTTGCCTAGCAACAGACATTCTATGTGAGAATTCCCTAGAAACGAGAGGAAATATCAATGAGATAGCTAATCTATCCATATCTAATTCATCAAAACTGACCTCCAAGAAACAATGGTGATATATCCTTGTTGACATGGTCCATAGTTACCTAGCAACAGCAGATATGTACCTAGCAACCAGTGTTAACTACCAATATGGCTGAAAAAATGACATTTTGGCTCTCCATAGGACCATAAAAAGTTGACCCACCCCCACTAAATCAACTTCAAGGTTTATGATGGCATTAATGCCTTGTTGCTAGGGTGAGTGGTTGCCTAGCAACAGCCATTCTATGCTATAATTCCCTAGTTACCATGGAAAATATCCATTGGTGAGATGATATGCCAATACCCACTCCATGAAAATTGACCCACATGGGAAATGGTAATAAATCTATGTTGGTATAGTCCATGGTTGCCTAGCAACAGTAGATATCTACCTAGCAACCATTTTGAAATGCATGATTTCACCAGACTTGATCATAGTTATCCTGAATACTGGTATTAAGGGTGGTATCTAAAGTTTTCTGACATTATCTAGGAAGTATGTGAGGCTCTATGACGGTATCTAGGAGGCATCTGAGGATGCCTGACCATGTCAAAGAGGTATAAAAGAATATCTAACTGTATCTAAGGGTTATCTCATGTGCTCTATTGTGTATCTTGGGGGTATGAGAAATGTCTAACTGTGTCTAGGGTGAATATTAATAAGCTAGAAACCAGAGCGATTATCATTAATAAAGGTGATGTACTCATACCTACACCCAAATGGGTCCACAGGATGTCAATGATGCCATGTTTTTGTTGCTATGGTCCATTGTTGCATGGCAACAGTAGATGCCTACCTAACAACCAATGTTAAATGTGTGTTATACTAGCTTTTGCCATAGTGGCTTTGCTTACTACTGCCTTACAGTATCTGTATGAGGTGCTGAGGCTGCCTGACAGTATCTAGGGCGTTCTGTCAACCTCCCAGGCATTATCTAAGAGAAAACCTGCATTTGCCTAGCACTATCCATAGGCCATCTATCATAACCTTGCAGTATATGGCAGGTTGTTGGACAAATGTGATTTTGCCAGACTTATAAGTCAACTTAGGTAGCCTAGGAAGAATGTCGCCAGTGCATGAGAGTATCTGTTGAGTAGCAAGGTGCCTGATGGGATCATGGGAGTATCTGACCTTGAAAAACATGATTCTGGCTTATTCACTGGCCCCATGAATTTTAATGTGCCACAACTGTCCCAGGATGGTAGCTAATGAGTTTAACATACAAATTGCAGTTGGAATTTGACATTTTGCTGACAAGGCAACATAAATGACATGTATTTTTCCAGAATTATATATACTGTTTGTTTCCAAGGGGTTTGGCCATTTGATAGTATTGCTGCCCTAAGCTGTCTGAGATATTTCTCTTAAATACTTCATCACACACCCTTCAGGTAGTGTCAGTCAGCCTTATATACAAAAAACACAGTCAGACAGCTTGAGATATGCTCGTAGATACCGGCCAACAGGCTGACTATCTAGTATATCATTTTACAACATCAGGCTAAAGCTAGATACAGTTAGACAGTCATTTTCTCTCATTGGCAGTTTTATTTTTTTTTAACTATTAATTGAAAAATTAAGTTTCTCATATTGACAGTCCAAACTGTGATATAAGAGGATTTTGATCTGGTATTGCCAGTTCAAACTGTCAATAAGAGAATTTTATGCTGTTATTGACAGTTGGAGCTGTCTTTAGTCATGCATATATGTTGATAAACAGGCCCTACGCTTATTTGTAACATTCCAGAGAGAATAAAGGAACTTTCAACCTCAACTTCATAGCTTCTAGCTACTGTCAGGCACATCAGATACCTCTTTGACACAGTATTCAAGCCTTTGATACCATCTAGATATTCTTTGTCAACCACAGGGACCTCCTACAGCCTAGACACAACTAATGTACCCCCGTTACATTGACAGACAGTAGTAATCATGGCAACTATGGTCAAGTCTGCTAAAATATAACATTGCCCCGTGGTTGCTAGGTAGATATCTGCTATTACTATGCAATCATGGCCAATAGCAACACAAAAACAACACCATTATACTGACAGTGAACCACAGGTATGCTCTAGTTATCTGATAACTTAACATTCACCCTAGAAACAGTGGATTTCTTGTAACTCAATGCAATTTTGTGCAATATATTGGCTTACTGCATGGAAGGGGTTAAGGAGGTATGTTATATACCCCCCAGATACACAATAGATCACATTAGATAGCCCTTAGATACAGTCAAATAGCCTTTTATACCTCTTTGATATTGTCAGGCAAGCTCAGTGCCTCCTAGATGCTGTCATAAAGCCTCACATACTTCCTAGATAATGTCAGAAAACTTTAGATACCATCCTTAATACTGCCATATACCAGTATTCAGGATAGATATGATCAAGTCTGGTGAAATAATGCATTTCAAAATGGTTGCTAGGTAGATATCTACTGTTGCTAGGCAACCATGGACTATACCAACATAGATCTATTACCATTTTCCCATGGGGATCAATTTGCATGGAGTGGGTATTGGCATATCATCTCACCGATGGATATTTTCCATGGTAACTAGGGAATTATAGCATAGAATGGCTGTTGCTAGGCAACCACTCACCCTAGCAACAAGGCATTAATGCCATCATAAACCTTGAAGTTGATTTAGTGGGGGTGGGTCAACTTTTTATGGTCCTATGGAGAGCCAAAATGTCATTTTTTCAGCCATATTGGTAGTTAACGCTGGTTGCTAGGTACATATCTGCTGTTGCTAGGTAACTATAGACCATGTCAACAAGGATATATCACCATTGTTTCTTGGGGGTCAGTTTTGATGAATTAGATATGGATAGATTAGCTATCTCATTGATATTTCCTCTCGTTTCTAGAGAATTCTCACATAGAATGTCTGTTGCTAGGCAACCGCTTACCCTAGCAACCGCATGATGAGACCAGATAAAAGCTCAACATTGATTTAGGGGGGGTAGGTAAAATTCAAATAGCCCTATGGACAGCCAATGTGCACTTTTTACAGCCGTATCTACTATTTTGAGGTGGTTGCCATGGAAACGGCCATTACGGGCAAACGAGGCCGTACCCCGTCAGGAACTTTTTTTTGGGAACTGAGGAAGTCATGTACTATAAGAAAATTACATAATATCGTGGTCTAAAAACATGTCCAGTTCAACTTCATATTTTGGGGCAGCGCATTGTGGTCTATGTGTACTCAACTGATGCTTGTGAGAAACCCAAATAAACTGAAAATTAAACTGATGGGATCACCAATCTAAGTATAGTAAGAAGTTCTGAGCTGTAGCTTAAATGGTGTGTTATAAAAGAGGTCCACTTTGCAAAATCTGACTCTTATTTATAAGGAGTTTTCTAGATAAACATTTGGTTGAAAATGCATTTGTACAGTTACAGTGAGACTTTCACATTTAAGATAAGAGTAGAAAGATGTGGCTTTAGAGACAATCTCTGAAAAACCTGCACCTTCAAAATCATTTCTGAAAAATGTCCAGGAAGAAGGTTTTTGAGTCATGTAAAAGACACGAGTGCCAAGTGCATGGAGTAATGTGATGTTAACCCTTTAAAGACAGCATAGGTGTCGTAAAGATGCACCAATGTGGCTTGGAAGTAGCTCACTGGTGATGACAACCATAAGACATACTGTAGACCATTAAAGCACTATGCTACCCTTAGAGGGCTAAAATATCATCTCAGAGACTGTGATATATTATGTTATTTCGACTACTATGGTTGTCAGCCAACATTGATATAATGTAAAATAAAAGCTTGGCATGTAAAGATATAAATGAAAAATGTGTACATATTGATAAAAACACCATTTACATGTTTGCTGTAAATTATTCGTGATAATATGTAATATGAATTGATGACATTTAAAGCTTGACCGTCATGGTTGAAGTGAGGCCAAAAGCACTTTTGGATATAGTTCAGTTTTCATTCACAAGAGGGCTCCTAAGGGCTGGGAGCTGAGCTCTTACAGGCACAAGATAGGGTGAATATGTTGTAGCTGGACAATGCTCATGGTCCCCTGTCCAAACACTGCTGCCCTCTGGTGGAACTGTTAGTTTAGTCCATGTATGGAAAATGCTGAACTTATTCCCTGACAGCCCAGCTTTAAAGTAGTAAACTGTTATATTATAGTGATAACACAATTGTTTAAGAAAATGCATGTTTCACCCAAAAATGTATCAAAATGGAACCATATTACAAGATGCTTGCTTTGTTATGATTAACTTACTATTTAAAGCATATCAACACATTTCGTTAAAATGAGTCCCTGAAGTTAATGTTGCTAAATAAACATGAACACACATATTGATTTGATTAGTTAATTCTATTTAAATAAGACAAACATATATTTTACTTAAGAAGTAAGGATTTTTAACCTAAACTAATCTAAATATGTTGTTCTCCTTAGAGAAGTATACGCATTCTTCAAGGTTGCATCGCGGGGAGTTCACACCAGTTTTGATTTTCGTCTCTTCAAAAGAAAAGTATAAGCAAGAAAGTTCTCTTATAGAAAATTGGATTTATGGAGAAACTATATCTTCTAATGGAAAGAATACTGGATCATAGAACCATCCTTTAAGAAGGGATATTTATTGATCCAGAATATTCCAACCCTGCTATAACAACTCTTGTTATTGACTCTGGGTCCTCCTTCAGTCATATAATTATGACGGTTTCCGAGCTCTGAGGGAGGCCTCATGCATTTAACAATTTACGGAATAAAACAATGGCAATTGGCTTAAGTGCAAGGTATCACAATAAAGCCTAAAGGCCTACGATTTCCTCTTCAGAATTCCCACTTTTTCCCCTAGATATAAAAAAACCTCAAACCAAAAGGTCCAAAATTGTGATAATTTATGTCCTTGGGGAAAACCTATAAGGCAGCAAAATGAGAATCAAGATCCTATGGCAGAGCAAGGGAAGATGTTTTTGTAAGACATTCAAACTGCTGACCTGCGGCTTGACCAAGTTATTGATGACAATCACATGGCCCAGGCCAAGCTATGTCTAATCTACTATAAGCATACGCCTTTTGGTGTGGCTGGGTTGAGAAAACATAGGTTTGTTGGGGATTTCCGACATGGTACTATTCCGATGTGCTATATTAACGATTTGACTTTCTTTTCCACATAGAATCAAATCCATTATTAAACCACCTGACCCAGTGTCAACTTTAATTTAATCCACACGTTCAATCTTGCACGTTATAAATTCAGGGTTCCCACAAAAAAATATACAATTTAGAAATTTCTCATAAGTTAATCCAAACTCCAAATGCCTGTTAAATCTTTCTATACAACATTATTTTACACATCAAATGCAGTTCAAGTTATTCATAATAACAAACTGCTTTAACTGTGTTTTGACCTTTGTACTGGATAACTAGGAAACATGTGTCGGTGGTTCTCAATATTTTGTGTAAAAAACGTACAAAAACAGCCCAAACAGCTGCGGATTATCCTCTCCCATTAGTGTAAATGGGAACCCCGAGCGAACTCTCATATGTCGAGGTCAGGGTGAGGTCATTCAGAAAATGATCGTGAAAAAGGAGTTGCCTGTCCAACTCTGTGAAGGTCAGAAGGTGCTATAGAGAAGGTTCACGTGAAGAAGTCCTGACTGTAGTTTAGTATGATACCTGGGGCTTTAATCTATGAGACACACTGTTAGAAGTTGGTCGTATTAAGAATGTTTAGGCCAATAAAAGTCAAGTGCTTTAAGACTTAAGGGTTCACAAAAGGCAGAATCCAGTAAAACAGTGTAGTAATGCGTATGATTCAGTCGAAATAATATGTCTTTATCAAATTCTAATTGCTGTGGAATGTTAATGGAGCAAAGTACTTTTCATTTGAAAACATTAAAGGATAGAAATATGGTACAATATAAGTTCTCATAATTGGAATGGTGTATCTGGTGTGATTAGCTAGGTCGCTTTTTCTTACGGTGAACCTGTTTTTGGTGGTTTTTTTAAACTACAAAGTAAGTTGACAGACAGGTTTAAATTCCCCTCGGGACAGTCCACAGACAGCGGTCGTTTTTCAAAAACAAGGTGGGGTAAAAAAAGAAGTTGCGGCCCCTCCTGTGCCAAATTGTGGGGAGGGGAAAAAGAATTTTACCTATTTTCAGCTCAAAAATCCCGCTAATCATTAGACTTATAGATATTATACGGGGGAGTCAAAACGCAGATCTAGTTGATACAGAGCCTCAGAGGCCATGGAATATATATTATTGAAATGTAACCCATAAATATCACATTGTAACAGTTTAGTCTAATTTTGCAATCTCTATAGATGTACAATTAATGTTAATAGACCCCGCCCCCTCGTCGTCGGAACTATAGATGTGCCGACCCTAAAGCACTCACACAGTCTATCCTGGGATATAAGGGTGGGCGGGAGGTTGTCGTGGGAGTTGACAAGGCTCACCACCAGGTGGCAGGTCGGACATATCCCCTAGGGGGCGCCATGTCATGCTCAACACGGGGATTATGGGTACCCAGAAGGCAGTTCGACAAGGGATTGCTTCCAGGTCGTTTTTGAGGTCAGTTCAGATGGAGGGTGCTGTCACTCTCAAGGTACAGCTTTAGTCATTTAGGGAGTGGTCATTATTTAAAAACAGGGGGAGGGGCCTCCTCAAATGCAATGGGATTTTGCCCCGTCCTCTCACTGCGAACATCTAAATCTAGTTTTTTTTCACTGGAAAGCCCTCCCCCACCCCAATTCATTAAATAGTGACCACTCCTTAAACCAAGGGTTTGCGTGGGTTTGCACTTGCAGTATCAATTTCAGTCCTGCTTGGACACTTTCCTCTGTACCAATTATATAAAGGGTCCTGATGGTGATGCAGACATAGCTTAGTTTCGGTTAGTTTCAAGCATATGTGAATATACTAAAAGTGCAAACATCATATTTGCATAAGTTGAATTATCTGGTGACTTGGGAAAGCTTTATCACTGAGATCGTTATCATAAAATTACATGTGTCACACATGAAGTTCAAGTTTTCAGGTTGAGCTCTATTGAAGCACCGTCATTTTAAATTATGTTTGTGTGCCTTTATTGCAAGCCTTAAACCCTTGGCCAGGGGTCCTCACTTCTCCTCCATGCAGGTTTCCCATCATTTTTCAAGTGCCCCTCAACCTTTACTACAACCAGAAATCCAGGGTCTGATACCCCTTACCCGGATATGTTTCTCATGTGATCCTACCCATCTCCAAGGTTCTGCTATATTATCTATCTTGAAAATGGCTGTAGTCCCCCCTGTCCATAAGTGGTAGCAGCAGTATAGGGGTTGGATGTGTAACCTGGCGTCGTCTCCCATTCGGAAGTATAAGGGATGTGGGTTCCGTCGTGTGGAGCCTGGGGAAGCTTAGTGTGCTGACACATGTCCAACCCAACTGATTGGGGCCCACCTTAATTACCTACTATGGCCACCCTGATGGCAATATTGTACGGGGTATGTGATATAGGAAGTGCACAACGCAGGTACTAATAGCCTATATAATATTTTTGGCTATCTATGGCCTATTTTAGAGTTGGCAGTGGTTGGTGAGTCTGCACTGGAGTTCGCAAGTCAATTTTGTGGTACTTTTCAAGCAAAAGTTTAAAGCTTGACCGTCATGGTTGGAGTGAGGCCAAAAGCACTTTTGGATATAGTTCGGTTTTCATTCACAAGAGGGCTCCTAAGGGCTGGGAGCTCAGCTCTTACAGGCACAAGATAGGGTGAATATGTTGTAGCTGGACAATGCTCATGGTCCCCTGTTCAAACACTGCTGCCCTCTGGTGGAACTGTTATTTTAGTCCATGTATGGAAAATGCTGAATTTATTCCCTGACGGCCCAGCTTTAAAGTATAAGAGCACACAGCCTGCCCATATATACATCTATCTCTAATATACTATTAGACAACCATAACAGCTACAATATATGCAGCCATAAGGGAATGTCAAGATGTAAAATCAGCCGTCACTTTGTACAGCCATTATCAGTGGCAGCTGGACAGGTGCATCATTGTGTACCTTTACAGATATGGGAGACACAACTGACAAGAAGACAGACAGAGATAAAGGAAGGTCAGACCGAAAGATGCTCACCCTTTATAGAGCTCAGAGTGCTTTATACACTCTAAAATATGTGTGTTGTGGGAAAATGCATTTAAAGGGTAACACACTTTGAGTAGTAGCAGAGTAACACACTTCTGAGATCCACACACTTCTGAGTAGCGTGTAGTGTGTTACAATACAAAAGTGTGTTGAAAGTGGCTTCAAAAAAGCATGTATACATAACACACTTTTCTTAGAGTGTAGAACCATGCACTTTGTCATCATGATGCATACATGCATCTCTGGTGATTATCCCGGCCAAGTAGACTTACCCAGGCTGCATTCATGCATCATGACGACCGATGCATAGCTCCTTAAAGTATTATGCGGCCCTTAAAGGCTAATACCAGTGTCACTCAGGAAACGCCTTTATGGGACAGGGTAAAGGCATTTAGTGGGCATTTAGTCCTGACGTCCATTTTCCTTTGACAGGTCCCCATTCCCCAGATGCTCCCCCATGCGCAAAATGCTAGAACAGTAGAATATGTAATTCAAAAGGAAAACCGTACGCGTGTATTCCAGCTAGGTCAAGTCGAAATTGTTTTATCCTCCCCCATCCCCCAAGCAAGGAGAAAGCAACCATCTATAACATGATCTAATGGTAAAACAATTCCAACCATTTACCTTTTATATAATCATAGATACTTTTCGAATCAACAAATTATTGAAACCAGGTCCCCTGGGACTAGATCTAACATAACTTATTTCCTTGGTTCCGTGCATCTTTTCCTTCAATATGTCTAAAATCTGCAGCCCTGGTAACACACTGTCACAGATTTGGGAGCTACAATAGTTACTCCATGTCTTTGACGCTTTGCTCCATAGCTAAGTAACATAAACATGCGAAATGGGCAGTCATAAAGAATAAGACCTATAATAGTATACGGACATATGATTGTACGAGGCACAACTTGTAGTTTAGAAAATTCCCTGAAGGGGGCACCACCGTCGCAGCAGAGGCCATGAGAGGACGTTCTACATGGTAGGTACTTTGATGGGCATTCTAGTCCTAGCGTTTGGTTGGTAAACCCAATCCACATGTTTTAAGAATGACGCGAGATTTCCCTTTCCTAAGTAAACTTTACTAAATTAGTGCAGGCCTATACACAAAAGTAGTATAGTATGTATCGGAACGGGACTATAGTTAACTACTGTTTATTACTCAATCGACATGCAGCCAATCAGAGGCCTCCATTTGGTCACGTGACCGGAAGTGACCTACTTAGGGGATTAGTGGTGCATTCTGGGTAACCCTGCAGCCAATCAGAGGCCACCATTTGGTCACGTGACCGGAAGTGACCTACTTAGGGGATTAGTGGTGCATTCTGGGTAACCTACTGACCTACTTAGGGGACCGGAAGTGACGTCATATGACCTAATGGCCGACCGGAAGTGAGTGACCTCATTGAGGATCACGTGACCGGAAGTGACTTGATTGATCACGTGAGCGGAAGAAGAAGTTTTTTGTTTAGGAAGTGAGGGTCTTTAGGATCACGTGACTGGAAGCGACGTCGTCACATGAGTGACGCTTTAAGAGACTGCGCGACTTACTAGTAAAAGAAGACGTATGAAAATAAAAACACAACAATATTTTATTTTATTTTTTTTATTTATTTTTTTTTCAATCTTGATAAACACTCTATTTTTGAAAAGATGCACACGCTTATTTTTTTTTTTCATATCTCTAAAGGACTCGTTGTCACACCGTCAGAATGCACGCGACGCTTATAATACAAGTAGCGCACGCCGTCTTTCTCTATGGTGTAGGTGACCATTTTGTTTCGCACCACTTTGAAGTTTCTATTTACAGCAATGAGAGTTTTTCGTTGGCGAAGAACATCCAAGAAGTCGTCTGGTTCCTGAGGGTTTTGTTTCTTCTGTACGCCTTTTGCACTCCATTTTTTGGATTTTCTTTCACCGGTGTCGCTGACTCGATCGTAGCAAATGTAAGTCTTAGGGTTGAGACTTAGGATCCCGTCACCTTCCCACTCCGCTTTCATAAGCCCCGAAGTTCTCAGATCGTGAAGGTACCGTCTCTCACAACATCCGCCGGGCGGCGGACACCATTCTCGCACTCTTTCCGTTTTTGTCTTCACGAAAAGCTCTAAGTGATCGTCGCACACCGCTGTCGGAAGCCACTTTCGTTTCTCTCTGAAGTACGTCTCTCTCAGGCGAGGTTTGACTAGGTCATCCAACGTGTCACCGCTGAGAGCCATGTAAAGACTGTCGGTGTCCATTTGACAAAGGGCATAATCGCGCCGATCGACGAATCTATCCAAGAAGTCGTATGTGAACTCTAACATTTTCAACTTCGCGTACTGGTATACCATGAACCCTATTTGAATAGGGAGGTTGTTGTTGACTGTTTTCGGTTGTAGTTCGACTTCAAACAGATCGGAACTCAACTCGGACGCCTTTTTAAAGCGCCACGAATTGGCCAATAGTTCGAACTTCCGACTGTCAGTGTATCTCACCGCCGTGTGTTTTTCTTTGTTGCAGATTGTTTTACCGTACGTAGCGTTTCCCATTAACTTGTAACAGTCTGACAGAATTTTCTCGTTCTCGTTCACGTCGCCACGTCTTCGCGCCGCCGTTACTTCGTCCGCGAAACCGGCAAAGGAGCGTTTAGGTAGGTATTCTACCACCAGCTGCACTTTGGTGACTATCAAACCGTGCTCTAAATACCACTTGAGAAGCGGCGTTCCCAAGAGAATATTTTTTCCGTGGTAACTCCCTATCAGACATCTCTGAGGCGTGTTCAACAGCTTTTCTTCCTGCGCAAAGTCTGACATGTGAGGTCCTATGTCCGATTTTGAAACGGTCGCGTTCTTGAAAACGGGGGTCATTTCTTCGAAGTAGTCTCGTAGGTGAGGCGGCGTAGTGATGTCCACTTGAACTAAACCGAACATTTTCTCCTCTTTCACAGCGGAAAGGATGTTGCTCTCGCTCATCGCGTTTCGAGACACTTTCAAAGCGTCAACCTTCCAGCGTTGTTGGGAGGCCTTGACCCGCTCATCTCGACGCTTCATCTCTCGCCATTCGCACTCCCACACGACGACCAGCTTGTGACCTAGCGCTTTCAAGTAAGCGCTTACTCTGGTCGTTCTGTCGCGTCTCTCCTCTCTCAGTGAAGCGCACTGATATCGGTGCGACGGTATGCACTCGTGAGCGTGGAACCAACACCCGTGAAACTGGAAAACCGTATTAGAGGCCGCGTGAAACCCGTCCACGCGAATTCTCCGACAGCCTACAACCATCTCGCCGCCGTTCAAAGCGTGGCGCAGTTTCACGTCGCGGTCGTGCTCTACGAAGCGTAACCGCTCCAAAGCGCTGTGAGAGTTTCTTTGCCTAATTTCGGGCTTGAACTCGGTCTCGGGCCGTCTCACCGCGTAATAGCCCGTGCAGTGCGCTTCGCTCATGCAGCGCAAGTACAGAGAGTTAGCGTCTAGTCCTAGGATGTGTTGGCACGGTCTCGCTTCTTCGCCGTACTTGTGCTCCCTTATCCGCGTGGTGCCCTTCTCGTGAAATCTATGGAAGATGATGGAAGGACCGCCGACTAGATTTTCTTTGATCAGAGCGTGGAGGACGGCGTCGAACTGGGGGAACGTTGTGAACGCGTCTTCTAGGTTTTGGAAGAGGAACCGTAAAGTCAAACCGGCGAGAGAAACTCTGTCTTTCAACATGTCAATGCCGCGATCTTGGAAAAATTTAGCGTGATTTTTCAGAGCTTCTATGAAAGGTTTGACGTCTTTGTTGTTGTAGTGGATCAAGTAGTCTTCCATAGTTTGCATCTTCTCGTCGGACCAAACTTTCTGACATGCGGCGTAGTCGGATTCGGACATTTTGACGCCCGTCAGCTCGCTGTCGAAAGCCGATCTCGGTGGCAGCGTTCTGTTTGCCAGTTTCCTGGTAGACGTCATCCATTCGTAAGGAAAGTGACCTTTCTCTTCGTTCCTGGTGAAAGCTCGCAAATAGGTCGCGTAGTTGTAACCGGGTGCCAAATAGTTGACTACGTCCAAGAAAACCGTGTGCTGTGTGTAAACCGCCAAGTATTGATTGCTTCTCTTTATGACGCTGAATTCTTGGTTTCTTCGGTCTCCGGAGGCGAAGAACGAGTGAAGGCGTATTTTGATCAGGTTCAAGTCGTAACGCCCCGAGTTGAAGCCCACGACTGGAGCTTGACGGATGTATCTCAGAAGACGCTTCTTCAGTTGAACTAACGGGTGTCTGGTCTGAGCCGCAGCGAAGCCGCCTGGAGAAGGGGTGAACGTCGCCTCCTCCAGCAGGAGAGCTTCACCTATCACCGCATCTAACTTCGCTAAGGTCGGTCGGTAAAGTTCTAGCACAGCTTCCCCGATGACTTTGGCGTTCTCGTTTATGTGATTTAAAACTCGGTCCAACAAGGGGTCGGAATCTGCGTCGGATTCTCTGACGAAGCAGACGGGCCCCTCCCACCCCGGAAAGTCGGATGCGACGCTAGCCGACAAAGGGACGTGATCCCACAGCAGGGACACGTGTTCCGTCGACGGTTCTTTGCACGGTCTGAAGAAAGCCTCGAAATCGAAGGCGATCTTGTAAGGGTAGATTCCGGAATGTCCGTCGGGGGGAAAAATGGAGAAGTCTGCTAGCGCTTCGAAAATCGTTCTCGAATTTTGGTAGATGCCACCTACGTAGCGCAACTTGACTTGTCGGCAAGAGGAAAGCTGGTTCCTGTGTCTCTTCAGCAAGAACTCGGTGGTGAACGCCGCCTTACACTTGCAACATTCGTATATGCCCGCGTACGCGTTGAAGTCCGTGACGAGAGAGACGTGCAAACCGCCTTTCACCGTCAGGTGTAGGTTGACTTTACCTCGGGCGGCCAGATTTCTGGAAGGCGGTCTGATCAGAGTAACGCGTCTTCTCAACTTCCGCCCCGGCACTTGACGCGACGCGGTGTAAACCGCTATCTGTACGTCAAACAAGTTCTCTAACGCGGGTAAGTCGCGGATGTTCAGACCCGGAAAGGATTCAGGTGTGGCAGCGGGACAGAACTGACGTAACAAATCTGAAGCGCGCTTGCTGGTGTTGTATAAGTGAAAGGAAATGCAGCGGAAGATGCAGAGGTTGTCCTTGTTGGGAAAATCTAACACGCCGCTTCTCTTTCCAACTCGACCGGCCTGAGTGATCCTACCGCCTATGGGGAATTCCCCCGGTCCCATGTAAACGCAAATGTTCAAATTGGTAGGAAAAAGAACGTGCCACTTGGTGTCAGCGTCGCAAAGTTTCCGTACTTCCTCGCAAGCGACGGTGTTTTCCATCTTTGAGAGGAGCTCTTCCAAAGTTTCTGAATTAGTTATAGTAGGGAGCGGTTGTATGAGAGTTGCGTTGTTCTGGGAGGCGTGAAAGTAGCGCAGTTTGCTCTTGTCTTCTCTGTGTTGTAAGAGTAAGCCTACCGAGAAACCCACTTTGTATCTGAATCTTTGTGTCAAGTGAATGCGACGCATAGTATCTACAGCGTCACTCAACTCGCCGGTTGGTAGCCTGAAGTTTGTTACACTCACGCGAGTCCCGTGCATCCTGACGCCCGTTTGTATCGCAGGCCAATTCGCCGTGAACGTTTCCTCCCCGTTCCGTACAGCACATATGCGCGGAGGGACGGTCACCCCGTCCAGAGATTCGCGTCGACAGGCGATCTTTCGGCAATCGCCTTCGCCGCATAGAGGGCAAAACTTAGGTATTGCTCTACAATTTTCTACGTGTCTCTCGTGGTTGTACGGTCTTTTAAACATTTTGAAACACTTTTCGCATACGTACTGTGTCATGTTTTTTTTCACTCAGTTACCAACTACTTAGCCG
The DNA here is from genome assembly GCA_947462335.1 of Harmothoe impar. Classification (NCBI taxonomy): domain Eukaryota; kingdom Metazoa; phylum Annelida; class Polychaeta; order Phyllodocida; family Polynoidae; genus Harmothoe; species Harmothoe impar. Next base: position 21,354,532 of record OX381713.1, on the reverse strand, counting down.
TCTAACTATCTATCTATCTATCAATCTATCTGTCTATCTATCTATCTATTTATCTTTCTGTCTGCTGTCTGTGTATCCGTCTGTCTGTCTCATACAGCGTACGTCAAACGCTGTGTGTGTGTGTGTGCGCGCGTGAGCGTTGAGCGTCTCTCATTCCGAATCTATGCCGAGATATTTCAGAATGATCTCTGTTTTGTCATCCAACTCTTTGAGCGCTCTGGCGGACAGCGTCACTCCCTGCTGTGTGGGTTTTTTGTCAGGACCTTCGTACTTGCGCACGTGGACGAGGTTCTTACCGCTGTAGTAGCTCACAGCTGCGTACACTTCGCCCTCCTCATCCAGCACTGCGAACCAGGGGGTGTGATTAGGTCTTCCTTGCGCGGCCGCTGTGTCCCGTATGCGCACCACTGCGCGGATATCGGCGATGCGTGCTATTAGCTCGCGCAGCGCGTCGGCCGTGAAGTGCACTCGCTTGCTTCTGGTCAGAGACGCCTCTTTCACCTGGCCGTCTTTTGTGTAGCGCGGCCTCCTAGACAGTCTAGCCACGTCCTCCCAGATCTCCAGCGTCAAAGCTCCGTCTTAGCAGAACTCTAACCCGAGAAGACGGGAGAAGGTTTTCTCTGCTTCTTCTCGTCCATCTCGTTCTTTTTCTTGTATTTTTCTCTTCTTACTAGGCCTTGTTGTTCTGGAACTCACCTTAGAACGTTTCACACCCGCAGGATGAGTAACACCATCAGCGTGAGCTGAATCAGCAGCAGAACCGATAGCAGGAGCAGCGTCAGCGCTGGTGGTATCCGAGGCCTCGTTGTTGGAACAGAGCAGCCACACGCCGTCGGTGCTGAGTGTAGCGGTAGAAGATGAAGCGCCGCCGCCCTCCTAAGGTGGCGGTGAGGGCAGTCGCCACGGACCGGACGGGGCGCTACTAGTGGAAGTGAGGTCGAAAGGTCGAAGAGGGGAGCCGAAAAACGTACCGCCCACCCCTTTCCCTTCGGGTTGTTCGTACGCCTCGTCGTCAGCGTCGTTCTCTGTCTCACCCTGTTCCTGCTGCTCCTCCTCCTCCTCCTCCTCCTCTTCTTCTCGGTTTAGGGGCTGAGTGTCCGAATAGCTGTCACTCTCAGCGCGAGCGGCGTCGAGGGCGTCGGTCGATGTAGTGGTGGAGGAGAGGGGCTGTGCAACGTGCGGCAGGTCATCAAAGTCATCAACAGTAGTGGGGAGGTAAAAACCCGGTTGCCAGTACTGCGCTGTGCCAGGAGCGTTGTCGTCAGTAGTAGTAGCGGTAGCAGCAGGTGCAGCAGAAGCAGCAGCAGCAGCAGCAGCAGCAGACGCAACAGTAGCAGGCGCAGCAGCCTCAGCAGGCGCAGCGGTAGCAGGCGCAGCGGTAGCAGGTGCAGCAGCAGCAGCAGCCGCAGCAGCCGCAGCCCGATGATCACCAGCAGGCGGGGCGGCAGTAGCAGCGGCAGCGCGCTTAGCAGCAACGTGTACCGTTGCGAGTGTAACAACGTCGCTAGCACGACGACTACTACCAGTAGTACTACTACCACTACTACTACTACTACTACTACTAGTACTACTACTGCTACTACTACTGCTACTACTACTACTACTGCCGCGAGCGCTCGCTACAGCGGGAGGGTGATAAGACCAAGCGGCTGCGGCGGTAGTCTCATTTTCAGTAGCAAGAGGAGGCACTGACGCTAAACGAGCGCTGTTCCGCGTAGTCTTCTTGTTCTTGGACGGCGCTAGGTGTTGTCTTTTGCTCATGGTGGTGACTGTAGAGAGCAGCAAAAGAATGAGTGAGTGAATGGAGGTTTCCAGGCCCCTTATATACGCCTTCTCGCTTCTAGAGCTAAGCTACTTACTGACCCTGTTCAGCTGCCGCCGGCTGGCCGGCGGCCATTCACAAAGAGAAACAAAAGACATAAGGCATGACGTTTTCAGCTGGATCCCTTTCCCCCCTTTTGAGAGATCGACTGTCATGAGCTAAGCCGCTTACCACCCTTTTCAGCAATTCAACGCGCATTAGCTGTATAAAGGATTAAGCGGTTGCTGCCGTCGACTGACCGGCGGCCATTCACAAAGACATAAGGTATGACGTTTTCAGCTGGATCCCTTTCCCCTCTTTTTTTTTGAGGGATCCACTGTCATGAGCTAAGCCACTTACCACCCTGTTCAGCAATTCAGCGCGCGTTAGCTGTATAAAGGATTAACGGTGATGAGCTTAGAGTGTGTATACAAAAAAAAACTACAGGAGGCGTGTGGCGTGAAGCAGGACCCCCCTAAGACGAACGTGTCTGTCTGTGAGTAGAGGCGTGTGCATGTGGTGAGCGACTTAAGTGTAAGACAAAAAAAAATCACCACCTCCTGCCGTGGTGAGTAGACCGGGCCGGCCAGGCGGCGGCCGGCTAGTTCAATAGGGAGGGGTGACAGCTGACTAAGGCTGTGCATGAAAAAAATCCGATTTTCACCTGACCTCTGACGTTTGTTACAATGAATGTCAGAGGGAGGGAGACGTCCTCAGGTAGGGGGTAGGAGGTAAGGCTATGGATGAGGAAGAAACACCGTTTTCAGCTGGTCTCCACGGATAGCGATGACATACCCCTCGTCATCTAAGCTCTTAAGGAGCGGAGCGGCTGAAAAAGCGTCATGCGGACAGGTCGCTAGACAGCTGGAGTGCTGTTGGAAATGGGATTAAACTCCCTCTGTATAAAAGCTCTGATTTCTGTTGGAAAAAAACCATATCGCCTCTGACCACAGTAACGTCTACTACCACCACCGCCGCCACCACCGCCGCCGCCGCCGCCGCCACCGCCGCCGCCGCCGCCGCCGCCGAGACGAGACGAGATGGCTCAAGCTATTCCACTTTCAAGCTCGCCTTCACCGCCTTGTCCACCTGAAAAAAAGTTAATGCGGCTTGACGACGTGAGACGCGCGAGGCAGACCGATGGGGAGAACAGAGAGGTAGGACAGCGGCGGTTAGCCTATAGCGACGCCTTGCTTCGTCAACTAGGTAAAGAGTTGAGCGGCTGTTGGAGAGAGTTGGGCAGTAGCTTAAAAGTTACCGCCGCCCGTATGGATGCTCTAGTAGAGCGCAGTATCAAGACACCGGAGGAGCTGTGTACGGCGATGTTCCGAGTCTGGTGGGGTGAAACCCCGCATCGTCATAGATGGGGAGAGCTCGGTCGCGTCTTCACCCGCATTAGACGCGTGGAACTGTTGGCTCAGTGGATGGCCCTTCTCCACAGACAGGGGTTGGATTTCGAAAACCCCGACTCGCGCGCGATGCATAAGCACTTGGGCACCCTCGGCAGACGTCTAGGTAGCAGGTGGAAAAAGGTGGGGGACCATTTAAAATTGTCGCCTGAGAGGTTAGATAAGATCGCTGAAGAATGCGAATACGGAGGAAGTCCCGCTGAGTGGGCCTTCCGAGTGTTGAAAATGTGGCAAGATGAAGCTGACGGTGCCGGCGGTACACCTTTTGAACTCCTTCGAGTGTTGACTGAGGACATGGGAAAGTTTGACCTCGGCATCGCGATATTACTTGACTTTATCAAGCAAGAAACAACGAGAACGACGGACATGTGAATTGTTGGGTTTTATTTTCATACGTCTTCTTTATTAGTAAGTAAAAAAAAATATCATAACAATTAAGACGCGCGCCCTCTTAAAGTTTCACTTCCTCCAGTCGCAGCTGATCGCCTCATCGAAGCACGTGATAAACAAAAAAAAATGAAGAGACACGCTTCTTCCTCTCGAGAGGAAGAAGCGTGTCTCTCGATTGAAATCTTTTTCTTTTCTTTTTTTCTTAAAAGAGACAAACGCCCCTTAGAGTGCCCCCCCACCCCCTAGAGTGCCCCCCTCCCCCCTCCCCCCCTCCCCCCCACCCGCCCCATGCATCCTAAAAGCGCCCCCCTCCCCATGCATCTTAAAGGGGCCCCCCTCCCCTTCCCTCCCCTCCCCTCCCCTCCCCCCCCCCCTTATACACTCTAAAGAACGCTTCTACCTAGTTCAATAAGTCACTTCCAGTCGCTCGTAAAACAATAAAAAATGAAAAAAAAAAAACTTATATCGTAGTGTTTTTTATTAGTTTACCGAAAAAAATAAGAGACTCGCCTCCTCCTCCTCTCCTTCTCCTCCTCCTCCTCCTCCTCCTCCTCCAAAAAAAAAGATATCACATTTTAAAGCGCGTGACCCCTTAAAGACGCTCATCTCTTCATTAAGTCGCGTGACGTCACTTCTTCTTCCGGTCACGTGATCAATCAGGTCACTTCCGGTCACGTGATCCTCAATGAGGTCACTCACTTCCGGTTGGCCATTAGGTCATGTGACGTCACTTCCGGTCACGTGACTCATCAGGTCACTTCCGGTCACGTGATCCTAAATTAGGTCATATGACGTCACTTCCGGTCCCCTAAGTAGGTCATATGACGTCACTTCCGGTCCATAAGTAGGTCATATGACGTCACTTCCGGTCACGTGACCAAATGGCGGCCTCTGATTGGCTAGCTAGGTCACGTGACGTCACCACTAATCCCCTAAGTAGGTCACTTCCGGTCACGTGACCAAATGGAGGCCTCTGATTGGCTGCAGGTCGATTGAGTAATAAACAGTACTTAACTATAGTCCCGTTCCGATACATACTATACTACTCACAAAGGAGTCTTGGATAATATAGCAGGGTTCGGAAGGAAATTGAAAAAAAAACGGTGTTAGTGTGTGTTATAATAATGTTTTTTTGGAAGTGTTTTAATCGTTTATTGACCACATTAATGTACACTTCATAGTCTCGTCCATCGTCGATAAGTATCACAGATTCAAATATATAGATATGTTAACACAAGTCTCAGGAAAAACCGACAGATAGTAACAATGGATATAGTATACTGTCAATAATGACTAGGAAATAGCACTCAGCATAGCTGATTTTTGGTGCTAACCTTTACAATTTATCACGAGATTCTGTTAATACACTTCTTCTATAGGGAGCAAGGTGGACAGTACCAGACGTAACAGCACAGTACAATACTAGCTTCACAGGATTTTGATTTTAATTTGTTTAGCTACTTATTTATCACAATTTGGAATTTCATTAGTCGGCAGGGACTGAATGTACAATTTTATCACAGCGTTAAATATCTCACAGAATCTGTTATCACAGGCTTTGTAGATGATACAATTACTACCAGGAATCTTGGCTTGTGGCCAAACTACACATCTAAATATTTGGCAATTTTCTCACTTAGAAGTTCCTTCATTTTACTTTTGAAAACAGAGATCTCGAGTATATTTCGGTAATCCCTATCTAACTCATTCCACGTTTGAGCAATGTGAAAGTTGGATCCATAAAGGTCAAAGGAAGAAATTATGTTTTGGTCAACAGTGCTGGGTTGGGGTATCCTTTTCAAAACAGACCTGTACATGTATGTACAGTATAGGCTATATGCTGCAGTATTTGGCATGCGTCTTGTTTTATCACTAAAGCCTTCTAGGACTGTTCTACTGGAGATGTTTATTTTCTTACCAGCTATGCCGCCTGTCAGCAGTTAAAACTCATCCCCATTCCGGGAGGTTTTATGGGTTAACATATCCAGCGGTGAGGAATCCTTTTTTTAAATACGACGGCCGTCACATACTAAGGCCATCAGCCTATGCAGTGTCATGTGTCAGTGCCCACAGTTAGTTATGAACATTCATTGGCTAATTCAATTATCATCATTGTGAATATCCTAATCAATAAATTAGACATACCATCAAAACAATATAGATTTGCATGTGAACATACCAAACAATAATTTTAGATTTAGTATTTATTGTTTATTAAAGAAAGGGGTACCAGTACATACATTGCAATATACGGATCGACCCTATGCTACTAGATAGAACCAGATATCAGTTATGTTCCTTATCTGAGTACGGTAGATCTAGAACAAAGACTGTATCTTACACACCTGGTACCTCGCACCTATAAGCTGACGACTCCACACCTGTCCTCCACTCATCACCCCCCGCCCCCCCCCCCACACACACCCAATGTTCCTCCAGTAGGGCCTGGTACTCATTACCCGCCCTACCCAGGGCCCCGACCTCCTCCAGGGTAACCCAAATACCTTTCAGACAGCCTGCTATTCGTTGAGTCAAGGCTAGGGCACTCATGAGCCGGATCCAGACCAAATTCGGAGGAATATTAACATACTACCGAGATTCGAAAGTTTCTAAATCATGCAGTTTTCATAGATGAGTTGACTATTAAACAGTCAACAATACATACAAGGTTGCTACATTGTATATAATTAACAGAGAGGTACCATCCATTGGCCAACGTTTAGTTGAAGTAGTTTAGTATCTTTGATTCTTTTGACAGTTGACCAAGATACAAAATTAATGAGTTGACCACATCATAACGGAGTGACCAGTGACCCCATTTAGGTTGACTGTAACATTCTCAAAATCAACCTTATGAGTACAATAATCCTACACTGTAAAAAGTTGGTTGGCATTTTTGTATTTTGTAGGTGTACAGCAGATTGTAGATACTGTAGGTGTACAGTTTATTGTACTTGTAGGTAGACAGTAGATTGTACTGTAAATCTACAATAGATTCTACTGTAAATTCATTCTACAGTAGATTATACTGTAGATCCACAGTAGATTCTGCTGTGTACCTACACTAACTACTATTTACAATCAAATAAGAACTCACTAAGTGCGATGATATTATACATCCACGTCCTTATAAACGTATGAAATTACGTTTACTAACCCATGACACGTATGGTAGTGCAAACCAGGTATAGGAAACTAAACATCGTGATTAAAGTTCAAACTTTGAAATTAGATATCATGAGCTTAAATAGCCCATAGTAGTTTTGATGGATTCTCGAGTGACTTGATGTAATCTTGTATGATGGAAATGGTAAATATGTTTTGAAGTGCTGATGTAATTCTCAAGAGACTAGGATTATTGTCTCCAAATCAGAGAAGGAATGGTTTCCATGGCAACCGGTAAGTGCCAAATAGCTTACATAGAAAACGTTCCATTTACATTCCAAATATAGAAGCTGAGATTGAATACAATGTATTTCTAAGAAGTCTATTGAGTTCGCACTATAAAGTGTTCTAGATCTTTGCCTCTTTACGATTATAAGTATCCTACGGATTCCGGGATAGGATTCTGCATATGTAAATAGTATAAAACAATTTTATCATCAGCTTTGCTTTATGTACGTGTACTGGATCTAGAATATATAGGTCTACTATATAGTATATTGTCATTTATTGTAGTTTTTTATGACACCACTAGTTTACCACATGAAACTAGGAGCAAAATCCCATCTGCGACATGCAGCTTAGTGACATGAGGAAAAAAAAGTGACATGACATGGGATATTAAATTTTCTTAGAATCGCCACGGGACATGGGGCGACATGGGACGTGGGAATTTTAAGTGACATGACATGGTACACCGGGAGCTCACCATTCACCAACAACAATACATACATAATACAACAACTCATAATACTCAAGCACTCTACGTGTTGAACATAGCAGACACCATTCTCAAGTCTCAGCATGGTGTCCCATGCAGAGATCTACTCCCTACTCTCCCCTATAGTGGCACACCCAGCCCAGCCTACCTCCCAGACAGCCCACAACATGAGGTCTGGGGGTTGTTGGTGTGCTGCAGGCGGCTACATGGCATCCATCACAACACCCTGTGTCAGGACACCCTCCTCCAGGTGCTGCAAGAGGGCTGCAGGGTGCTGGAGGTACAGCAACACCCCTGGTCACCACACAGGAGCAGCAGGCCCAGGAGGCTGCAACTGGCTGCAGGCTGGAACAGCATGGGCCCACTCTTAGTTAGAGTGCTTCCTCGCTTTGCTCCTGGTCCCCGGTCTTGCTCCCATTCCTGCCAGAATGAGCAGTTGCTTGCTGCCGTCCTCATCTGCTCACTCCCTGCCTCCCAGGATCCCCAGCTGCCCCTCTTTGACTCTCTTCTCCCCAACCTGCCAACCTCCCTGCATCCACCCTCGCTCCCTCCAGGCTTTAACGTGATACTTCTATTGTGGTATTGACTGCAGAGCGGCATGTTCTACAACCCCTGGAGGAGCATCATAGCAGCTGGAGGAGGTAGCTTGAGGAGCACCCCAGCCCTCCTCTCTGGCCATCTCTACCCATGTCTCTGCCTACCTCCACCCCGCTCCCTCCCTGCTTATGAGCGGGAACAAAAATCCAGAGTCGGCAAACCTGGCACTGCCTTGTCAATTTGACAAGGAAAGGGACTGGCAAGCAAAACTCTTCAGTTAGAAGACCCAATTTAGCTCCACCTGGTACATGCCAGCCCTAAACCTGTCTAGAAGTTACTTACCATTTCCCCTGTAGGTGGTCATTGTCTAGCATAAATGCGTACCCTTGGGAATAAATTGATTAATTCCCATCTTAATATAATACTGAGTATTACCATACCTATATGTTAATATGGAGAATTATGTGAAGTATCACGGGAAAACATAAGGCTGTGTCTCACGACCTTGGGCCAATGTTTTTGTCTCTGACCGGGTGCCAGCTCTGACCGGGTGCCAGCTCTGACCGGGTGCCAGCTCTGACCGGCCTGAATAAAATCGGGTTATTTAGGGCAGATGGAGATAGAATTTGGCTGAAAAGGTTAATGGATGTTATAACTCTCTAAACTAGTCATTAGTTGTTCATTTTTATCATCATCTGCCCTAAATAACCCCTTTTTATTCAGGCCGGTCAGAGCTGGCACCCGGTCAGAGCTGGCACCCAGTCAGAGCTGGCACCCAGTCAGAGACAAAAACATTGGCCCAAGGTCGTGAGACACAGCCATAAGATAATGTAAAGAAGGCATGGTTTAGGCAGCATTTAGGAAATAGATAATAGGTGTAGAGTGAACACACCTCTTTTCTGTCATTCACCAGGGCAGAAGTAGGAACATGTCCCTTCTAGTTCTACTGGTATGATCCACACATATGCCTACAGTCTTTTGCTGATGAGTAGCCTATCCTCAGTAAAGACTTGGTGATACATTATGTGAGCCCTTGGTGGCACTAGTGTATTAATTATCACTTCTATATGTGGTTATGTATTTAAACAAATTGATAAAATAATCTTGTCATCTGGAAGCAGACCAAACTCATACCTAGACCTACCACCGTTATGCAATGATGAGCCCCAGCTGTGGCTAATCTAGGCCTGTATCAACTATCTTAGTTTGACAACCTTGACAAGTCTAGGGTCGTCTTGTGGGATGGTAACGTGGCAGGTTGTCAATTTGACAAGTTGAAGCTCGTTGATTCTATGCTGTTCACTTTAATAGAAGACCCTAGGGTCGTCCTGTAAGACGACCTTATGGACTCCAGAGCTCTCCAGAGTTTTTCAGTGTACCTCAACTCTTCCCTACTACTGTTCCTGCTCATAATGTTCCTCTTCCCTCAGACAAAGATGCATTATGATCGTTGCAAAAAACGAGAAATTGCGTTTTGGTTAGCTTATGCTGTTTAATTGATACGCACTAAGTTATCATTGGTCCTTTTGATCATAGGCCAAATGCAGTGTTATGAGATGTTTTTGATTTTGTTAGAGCTTAAAAAGGGAGTTTCCTGAGAGGGAGACAACCATGGATACAGTTTTTTGCCAGGACGGGACCATCCCAGTATCCTAACACCCTGACTCACCGGACCCTGCAGCACTGGCACCGTGGAGGAGCACATGGTGCATGGGTGCAGGATGGTGGCAGCGAGGAGGCAGAGACAGATACCTCCAGTAGTAACAGTGAGATACCCTGTATACACTGTTTTCATCAAGCTCTAAGGACAGACGGCGCTAGTCTCGACCAGGCCAGCCTACCCCTCGTACACGGGCAGTCCCAGTCCGTCCTCCGGCTACCCTGAGCTACCATTGTAGAGCAGGGGGGAGGGGGGGGGGCTGGTGGGGGCATAATTATTTTATCAACAAACCTACCTCTAGTGGGGGTGCATGTGGTACATTTATGGCCTTATCTCGTGTAAGATGGGCTGTTACTGAGAACCTGTTAATTGATCCAGGCTGCAAGGTCCAGTGACCAACGCCTTATCTGACAGCTGTTTATTGCTTCTTCTCTGTCATCCGTCCTCACCACAGGGGGTGTGCCCTGGTCTGACCACCACCCCCACCCCTCCCCTCCCTCATTTCTTACTCAAGCAGTTTCAGGGTTAGCCATGTTTGCAATGGCCTACATTATGATTCATATAAAACATTTTCCCAATATTAATGGTGCATGTAGCTATACTATTTCCCTCTATATATCTATGATTTCTAAGCTATTGGAGCATTCTTTCGATTTAAAAAAGGCATAACTGTAAGTGGTGTCTCTGCCTCCATGTTAAACCTATGGAGCCCTGGGGCAGGGTGGGGGAGATGCCCGGTGTGGAGGCGGGCAAACCAGGGCTCCATCTAGCGTTGGTAGGCTGATGAAACAAGTGTATATAGGCCCTAGAGGTCTACCCACTGGGGGGTCAGTATAGTGAGCCCCACCCCCCACCCCACCCTCATAGGCCACACCAGTTCACCACAGCCCCACCACCACCATACCACCCAGACCCCACATGGGACCATAAAGCACGGGGCCCACTCCAGGAAACAGGCATTCATGCATTCACCAACCATCCCCCTCAATCACCCAACCCTCCTCCCAGCTCTACTCACTTCCCACCCTTCTCGCCCCTACTAGTACTACCCCCATACACAGCCAGCCCTCACAGCAACAGCTTCTCCACACAATGCCATTGGCTTGGTGTGCTATAAAGATGCAAGACCCATCCCCAGCCAGTCACTGGAGGGTACATGCCTCCCCCAGCCATAAGGTCCCTCAATAACAGTGCAGGGTAGGCCTTCTCCCAGTCCACAGCCATATGGAATTATACTCATGATTGAGAGGCGGACATGCCCAGCCTACTTAATTCCTTGTTATGTTTATTTTCTTGAAATTGCATGTACATAGCCATTAATATATTCAAATTAAGGTTAAGGTAGCGTGATAAGAAATATGGGATATAGATTGAGGCGAGGGTCCACAAGTCCAATGTCGGTTTAAGATAATGCTTATTTCGCTCTGACAAGGAAACGCCCACGTCACATGTCACTAAGCTCCAAAATGTCCATTTTGGGGTTTAGACCCATAAATATGGGAAAATCTCATATACAACCCCCCTAGAAGCTAGGGACTTTGATACTTTAATAATAACAGTGTACACTATCTTTTCATTTTAATTGATTCCCCGCCCTCATGCATGGTTCCTGTAGAACTGCCACCAGCCTACTATAGGAAAGGTCCCATACATAGACACATACAGTACCAGTGACTGGAGGCTAGTCACCTACTTCCATAATATAAGGCCTAGTAAGGTATAAGGTACAACCCTCATATAAGGCCCCAGTCCCAGTCAGTCAGTGTGTAGTGAGCATACAGACACATCCTCGGGACATCCTCCCTCCCCTCCTCCCACGCGGCCCCAACTACATGTAGTACAGTGGTGGGGGACACCCTGATACACCAGGAGGAGCAGACTGACTGGGGGCTACTGGAGGAGGCTACAGGAGGAGGCTCAGCTGACAGGGTAGTAGTCTGCTGCTGTAGGGGTCTGTGTGCCCTGGAGGAGGGAGGAGTAGAGGTGCAGGAGGAGAAGCTACATGCTCAGTCACTGGAGGAGGCAGAGGTGACTGTTCTCACTCCTCTCAGTAACAGGGAGGTAACGCTGTAACAGGCTGAGGGTAATACTGGGTGCTCCCATCCCTGAACTACTACCCAGTCAGAGTCAGGGGAGCCTGGATCTGTCCCTCAGTCAGTCTCTCCCCAACACCAAACAGCTGATGGTGTCCAGAGGCAGTGGGAAGGAGTACCTCAAGTGTCCACCCTGGAGAACGTCCATGCTCAAGTCGGGTGATTCAGGTGATTCATGCAACCCTGGAGGAGCCCTGGAGGTACATGCATGTTCAGTCAGTGTTCAGGGGATTTATAACAGGGAGGTGAGACAGTGAGTAGGTGTAACCCCAAACAGAGGTGGTACCGAACAGCTGTAGCAGCTACCCAGTCACCACTGAGACTGACAGGGTCAGGCAGGACATGTGCACCACCTCTGTCTGACTCCAGACCCAGGAGGACGAGGAGGGGTAGAGCACAGCAGCCACCCATACAGCACAGCCACACTGAGTGAGTGAGTCAGGTCACTGTCTCCCCCCCACCCCCACCCCACCACCCACCCTCATCCCTCCACACACACAGTGCTCTACCAGCTGAGACCCCGACTCAGGAGGCAGACAGCAGTGAGTGGAGCAGGCTGCGTGGTGTCAGAGGGTGCTACAAGTGGCAACAACAGCTGTACCATTGCTAGCAGGCTCCAGAGTTGTCACAGTGGTGTTGGGGATACTACCCCCATACTTGTACTACTCAGTGGCCAGTCAGGACACCTCGGCGTGCCAGGCTCTCTGTCAGTCAGCCTCCCATACCACCAGCTGGGGATGTAGCAGGGCCGGTGTGGTGAGGAGTGAGGTAAGACCCATACACCTACCTACCACAGACACCCACACTGCCACAGGCACTGGAGCACACCTGGATACAGAAGCTGGAGGAGCACCATCTAAGCCCTAGTTATCTGTCTGTCTACCAGTCCCTACCACATCGGCTGGGGGACACACTCCAGGGTAGGTGCAGCTAGGGCATGTACCATTGTGAGTGAGGTGTAAGGAGCCACAGACCCACGCAATGCCATAAGCACTGGAGGAGGTAAGCACCTGGAGCACCACCACAGCAGCCCCCAGTGGATCCCAGTTCACCCCAGGACCCAGACCCTGGAGGGGTGCATTGCGTACCACTGCTACACCCACACATTACCAGTGTGAGGGATAACACCGATATACATACAGGCACTGGAGGTGGTACCTGGAGGAGAGGGTAGGCTAAGGATCCCAGCCCCCATCCTGAGTGTGTGAGTGGATGCGCCCTGTTCTAATAATTGATTGTGTGAGACCTGTATCTATTCTACTGGAGGAAACAGGGACTGTGGGAAGCACGTGGAGAGCTGTCCTACAGGTGCTGGTTATAGCTGGTACCTTGGAGGGGTGCATTGATTTGATTACTTCTCCGCTACTAGAAGCCTGCTCCTGAGCCTAAGGTGTACCTGAGATACATACAGGGTCCGAGCCTGCTGGCCTAGCATAGTGGGATCCATATCTTATCGGCACGGTAGCCTCAATAGTATCGGAACACAAGTTTCCATTCACTGGAAATAAAAACGATATTAGGCACAGGAGGCGTTATATGCACACCTACAGGGGTGTAAAGGTCTATATAGTCTATATACAGGTGTACTTTAGTGAAGAGGATAAGTAATAAACACCATAATATATATTATGTATAACAAGTGCATGTTTTTGATTCCACAAAGCTGTAAGCTATTGTTGGGGATAAGTTGTGCTGCTTTGTCCTGGAGCTGCAACTAGTACAAGGCATTAAGACTCTTATAGGTGTGTACACACAGGAGAAGCTATAGTGTACCTTTCTCTGCCCTGTGTGGGTATACAAGTTGGGCTCATGTTTACTGTGGGAAGGCTCAGGGCATGTTGAGCGTCCTGTTGCCTGGACTAGTGCAGTGCCCTCTCCTACAACAGCAGCATACCTTGTAATACTCACCTGCACCTGGTGGTACTGTCTTACCTGTAGCATCCAACCAACTGTACATTTTGACAACTAAATAATATTTGACTAGTGTATAGAGTTCCCTTGATTATTGGTGGAGTAAACCTAAATATCTACAGGTTGGAGGTGATACTTTCTGATAATATCCCCTTGATTCTGCTATACTAAGGATAGAAGCAGTTATAGAGCCCCAGGAGTACATCGAGTCTGAACGTGGAAGCACTGGAACAACAGTCAGTCTTATTAGTGGATTACCTTTACCCATCAACACCTTTGGATTACCACCAACCCCCTGGAGAGGGGTGACAGTCAGGAGGAAGGATTATACCAGAGAGGCAGGAGGTACAGGCTACCAGAGACCAGTTACAAGCTGTCACCATGTGGAGGTTACTGTTGCTGCTGTCTGCATACTGCTGCCTGGGGTTATGTCTATCACAAGGTAAGCTACCCACCCCTGGGGCTCTTTATTAGACTTGTCAAAGTCCCTGGTTATTCATTAATGAGCTGGCACAACAATTCCTATCATGTTGGGCTGGGGGTATGATAAGGACTATAGGGCTTGAAACCGATTATGGTAAATTGTGCAAAGGTCTAGGTTCAGGTTGTAATTAAATTTGATGTCTCAAAATTCCTTAGTAATTTTACTGTGAATTTGATACTCATCAAATTTGGTAGAAAATGAGCTTAGCTTGCAGTCAGTCTATAGTGATGCAGATATAGTTCAAGGCATGTCCTGGGTGAAGCCTCCATTGCAGACTTTCCTCCTCTGATTATGCAGTGATATCATGTTTCAATAATTGCACACTGTGCTTTCCCAGAGACTCTACTGATGCTTTTAACCCTTTCCCTGCTGGCCTTGAAATATGTCATTTGGGACTTAACCACCGGCCCTATGCCATGGGAATATGCAACTCTGCAAGTATGTGCTCCCTGGGATAGAGGCTAAGGAGTGAAATAATTTGTATTGGAGACAGAATTTACACCTTTTTTACAAGGGGACGTAGTATTAATGTTAAATATTTTTGGATTGGCTCAAAAATTATTATTCTTTGTTTCATAGCAGGAGCTGTAATTTTATGGTATTGATGGCCTAGGGTATCAATTTTGCTGCCCTATGGCAGCAGCGGTTTTTCAAGGGTATTTTAGATGCTGCCCAGAGGCAGCAGCGGCCCTTAAAGGGTTAATATTCCATCTAGACGCCAGTTATTCAATTATAGCAGACGAATTCAATTGCATCTGATGTGCTGTGAATGTACATTCTTGGATTATTTCAACCCTTTAGGGGGAGCATATTGCTTTAATGCCGTTATGTCTTTTTCTCTCAGCATGATGCATGGATGCAGCCTGGGAGAGTGCTGCATACATGCATCATGCCGAGCCTACAGTGTTGGTATTCTCCTGAGGGGTGGTCATGATGCACCAATGTGGCACTGGTAAGGTGCTAAACAGCGCTGCAACACACACATTTTGAAGTATGATGCCGTCCTTGACGGGTTAAGACTGACATGGGACAGGGTCCTGAGGAGAAAGCACTCAGGAGATGGGATGCAGCCAGTCTAGGACAATGCTACAGGGAAACATATACCTGATAAGTATTCAGTCTAGAGGTACAGCTAAGAGGAAGACCCCTCGGCCCGTCTGGCCTAGATGTTTATGTGCCCACCTGGGGACATATATTACTACCACCTCATGACACCCCTTCCCACTATCCCTTATTTATTCATGTTAAACTCAGCCGTGTTTAATTCCCCAGGGCCGACTGAACGTCTGCTATTTGGTGGGGAGGAGGAGGGGAGGTTAAAGTTGGAGGTGAGGGATGGGGTATAAAGAAGGATTTGAGTGGGGATGGCCTGTGTGTTTTATTAAATATATATATGGTGGGATTTCATGTGTTAACTGAACAATTGGAGATGAGAGTGTGGTGTCCCAGACACCTATGGAACAAAGGACATGTAATTAATCATATTATGCATATGGACCAAGTTATGTATGTATAAAACATGGTCCTGCATTCTGAGAGACCATAAACTACACACATTTATCTAAAGGCTTGGAATAATTTCGATGGTCAATTTGAATATTTGTTACCTAGTTACTTTAATGGATAGAGGTATGCAGTTTCAAAAAGGTATCTACAGTATAGGTCAGAACATATTCCACCCTACTCAGGACACATATTCACACCGATACGCCCAGACGTGTGAGGCTTAGATAGCGGAGACTGGTGGAGGAAGGAGGTTCTTAGTGGAGCCCAGCTAAAGGGTTTTATTAGTAAGGCACGAGGCCATGGGATACTACTACTAGCAGGGAAGGCATGTTTTGTCTAAGCATAAAGTTGCTCTTTAGAAAATTGGAATCTGATGTTTACAGCCCATAGTGGTCAATTCAACTACATCTTAGAACAATTATGTTCTGAACGGGATGGGCTATTATTGGTGGCCTAATATGTTTGATTTTACTCTGAATCAACGTGGAAATAATCATTTGTTGGTAAATTTAACATACAGATGTTAAAGGTCAATGATACTGCCAGATATTTTGATTTAAATTTTGGATGGGTTAGATATTGATAGTACCAACCGGCCCACCTCAATGTAGAAAGGGTTCATGGCATGAAATAGGTTGATCTAGAAGACTCATGACAGCCATACACTGGGTACCTTCAAGTACAGCTTTCAGCTTAAGGAGTATAACTGCCTGATTCCACTGCTTTACAATACCAACTCATACAAGAACAGTGAACTGATATCCTTGCAGATCACTTCCCATTTCACACACTCATACCACTAGCAATGCACAACACACCACTTTGCTCATACCTCACAGTCTCAGCATCATGTGGAATAGGTCTAGGTAAATGTTATTATAACTACCACAGCGTATTATCAATATTTACAATGTGGAAGTGCTGGAGGTTACCGACAGAGGGGATGGGGGATACCCATAGCTTTAGTTCTGTAAGTGTCACATGACAGTTTATGGTGTAGAACTTTATGGTCATGCCCACAGGGAGACCATTAAGGCTACAGTGAAAGTCCATGTTGCTGTGGCATGTTCAAAAAGGAATGCTGGCTCCTTTAACATTTCCCACAGTATTTAGATTCTGTACCCAGAAGGATATGTTTTCATGTGTGTGTATTACCTTATCCAGTGCCTGCATGACAAATCTTTGTTTTACCTCTGGCATCACCTTCATATGCCTTCATACCCGTATCATTGTAACAAGACAATCCCTACTTGAACCTACTTTACAGGACATAAACACACCCTGAGATGATGTATGATAGATGTAGTGTTGCTGCAATCCCTAACCTCAGTTCTCATTTTGGAGGTGTCTGCCCAATAGAATTAAACAATTAAAGGGGGTGGGGGTCATTGACTCATGGCTTTCATCATTTCAGGGCCACTTTTCATACTGAATGTATGAAGGTCTTTACCGAGGGACCCTTGAACAGTTAGCTGGGTTAAGTCTATACAAGCTAGTCAGCCCCTGCTGGGAAATACTAAATATAGCCAGCAGGTCATATTGATACCTTCAGATCTGTTGCTTACCTTCTACCACAGAGTAAACAGACTAAATCCAATACCCTGAGCTAAATAAATGTATAAATATCTTCTACTATCTACTTCATTCGATTGCTCATATATTTCTGCTGATACTGATCCATATCATAATCCATAGCCAAGATATCCATGAACCATGCCTTTAATTGCGAATACATCTGGCCGATGAAATCACAGATTGCTCACAGGCGCTTCTACTGCACTTGCATATACCTTAATTGAAAATGTTCTTCAGCTCGTCTCCTAGCCCTGCCCTCAGTTAGTAATTATGTAGCACAACCTAAATCACACCCCCATATTCTGTATAATATACATCAGCAACTGAGCTCAGCAGCTGATGGTTGTCAGGCAGAACCAAATGGTTGTCAGGCAGCACCTGGTGGTTGTCAGCCAATGCAGGCAGTTGTCAGCCAATACGTCTGCAGCAGCCAATGGTTGTCAGACAGCAAGCATTATTGGTCAGGCAACCAATTTTAAGTTGTCAGACAGTAGGCGGAATCTGGAAAGACCAATGTCCCTGGGCTTCATTTTGGGTGAACACCATTTCTTACGAAAACTGTGCACGGCTAATTTCCTGTTGTTCCGGTCTGGCATTTTTACCAGGGGCATTGGATAAAAAGTGTTTGTTGTTTATCTGCTAGAACTCAATGAGATCTCGAGGGGGACACCCAATTTGCTACTTAAAAACATATATTTTGGCTTCCGGACACCTTCAAAGGGTCCAAAATGGCCAATTATGTGGAGTGAGCAGGCTTGGCGTACTGGTTTTCTTTGAATTTCTAGAAAACATTTACAGGTATGCAACTTTCATTATTTTTTCCCAAGAACCTATTGTGTTGAGGGCAATTTGGGCCAAAAACCAACTTCCCAGCACTATTTCTGTATTTTTGAGGCTCAAATAACTGTAGGTGAAGTTGGCTTTCCGCCCTTGTAACCATTGTACATTACAAGGTCTCAGGAAAGAATGTTTATACATATGGGGGTAGTTTCTGTAGTAAAAGAAAGTGTACCATCTATACATACATTTAAAATAACAGTGGATGGTCCAGGTCGAATAGTAGCTTTAGTGTGGTGGTTTGAAATTTTATAGACTGGAAACCCAGATTTTGGCAACTTTTGGCCATAGGCTAATTATTGGATCCCTTGTCTACAGTTATAATATTTAACTATCTACAGTATATCAGGAATGTGTGCCATCAATATGCCTAAACACCAAATGAAATAGATTTTGTCTAAAGTATGATGTTTCCATGTAGTGTGTTCAGAAGTGTGAATGTCCGGCCCAGTAATATGTCCGTCCCGGTAACTCCATCTGGCGGTTGCCATCAAATTAGAGTGAGACCTATCTGAAGTAAGTAACCAGTCAAAACCTCTAGCATGTATCAATTTCGATGGATGCCCTCATACAGATGTTGTTGTTACGAGTTCCCATGATGATTCACACACTTTAGGGCACATGATAGCAGTAGTTAACAGCAAAAGAAGGTGCCCAAAAGAAAGTTTGGTTCTAGTTTTAGGCCTAAGTACACCTCTTTGTTTGTTGATCATCCAGACACATCTACTGAGTAATCTTCCAATGTTTTACCCTCATATGAACCCCAAAGAGCTCCCCATTCTAATAAACACATTTTTTTTACTGTATATGTCAGGTTAAGTGGACACTTAACTGAACGTTAGGAGACCAAAAATGTAGTCTATCCAGGTTACAACCAATATTTTGCAGTACACCTGAGTATGTCATGCATAAAAAGAAACGCTTTGTGATGTCATAGTAATCAGAGTTAAATTTGTTCAAAGGTCAGGCTAATTTCAAGACATTTCAAGACGTTTTATATTACTCTTGTATCAAAATAAGAAATGAATTTTGTACATATGACATCCAACTTTAGAACATATAATATTATATTGAATAAAGATGATATTGGTCAAATTGTTTTAGACATGAAATGGTATTGCTACAGTAAAATATCCAACTCTCCACCATGTTGCCCAAATCCAGGCTTGATGACTGGGATTGTGTGGCACTGTTGAAGAGTTGCAACAGGGGCTTGTAGTAGCATAATGAAAGCCCTTATGCAGCTATGATGCGAGTTCTCCCAGTTGCCCCTTGTTTTAAGAAAACCAGCAGCTGCGCTGCAGGCGATACTAAGTGTGAACATTTGGTCTCTTGGGGTGTGCCGTGAGAAGTTGCAACAACAACATGGCGGCGGGCGGGAACGTAACTACCAACCAGGACCTAACAAAATCGCCTCGGGTGAACTGCATCATGGGAGCCATATCGATATTAATGTGGTTCTAAATAGACCAGTGAGATGTATTTTGTGGACAATTGAAAAGTTGCATTGTTAAAAATCGACAATTAAAGAAAAATGGTGAGTAGGATGACATGGCCGAGTATTGAACCCTGGACCTTTCACATACAAAGCACCAGTGATGACCATTCTACTATTGGACCTGTGTTGGGTGGCCACATAAAAGAACCTCTATTTATCCACCATGTCAATAGACAACCTACCACTAACTACTGGTGTGCATGCTTGGGGGACCTTGGGTAAGGTGGTGTGTCAGCACACAGACCCTCAGTGTGGGTCTGGGCAGAGGAGGCTATGGGCACAAGGCTTGCCCAGTCTAGCACATAGGGTGAGCTTCTTCACACAGGGCTCACCCTACCTTGCTCTATGGGCATGCTCGCACTAGTCTCACCCTTCCATACCCCAGTTTCCTGGGTTGATATGCTTAACGTCCAAGTGTGCATTGACGCCCAAGACTTATCTTAAGATAGCAAGGTAGCCATCTACAAATAATAGTAGTCTTGCTTTGTAGTCGGATAGATATCTATATGCTGCTAGCCCACTAGAACAGTGACTGCATCTATGAATGATCGCATCTATGAGGTGAGAGAGAAAACCGCTACCGGGGCACTCCCCTACTCTTTTCGAAGGATAGCAAGTGTTCTTTTATTTGCCTGGTCCTACTAGTATGACACTCCTACATTCCTGGGATAGTACCATAGCAAGCAGGGTCAGACAAACCACAGACTTTGATATCTCAGACACAATTCCCTGAGGAGGGATCCCATGCCAGACCACCAAATGTAAGGTTATTGCCTTTCAAGCTAATGTCCATTGAATAACCTAGAGTAGTCAGTTTTAATAACTATAACATGCATATATTTAGTACTGTAAAACCTAGCGTATAAGTCTAACTTGTGTATAAGCCAATTTAGACCAATCCAATAAAACGCACTGATTATGGTGACGTTAGTACTGTACTATAGTAGCTAAAACTTGTGTACAAGCCACACCCCAATTCTGAGCCAATCCTATAAGCTGCATTGGCGGTCTGATTCACATAATAGCTGCAGCTTGTACATGAAGTTTTATAATGTTGGAAACAACTGACTACCCATCTTTAGATATATTCATAACAGTTTTTTGAGTTTTATTTTCAAGCTTAGTCAAATATAATAGAATTACATATACTCTTTATCATGTATTTTGATACAAAGTTGTTGTGATGGACACCAGGGGCATGGCAACCTGGAGGGACTTTTGACCAACCCCAAAAAATGTCAAACCAAAAGGGTCAAGTAAAAAATGTGCCAAAAAGGGTCAATATCCCCCTCAGTCCCCCCACTTTGAAACTGCTTGCCAAGCCCCTGGACACTTTGTATTCAGCATAATATGGTATATTATACCAATATTGAATCCCTTTTCAACATCAACTAATTTGAGGGCTGGTATGTGGCCTATGCATCACGCAGACTGCTGTACCATGGACTGTGGATCAGGTGTAATAAAATCTGCTCGGAGAGTGAATCAACCCTGGCACAGTACTGCCCCCTAGACATGTACAAAATGTTGTAAGGTTGGAATGGAGGTAGGCAAGTAAACAAAATCCCTGCAGTAAGTTCAACCCCCACAGCTGGGATTTAATATTTTTAGCCTTAAGGGTTTAAATAGGGTAAAATGTCCATCCTAGTAACCATTTTCACCCAAGCCAGCCAGGCTGGGTGCCAAATAACTAAGGAAATCAGTGCTGGCAATATGTATGTACCTTTATTGAACATGTAACCAACCATTCAGGATCATAAATTGTGATTAAACTGCTCCCTAACCACTACTATACCATATTCAGTATTACAGTGTCATACAAGGAATGTCCTTAGTTGGGAGACTCCTCTGATATGTATGAATCTGAGTAAGTCTTGAGGTCTTGTAGTATAGTTGGTATTTATTACAAGTTGACAGCAACAGTACAGTAAGTACAATGTAGGTTCCACTCAGTTACACCTATCCACACAATAGTATAGGACTAGTAAGTATGCCCTAGAGTCAAGGGGTCCTGCACACTGTCTGATAGTTGGGCATAGTAGGGCATAGCCTATAGCCTTGTTCTCAGTCAGTGGAGGGAGCTCCTTGCTCAGTGCTGTCCTAGGGTGAAGTGATGATGGAGATGCCCAGTGCTGGGACCTAACCTCTTTTATGGCAGGTAGGCTACCAGCATGGCATCTTGAGTGTTAGTGTCAGTTGACAGTGTCTCCTCCTATGATGTCGTCCACTGTTAGCCTACATCAAAGGGGAGACCCTTAGGGGGGCCTAAGGTACACTGTGCCCCTATGTGACCGTGTGCAGCGGCCTGTGACGGCCCTGGGGCTTGTCCAGCGGCCTGTGACGGTCCTGGGGCTTGTGCAGCGGCCTGTGACGGCCCTGCAGCTTGTGCAGCGGCCTGTGACGGCTCTGGGGCGCCTGTGACGGCCTGAGAGGGTTGTGTCACGTGTGGCAGCATGTGACACTTACATAATCACCCTTTGGTGGGAGTACACCGACCTGTCACATGACAGGTGCCTCCCCCTCGGAAAAAAGGACAACTCTCCGTCAGTTGTCATTCCATCTAAAAATTTGGGGTGAATTTTGGAATTTTATCCACAATTTTTGGTGGCAAATAGAATTTACCTTTTTTTTTTTGATTTTTTTTTTTGATAGTGAAGTACACTTTTTTTGTAATATAGATGATGTGAGAGTATGTAAATACCAAAGGTCTGGGGAGAAATTTGGTTTGTGCTTGGCTAGTCATCTACATTATACAGTGTAATCTTAACTATAAGGTATGCAAACCTTCTTTGTACCAACTTGGTACTTTCTTAATCACATATTTATACAGTGTAGTAATATTTCTGTGTCTTTATCTGACACTTTTCAAATCATAGTTTGAATTATATACACAGTATGGTACATCTTTGTCTTAATTCTAAAACATGATGAAAAATGTGTTATCAAGTAATAGGCTGTCTTTGGTGATAGGTGCTTTTGTGGAACTGAGTGGATTTTGATATATCAATGTTCACATGTGAATACAAATATACAGGGTACATATGCAAATTATGCAAAATCTTATGATAATCTTTTACAAACTTTTTTGTTTGATACCAAAAAAACCAAGGCCACTTTTATCTGAAAGTAGGCCAACCGGCTTGAAGTTTGTTTTCTTATTTCTAGATAGCGCTTATCTATGGATTTGCGTGATATAGCAATCAGTAATGTACATTTTATGCATAGTTATGTGCTTGTCCGGTGGCGGATAAGTGTTCATAATTGTGTCATCTGACATTTTGCATTACTTAACGTGTAAGTTTGTATGTACAAATACAGTCCTTTTTATGCAGATATTTTGTCCTTATCCGGTGGAGGGTAAGTGTTCATAATGTCATAAAAATGACTTGGTATCTTGTTTCTGCATTGATAGTTGAATCTCACAAGATACTTGGTGTTGTCAGTTTGCAACTTGTGGATCTACACTTTGATCAGAAATGTCTTTGCAGTGGGCCGCTGCTGTGAGATTTAAGTCTTTAGTGTAGTATCCTAGGGTTAGTCGGCGGACTATCTCCCTTTTTGCTTCATGTTTTTCTGTAAATAGTCTTACATAATACAAAGGTATACAGCGTAAAATACAGTGCAAATAAAGTGTTATATACAAACATGTTTGATTAGCAATTTAGATTGTAATAATACAATATCATACATATATATGCATGTTTGAGCAAGTTTGACATGGTTAAGAGTACGCAATTGTTTTTGTAAAACTTCAATTTTTCAAAAATTGGCTGTTTCATTTTGGGATACCTTAAAATTGATTCCCTGATACTACTGACACACACTGAGACCTTGCTTTGACCTTGGGATTGTGAGAGTTTGAAAATTTTACACCTTGAGCAGATTTTTGAGTGGCACCTTGAGTCTATTTTGTCATGCGGCGCAAGATGCGTCGTGTGCCGTGGTGACACCGGTGGTTGACACCTTGGGTGAGCAGATCATGTGCCTTCTCATGGACTTGTCACCTGAAGTGAGGGGATCACTTTAGAGGGTGAACAGTGTCATTTGGGGGTGGGGGTGACTATAACAACTAGTGGGTGGCATCTATAAATGTCAAAATAAACGGTCCTTTTCAGGGCCAACCAACTTTTCACAAAGTTTTGGTCAATCTCAATCTGTATAATTGTGCTTATTCTTCCCCATGTACTTTCTCACTGGTTACAGCTGTAGGTGGTTGGGTGAGTATGGTGAGTACATTTTTGAATGTATTGGTGCTCTCTCTTTGGTCGTCAATTATGATGTTTTCCAGCTTTGACTCATGGGTATCCATGGTAACTGGCTGGGGTGAAATGTCATTTTGTAGTAGCATAGCGGAATCTAGATTAGGTTCCCTGAGCGCTGGTATTATGCTGAACCTGGCACGCCATGGTAGGTTGATAGTTTTTGGCAGTAAATATGCGGTCTCTCCTTTCTTTGTAGTAATTATTACTGGTCCATTCCATTCAAATACTAGTCTTGGGGGAGGGTACATTTTGATAATCATATCTCAGTATGTTGGGGCTGAAGCTTTTATAATTGTATCAAACTTGTGTGGCACTGGACGCAAGGGGAAGGAGAAGTTGGTGTCTCCTTTGTAGACTTTTACTTTTAGTACTACTGTGGGATTTGTCCTTTTTGTGACTTTTCCCTTTCCACAGTGCTTGGTTGCCATACTCTTTAGGTATTTGGTCAGCCTGTAGACTGAGTAAATGGTGAGTGTGAATAGTATGGCTATGATAAGAGTATGGGTCTCATGGATAGTTAGAATAGGGGTGGGGCCCTGTTCTGTGGGTGCCGTGGTGGTTTCCTTCTGGTATAGGGTTTCGAAGGCTTTTTCCATAGGCTTCTCTGTGACAAATCTATATGCTTTTGCAGTTGGCATATAAGCTAGTAGTGTGGATCCTCTGTGCATTTTGAATAGGGTGTAGGTGGCCAAAATTGTAGCTATAACCAAAAGTATCATTGGTATGATAGATGCTGCTGGATGCCGTGCAAATTTGTATAGATAGGACTCTATTAGTCTATTTTCCAGTGGCTTAGCCAGGCTGGAGGCATCATCTAGCAGGGTTTTTGCGAATGGGTTTAGGTCTAGTAATGTTGATTCATCAATATTACTTGTATTCCTTAACATATCCAGTGTCCTGGATAGGTTGACCTTTGGGAAAGGTGGCAGATTTGCCTTGGAGTCTGGTCCAATTTCTTTGATTTCATTTAGAGCCGCGAGAAAAGGTAGGTTTATGTTCTCCAAAGCATAGTGAAATGAAATTGTAGTGTTGCATGGCAACCTAGAATTTGGTAGTGAATAGTGATCTATATTCACTGAACATAGGCATGGTACACCTATGATTGAGTGTGATGGTGCTTTGTGAGTAGTAGCTGGTTTCCCATGACACGTAACTGTGTAGGTGGGAGAATTTGTGGTCACAAGATATTCATCTTGTGAAATGGCTACAGCGTGTGAGATAGGTCTCTTCAAGGGTGAGATGGTAAATTGGCACATTTCCTTGACTTGCTGAGCTTGGTTCAAATAAATTGCTACTGTGCATGTAGGTACATGTCTATGGATTCTCGGGCTAGTTTTGGTACAAATTTTGATCTTAGTTCCTGGACAGGTTAGCATATCTGCATTTGTTAGTTCAATAAATAGTGAACCATCTTCAGAGATAGCCAAGAATTTGACATCAGTAATTAATTGGGTTACTCCCTTCGTAGGCGTCTCCTTGGTGTTGATTGGTACTGGTGTGGTTACCAGTTGAAATACTCTGAAGGTGGAGACGGTGGATGCTACAATGATATCCAGGTGGATGTATATGTGCCGTTCCGAATAGGTGTAGGATATCATTCTTTGGGAATAATAGTAGTCAAGGTCAGTTATGGCGACCTTTGATCCTGGTGAGTGTATTCTGAGTGTCATGTCCAGATCATTCAGATGCTCCGTTAGTTCAGCTGGTGGTACTATGTCAGCAGTCATAATGCCTGCTGATAGCATCCTGAGTGCTGATGTGGTGCGCTGCAATGCTTGCAGATAGTTCATTCTTGCTACAATAATGGTGAGTGCATCAGTTAAAATTTGGATCTTCCTTCTTTGTGTGTGCTCGTGATTTGCATAGGTGTTCAGAGAGGTGGTCATATTTTGAGCCCATATATTCATATTTTGGCCTAGAGTGTTCATGGTTTGGTCTAGCATACTTTTATCCTTAACATATGCCTTGACAAATTTGTCTTGGCGTTGTGTGACCTTATCAATTAATATAGCTGCTTCTTTGTCTTGCTTGGAAAAAGCTTCTAGAATGCCGTCTATGTTCTTTATCTGGTCCATGACCTCTTTGACGTCATCTAGCGTGGCAAGACCTATTGCTCCTCTGAAGAGTGGGGCTAGGAACCCAAGTGGTGCTCTTCTGTACCTTCCTTGACTATTAATTGGATTTGATAGGAACAAATGGATGGATGCTAAGGTAGAGTTAATTTCCTTGTCTGTTATGTCTATTAACAGATCTAGTTCCCTTGCTTGCTGTAATATCTGACTGGTAGAACTGTCGTCATGCAGGGTAGGAAATGTCAGTGCCATAACCTGGTCCAGTATTTTGGTTTCGGTCTCTGGTGGAGCAGGTATATGGTATGGTATTGCCAATATCATGGTTGTGGTATCGTGCCCATTGACCGATGGTTCAGGTAATGGCTCATATATGGCTCCAACGTTCTGTCTAACGGTGGGCACATATGTGATGGCTTGAGAAGTGGCCATCATCACTAGTAGTAGGATTGGCTTTAGCATGCCTGAAATATAAAATATGTTCTATGTCTTAGTAAGACTTCTACTAGTGTTTTTGCAATATACCTAGGTTTAAATTGGTTTGCTGATTTTGTGAGCTATCCTTTTTGCTTATGTGAAGTATCCACTTGGCACTGCCTCTGTGTACATAGTTTTTGAGAGCAGAAATCCTGGTTGGTCCCAATAGTAATATAATAATCAATGTAGTGTTTGAACTGTACCTTTTTCCATGATCAAGCTAGTGTTGGCTTAATGTCCAATCTGTGCTAGAGTCCTTTCCCAAGATTGTAGTAACTGGGTATGATATTGTAGAGTGGGTGTGGTCTGCTTTCTGACAGAGTCCCTCCTGCTATAGGAGAACTGGTATGGCTAGGACCAGCTGGTGTGTACCTGACTGCTGCAGGAGTAGAACTGGTGAGTTGGCTATGGAGTCAGGGCCTCTTATGTAGCCCACCCTACCCTCATCCATTGAGGGCCTGGCTTTGTTTCCCTGGTGGCTTCTAGTGGCCACCAGTGTCAGTCACCTGACTGGGTAATTATGTCTGGGGCAATTAGTGTGGACTACCTGCATCTGTGGGGGTTTAAATGCCCTGGCAGGTGTGTGGGTCCTTTGAAGGGTAAGGGTGTGTCTAGACAGTAGTCTCTTGGCATAGCACGCTCTGTTTCATGTACTTTACAGGATTTAGGTTCAAACATTTTCATTGTGCATTCTTTCAAGGATGCTAGCCTTTGATGCAAAAATATGATAATTGTGGTTTCTTCAAGCTTGGGTTGCTAATCCCTTTAGGTAGTCTCTTTTGGCTTTTGTGTGTAGCCTTTTGGGTTTCAGACTTCAACCCTGTAGTAATCTATCCTTTGATTCTACTTTGTGTGCACCTTGTTTTTGTAACCTATATAGTGTATATTGTCTTTTTCTGTCCTTTGTGTGGGTTCATATCCTATGCTGATATGAAATTCCTACTTATCATTCTTGATTTGGACAGTTGTTGGAAAATTAATTTCCTTCATATAGAATGTATATACTTATTTGACTATTATTCATAGTCTGTAGGTATAGATAATCCATATGATCATGTCAATATATAAAAGTAATTTACTTAGATATTCTCCCTTGCCTGGAGTTTCTTTTCACCTTGTGGTGGGCTGGTCTGGGTACTATTTGGTTTAGACCAACTGACTCTTTGGTGAGTGTGATTTGGGATTTATCCCTTGTTATCCTGTGGATAAACTTTGATGTGTGGGGAATGAGTCTGTGTGCAAACTCATTTTTCCTCAGTGTTGTGACCTTTTTGAGCCTATCAATATGTACTGGTCTGGGGACTAGTAGGTTATTTGATAGGTTCTTCAACCTTGCGCTGGTCGGGGTTGGTCTTTCTGCAACAACATATGGTCCCATGAATAGGGGTTGAAGCTTCTTTGAATCTGTGGTCAACAGAATTCTGGGAATGTTGATATATACAATATCTAGTGGAAGTATAGCTTGTGGTGTAAGTTTTTTTTCGTATCTTGACTTCCTTCCTTGTTGTATCTTTTTGACTCTGTCTATTGCCTTTCTTCTAGACTCATCTTGAGACAGTATCATTCCAGATACATGCTCAGCCACTGTTTTGATTTCTTCCTCTATGTTTAGGGCAGTTTCTACAATGGTTTGAGGGTTTCTGCCATGAAGTAGGAAGAATGGTGTGTAACCTGTTGTCTGGGACTCTGTGTTGTTCAATGCAAATGTAATTGATTCTATGTACAGGTCCCATGTTTTCTGATTCTGAGAACAGAAAGTCCTTAATGCTGTTCCTATACTGGCATTGAATCTTTCCACTAATCCATTAGATTGTGGTCTGTATGGACTTGACAGGTCGTGTCTTATCTTCTGGGTGTTCATCAGTTTCTTAAAATTGCTGCCTGTGTAGCAGGTGCCATTGT
Organism: Harmothoe impar; assembly: GCA_947462335.1. NCBI lineage: Eukaryota > Metazoa > Annelida > Polychaeta > Phyllodocida > Polynoidae > Harmothoe > Harmothoe impar. Next base: position 21,326,238 of record OX381713.1, on the reverse strand, counting down.
CAGTTTGAACTGAAGTTGGTACACCTTGCTGACATATGACGTTCTTGTAGAACTCATGTTGTGTGGTTTCTGCTGTGAGATCCTTTGTGGCATATGCTATGACATATCTAGTTGAATAATCTATGCAAACTTGTATGTGTTTGTTTTTCCTGGCTGTTTCTGGGAGTGGTCCCACAGCATCTAAGTTTAGGTGCTTCATGGGGGTTGGCATATAATCCCTTACAGTCATTGGTGTTTTGTGGGTGTGCACTGCCCTTTTTGCTTTTAGGCAAGTGTCACATGTTGACACATACTGATTGACATCAGCCATCATAGATTTCCAATATACCCTAGGTATGAGAGAAGACATCATTTTTGACGTACCTACATGACCTGCCATTGGTGAGTCATGGAAGTGTTGTAGTATGTTTTCAACCCAAGTTTTTGGGACTACAACTTGTAGTGGTACTGTGTCTGTTTTTCTCCATGATGTAGGGGATATGTGTACTAGAATGTTGTCTAGGAGTAGGTATTGCTGAGCATTATTCCTAATCCTTGTTGCTTCAGTGCTTTTTACAGGTAGATCACCTTTCTCTAGGTAGTCTATAATGGGTATTAGTCCAGTGTCCTTCCTTTGTTCTTCTTTCAACAGTGTGGAGTTGATTGAACTGTCTGGGATTTGGTCTAACATCTGGTCTAATTCCATTATATGCTGTGCCAGCCTTTCTTTATCTTTCTCTGCCTGGATTGTTTCAGGAGATTTTGGTGCAGGTCTGGTCTTTGTCTGTTTCTTTGGTTGTTCAACTGCTATGTCTGTGTTGGCTGTCTGCTCCTTTGAACTGGCTGCTCCTCTGTTTGTGCTGGTGGAGGCGGCCTTTGTTCTTTTGGGATGGGGGTCAGATTTGCTTTTGTGAGCCTTCTGTGCAGTACCTGCTCTGTCTGAGTGCTTCTGCAACTTGGCTGTGGGTGTGCTGGGTGTTGAAATGGGGGATTTAGTAGGGAAAGAGGATTTGGTTGACACTTTGTTCTTTTTGGCTTTTAGGCCTAATTGCTGAGGGTGGTCATTAGACCTTGTATCCTCTGCAACCGACCGTTTTGCTCTTGAACGTGTGGTGACAACACAAATGTCTCTGTCCTGTTCTTCCTCCATATCCAGCTGTTCTTCTGCAAATCTGACTACCTTGGTGATTGAAGCAATTTTTTCTTCCAACTGATTTTCTGATGCACTGTGTGGTGGTTCACGGGATGTGGCTTTCACCATCTGTGCAATCCTGTTGGTCTCAACCGGGGTGAAACAGTTTTCTGGATACTCTTCACAGTATTCCCTTTCACAATGACAGAACACATAATGGGTGGTTTCTTTTAAGATACCTCTGATCACTGGTTTTGGTCTGTCAATTGATTTTGGTGGGTCATCTCTGTTGAATGGTATCTTGGTTTGGATTTTAGAGAATTTGGTTCTGGTGGCTGCCCTTTTCCTTCTTGGAGGTGGTGGGGGGTTGGTCATTGGTGGTGCATCTGGATATTCTCTTCTTGACATCACATCTGGAGGAATGTTGTCATCCCCTTTTACATGTTGTATTGTGAATGCAAATTGTTGGATATCCAGTGCCCATCTGGCCCACCTGTGGGTCAAACCTGTGTTTGTGAGGAGTGGTATTAGAGCTGCATGATCTGTGTACAACTGAAAGTGCCTACTTTCTAAGTAGTGCCTAAAATGTAGTATCCCATATACTACACCTAATAGCTCTCTTTCTGTTGTGTTGTAGTTTCTTTCATGCTTTGATAGTGTTCTACCTGCGAAGGCTCCTGGTCTCAATACTCCTTCACTACTGCGTTGTGATAGAACAGCTCCTAGGCTCACATTTGAAGCATCTGTTGCTAGACTGAATTCTTTGTCATAGTCTGGGTATCTCAATAGTGCATGGGTACAGAGTGCATGTTTCAATGTTTTGAAAGCATTGTCTGCATCCTCATTCCATTTGAAAACCTTTAGGTTTGTTTGTAGGTCGTACAGTGGCCTAGCAATATTGGCATAGTCTTTGATGAACTTTTTGAAGTATTGGCATAGTCACCTTTTCTGGGGATGGTTGTAAACCATCTGGTGTGACACGCATTCCTAGAAAATCTATCCTATCTGTGAAGTATTCACATTTTGATTTCTTTAGCTTGAGTTTCCCAATTCTCAGGCTTTTGAAGACATCTTCAAGGTCTGAAAAATGTCGTTCTACATCTGGCGATAGGACTAGAATGTCGTCTAAGTATGGTAGGGCACATTTGTATTTCAGTTTGTTGAGAATTAGAGTTACTAGATGGCAAAATCCTGCCGGCGCGGTAGCTAAACCCATCGGCATCTTTTGGTAGACATATTTCTTGTCATTTGCTATGAAAGCAGTTTTGTGTTGATCCTCCCTTCTTATGGAAATTTGGAAAAACCCTTGTTGCGCATCTAGTTTACTGAAAACAGTAGGTTTGAGTGACCCTATCATGTCTAGTGTGTCGTCTGCACGTGGCGTTGATAAAGCTTGGTTTATCATATTAGCATTGACGTGGCGTAGGTCTGTGACTAGACGTTGGCCTCCAGATGCTTTCTGTACTAAAAATGATCTGGATGCCCAGGGTCCCTCTGCACATTCTCTGAGGATGCCCTGTCTGACTAGGTCTTCACAGACTTTTCCCATCTTAGCTTGCTTCTCAGGCGTCTGCCTGTATGGTAGGTAGTGACATGGTACTGCATCTGGTTTGATGTGAATTGAATGTGTGTATAGGTGGGTTGTACCTATGTCATTGTCTTTACCTACAAATACATCTTGATACTTGTGGAGTAACTTTTGGAGTCTCTCTTGTCCAATATCAGTTAGTACACATTTGGGTGGCACATTTTCCATTATGTCTTGCATAATGTCATGAGCCTCACTGTGAATTGTGGCCAATTCATCATCAGTGTCATCTCCACGGTTTGTATCTGGATCTGCATATACTGAGGCACAGTCTGACTCTGTGTCACTACAATTCTCTTCAGTGTCTAGCACTTGTAGTGTGGGTTCCTCAGTAGGGATGTCAGTATCTGGTTGATGTAACTCAGAGGGATCTACCTCTGTAAATAGGGCTATTATATCACCCTTCCTCACCTTGTATGGTCGGTGGCTTGTATTGAGCAGTATGATTGGGTGCCTGTTCATTTCTGAGGGTGTTACTACTCCCTTTTGAACTAGGTATGGAACTCTGTTGTTCCTCTGCAAATTGTCTAATGTGCCTACACATCCTTCTAAACATTTGAGGGATGTGACTTGTCCTAGAACTGCTATAGCTCCAGTCATGAAGTATAGGTAAAAAGTTTTAAACTTCATCTACACATTTTAGTTAAATGGCATTTATTCAATGACCAAATGACACACAAAAGACGTTTTGGTACCAATTTAAAGCTAAGACATCATAGAATATGAATTTTTCATTAGCGAAAAAGCTTTTGAAAAAATGTGGATTCTGTTGCCATAGCAACACACATTCTAAAATGTTGAAATTTCAAAATATTCACTCTTTTACCAGGCAAAGTTGCCATGACAACCAGAGAGACCCCATTTAGCTAGATGTATCAAAAGCGGTAGTTCAGAAACTAAATTATCTTTCAAATGAGACCATTTACAGCATTGTATCTAGTCTGGTCTCCGAAAAAGATTCATTCAAAGTTGGTAGCGAAATGTTGGATTTTAGCATTTTTTGCCATTTGGCTCAAAATCGATGTTTCACCCCATTACTTGTACAACATGATCAAACGTACCAAAAAGATGAAAATTTACTTGCGCAAAAAATTAAATGGTGACAGTGATGATGAAAACGGTACAGATTGGGGTCCCCTTGAGAAAATATGTGTCTATTATTGTAATAAGAGGTCTATATTAGATAAAATCCAGCTGTTCTATGGGAAATATATGACAAAATCATGCTTTTTGGGGCCGGACTTCTCACAATCCCGATGTAAAGTATGTTTCTCAATCCAAAATGGCCGCCATTTGGAGGATTTATCGCAAATGATCAAGCATAATGAATCTACGACCAACAATTATTGGTTCCTAGTACAGTATTTCTACAAAATATTACTATATTCCAAGACTGACAAGAATCATAACCACAAATCTCCCTTAAGAATTATTTATGAGTGTTCAATTCTCCCTGATTTAATGGTATTTATGGGTATAAATACACAAAAAAATCACAATTTTCCACCAATTATTAATGAGAAAAAATAAATTGCTCAACAATTATAGATATTTTACCTTATATTTAGATTATATATGAGTTTACTAATTTCCTGGAACATAAGAAAATCCTTCACAGCCTAATTCATGTGGGTATACTAGAAAGGCAAAGTGTGTGTATTCACTGCCCCTTTCTTGGTGACTGGAGCTATAGTTCTGTGAAAGGAAGGATTGTAGCCTCCCTAACAGCTCGGACTGGCTTGACTTGTAGCTCTGGGTCTACATTGAATTCGATCTGTGATCGTGTTGCTTTTAAGAAATCTGTGCCTAGGACAACTGGCTTTGTGAGATTTGGAATAATTGAGAATGGGAATTCGAATCTGGTACCATGAATTTTGAATTTCAATACTGCTGCTTGTCTTACATGGCATATGGATCCGTCTGCTAAGTGTACATTGAACTTTCTCTTTTTGATTTCTACATCTCGAGATTTCTGAATTTCCCTAAGAAAAGTATCCCTGACACAGGTGATAGTGGCACCGGTGTCAACTAAACAAGGTATTTCAGTGTGTTCATAGAATCTTGCATTTAAACAGCCATTTTTAAGAAGTTCAACAGAAATTTTGGTACTCTCACCCATTTCCTTTTGCGATGCATCTTGTTGAGGTGTGATATGGATCACTGATGGTCGGCTTGATTTCCCAGTGTGTAACTGGGGGATTGTCTCTGCTATACTAGCAATTGTTTTTGGTTGTCCTAGGGGATGTTGATCTTGGATCTTGATGGGGGGTTGGAGAGGCTCACAACGCACTGGCCCAGCGGCGCTGTGGGTCTCTAGTTTCCCGAGTTTGAAGATCCTAGTAGCTGCTTGATCTGTTGAAGCACGTCAGGCTGGATAGCTTGAGGTGGCTGTTGGGGCTGCTGTTGGGGGTTGTAGCCTTGGGTGTTGGATCTGTAGCCATTGTAGCTGTCTCGACCTCTGCTGTTGTCACGACTGCGGTTGTAGTCATGCTGTCTGTCACCACTATTGCTGTAGTCACGACGGTATTGATCACGACCTCTGTTGTAGTCACGATCTCTGCTTTGGTCACGACGGTGGTAATCACGGTCTCTGCTGTTATCACGGCGGTTGTAGTCGCGATTTCTGCTACTATCACGGTGTCTGCTGTTGTCACGACTTCTGCTGTTATCTCTACGGCTGGTGTCCTGACTGTTGCTTTGGTGATCTCGGCTGTTATTTTGGCTGTATCCTCCTCTGCCTCGTTGTCCTCCTCTGTTGCTATTTTTGAAGTTTGGGTCAAAGTTTCTGCCTCGGTAGCCTCCTCTGTTATTTCCAGAGTTCCTTTGTTGGGTGTTGTTAGGTTTACCTTGATCCTTCAGTGCCCTTTGTTCTTGCCTCCTCACATGTTCATCTGACATGAGGAATAGGCTTTGGTCCTCATCTTCTGATGAGTGATCCAGTTGAACTGGCTTTGGGTCTGATTTGGCCTTCTTTGAGGGGTTTCCAGTTTTCTGTGACTTTGTCTGCTTTACAAGCATAGAGTTTATGTGTGTCACAGATTTCAGTTGAGCCTGCATGGATTCTAGTTTTGAGTCCATTTCTGCTTTTATTTCCGCTTTAATGTTACTGGTTGAGACTGTTTGTTGGTTCTCATATTCCTCTGCTATTTCAAGGATTTCTGACCATGTTGAGGCTCCTTTGTGTATGACAACTGCACTGATATCTTCCCTTAGACCTTGTAGAAGGGCTTCCTTTGTTCTCTCCTCTGATTTGTTGTGTGCTGTGGCCATATTTTGTAAGGCCATGGCATAGTCTGAGACAGATTCATCTGGATTTTGACCTCTTAATGCCTTTGCATCAAGGCGGTCATCTTCCTTTTTGAAATACTTCAGGAAAGCTTCCTTCATTGTGTCATAGTCTGTGTCTAGGTGTGCAGTCATGTAGGCCTTAAACCATATCTTTGACTTTCCTTCTAGGAAGTTTGAGAAGTATTTAATCCTATATGAGGGATGTTTCCCATATTTGGAGTCAATGTATTGCTCATAGTCTGTGCAATGTCTCCTGGCGGATTGATTGTGGGAGGGTTGTGAGAATTTATCTGGTTTCAGAATGTCATTATGTGTTTCCTCTCTCTCCCTTTCTATCTTCTCATCCAATGCTTTGACAGATTTTTCTCTTGCTAGCCTTTCTGCTACTTGTCCCTCCTGTAGAGACTTAAGTGTTGCAGTTATACCTATAAGTGCAGCCTCTATGTCTGGAGCACTGGTTTGGGGTGTAGTGTTGGGTTGTATAGACTTTAATCCCTCTGCTACTTGTAATTTCACAGTCTCTGCTAGCTGTTTCTGCATAGCCTCTGTCAGCTGTTTCAGCTGTTGCTGCATGGCCTCTTCTATTTGTTTCTCCATGCTTGTGGTATACTAATAATGTAGTACTAGTAGGTACATTGTATACTTGCTAGGGTAATGCAGACTTGTTGTAGGTGTTCTAGACTTCTGTGACAGTCTGGTGACGTCATTGACGGTCTGGTGACGTCATTGACGGTCTGGTGACGTCATTGACGGTCTGGTGACGTCATTGACGGTCTGGTGACGTCATTGACGGTCTGGTGACGTCATTGACGGTCTGGTGACGTCATTGACGGTCTGGTGACGTCATTGACGGTCTGGTGACGTCATTGACGGTCTGGTGACGTCATTGACGGTCTGGTGACGTCATTGACGGTCTGGTGACGTCATTGACGGTCTGGTGACGTCATTGACGGTCTGGTGATGTCCGTGACGGTCTGGAGACGTCCGTGACGGTCTGGAGACATCCGTGACGGTCTGGTGACATCCGTGACGGTCTGGTGACATCCGTGACGGTCTGGTGAGTCTTCTCCTGCAACTGTGGTGAGTGTGAAGGTGTGGTGGGTGTTACTGGTCCTTGGCTGTGGAGGTGTCTGTGCTGCCACCTTGTGGGATCTTGTTGAGAGTTCTCCACCACTTTGTCATACAAGGAATGTCCTTAGTTGGGAGACTCCTCTGATATGTATGAATCTGAGTAAGTCTTGAGGTCTTGTAGTATAGTTGGTATTTATTACAAGTTGACAGCAACAGTACAGTAAGTACAATGTAGGTTCCACTCAGTTACACCTATCCACACAATAGTATAGGACTAGTAAGTATGCCCTAGAGTCAAGGGGTCCTGCACACTGTCTGATAGTTGGGCATAGTAGGGCATAGCCTATAGCCTTGTTCTCAGTCAGTGGAGGGAGCTCCTTGCTCAGTGCTGTCCTAGGGTGAAGTGATGATGGAGATGCCCAGTGCTGGGACCTAACCTCTTTTATAGCAGGTAGGCTACCAGCATGGCATCTTGAGTGTTAGTGTCAGTTGACAGTGTCTCCTCCTATGATGTCGTCCACTGTTAGCCTACATCAAAGGGGAGACCCTTAGGGGGGCCTAAGGTACACTGTGCCCCTATGTGACCGTGTGCAGCGGCCTGTGACGGCCCTGGGGCTTGTCCAGCGGCCTGTGACGGTCCTGGGGCTTGTGCAGCGGCCTGTGACGGCCCTGCAGCTTGTGCAGCGGCCTGTGACCGCTCTGGGGCGCCTGTGACGGCCTGAGAACAGCACACTTTTGTCCGACCCAGTAACCAAATGACACCTTTTTCTAGTCCAGCCTGCAGTCACTCACAGATTTTTGCCACACCGGTGCTATATACCAGCTGAAAGAGGAGGTATTGTGCTATTGTGTAGGCACCCTCAATAGTCCTGAACTAACTCATGCTTGCACACAGGCTATTTGAAAAATTAACATTTTTCAGCTGACTAAATTTGATGAGACAATCCAAATAGAATTTTCACATTTCTGTCTGAGTATCAGAATATATTCACTTCATCATCACTCTAACAACCTAAATCACAGCCAATATATGTTTTCTTTGTAGAAACTCAAAAGAAAGCAACTTCCAACCAAAATTTGTTGCTATCTTGACTTATACCCTAGACACTACCAAGTGGTTACTGGGACGGACAGGCTCCAGCAGTCATCCATCATTGCCTGGTTGTCATGACAACAGTTTTCACATTTGACTCATAATATTTCACACATATATAGCCTGGCCCATCTACATTAACCACAAAAAAAGTTTTTTGCTTACTCCATTTTTTTTCAAAAAGCTGCCTAAAAGGCCCGTGCACAGTTTTCGTAAGAAATGGCCTGAAGTCACTCATCATACTGCCAGATACTGCCATCATCTTACACTGCACAGTCCCTGTTATCGGGTCAGCTGATGTAGGGTAGATCGACCTGGAGTCAACCACGTACTTTGAGATGTCCAGCTTAATTATGTAGTTATTCATGTATGATATTGTCTCTATTTGTACTTTGCTGGAAAGAGTAGCACCTAAAGTGTACTGTGATACAGGATAAGAGGGCTTGTCATGTATGAATGACTATAAAATTTGGGTGGACATCTCAGGGTACGTGGTTGATTGTAGGGCGGTCTACCCTAACATATTTCACTCTTTTCAAAAGTCATACCCTTATCAATGAATAGAGGGCAAATGGGTGAATGCAAGGTGAGAACCTCCCCATTTCCTCAAGCTCATCAGCTCTGACCTTGCTCTAGATGCAATCTTCCTGCACAATCCCTCACTTTGCGTCAACCATATTAGTGAATGTATACACCCGCGGTCCTCCACCAAGTACCCGCCCCAGCCACACAACAGCAGCAGTAGCAGCAGCAACAATACCTCCTCGGCACGGGAGGTGTGAGAAGGGAGGTTTTTCTCCCCATTCAGGTCTCACAATGCTGTATTCTTCAGCGGTAAATCCGGCCAGCCCCTGAGGTATAGAGGTGAGAGATGGTGTGGGCTGCTGCACATAGTAAGGGAAGGCCATGGGCAGTGGTTTTGGTTGACTGCTTGTATCTCTACCCCAAGCTACCTCTTCACTTCAAATTGAAGGAGGCAGTTTATATCCTTTGTTTGTAAACCAAGTTACAGGTTGTTCTGCTCAAATGATATTTGAGCAGAACAACATATATTATAGGCTCAGAACCTGGCGTTCCCTGTAAACATGATTATATGTGCACTTTTATTGAAATTGTGTTTCAATATAAATGCATCTGCCCTAGAAGTATGCATTGCTGCTATACACATTTAGCTCTACATGCTTGTCAGTTGGGGCTCAGTTGTTGAAGAAAGGTCATAAAGACATCCGCATTAAATAGCTGCAATCCACAACCAAGGCTGGAATTCAAGATAGGCTTTGCCCTTTGACAATGCATGGTATGGTTAGCAGGAGACAAGAGGGCTATTATCTGATCGAATCTCTTCATCTGCACACCTCCTTCCACACACTGGGGGTATAGGAATCAGAAAAGGTAATGCCTGATCTCTCCATCTGCACATCCCTACAGAGAAGACTTTAGATTGAGACAGAGCATAGTGTATGTAAATTCACTTGTATGCAGAGTGTGCCAGCTTGGACCCCCTGCATGTACCTAAAGGGCAGTGAATGGCGAAGCTTACTACAGAAGGTGTTTTTTGGGGAAAGAGGCCTCCATCCTTCCCTAAGCTACAAGGGTATTAGTGTATACTGGGGGTCGTTACATAAGAGATAAAGGGTAGGGTTATTTTTCACTTTAATCATGAGTGGTACCAACGAAATACCCATACACTGTTCATGATCATCAACACTGTAGCTTTTACTGTTTAGCTGTGAATATCATATATATTTTTTCCCTTTCAGACTGACCTACAATCCCCTACTGCAATCCATAATAAGCATACAGTGATAATCGAGCCACATTTGCTTATTTTGTAAAGCCTTCTACTTAGTTCTCAGCATATTTTCCCTTGAGGAACAGCCCCCATAGACTTACAATACCCTTGGTCACCTACTTGTTATACTACAACTATACTATAGAAAGGCGCCTAAATAGGGCAGCTTGTAGGCTAAGGCCAGTGTCAAGGTCCATTTTGGTTCCTCTACATTGACCTGAGTGGCTTTATATGCAGGAATGTTCGTGGTTTTGATAGATGTGTTTGCGGGTATTGTAGAATATGGTAGACTCTGGCCGATACGCTGCCACACTTAGGATGATGTATTGTGTATAGTATAGGGGGCAGTGTTGGCTCCATCCATTCTACAGCGTCAGGGAGAATAGTTCTGTTTGGACCTTTATCTCATATCATGTGTTCATACAGTGTTGTTATGAGGGTATTCTCAAATGTTAGTGGTGGTGGTAGTTTTTAAAGCCCCAACCCTTACAGGTTCAGACAGGCACACAACGGCAGGTGTTAAACTAGATTTGATTGATTTGGCATTCACATGCATGATGTTGTACTGTATTCACTGTGGTGTAAATACTCTCTGTACGCAATTCTTCCACCATTGAAGTGTATAAAAACTAATTATCAATTCTTTCTTGTAAATGGAGATATATTGGAGTAGCTATTGGTAAAGCTTTTTCTATAAACGATTATGCATAGAGGGATTAATTGAGTTATCAGCCTCATCCACACAGGGAGAAGTAAAAGAGTCACTACGACTCTGACAGCCAGAGTCGCACTTTGTCTCCCACGCGACACCTGCAGAGAAGAGTCAAATGAGTTTGACTCTCCATTCTTGAAGAGTCAACCACAGTTGACCCATCAAAGGAGGGGGAAATTGATACTTGAATACATGAGGGCATGCAGGTCAGGTGGATTGTGTAATTATGTCAGGCTAGACTGGGGGCAACAGGTGTATACAATTAGTGGACAGGCCAGGTGAGGCCTGTGAGAGAAGTGAGTAGGTGAAGTTATTGCCCAAGAGAGGTTAATAACAAGATATATGTTGTCATGTCCACCACTTCTCCTTATGTGAGAGGGCTAAGTTATATCTGCCTCACACTACACTCTGCAGACCATTGGCCACAAACATCAAATTAGATGCCAATATCATAGGTCTATGTGTAGTACTAAGCAGTGCCATATACATTATATTTCAGACAGTTAGTGCCCAGCCTCATGTTTATTTCCCTTACCCACAAATATGGTGGCTAAGCTCTATACTGTTGATGTTCTTGGGATGTATTGTAAATCCTTTCATCATATTTAATTCAGGTAAGTTAATTGGAAAAGCTTTTACATTGACATTCCTTAACTACATTATTTAGACAAATAAAGACATAGTGTACTATTCTATAAAGGACCAAAACTCTTTGGCATGTACCAAATGTCTGAAGTATTGATAGTGGCTCTAGCCTGTGGTTGCCACTGGTACCAAACTAGTGCAGGTTGCCCCATCATGTGGTTTCATATACAACTACTATCAGAGTCAACACATTTTTTATTTGACTATTCATGGAGAGTCAAACTATGTATGGCTCTGCTGTGGGCAGAGTCAACTTCACTTGACTCTGCACTGAAGGTAGAGTCAAGTTGTACAACGTCCAAGGGGTATGACTGGAGTAGCTGTGACACCTCCCCCAGAGTCATCATGACTCTGCTACAAGAGTCAACTAGAGTTGACTATGGTAAAAGAGTCATGGCGACGTCTTTACTTCCCTCTGTGCCGTCAATCCTCATGTCCCTCTCTCTTCTTGTTACCACTTCCTCCCTTTCCTGCTCCCCCCCCCCTCCGATGTGACTATTCTATATGCATTCTGACTTCATGCCTCCCTTCTCTGAAGTATCTGCATGAGCGCATTTCCCGGGAACAGTTACTATACTCGGTGTGTAAATCAGAGTCTCCCCTCTCCTCCTCCTCTCTCTTCCCCTCTTATTCCCTCCCTTGCCCCCACCTACTCATCCCCCCCCCCAGCTCCTTCTCTCTCTCATTAAAAAAAGGCCTTTGAAGCTATTTCAAGCTATTCAATATACAACTTAGGCTTCCCTAAAACACTTTTAAAGTCTTCCTGTCTGAGATTGTGTTTTGGCAAGTACCATTGATTTTCCTCTAATCGATTCTATTTGAACAGGCCTCAAACAGTAATGGGCCTTTTCTCTGAGTGCCTCTACAGAGACCACAATAGCGCAGGCAAAGGAGACCCTGTTAAGCCCTTATCCTACAAAATTGCCCTTATCCTACAAAAATATATAGTTTTGTAGGATAAGGGCTGTCAGTCAGGCCCTTATCCTACAAAATTGCCCTTATCCTACAAAACCTATATATATATAAGGGAGGGTTTGTAAGATTAGGGATATCCATGCTACCCCCTCTTCTCACCAGGTTTCGGCAAGGGATGTGTCAGCCTCGTCTTATAACAAAGGACTAAGGGTGTGGTCATTTTTTAACAACAGGGGGGGGTTGGTGGATTTGGGGGGGGGGGACCAAAAAAATTTGGACCCCTTGAAGGGGGGGACCAAAAAAATTTGGACCCCTCTTGAGGGGGGGACCAAAAAAATTACACCCCTTTTTAGCGGAAAAGCCCGCGCATTACTATAGCTCAAAGGGTTTGGCCGCGCTCAATTTCAACCTGCTGGAGGGGGGGACCAAAAAAATTTTGACCCCTCTCACGGGGGTACCAAAAAAATTTCGACCCGCTCGCGCGGAAATCCACCGACCCCCCCCCCCTGTTGTTAAAAAATGACCACTCCCTAAGGTGGTCAGAAGTAGGAAAGAAAAATATTCCTCTCATATTCCTAACAGTAACAATCTAAGAATCACCACATACGTGCATGGATATGATTATTGTCATTCAACTGATATATTCAACTGGCAACGCATTTTGCTGTGTCAGTAGAGAGAGGTTGCTATTCAGGATTTGGCAGGTGGTGGGTAAATCGCTATTGAAATGGATAAATACGATACGGTTTTATTGACCAAGCGCAGATAATATTTACACTCGACTGTATGTAAAGAGAAATAATCCATTTGCTGGTTATCAGGTAAAAAAACTACCACATTCTTCACGCGAGTGCTATACAGAAACAAAATGTTAAATCTTTAAGAACTTGTGGTCAATAAAGTCAAATTTGTTCATAAAATAAGCTCTTGCCAAATAAGCGTTTAAGGACCGCGTTTGGCGAGATGCAGGGAGTGCAGCAGCTAGTGTTAAAAAAACCGCTTCAGCACCTCGCAAAAAAAATCAAATGGTATTAAATCATGCTATGGCCGAGGGAGAAAGACTAGCTGAAATTAATAAGCGCGGGTACTGATAGGGCATGGCCATAGTCCCAATTTTGAATCTTCATGGTAAGACATAATCTTCATGGTAAGTCATGCATTATTATAGACAGCGACATATTGTACCATACCCCATGTTATGGATGAAAGATGGTTTCATGAGGCCTTCATGAAAAACTCGAATGAAATACTTGTTATGGCATCTTAGTATTTGCTATTTAGGCTCAAATTGAATTAGCTTTGAATTGAGAAAGCATTTTCAGGTGCTAAAACTGCCTCCCTGGCTGGAGACTGGTGTCGGTCATAACTCAGGCACTGGGGGATGTAGATCATTCTCCACTCACTGAGTTTATACTGCACACTTATCACCCAAGTCATGACCTAGACCCCAGGTCGTGCCCTAGGTCAATCGGTGCAGAGTGTAGCTGTATGGCATGGCGTTATGGCTGGTGGTGGTGTGGAGTGCCCTGCCCATAATATAACTTATACACACCTGATACTGGCTATGGCTTGTACAGTTTGCAGGTTATAACTCACAACGGTGAGCTCAAGAGCCCACTTAAGGTTGATCGCTACTCATTGAATATGGACTCCTGCGCAGCTCTCTGCGCATATAGCTCAAAACTGTCAGAATGGGCTAATATTGGAGATATATATACATGTATATGCACACTAAGCCATTTTCAATAATTGGACAATTCCGAATAAAATTGAGCATTTTATTGCACTTTAAATATTTGATGTATTTTGGGCTAGTGATATTTGCTATTTTTAACATAAATCAGAATATTGGAATTATTTACCAATAAATCATTATCAAGATTGATATAGATCTCCTCACTGTGCTTAAGACAACCAACGGTATGAGATGTATACACTTTTTACCCCGATGCTTGGCCTTTTACCCATTGTTTTGGCCTTTAAATATGATTTAGACCTTTTTTGTCCTATTTTTTAACTTCAAAGGCCCAAAACCCTAGAATTATGCACGGGACCCCCTATCAAAATTCCTTTAAAATGTTAGCGTTTGATCTGAACTAATTTTTGAAAAAAAAGTTCATGGATTTTTTTCTGTGATATTTGGATATTGCTGAAGAATTATGCATTAAATTTGAATAATCGTCATAAAACCATCACGATTTTTCATACAAAGGTACATTTTAGGACCATAATTTTATTTTTCCCATTCAAGGCCATAACCTGGGACTATTCATGTGCAATACAAAATCAATGTGGGCATTGGTTCACTAAGAAAAAAAATCATGAAAATTTCCCATTTTTTTAAATTCTTTGGCAAAAATAGAGAATACTTTTTTTTTTTCAAAAATCTGTAATAAAAAAAGTAGCTCGGGACCCCCCCTATTTTTTTACATTTTCCATTTCTTAATGATCTAAACTACCATGAGGCAAAAAATTAGGAAATTCTATGGATGAAAAGTTAAGAGTAGCGATCAACGTTAAAGCCCCAGCAGAACGTGGACAGGCCCATCGTGCAGGACCGTTTATAGGCTGAGCCAAACAATTAAGACAAACCGAAAATTAACTAACTTGGGATTCTGCAGGAGTGAAAAGGGAGAGACGGCAGGGACAAGAGAAGAAACGAGGAGGAAGGAAAGCCAGGATATTGGACATTTTGAACTTGTGCCATTTGACTGTCAACACAGAGATGTAGCACTTCCTGAACAGAAGTACTCTTAGTGAATGAAGGTTCCGTTCCCTGACAGGGGAGAAGTAACGGTGAAGTGGATATGATGGTTCAAATGTTCAAGTTCCTTTATCCTAATGGTTTACCAATGAAGCTAGGTGCAGCTGAGTGCAACCGAGTGCAGCTGAGGGCAGCTGAGTGTAGCTGAGTGCAGCTGAGTGCAGCTGAGTGTAACTGAATGTAACTGAGTGCAGCCGAGTGCAGCTGAGTGTAACTGAGTGCGGCTGAGTGTAACTGAGTGCAGCTGAGTGCAGCTGAATGCAGCTGAGTGCAGCTGAGTGGTATGCTAATGCTGTTTTGGATTGCTGCATAGTTGACGAGTTGACATGCTGCATGAATAAATTAGTTATTGTATTCATGCCTCCTGATGGCAATACATTATTCGTGTTGAAAATACGATGCCATTCTTAATGTCAATACATCGTGTAGATGAACAGTAATGGGTGAAAACATCTGCCAGTATGCTCACGTATTAAATGCATTAATTTTCATGTTAATGGTTTAAATCATGTTTCATAAATTAAGGCGGGAAATATAAGGGATATTCCCTTTTTATTCCTCATAAATCATCATAGCTGAGCGGCTGGAATACATTTGGAACATAAATCCAGAGAATGCTTCAGAATTGAATCAATATATTATATGATAATCCAACTGTCATAGATTTAAGTTTCTATATTTGCACACATACACACGCCTGAAAAATATTAGTTAATGAGCAAAATAAATCATACCAATGTCTAATAAATCATGATATATGGCAGATACATAAACGGTGTTTTATACTCACTCTCTATTCATCTGCCTCTTTCTGTTTAATATGCCTGTCTCCCTCTCTTTCTCTGTCGGTGTGTCTGTATCTCTCTGTTGGCTCTCTGTCTCTCTCTCCCTGCATCTCTTTATACCTTGCTCGCGACCTCCCCCCCCCATAAGCCCTTGTACATTGAAAACAAAGGCAACTATAAAATAAAGCAAATCACTCAGTGTCCAACTGTCTTTTTTCCCTTGATAAATGAGGTTTACAAATGAAACAGATTGCACAGTGCATTAGGACATACTACATCCCCTGTACAAATGAGCAGCTACATTACTTAAGTAAATCCTGGCAGATCCCTCCTCTGCTTCCCCTGCCTCTCCCGCCAGCGGTAATTGACCAATAGGTTAATTACACCAGCTAATGCATGGGCCAACATCCCCTACAACAGCCATACATCAAAATAAAACCAACTACCTTTCCGAGTCCCTCAACGAGCAGCTCACAGAGCAACAGGCAGAACTCCTCTCCAAGTTCCTCCCTCCTAGCTATAGACTCCCCTTCCCCCACCTCCACACAACTATTTATAAGTAAGGGTCTTGATGGTACCAACACGTTAATTACAGCTGCTAATGCACAGCCTAACATCCCCTGCCACAGCTATGCATCACAATAAAACACAGTCCCTTTCAGAGCACTGGCTCAGGACATTTCACACAGGTTATAGTAGCAGACTTAACACGGCAATCCTGACAACAAGACAAGAGGTCCTGATTTTACAGTATCATAAATGTGTTGGTGCTGGTAGCAATCCCATTATAGGGGGCTGAAGGAGAGACGACCTACACACAAAAAAAGCATCGGACCAGCATCACAAGCCCCCCCCCCCCCCCCCCCCCCCCCAGCCATTTTGAGTGAGTCCAACATGTAAAATAAAAGTTCAGCATTGAATGAGCCTCAGTCAAAATAATGCTTGACCCTGTGAGTTGTCTGTTTGGAGACAAGGCCAGCGCCAGGATGACACTCACGTTTTTGCCGCAGCAATGAGAACTAGTCCTTTCATGCTAGAAGCACACACAAGTCAGAGAATGACACTCTACTAGTATTAGACCCTGCTATTACAGCAGCTCTCGGTCCTCTTTGGTTCATGTTGTTGCTGTGTTTGTGAGGTACTCAGAGTGGCTCTGGGACCAGCCCTGGGGGACGGTTGTGGAAGCATGGGGCGGTGAGTTCCCTTACACACTGATATTCTTTGGCTCCCTATACAAATTGAATAATCTCCCAGTCACTAATGTCTAACCAAGTTAGTCATTTTTTGGCTACCCTATATGACCAATGTAGATTAGTTGATATTGTCCGGTTTCCATTCCAATGAGTTTTAAATAGGTCCATTTGAGTGAGGCATTAGTCATATATATGTTGGTATACCTCAGTCATTTTTGAATAGCACTTGGTGATGCCTGACCAGTATCCCTCTACCTAACCTGGGATAGCCACTTCAGACTAAGGGCCGGGGCATTTAGATTTTCTGTGCACGCTCAGAGTTATAGGAGACATGAGCAAGGCATGAAGGCACTAAGCTAAAATATAACACTGCTATAGATCTACCCCAAATAGTGACAGGAGGGATGCGTGCGGTCTTTAGAGAGTTCCTAACATGGATTTCTGTAATTCTCTAAGTATTGGTTAGGGTTGTGATTGGGAATGGAAAAGAAATTCCATGCTTCAGGGTTTGTTTCTGACCCGGGGATGAGGTTGGGGATATGTATGCCAACAGCTCGGATCCATGAGTCTTTTTCAGCCTAGACTACAGCTAAGAGATCTTACAATCATGGAGAACCGGTTTGCGCCTTATTAACAAATAAGATGCTCTCAGCAGTCAGCGTGCAAATATCATGGAGGGGTGATTCTAAAAGGGCAGAGGTAAACATTGAATAGCAGCATCATGCTTTAATCCGCTATGCTCTTTTATAGACATCATCAGCGGGTAATTATTTACTGACCTCTGCTGCATTCACGCATCATACCGCCCCTACACTGTTGATCCACTTCTAAAGGGCTCGCAAGATAACCCTGAAGCAACAAGTCCTGAAGTATCATGCCCCCTGTCATACTTAAGGAGTTCAATAAAGGCAGTCTATGCCAGCTTTTCCAACAGCTCAGAGATCATGTATATAGGTTGAGTAAAGGCAGTCTATGTCAGCCTTTCCAACAGCTCAGAGACCATGTATAGGTCCAGTAAAAGCAGTCTATGTCAGACCCTCTAACAGCTCAGAGACCATGTATATATGTCCAGTAAAGGCATGTCAGCCTTTCCAACAGCTCAGAGACCATGTATATATATAGGAAGGCTGCATCCTATAGACTTGGGTAATACCTGTCCCGGCGGGTAGGTCGGGGGTGGGGGGGGGGGGGGGGTGGAGGGTCAGAGAAGGCTGTAGCTCACCACCAGACCCAGACCACTGCCCAGAGGCAATCAGCTCCCATTGAGCTGCTCCTCCCAGGGTCTCCGAGCTGCTCCCCGAGCTGCTCTCACCGACAGTCGCCGGACATTCCCGAGTGTATCCCAGCACCAATGTTTCCGGATCAATCCCAGTCGTTCAACCATCAGAATCTGTATCTAATGTAATGGCTTGTCTTCGGATAGGGACCACCGGTCTTGCCTATAAGCGCTGGGATCAGAGAGGTAATCAGGATATGATATTGATGGACTATATAGGGGTGTCGGAAGCAACCTGAGTTTGGGGGGGGGGGGCAGAGCTGAATCAAATGAGCTTCAGAATATTGGCCGTTATTGTACGCTGGAAGCGACATACTTAGACATTTGTAGGGGGTCTGGGGGCGTGATTTTCGAAAGCTTGACATACTTTGATACATTTTGGGGTAAATTTGTGGTTAATGGCTGAATGCATGATGTATGTAGTGGATTCTATATAGGAATGAATATGTGGTTCATTTCCAATCCTTCTTTTTTTTGGGGGGGGGGGGGGACTCCTGCTATAAACCTGTCCTGAAGTAGCAGTAACCTTTTAATTAAAAGCTGAAGGAAATCAGCACAACTTTTAAACATAACACTTATAATGGTAGGTTATATAGCACTATCCTTTATGCCCTTCATTAAGGATGACACACTATTTAAATGTACTGTGTTATGAGTCATTCTGGCGCATTGGAGCGTGATGCGGCCCTTAACGGTTAAATATCCCCAAATGAGCACTGCAACCAGCTCCAAAACCTACACCGAGTGCTACCAATGAATCACTGTTACTTTAATCAGCTTGTTACAGTAAGGCTTAGCCAACAGGTTGGAGATACACTATAGTTTCAGGACTTTAAGTAAGTATTATAGACTTAGGTAATACTGGAGGTAATACTATGTTGAAGGGGAAGAGAGAGTGGAGGGGGTCACAGACCACTACCTCCAGGCAATCAGCTCTCATAGAGCTGGTCCGAGCGTCTCCGAGGTGCTCTTCCCGACGGTATCCGTATATTCCCGAGTGTGCGTGTGTGTGTGTGTGTGTGATATAATTATTATTCAAGAATGCCTCTTCGAATACAATTGAATGAGACTGACTATTCAAGTGCTAAGGGTCTGAAATGGTTATTAATGGTTTGAACGGACCCCAGCATTTATAAACCATATACTAGTCAGGATTATAAACCATTTACATACATGCATTTGAAGTATACCAACAGATCTTTTCTGGGGGCCCACACATCATTTATGGACCTCAATAATCCAAATATGCTTACCCCTTGTACACACCTGTTAGATTATATCTATACCTAGGCCTCCACCCTGGCCATATATTTATCTGGGGTAACTCCCAAAGGCCAGACTGGGGCATACTGGCTTTCCTCTATGGTATTTATGGAAGTGTGTTACATCTGTTATTCATATGTGGAAACTAGGGATGGCCCGGAGTTAGTCCCTCACCTCTACTAGAATGAATGAGTGAGCTATTTCTGAGCCTTGCTTTATTCAGTCCGTAATAAAGGCATTCCATTCTCCACAGTACAACTCCCCAAAGGAATCTATACGCTCGCCTTTGACAGTTTGATACACCGTATAGTAACAGTGCACACTCGTGAATCTAATATCAGATATCGGCACATATAATGGAGAATGATATCCAGAAAATGGATATTAAATTAGAACATATTCTCTATACCTCCCATATGTACAGAAGCCCAGAAGGGTCAGAAAAGTTTTTTTTATTTTCAAACAAGAAAAGTTTTTTTCAGTTTTTTTGTAAAAGTTTTTTTTTTTTTTCACTTTTGTAAAAGGTTTTTTTTCACTTTTGTGAAATTTTTTTTTTTCACTTTTGCAAAAGTTTTTTTTTTCACTTTTGCAAAAGTTTTTTTTTTCAATTTCGTAAACTTTTTTTTTAAATTTTGTAAAAAGTTTTTTCCTTTCCTTCGAATTTTTTTTTTTTTTTTTTAAGTTTTTTTTCATTTGTGGGAAAATGGCCGATTTGGCGAGAAAAATGGTCAAAAACGGGAAAATGTCCATTTTAGGGAAAATGGCCGATTTGCTGAGAAAATGGGTCAAATACGTAAAAATGATGATTTTCAGGGAAATGGCCGATTTGGCGAGAAAATGGGTCAAATTCGGAAAAATGTCAATTTTAGGGAAAATGGCCGATTTGGCGAGAAAATGGGTCAAATTCGTAAAAATGATGATTTTCAGGAAAATGGCTGATTTGCCGAGAAAATGGGTCAAATTCGGAAAAATGTCGAATTTAAGGAATATGGCCAATTTGGCGAGAAAAAGGGTCAAACATGGAAAAAATGATGATTTTCACGGAAATGGCCGATTTGCCGAGAAACTGGGTCAATTTTAGAAAAAGATGATTTTCAGGAAATTCGCCGATTTGGTGAGAAAATGGGTCAAATTTGGAAAATTGTTGATTGCAGTGAAAATGGCAGATCTGGCGAAAAAATGGGTCAAAATCGCAAAAATTGATGATTGTAAAGAAAATGGCTGATTTGATGAGAAGATTGGTCAAAATCGGCCATTTTTCTGAAAATCATCATTTTTCTGATTTTGACCAATTTTCTCTCGCCAAATTGGCCATTTCCGTGAGAATCATCATTTTTTCCATTTTTGACCCTTTTTCTCGCCGAATCGGCCATATTCCTTAAAATCAACATTTTTTCTGAATTTGACCCATTTTCTCGCAAAATCGGCCATTTTCCTGGAAATCAACATTTTTCCGAATTTGACCCAGTTTCTCGCCAAATCGGCAATTTCCGTGAAAATCATCATTTTTCCATTTATGACCCTTTTTCTCGCCAAATCGGCCATACTCCTTAAAATCGGCATTTTTCCGAATTTGACCTATTTTCTCGCCAAATCGGCCATTTTCCTGAAAATCATCATTTTTTCGTTTTTGACCCTTTTTCTCGCCAAATCAGCCATTTTCCTGAAAATCAACATTTTTCCGAATTTGACCCAGATTCTCACCAAATCTGCTATTTTCCCTGAAATCGACATTTTTCCGAATTTGACCCAATTTCTCCCCAAATTGGCCATTTTCCTGAAAATCATCATTTTTACGAATTTGACCCATCTTTTCGGCAAATCGGCCATTTTCCCTACAATGGACATTTTCCCGTTTTTGACCATTTTTCTCCCCAAATCGGCCATTTTCCCACAAATGAAAAAAAACTTTACAAAAATTAAAAAAAAAAAATTCTAAGGAAAGGAAAAAAAACAACTTTTTTCAAAATTTAAAAAAAAGTTTACGAAATTGAAAAAAAAACGTTTGCAAAAGTGAAAAAAAAAGTTTTTGCAAAAGTGAAAAAAAATAATTTCACAAAAGTGAAAAAAAAACTTTTACAAAAGTGAAAAAAAAAAAAACTTTTACAAAAAAACGGAAAAAAAAACTTTTCTTGTTTGAAAATAAAAAAAAACTTTTCTGACCCTTCTGGGCTTCTGTACATATGGCACATATGATGGAGACTGATATGCAGAAAATTGGATATTAAATTAGAATACAATTCTCTATACCTCCCATATGCTCAACAGCTCAATATTAAATCTTTTAAATCTTTTAAGATTAAATATTAAACGACCAAGGATATATAATAATGCTGGCTGATGCCAAAAATTAAGCGCAATCCAGTTAGCGCCATCTGATAAGATTATAACACAGCAAAAAATAATTATCTCATTTCACAAAAATAAGATAAATAAACTCGCCTGGCGGACAAATGACTAGTTTCATGATGTAGCCAAACATGTTATGTTAGCCTCTGCTAACTCTAAGAGAGTACTCTTGGACTATAGTCCCACATGGCCCTGACTCACTGCCGACTGATGAGAGAGGCCGCCCTGTGTGGTCATACTCTGCTGGTTTTACTGGGGCTGGGGTCGGGGTCAGCATCATAACTTGTGAGTAACTCAGTGATGAGCCCTGTAACTGATCATAAAGAGGCTCTCTCTCTGATTACTCTACTGCTCCGACTCAATATACACTGAAAATTCATAGGTTAAAAGGGTTAGTCAGTACTGACTATCCACCTGTGATGACCACTCAGTGGCCCCCCCTAGAAATTAAAAGACTAAGGTGGGTTGGTCAGTACTGACTAACCCGACAATATATTAACTTACCTAGGTTGGTCGTATGGGGAGCCAAAAAATGGCTAACTAGGTTAGGTACTAGTGACTGAGAGATTGGTCGTATAGAGAACCTAGGAATATCCGTGTATAGGCTCCAATAGGCACTGTTTGAGCATGGCAAGAGAAGGGAATGAATTGAAGAAACACACTTTTGCAATTGGAACCTGAGCCACCGTCCATTAAAGCCCATGCAATTGGAGATAATTAAGCTTCAGTTCTGCTTGGGGTGGTACCCTACCACCCTTAATTAGATTGCCTTCCACTTTGCGGCCTCTTATTTCATGCCCAACTCCATGTCTCCCTTATCAGACAAGACAAACACTTTCTACAGAAGCCGACAATAACACATTAAGAACACCCTCACTACATGCTGCTTGGTAAATTGACTCCCCCTCCCTATCTTGTCCCTGTTGTATTGTGCTTTTTAAAAGTGCCCCATCTTATGTGTTTAAGGTCCTATACGGACCCATATCAAGGGTCCTGAACCTACTATTAACTTAGCTCAGGAACTGGTTTAGATACCGCTAGTATATTCCGATGTATAGAGACATCTGATTGGTTCAGAGCTAGTTGAGAGGAGTCTTCCAGAATTGATTAGAACTGTGACAAATCTTTCATCGGCTTTCCCTATACCTTTTGTTGAGAAGAGGACCGGCCAAGTAACAAAGACTATCAAACTACCTGATGTAAGCTGAAGTGACTTTCTTCAAGAATTCCTTTTTTGATCCATCCCGTAATACTGATAATACTGGTCCAAATGAGTCCAAATCCAAGATGGCGCCGAAACCTCCTAGACGGTCACTAACAATGGTTGTAAGTCTGGTACAAGCATGGAGAACCTCCAGACTCAGCTTGATGGAATTGAGTGCATCTCATAAAATAAACACGGCGGCTTACCAATTAACTTATGTAAATAGGGAACATGGTAATTAAATTACACGCCAGGCCGGCGCCTCACTGCGTTATAACTGACAGGGCCATTTGTTTTAAGAAGGGACTGAGTGACCTGCTCACAGTTTCAGCTCATTGACTCCCCGACAGCGCAGGGCGCACCCGAGGCTGGCCAAGTTAGCTGATCATGTCTCAGAATCATGATACTAAAGCTCAGTCCATGGCCCGAGACCCTTGAATTTTAACATGGTAACACAGGTGTATCTTTGGGCTTTATCAAACTGACAAGCGACAGGTGGAATAACAAGATAGTGCCATGGGACATTGGCATTTCAAATAATCGGCATGCCACGGGACATTGACATTTAAAAAACACCTACATGCATCGACATCGTTTTTAAGGGATATAGGCTTCTCTTGAAAGCGACATAGGCCTTCCTTAAAATCGACATGGAACATGGTGACAGAGGCATGGGCTTTATTTATAATCGACATGCGACATGGGCGTCTCCCCAGCATCAATTAAGGGCTCCTCCTGTCTGAATCTGATTCCCTAGAACTAGAACTCATTACGCGAGACATCCTCCTGAGATCAGGACTTTGTAACCGTAGCTAGAGGCTACAGTTTCAATTACTGGATCTCCAGACATTTGTGGGAAGCAGGTGCTGCATAATTTGGTACTAAATGAGTCAGGAAGTTTCTAAGGCCCAAGACGCAATTACCGTATGCAAGATACAGGCTCCGATGTTTGATACTTATCTCAAAACCCCTATACATCCAGCTGCCCCTGTAGTGGGGTTCCTTATGTAGCTGGAAAAGGTTCTGTTGGGGTTTTGTGGGGAAATTGTAAACTATACATTTTTGGAAAGCTAAGAACCCCCTGAATCCAAAAATCACACTTCACAAATTTATGTGACATTTTTTGTTGCCATGGCAACCATTTTCCCTAGCAACCCTGAAAAGTGACAAAAATCACCCAAAAATGACTAAATGAATTGGTTTACAAAAGATAAAAGTACTCCTACCCCCCTAAAATCATATCTAATGAATCTATGTTTCTTCATGATTTTCTTCTAGCACCCTTGGTTGCTTAGCAACAGATGATTCTTTGTGTATTTTGCATAGCAACAGGGTTATTATGTCATTATTCCTTGTTTCTGACCATGGATATTGCCATAAATAGGCTTGAACAATATTGTTGGGACCATATGCTTCCCACCAAACTACCCCTGTCAACTAGAAACAGTCATATGCCCATTAGTTACCATAGCAACAGCAATATTCAAAAAAAAATTAAAAGGTTTGATTCAGGTCACCTGACCGACCCTATCTAAACAGGGCCGACCCTACGTTTTTTTAATGCAATTTTGAAGAAATTTTAGTATTTTTACCCATTTTTGGTAAATTGTAGGGTCTTCAGAGAGGCTCGGTAATACTTTCATGCTTAAGAGAAAAAAGTTTAGAAAATCAAAATATCTGACCTACCAACCAAGGGCTACATTTTCTTGCCATGTTACCTGAAACAACCCTTTTTTTTATGGCAAAGCTTCTATCTGAACCATTGGTTAAACTATGCAGCATGGTACAGCCCATATAAAGCATGACAGGGTTGCTATGCAATGCTCATGTGAGGTCAGGAAGAACACTCATTGAACACTCATTGTCCATAGTAGATTAAACTACACTAACGCAGTACAGAGTCATCAGATTCATGTTGGCATCATTCCAAGTTGAGAAATTTCAAGGTCTATATATGCTGATGCAGCGAAATAGGTGTTTTTGTTCAGACTGTGGGGACGGAAGCCTTTGATTGAAATTTGTGGGGAAGGTTGTTTTTTTTAAACTGTAAAAAGTAGGGCAGTATAGGGCTTTTGAAAGGCAGGTAAGCAGGTGGATAAGGCCGGTCAGGGATTAGGGAAGGCAGGGTATAGGTCATTGTGTTCATAAAATGGCTCATAATAGAATAAGATGGATTGTGTGATATACATCACAAGTGACCCAGGGCTTTTCCAAGATTGGCAGTGTCCGAAGTCCCAACTCATGTCCCAACACTCATGTTCCAACACTCATGTTCCAACACTCATGTCCCAACACTCAGGTCCCAACACTCAGGTCCCAACACTCAGGTCCCAACACTCAGGTCCCAACACTCAGGTCCCAACACTCATGTCCCAACAATCCCAACCCCCTACCACCAATGACCGACGACCAACACCCAACCCTGCAATGGTGAGGCCTTTAAATGTCTGTGGGCACCAATGGAAGATGATCTGTTCTACCACAAAGCGTCTCACCTTTTCGTCTCACCCCTGCTATAGCATTGCAGGTATGGGAAGTCTGTGTGAACGTGCATCTTTTAAAGTCAGGATTCAAGGTCACTGGCCTATCTTCAGCATTAGTTCACAGAGACACGTTTTTTGGGTTGTTTCTGACATTTTTTATTTGTCTTTTTTCACTAGGAAAAAAAATTGTTCGGAAATTTTGGGAAAAACAAGAAGAGAAAGATAGTTCCCGAGATGTGTATAAGCTTTTTTTGGGAGAGAAATACCAAAAAACAAAAGCAGGGTGAATTTTCAAAGTCAGCTGACCAATCTACGTTTTTTGTAGGAAAACCGTCTCACAGAGACCCAGGGTTCCCTTGGTCAACTAGGAAGGGGCACAGGTGGGATATTGATATCATAGGTCTATAAAAACAAACTTCTACAAGCAGGCTAGGGCTTTTTGGAAGGCACATTCGGGGTCTGAGAGTCCAGATTTGGACTTTTGTGTTTGGTTAGCTCAGTTGGTAGTCTGTCTGCTTCTAAATCATAGGGTTAGCAGTTCAATCCTATATTACTAAAACTTATTCTAAAATGTTACCCCCCCCCCCCCCCACCACTCTACAGGTGTGTGAGGGGAGGAGGGCGGGATTCTGTCCCTTTGAACTCCGACCACTGGTCAGGTGTGTGTGTGAGTCTAGTAAGGAGACTAGAGACTCAAAGGAGACATGAGGTTTATGGATGAAAATCATAACTATCACAAGGGCCAGTCGTGCACTGTTGAAGGATTTTTTAGGTTTCTTGTGGCATGTCACATACAGCACTGAGAACCAGTTATGCATCGTTTCCCTTCAGACGTAGTAGCTGGTCTCACCTCCTCTGACTCCGACCACTGGGTAAGTGAGTGATGGGGAGGGGGGGTGTTCTGGCCCTTTCAACTTTCAAGTGTATTTCACTTTGAAATACACTTGACAGAGAGAAATTAGGACGTGAAAGGGTTCTCCTAAGAGAGCATATGCAGAAATAACAATATATCTCATATAACCCTATACAGTCAACTCCCTCTTTACGGCCACCCCATCAGTACGGCCACCCAAAAGTCCCAAATGGTGGATTTTCCCTCTAATACGGCCATTTACATTATTAAAGGCAAAATGGTTACTGCTTGTAATGCAATGGTCAGAGAAACCACATTTAATTCTCCTGATATGTAGAATAAAGGCTTAGTTTATCATGTTAAACAATGCAGAGAGTGAGAATGGCCCTTAAACACACCTGCAAGGCAATGCGCCTATAGCCATGGTACCTGTTTTTTAAGCCATTTAGGGTGCCAATTTTCTAGCATGGGGTGCCCCTGAATGAACATAATTAACGGCATGTATTCAGTGTTGATGTATAGTTGACAACTGTGGATCAACCACTTCAACATTGATTCAATATTAAACTGTATTTTGTCACCCTGGGTTAGAACCTCATGCTTAAAATGCCCAGGAATGAGTGGTGGGGAGGGGGGTTTATTATAGTGGACATCTGAATCTGACCTGACTTTCCCCCCTGTTTGGGAGATGAGGGGGGGGGGGGTCATATGGGCATTGACAGCACGCATTGACAGCACGTGTGAAAGCTGCAACACCGCCCAGCTTTGCCTTGACACATTCCGCTCATGTTATGCTTGGTTGAATACGAGGTGAGGCGGGAGGTTGGGTGGATTAATGCTATTGTCTTAGTGCTATGGAGCGCTGAACTGGGACACTTATATCTGCTGCATATTAATTGTCAAGAAATACTAAAACCTATATAAAATATTATGACAACCAGTGTCAAAAGTCCCTGTACCTCCTTATGAATATGTATGAGGGACTTGTCATTAACTCCCTCCAGTGCAGCCACCTCTCTAATGCGGCCATTTTCGGATAGTCCCAAGGGTGGCCGCAATAGAGGGAGTTGACTGTAATACCCCTTGACCCCTCGGGATCCCCCCAGTGTGACCACTCCGCTATTGTGAACACTTTTTGATTGTCCCAAGGGTGGTCAGAATAGAGGGATAGAGGGAATAAAGGGGGACTGTACAACAGTCTTTGCAGGGATGTGGCACCTATCAATATTAGTTGTGATGGTGAGGTACATTGACATTATCAGTCTACCATTTAAGCATATTGCAGGCTGGGAAGGGGACATGGCACCTACCAATATTGGTTGTTTGTGAGTTACATGATCCTTAACCGGCCTTCCTTAAGCCCAATCCTACCATCTCTGACCCCTAACCTGTCTTCCGAAAGCCCTATCCTGCCATCCTTGACCCTAAATCTGCCTACCCAAAGCTCTAACCTGCCCACTCAAACTCTAACAAACCTTCCCAAAGTCTTAGCTTGCCCTCTCCAACCCCATACCTGCATTTTCTAAACCCATTCTTACTACCTCTGCCCCCTAACCTTCCCTCTAAAAGCCCTATCCTGCCACCTCCGACCACTAACCTGCCTTTCCTAAACCCTATCTCTCCCTCTCTGACCCCTAACCTGCCTTCTCAACGCCCTATCCTGCCATCTCGGACCCCTAGCATGCTTATCAAACACCAATCCTTCCACCTCTGACCCCTAACCTGTCCTCCAAAATCCCTATCCCTCCCTCTCTGACCATTAACCTGCCGTTCCAAAGCCTAATCATTTCCCACCCATAACGTGTATTTCCAAAACCATCACCCAAATCCTAATCTTCACCCGCCTTCTATGACCTGCCTTTTTAAAGCCCTTACCTGCAATTTCCTACTACCATCCTTTGATGTACATATATGCTGATGTTATTATTGTAACTAAAATGCAGGGATATTTATAAGTCAGGAGAGGTGGAAAAAACAGGAAGTCGGACCAACGGCCCTCCCTGCAATGCTCTCAGTCACCAAAATGCCCCTTCACGGTCTCCTTAAGCCCTCCTAGAATGTTCCTTGAGCTGACAAGGAATATCCCAGGAGGGCCTCAGGACAGTCTCCTGAGGCCCTCCTAGGGCCTTCTGCTGGCCAGGAACATTGCAGGGGAGGTGGGGGAGGGTGTCAGAAGAGTGGTGTGGTCGTTCTAGGACCTTCTGCTGGCAGGGAACACTGCAGGGAGAGCCCCATGTGAAATTATTTTTTTAAAACATTAATAGACCATAAAAGGACTGAACAGAAATACAGAGGAGTTCTCTAAAAGTGAAATCTCAGGAATACCTGGAATTCCATGAACTTACAAGCATGTGACTGTTTCTAGGAACCTGGAGTTTTCTGGTGGGAGTTATTTAGTCTCAGTGAAATGTAGTATCTATGCATTGGAACGATAACATAATTATCCTGTTGCTATGCAAAATGCATGAGAATAAGCCGTTCCTAAGCAACCAGGGGGTTGAGGAGAAAACAAATTTGCTAAATAAAATCCTCATCCTGTAATTTCAGGGGGCCAGGAGTACTTTTTTCTTGCATTTGTTACTTTTGATTAAATTCTGAGGTTCCTAAAGAAAATGTTCGCAATGGCAACAAAAATTGTTGCATAGGCAAAAAACATGGTGAGCCGTTACTAAGTAACCTTGGGTGGAATGATCCAATTGATTTTTACTGTATAACTTAGTAGCAGAAGGTAACCTTTAGGATTGAGCCTTAGAATCAGCCATTTTTACCCCTGTTGATAGGCAAATCAACAAATAGTATCTTTGTTGCTAGGTAACCAATAGCTAAATAGTCTAGCATCGGAATGATTTCAGTCGCTTAACTCTTCCTTTACCGATCGCGCCTTTTGGCGAATTTACCCCTCAAGACCGATCGCGCCTTTGGGCACAAAATCGGCTGTTTTTTGGCCGATTTTGGCCGATTTTTGGCTCTCTGTACTTTGCTTAAAAATTGGTAGAATCCCATGATTTTTTTCTGACAGTGGTCTATGGCATATTGTCTCTGCATATCTTAATTGGTTTGTACATACATTAACTATTCTAAAAATGCTAGGCACCTCAACTTGCATGAGATTTTTCTCATTTTCAATATAGTTTGAGCAATATCTGAGGCAGAAATCATGAAAAATGTCAAACAATATTGTTTCTGGGTGAAAAATGATTTTGCCCAATTTTTCATGCTCAAAAGATAGTACCAAAAGTTTAGGTCTATTTTGATGCATTATGGCCTAAATATAAGTTGCCATGGCAACATATGCACTAAAATAAGCTAAATTAAATTTCAAATAGGGCTTTATCTCCCTAATTTAAACACATAGAGCGATTTAGGGTATCTTACTTTCTGGTCATTCGATACTGTTCATTTTGTCATAGATGTACTTTTAATTAGAATATTTACTAAATTCTTTCAGTTTCTGAAAGGTTAGGCCATCCCCTACATCTTAATATTCCTTTTAAATTTCATCTGAAACAATCTGGTTTTGGGAGAGGTGCCTTTATTTGGGATGTGGTAAAGGAAGAGTTAAAGGAAGGGACATGTGCTTAAATCTTCTATGTTTATTCCTGCTATTAAATGTTATTAAGCATTAGATAAGTGATTTGTAGCCCCAATACTACACACTATGTGCCCTGAATATTGCTGTTGCTATGGTAACTAATGGGCATATGACTGTTTCTAGTTGACAGGGGTAGTTTGGTGGGAAGCATATGGTCCCAACAATATTGTTCAAGCCTATTTATGGCAATATCCATGGTCAGAAACAAGGAATAATGACATAATAACCCTGTTGCTATGCAAAATGCACAAAGAATCATCTGTTGCTAAGCAACCAGGGGTGCCAGAAGAAAACCATGAAGAAACATAGATTCCTTAGATATCATTTTAGGGGGGTAGGAGTACTTTTATCTTTTGTAAACCAATTTATTTAGTTATTTTAGGGTGATTTTTGTCAGTTTTCAGGGTTGCTAGGGAAAATGGTTGCCATGGCAACAAAAAATGTCACATAAATTTGTGAAGTGTGATTTATGGATTCAGGGAGTTCTTAGCTTTCCAAAAATGTATAGTTTACAATTTCCCCACAAAACCCCAACAGAATTACATAAGGATCCCCACTGCTGAGGGAACGTTCACAAATGACATCACCTATTCTTGGACATTTTCGAGAAGCATCTACCCCCTGACTGTTACTATTTTGTGCAAATTATGGTATAGAAATTTCTGGATATTAAAATGTAGTCGTCTTTGTTCACTAGACCAAGAGACCCGATTCTGAAGGCCTAGTTGGTTTACAGCCTTCAGGTACATGGCTCTGTTGTTACACCCTGACGAGCTGCTCCTTGACTGAGCATCTTGAGCTGCTCTTGGTATCGTAATTGGTCCCGTTATGAGCTGCTCAGGAGGCACTGACCTACTTACAGAGATATGCTCATAGTGAACTCCCCCATCAATCATCACAGTGAGTGATCTGTAGTAGGGAGAAAGCAGGAATGCTATCTTATCGGGATACGATATTGATATTAATGGAAAGCGTTGACCAGTGGCCTACTGTGGAATGGAGAATTACTTATCTTAATAACAGTCTCATTTATTCCCCACGGTGAGATTTCTAGGATAAAAGGAGGAAGAAGAATCCCTTTTCAAGCAGGTATCATCTGTTGGCTTTAAATTTTTATTTTATGCTTAGCACTTCACAGAAGATTGTAACTTAAATTGTAAAATGACTGTGTGCAAGCCAAACCATGAACAAGAATTTTAGCCACACAAATTTACCAAATGTCTCAACTTTAGCTCAGCTTTAGAGACTAGAACGCAAGAGACCTTTACCGTGTTTGCAGGTTCCTTAGTAGGGGGCACCATTACTTGATCTGGTACCCGGAGAGATGAGCACTGAAAACAGCGGTCACATAGGTACCAGTTTTTACATAATGCACCCTAAATATTCTGCAGTAAATGCAGGGTGCTATCTGATTGGATGATCATGCATCCAGCTACACGCCTATACATTCCGGTACACAGATATACATGTAAACCTTTCAGCAGCTGCTTTCATACCATCTAGCTGGGAATACTTCATATAATTTACACCAAGAGAGGCATGTCTCAAGGCTCAGCCTCCCAGACAACTAACCCACATGTATTCTGTCTCAGGGGATCAACCTCCAGTTAGATCCTCAGATTCATACACTAAATGGGTCCCTAAATCTACCTTACTGTTGGTTAGCTAATAGAAGATATATATCCAGGAGCTGTCCCACCCCCCTGGTATGGCATATCAGTCTCACTTCTTATATTAGGTGTACGTTTTTCATTGGTTCCCCCAAAAAGAACTGAACTATAGCTTTCCAGAGGCAGATGGATAAGAAGCTATAATCTCCCCCATCGAGTCACATCCATGCTCCTTCCAGAAGTAGGTAAAGGTCCTGACGGTGCCATGGCATTTTCTGTTGATAAAACAAAGCACTAACTGTATAAAATTAAATGATCAATTACATGACATCACTTTCATAAATTCCACACATATGGCACTCAGCGAGACTTCTTTCTCAGTCGAGTGTTTGATATTTTAACAATATATGAAATCCCTTGCAAACATACTGTGGCCTTGTCTAAACCCACTCATGGCACATGCCAGCAGCAGAGTCTTGTACCATGAACAACTTGTGCAGGACTTTCAGCCTTTTTGTAGCATATAGGATGGGAGGATGCTCATCCCCCCTCCTGGGTTTCCCAGGCCTCTATTACCGCTGGTAGACAGAGTGTCTGCTCTGTCCCATCTTCATAGTATACCAGTCACTGGGACGCATCTCTGATTCCTCTTTTAATCACAAGCAGTGTTCTTCTTCATCTACTATAGATATTAAACATACATTGCACTGTAAACCAAACTTAGAACGATGGCTAGAATATCGGGAGGTGTATTAAGTGTTCAATATTGGATCGTTTATTTTCCCTGTGGTGCATAGTAATGGTGCAATCATTTCACATGATGATACAGTAGCAATTCTAAACCCCATTGCATGTTGATGTCACGATGTCATTATAATCGAGGGAGTCCATCAAAAATGGGAAATTATCCTCAGTTGTATCATTATACTGATACATGTGCATGCCGCGAATCATTAGTTCTAGTTGTACCGTCACTGTATCACATGGGTATTTAATGATGCTTACTAGCATACTCATGTCATTATGTATAGACCTTTACTATGTTTTGTTGTGCAGCATCCATTTGCCTACCTAGTAGCCACGTTTCACCTTCATCCCTACAAGACTATTCCATGAATCTATCAAGTTTAATACTTTCAACAGATGAGGGGTAGATGAGTTGTTTCATGTTATAATGATACATTTTCTCCATTGGAAATCCGTGGGTAAGTTCCCTTAAATAAGAAGTGGTACATCTTTTGTCCATTGCCCCTGGGGGATTACATCATAATTAGAAGAAAAGCCATATAGAACACCCTTTTGAACAGGGAAATGCTAGAGTATACCTTCCATCACCACTACTATGGCAAATCATGTTATTATAATTATGTCTTAGAAATCCCTCGGTTATAGAACAAAGCCATCTGTGAGCCCATGGGGTTATCACATTCTCTACAGTATGTAAAGGTCTGTAAAATATGGATGGCCATTTAGCAGAAGGGCCAACTGACACATTTATTATATATCACCCCATAGATCTATCTGTATTATCTATGTGTCATCATAGTGCTACTCTCTACAAGCCTAAATTGCAATTTAGCATACTCTATTCTATACAGACAGCTAGACCAATATAATCATATTCATCCACTGCATGCTTTCCTCGTATGGGAGATACAATGCCATTTAAGATCAAATACAATCTCATTTAGAAAAGATTACATTTATGATTTAATATTGGAAGAATTTTACATTTTGGGGAAAAGCCAGCCATATTCACTATACAACCGTGTGCACATTGGGCTGGCTATGACACATTGAAGCCATTAACTATTCACTCTGTAGCTGCGGCAAGAGTAATGTATGACCATGGAATCCCTCGGGTTTTTAGCACAACCATACAATCATAGGTTTTCAAGTGCAACAACACTTGGGCGTAGCCATCTATGAGGTTCAGTACACATGTTTAACATGTGTTGTACAAATACTTATTGTGAAATACTGCTATCAATGTGGCTCTGATGGGACACACAGCGGCTTCAGATGTCTCATATCATCCCTCCCCATTGAACAACAGAACATCTCAAATATTTGCTAACTAGCTAGGTTGTTCTGAAATAACTTTAATCATGAGAGAGTCAGATTCTGAGCTGGAATCTTGATTGGGTGCTACTTTTAAGAGGACAGGATAGATTACACAGCCAAGTCACAAGCTAGTACGGCTATGCAACTGTCGACTGACAATGTGAAATTAATATAATTTAAGGCATTGAAGAGATAAAAGTATACCTGATGGAATACTAACCTATGCTGTAGAATATCAATTTCCATAAATGTACAGACCTTTGGGTCTGCATGCATGCCCCAGGGTTTAGACTGTATATATGGGATGCACTCTCTTAGGTAAGCTGCTATATGAACAATTTGCAATTCAGTACAAAAATGTATTCCCAAAGCTAAGGCCATTGCACCATTTTGTTTTAAAGCTAGAAAATGTAATTGAAATGACGCATTAACAGTAACCTGAGGGCGACAACACAGTCTTTAATGTCTATATCACGAGAGAATTGCATTTGATAATTCAAATTAGAACCCTGTTAACATGGCATTTTTATTTTGAAATAGTGAAGTATGACTAATGGAGATATACATTTTAATATAGAACTTGCCCTTTCAAACCTTAGAGAACTCCCCTTACATGTATGGTGGACATGCCATTGTGTAATGTGTTTAGCTAATCATATACCAGAAAACATGTTGCACAGTTGATAGCATCACCACAAATTCTAAAGTAACATATTATCAAATGAACACGAATGATATGGTGAATATGCATTGTTGTACCTCGAACAATGTTAAAGATGAATACAATTTCAAAGTATTTTTGTTCTGTGTACTTTCAAATGATGATGACCTATAAGGAATATTGGAAATACAGGATGGACCAAGACATTTTGAAAAGGGTAGGTCCCCAGGCAACCAACATATGTAGGCTCGGAGGGCTCAGACAAAAGAGTAGGAGGTTGTTTGTAACCTGTAGAAAGAGAGGAGGCAGCTAGGTGAAATGCCACGGCATTTTACAATGTACAACATGTACTATAGGACTACATCTGGACAGCTCAATGGCTGTGTTATCGAAATTGAGCAAAGAACAAGTTAAATAACATTTAATACTGTTTACATTATGACTTCTCTTGTCCTCAACTCAGTACTCTTCTTTGCTAGCACAAATCCTTGGTCAGCAGCCAAGTTAATCTATAGTGGTGTCTCTCCATATGGCTACTATTACTAGCTCGAAGTAGTGTTTATACCTTAGCAAGTGGATCTCTAAACACTGCTATGATCTCAAGGATCGGTCTAGGGGATTTACCCATACCCCATCCTAAACACCACCCCTATCTCTCTGCCTTTCTCAGGTTCACCCTAGACTATCGTCCTTGAGCTATATTAGTGTGTCTCTACCCTGCATGGATACCTCTGGTAAGCTTACACAGTCATATTCCCTCAGCAGATCTTATGATATATTCCACACTGGATATTGCTACCATCAAGCAAGTTAGGGGAACCACACACTTTCCAGGAAGATGTTATATCATCTGGCCTGCCCTGATATATTTAACCTATACATGAGTCCCCAATCGTTGTTTACTGCTAGGGGAGCGAGAGCAGCTAAGAAAGGGGCCATGTATTAACCCTCTACACTGATATTCCTAGGCTCTCTATACGACCAATCTCTCAGTCACTAGTACCTAACCTAGTTAGTCATTTTTTGGCTCCCTATACGACCAACCTAGGTAAGTTAATATTGTCAGGTTAGTCAGTATTGACCAACCCACCTTAGTCTTTTAATTTCTAGGGGGAGTGACTGAGTGGTCATCATAGGTGGCACCAACTAGTGGTATACAAATTACAACACACCAATGATGAACCTAGGTTAGCCACTACTGACTGACCCCTCAGTCATATTTGAATATAATTTAGTGATTGTGACTTACACACCTAGGACGAATCTAGGATAGTCAGTACTGACTAACCCTATCAACCTATGGATTTTCAGTGTAGGCCCCTAACTGGTGTGCCCTTGTTCCCGCTGCCACATACACTGACACCAGCAACCATTTCCCATTCCAGTTCTGCTTTTGCAACTTAGCATGTGCCTCGTAAGCTATGGTGTGTGGGTGTGTGGTCACTGCCTAAGTCTCATGAGAGATTCCGAGCTCAGAACAATATGGCTGCCCATACGGAGAAAGCCGAAATATCGCTATACATCTAATACGCTCAAGGGTCTACAAGGCTATAACCTGCTGACATACTGCCTCTGATCGTTCACTGGATCATTAGTTATACCATACAAACAGACAAATTATTCTAATACATGATAATAATTATAATTGGTGTAATTTGGTCATGCCGGAACTGCCCATTTGTTTGCTATGAGGGCATTACGACAGCCATGCTAATGCATGTCAATTACTGCTAATACATAGTGCCAAGGGCACTGTTTCTATGAATATATTTTAGTCATTAAGACTTCACTTTCATCAATGATTTGGACTACATACATATTCTGGGGACTTTTTTAAAGTCTTGTAGACAATCTGTATGCTTTAAATAACTACATCCTCATCCACTTTAGGGATTCTACTTCTAAGGCCTTTGGGAATTTAACCAACCTTTGAGTACAATAATCTTCTGACAGAAGGAGCCAAATTCAAAACTAACCGTTTAATAATTCGCCCGACTTCCTTAATAAACTACAGCAATATGTCCATATTAGAGTTCAACCAATTTCCTATATTTTCCTTCAAAACCACTTATTGATTTTTCCGAGCATGGCGTAACTGGGTTAATAGCTTCCAGTTAAAATTGCTAGGCATGGTGCCCTAGTTGTAAAATTTGTCCGACATTTTTGGCATCCTCTACACCCAACGGACTTATCTAGCTAAAATAACTAGCTCAATTCATATGGGCTGCCGATTTCCAGTCTGACCCATCATTTTCAGATTATGTTTCTTTGAGAGCACTCGGTCTACCATGCCCTACACCTAACCATTAACCCTTTCATCTAACTCTTCTTTTATCTATGTATTTTATTCATCATATTTTTTTCAAAAGAAATAAAAAGAAAAGAATCCTCCCTTTTCACTCGTTCCCAAAATTACACACCTCTTAGAGTATAATGGTTATCCTTTACACTTATTCTCCTTCACACAACCTCTCATCACCTCCTGCCTTCAATAACACCCCTTTTAGACAGGGAACAGCTCCAGGCCCATATTCCACACAGCCCAACCCAATGAAATAAAACATTTTCATTCCTGTAAGAAGTTGACAGGATCTAGCGTTATGACATGAAAGAAAGGAGGCCTGAAAAGAAAACTTCAACGTTATAATATGAGAGATCGAAAAGGAAACCTGACTTGGCTTTTCTTTCCCCCAGCAAATGAGTGTGAACTTGTGCATAGAGCCACTCAAAGGAAGCCAAGGCCCCCATATGTGTTAGACCATTCTCTACCCAAACTCACACCGTGCGCTATATATGGGCTAGACCCAGTAGCCACACAACCTAACACTTGTGAATAGGAGCAATCGTGACATCCCCTCACCTCTACCCATGTTCCCCCAGCACACACTAGTTATGGTAGCCCATCCACAGCTGACACATCCCCACACCTTGTGCTAGAATAGGCTCCCACCTGGAATAGGCTCTTGCACAACCCCACACACGCCTGACACGAATTTGCTGGGTCTGTTCATAGAATCTAGTCACAGGCTTCCCCCATTGCCTACCTGCTTGAATGTTCATTGAAGTGTGGCGGTTCTGCTGGGGCCTGGGCATGCTGTATTACAGATCTCTGATATGATCTCTGTAGAGGCTGGCAACCAGCTTTATCAAAGTCAAGTGAAGTATGCGAAATATGAAGCATAGAGTCTGGGTGGTTAATGATAATAGAAGAGATATAAAATACAAAATGAAAGAAGATAGAAAGTGGAACCTTAAAGAACTGATTCTATATTATGAAAGATAAAAATTGAATGAAGCTAGAAAGTGGCATCATAAATAACTGACTTGTTGAGGTTGTTCTGGTAGGAGCCTATATCATGATTGACTGCAGACTCCAGCCAGGAGTCTGAATGCACGGTACCAACGTTTAAAATCCAATGCTGTCTATGTTATATGAATGTTGTTCATAATATTATTTGGCCCTGCATAATGAACATGAAATGAGTTTCTGAATGAGGGACATGATTTACAGTTTAGCAACTACATAATCGATCATAACAGGAGCCAGCTAGCCAGTCATCGCATATCATTCATAATTTAAGTGAGTCCAAATCCAAATCACATTAGGTCCCCTCCTATGCATTACCCACGGCTGAACCTCTCGCAAATTTATCTGTCCCATGCAACCACAATTTCAACACTCCTCCGACCATGTACCGTTTTTTTTTCTGATTAAGATTTAAGCAAAATCTAGTTATATATTAATGTGGAATTCCCATTGATAATACCTCAAAATACTGCACAGTAGGCCCGAGACACAGTCATGCAGCAGAGATAAAAGAAGTGTAGTTGAAGACAGTATCATGGCAGATACCATGCGAGGTATCAACGTGTATGGTGACCTTCAAGAAGTAGAACAACAGCCCCACATGCCAGTCCACCAGTAATACATGTAAACCTTTCAGCAAATGCACTCAGACATTGTTACTGGGAATACTTTATATAATCTACACCAGGAGAGGCATGTCCCATGGCCCCAGCCTCCCAGACAACTAACCCACATGTAGTCTGTCTCAGGGGATCAACCTCCAGTTAGATCCTCAGATTCATAAACTAGAGTTGGTCCCTAAATCTAGCTTCACCATTGGTCTTCTCATAGAGGACACACATGTAGGAGATAGCAGCTGGCATGGCATATCAGACTCACTTCTTATAGGTCTGGGTTTTGCACTTGTTCCTCTGGAACAGTAGCTTTTTAGAGCCTACCCGAGAAGAAGTTTTCTTTCTCAGTATATCTATATCCCAGATTACCTCCACAACTGAGTAAGGGTCCTAGAGATACTGAAGCCATTTTACTTCTAGTGCAAACGTAGCAGAGAAAGGGAATTGCATGAGAATATTGAGATAAGATGGTTGGATGTCACCACCTCAAGATCTGACATGCCAGCGTATATGAGGAGTAGTCTAGACCAGACGCTCCCCTCCTCCACTGCAAGGTTAAGGTCCTAATCAGTTAATGGTAGGTTACCTAAGGTATATGATGCTTTACTGCTGTTACCAACCCCACACATTTAGGGTGCAGGAAACCATCTCAGGGGAGCAAAGATCGTGTGAATATGTGATTGTCCGAAACTAACTTACAAACTTCATCAACCTAATTTGGAGAAAATACTCTTTACATTGCGAGTTTTTACTACTAAATTGTAGTTTTGTTACACCAATGCAGGGTTATATCTGGCTCATCACTACCACTGAGGGAACCATTGCCAGAAAATAATCTTCAATCGTGTTATTCTATCTTGATGAGGACTATTTAAAGTAAAATCTGGATTATTACTGAGACTATGTTAACTAGTTAACAAAGGAAATCTCCTACAAGATGGATATGGTGAAGTCTAAACCGTACACAACAGGAACACAGGCTTGACATATAAGTAGTGACACACTACACTATAGAGAGGAGTAGGGCTTTTTTCTAGCATACAGGAGAGCATCCTCATCCCCCCTCCTGTGTTTCCCAGTTTTCTATTACTAGCAGACATACATGATATTTAGGAAGGCCTGTCCTGTACCAGTCTCAGATAGTACCATTATCAGTCCCAACAGTATGGCCATGATTCCCACTTTAGCCATGAGCGGTGCTCCTTAATTCAATAGAAAAAAATGTCTAATCAATACCATGTAGACATGTACCTGGACTGGGTGAGCAGAGGGTTCAGATCCTTGTTAGAATTACTATTGTGCGATAGTTTTGGTGCCTATAATACTGATAATGATTTATAATGATATTATTTTATATAGCCTTTAACTCTGTAGCCTTTCTTTACACGCACCCTTTACTAATTGATATTACATACACAAACAATTGATCAAGATGGACCTTGCAATCATATGTAGTCCCAAGTAGACCAGATCAATCCATCAGCCCATTACTCTATATTGCATTCCCTACGATATCAATAGACCCCTAGACCCATACCTATCAAATATGGAGATAGTGAGCTAGCGGAAGGGACAGCTGTCACATTCATAACAAATCACTCTTAAAAACGTTGCTGCATTATATATGCCTTCCTATGGACTCTATGGCACAAACATACATAAATTATACTATAGAGACGTCTGGACTGATATATTTAAAACTATAATACACAGCTGTTACTTATCTTTGCATGTTGAATTTATATGGCAGATAATATTACCCAATCATCATCCATGAGTGATCCATATTATTAATGTGTCTGTGGGTACAAATAACCTTCACTCTCCCAGGGCAACATTAAACCATATGAAATATATTGTTGGTATGAGCCCTGCAATCTATATTTTTTGCTGTTCACAGCCAGGTAAGACATTCACTACACTCCTTGGATATAATTATGCTCTTGGTGCATGCGTGACTTCTGGTAAGGCAGGCATTTGGATTTCAAGCAATAACTATACACAGTACTTGGTCTTAGTCATTCATGGAGTTCAGTGTCTGACATTTCTGACACGAATTATAATATACTGCGGCAAAAATGATATCTGATGGAAAACACATAATCCTTATTCTGATGTAATCCCCTGTCGAGCCCTTCTACCAAAGATAATTATTGGCCCACCTGCCAGGGTCTCCAATATTTGGCTGTCTTGAATCTGGTTCATTTAGAAGTTATAAAATGCACTTCAGTGACGCAGAGTCAATGTTTGAATCCTGATTAGGTGCTAGAACTTAAATGATGAGAGAGAGAGAGAGAAGACAGCAAAGGCACGGTCTGTAATAGATGTCATTAAGTCGTTTGTGCAGTCATTACTTTTTTATCATGGGACAGCTGCAGTTATTAATAAGTCTTTTACAGATGTTTAAACATAACAGTCAAATAGTAATGCAAGATGAAGTGAGTTAAAAGCTTGAATAAAGTAGAAATGCCCCCACATGAAGTGAATTAAATTGCTTGGAATACCACTGTGAATTCAATTCATGGACAATACTACGTGTCTGCACATCATCCAATGTATGTGGTATGAATATGTGATGTGATGTGATCTGTGTGCGAAAAGGGACCTTAGTCATGGGTGCACGAAGATCCCTTTTCGCAGCATAGGTCACATAATATATAATGAGAGGCAATTTGATGATGTTAGACATATGGATTTAGAAATAGACAGCATTTCTGAGTCTTTAATTTTGATGAGTTGCTATGCATTTTCAATTTATTGTTTACCTCTGATTCAATAAATCTTAATATCAGTAGGAATAGAATGCAATACAATGTGGCAGAGATACATAGAGCCAATAATCATGATTTAGAATCTGGCCATTTTGAATTGAATTCAGAGATCCTTTATACCCTAAAGGATCGTGTGATGTGAGTGTCACACTGCAGCTTTTAA
This sequence comes from Harmothoe impar, assembly GCA_947462335.1. Classification (NCBI taxonomy): domain Eukaryota; kingdom Metazoa; phylum Annelida; class Polychaeta; order Phyllodocida; family Polynoidae; genus Harmothoe; species Harmothoe impar. Next base: position 21,285,071 of record OX381713.1, on the reverse strand, counting down.
CATCAAATGATTGCATCGGATTTGGGAATATGCATTAAAGAACTTTCCATTAACATAGCATTTCTCCCTTTAGCATGGTGAAGCTAATGGGGCTATGCCTTTCAGCCTAGAAATGACTTTGATCTTTAGAGACCTACCCATAGTAAAACCAACATTGAACTTAACAATTGTGAATAATGGTTAACTATATGAGAATAGAATATCATACCACACTTCCTAAAGTAAATTGTATAATATGACTAGTCACAGCATATGACAACATAATAACTATGACCAGGCTTAGGCATTTGAAAAGAGTTGGGAGTCCACAGAAATGTACTTTGCATTTAATGACGACAGCATTAGCATTTTAATTTGTCCACAAAGTAGGGCGGGTCTAGACCTCTTGAGCGCTCTCTCGATGGCACCCCCATGGGGCTTTCTTTTATCTTCATATTTGTTATAAATAATCACCCACTATGTTTCAAAACCCACAGCTCATCCATATGTACAGGTTAGTAGTAGTGCCTGAATAGTATTAAAAACCTTGATAAATATGCCCCAGATAAACTCTTTCTGAGCCATCCATGGTCTGGATGGGGAGAAAACAACATTGCTCAGGAGAGGAGGGACCCCAGAGGCAGATAACATGGGTCCAAAAAGCTGTTATTGTGTCTGGTTCTGCCCTCTTTGATGTTCAGTCAGCATTTGTCAAACATTATGGGCTGAACCAGGTACACAAAAACGGTCCTACAGTCTATTTTCCCTTCTCAAACGTCCTTCCTCTAGGCTTCTATTCAGAGGTGAATGTATTATGATTATAAACAGTATCACTAGGGCACACACACACAACTTATACTATTAATGTGTTTTATCTTGGACACCCTATCTATCAGAGTAAATTATAGTAAGATTGTTTATGTTGACAAATGCCCTTTTTGACTGATTTACAGATTTAGTTGCAAACAATCGAAATGCATTACCCCGGGCATTACCCTCAATAAAGTCAAGCGGGTAGGAGAAGTATTTATATTTCTGTGACTCCCCCTATCACTATCACCTTCCAGCATCATCCCCCAAAGAAGTAGGTTTATACATTGGCCCCTGTGTTGCCTATCCCAACCATAGGCTCATATTCTACCTGCAAGAAGACCCGCTCTCCAAGTAGATCATATGGCATCTACCATGTGTGAAATTGCTACCCACAAGAAGATAAAGGATATGCCACACTCTTCAAACCGATGCCATGTCCTCGGACCTGCCCATTTACACAGACACATGTAGGCTTGTACATACTATATATCTGCTAGGAGAGTGGCATAAGCTCAGAAAGGAGGTCATATAGTAATGCCTCTATCCTCTGGGTCTACAAGGCTATAACCCGCTGACATACTGCCTCTGATCATTACTCATACCATACAAACAGACAGATTGCCCTAATACATGATAACATAATGTGAGCTATTTGGCCATGCCGGAACCAGTCGTATGTTATGTGAAGGCATTACTACGAGCGCACTCGCAGACCATTGTAATTGACATTGATGATACTGTTTCCATGAATATTGTTCGGCGATTTAAGCCGTATACGTGCACTAAAACCTTAAATGGTGGACGAATATAGTCAGGGGCTGACACATTCTCTATGCCACCTCACCATTTCATCTACTCCAAGTGTCCATGCCTAAATGTCAATTGAGCTACGGGAATGAACCTATCAGGCTACTGGTCAACATTTACATGCCTCAGAAGCCGTTGCCTAAAGTATTCCTTGTTGATTTAAATAAAGTGAATGAGTTAACAGCGGTTATGGAGGCATGATTTCTGATGGTTTCAGTCATATGGTTTTAAATATTCCTCCGTACATCTAACTCACAGGGGTTCCAGAAGCAACTTAAATTTGGGGGGGGGGCACAGCTGAACCGTATAAAACTGAGAAGGGTCGGCTATTATGAGTGTCGAGAAAGTTTAATTTCAATTTGTTGGTAAATTATTCCACTATATGCACTGAACAGTGGCTTTGATCCAAATAAATATAATTCATTAGCATTTCCAAAACTTCCCGTGACTCAAAAGCTAACTGAGCATGTATAGACGCCCTTCCTGTCCTTGCAGCATCCAGCCTTGCACCCACTTCAAACAGGAAACACCTCTGGGCTGCCACTTTGCGCAGGCACTCTCCATGGAAAAACACCTTTTTATGTAAATAAAAACAGGACAGGATCCAGTGTAATAATATCAGTGAGAGATGGGAAAGGGACACCCGATAAAAAAGTAAATGCCGTTATGATAATAATGAGAGTAACTCAAAATGGGACACTAAACCCTGTAAGGATAGCAGATCGGGGTAAAACGACATTGATCCTATTGGTGTACTAGTGCAGTGCTGTGGGGGTAACTTACTTCCATTAGGCATTGGTGCATCATGCGGACATTTTGGTAGTGTATCAAGTATCTAGGATCGGTATGATGCATTAAGGCAGCATTAGTGAGTGACTGGACAGAGCTACATTCATGCATCATGGCTACATAGCATATTAAAGTGCTATACCGTCTTGAAAGGGTTTATAAAAAGTAGATTCCCCCTGGCTTGTTTATTTGTGGAGCCTTCAAGCTGGCCTCCCATGGACTGCCTGTCAATGTGCTCATTGAAGCGTGGCGAGGCTGCTGGGGTCCGGACGTGCTGTATTATGGAGTTGTTTGGAAGCCCGCAACCGGATTTATCAAAGCCAAGTGAAGTATGGGAAATATCAAACATGGAGATTGGGTCGTTTCTAAAAAATAAGATAGAAAGAAGATTGGCTTTGGCACCATATAGAGCTGATAGAAATGGCACGTTCTGCTCCTATGGTGAAGCATTTTTTGTGGTACTAGGCCTGCTGCAGATGCTTGCTATAGAGCTGTGTTTTTGACGTACATTGAGCAAAATCAATGCACATTTTAGATAACATATGAATAGAGGGATTCACATTGAATGTGCATATTGTATGTATGGACGGTATACACGTCAGGTTATCTTTTACATTTTGCTTAAATTAGCCTTTGGAAATATAATTTATTTAGGAAAAACTAATTAGGCCCTATAGATACCAAATCCTTGGCATTATTTTGTAGGAAGTAACGCCACATATTAGCCTACTTTACTACATTTCGCCTCATTTTGCCCCAGTGTCGCTCTGATTGTCACCCTGCTCCTGACAGTACTTAGGGCCGCACTGCAGTAAAATATAGCGAAATGTGGCGAAATGTAGCGAAATAAGGCAAATGTAGTGAGATATGTCAGATCAAAACACTAAAAAGATCACAATGTTTCGCAGGTACCTGTGCTGGCCTAGTGGGGCCCAGGCTTTACCGAGTACATGTAGTACGTAGAAGGAGTTTGCTCAGGAATAGCACTGATGGACACTCCCCCCCCCCACCCCCTCCCCCACACACTTCCCACACCTCTCATATCCCACAACCACCAGTATTTCCAGCCTTCCCACCACCACCCACAGTAGAAAACACCACAGGGAGCTTCCATATACAACCTACCCACCTAACCGGAAGAACCCTAGTGTAAAGCCATTATAGTTCTGTATACAGGCACCAGGGGTTGAGCTCCAAATAAAATATGGTCTGTCAGACCATGTACTGTAATTAGGCCTACTTTTCCAAGAGTAAGGAGCTTGCAAGGAACCTGGGGTACCTCAGAATTGATTTATTTCATTAATGTAATATAAACACTCGTGAGTCCGATGCCACTGATCCACTGATCATAAAAATCCACTGTGTTACGTGGAAACCGTGATAGATGCCAATTGCCATACATGCTGTGTTTGCCTCTCTCCGTCATTTGAACAGAACTACAGTCACCATGGACTGATATTTTCTGGATCATGCGCAGCCCTTGAACGGCTAGAGATGCTTGTGGAACCAGCCAGGGACACTTGACCTAACTAGCATCACTCTCCAGGCAGAGCCTATGTCACCTGATGTATGTGCAACATATTGTTTCTGGGCAAAGAAGTGCTTGGGGATGGGGATGCTAAAAAGGCTTAGAAATCTGGGGGAAAGCAGTAGTAGTTGTAGGGTAGAGTATTACAATGAAGACCAGAATAATGCAATTAAAAAAGTAGAACAAGTACTGCAAATCATTTCTAAAATTACTATACATATGTGAATGAAAAATATTAATTACAATGCAATATTAGTTATTACTAAGATAATTCATGATCTGTAGCAGTATAACAGCATGTAATTTCATGTTTCTTCATGATTTCCCCCCACCAAACGCCATGCTACATTCCACCCCCTGCTGATGGGGACAAATGGGGGACACTTCAATGCCCTCTGTATCGCACCCCCTTGCCCCCCCCCCTCCCCACCATCACCACCCCTCACACCTCTCCCCCTATCATCAGTGGCTGGCTATATTCTGTCTGGCCCACATACCCCTTACAGGATTTACTAGCTTACTGAGTGGGTGGTAATATAGTTGGGGGCGTTGGGGTGAGGGCAATATGGGGATAGAGGTTATTTGGCACACTGCTACGCTCGACCCTCCTAGACTGAATTCCTGACTTGTTGGTGAGCCTGAACAAAAACAGAGATACTGAGATATCGTTGAGTTATGGTAGTACTATTATACTATGCTCATCAGGCTGCTGATATGTGACCCAGTTATCTAACTATTGTGTGGCATGCATCACTTGGCTGTTTACGAGCGGATCAAGGGGCAGTCTTATGGGTCCAGGCCCCCCTCCCTTTGGAAACATATATGCTAGAGCGACGCCTTTTGATACATTGGTGTATCATTTGGCCCCCCCTCAAATTCCTAGGCCCACCTTTTCTCTTTCTTGTGAGTTTCCCTCAGCAAGCCAAGCAAATAAAGTCTCAGGTATGGATGGGAATGTGCGAGCTTGGGTGGTCAAAGACCTAGCGCAATGTATAGTGTTGGGTGAGCTGTGGGTGGGCTGCCCCAACTCTCCTACATTCTCACCAAATCCCACCCAGGACAGGCTGGAGGGAATTTGGGTGAGAGCTGGGTCAGGGCCTTTTCTATTATAGCTCAATGTGTGGGGTTGTGTCAGCTGTGGATGGCCGGTCACAAAGAGTATGTGCTATGGGGAACACAGATCCTGTTGAGGAGCTAATGGTTAATTATGCTTTCTTAATTGCTCCTATTTTAGACAGGTCTCTGTGTCATTGGGTAGAGAAGTGTCTTCTGAGGGAGGTACCCAGTATGGATTTAGGTATAGGCCTAGGCACAGGGCTGACCACATCTAGCGCATTGAATGCACTTGCCCAAGCTGAGCACTAGTTAACACTGCTGGCAGGGGACTCTCGTGGGACATGAGCTTTAAGCCTCAATATTTCCCTCGGGGCAGTCAAGCAGTGTAGTTAGAGGGGATGTGGTTGCTGGTTGCAGGTTGTTGTGGTGCCTGTGGTTGTAATGAGGGTTTGGAAAAAGATGTCCTAGTGCATATGTCCCTCCCAGCGACATGTGCTGGAGCATGTGTGTAGGGTAGGCAATTGGGGATGGGGGTCAAATGGGTATTATATATAGAGTTGGGGAACCCCAGGCACTGTAGGGTCTACACTGACCGTCATCATCAGTATTCTCTTAGACTGTATCCACTCTTTCAGAGATACGTACCCTTAGCTACCATATATATTTTTACATAACATGTTGACATGGACCATATCAGCCTCTCCTTATATTGCAATAAAAATGGCAGCCCCCGATTTCCTTCCCCTGGCGGACTCATGACTACCATAATTTATTATGAAACGATTGTCTCAATCTACACGAGGGCCCTTCCCATTGACGGCATCAGAATATGGTTTTATTGGGCATTATGCTTGTGATCGACATGCGCGAAGGGAGTATACAGTAAACAGTAATTCCATCTATATGTAGATGGTACATGTTCAGCCAGTGGTTCTCTTATTCATTCCTAAACAGGGATAACAATAGTTATGGGCATCAGCTCAAAGCTTTCTCGCACTTCTAAGAGAACCAGATTCAGAGGTGTCCTAAGTGGTAAAGGGGCGGTATTGTCAGTCTAAGCTGCACAATCTACAATCACTTGGAACCTAACACAGGACATGTGGCAAATCGAATTTACTAACCAAATCTACCAAGCGAACTCTGACTAAGTGTATATACTTGTATGAATAGGTACAGCCTTTTATAATCTTTATTTTGGCACTTTAATCGTCCCCCATTCTCCAGTGTTCCATGGGATCTACATGTAGTAGATACATGCAGAGTGGCAGGCAGTGCAACTATGACTACGTAAGTGACTGTTATACATGCATTGTGTACATGAACTGGCCTAGTCAGGAAATGGGGCGACTAAATGCACGCAATGCGAGACAAGCCTTGACAAATAGCCAATTTCAGATGTATAAGCGAGATAAACACTTCATGTAACTCTCCCTCCCAAAGAGAAAAAAACCCAGAGAGAAATAAATTACGATTAAAACAAAGTCATTATCAAATACTAGCTGCTGGTTGGCATGGGTAAAGCTGGGACTATTTGGTTTCTAAGTTGGCTGGGTTGGCATGTCTGTCATTTGAGCTGCTATTATATGGTTGGGGAAAAATATATCTACATGTATTGGATCTCTGAGGTGTTGACAGGGATTACATATATACTGGGTTCCTGAGAGAAAAATATGTATGTACAAACTCCCACAGATATTCTCTACTACATTCCTACTTGAAGTAGCCTCGGCCCTAAGTGGAAATTTTACACCCCTTCTAAAAGCATCCCTTAGAAAATATCACCCTGGGAAAGTACTAGCAGGCTTCTAGGTGTTAGACACTGTTTGATAAACAAACAGTAAAAATATCAGTTGGCTCTTCTTCCCCTCCAGGGGATAAGTCGAAGACTGCATGCAAAACATAACATACAGAAACATGTATACTATGGGAAAGTATTACTTCACATGAACTAATGCATAACCTTTCATATGGACTTTTATTCTTCTGGAAGTAACCTAACATACATGTCTATTTTCTTTATGTTTTAACTGATGTGACTTTTTAACTCCTTGCAGGTGAGTACCAGAATGAAGACCTGAATGAAACCCAACTCAACAGTATGTATATATTCCCAATTATACGGAAATATAAGAAGCCTTTATGAGCAGCATGGTGGTTTATGTACAGGATGGTGATTTAATGTTATATGGCTAATACAGGAAAAATTACCAGCTCTACAGGGGTTAACACAGATGCAGCACCGACAAGTTACCTGTCATCTCTACTTATATATATTTCACCATGGTCTCAAGAGCATTTATAGATCACAAGTCTTTGTCTGCCCCCTTTTTCTCCATTTTAGATATAGTATACCTTACCATTTAGTACCAGATATTTTGAATTGCCCATTAAACGCCAATGTTATACGTATGGTAAACGCCCATTGACTCTTGTGTCCACAGGTTATAGGGCAGCTTCTTTGGGTCCTATATCCCTGTAGATGCCTGAGACAGGCGTATATATTCTATAGGTGGGGGGGGGTACATGAGAGTGTGTTTGTAATAGGACATGGGTTGTCTGGTCACCTGATACCTGACCCTTATTAGCTGCCTGTCTGTTACAATGCCCCCAAGGTCCTACTGTCCTCAGGCCGGCTGCAGTCTATGGACATGCACAGGGGTAAAGGTCAACCTATGCTGAATATGCAGAAGGGAGGCACTTGGTATGGTTGCATGTGCTTAACCAAGATAACCCTACTGTCCTACATGTAGGACGCCTATATGACATATAATAAGAGATCAATTACTAAAGATAAAATACATAGATTTTAAATTGAATTTTTGGTTCATAAAGCTGAAGTCTCCAGGTTTCCAGCAATTTTTGTCAAGGGTTGCTATGGTTACCGCTATGATGTCAGATTGAGGTCCTGAAATCCATACATCTTGGAAAATGATAACAAGGAAAAAGCTGGAATTGATTCCTGTGTTATCTAGAACATTTTCCAAGCCACATTCACCAAAATGTCCCAACATGTGAAAAAAACATGTCTGAGGATGTGTGTCTTTTTTTGTGAACATGATATTAAGCAATAAAGGCATAATTAGCTCATATTCCCAGCCGTCCTTACAGAAGGACAGTAGGGCTATGGGCTACTGAGTGTTTGGCAATTTTTGGCCAACTGGTGAAAATATTTCGATTCAGGTATGAGTGGAATGTTATAGTTACTTTGAAAATGGGTTTACCCCAATTTTGGTATGCTGATTTTGAATCTGGTGTGTGTAGTATGATGTAGGTGTCAGGAATAGGTCAAAACTGAGGTCAAAGGTCAAGAAAATGTACTCATAGGATGTGCTCCATCAATGTACAGTAGCTCATAAGCTAGCAAGCCAAATATTGTTAGTCCATACCATTGTGAGGCACCAAGGTACATGCAATTTTTTGAAAGGTATATTTTTGTGCCTGAAGATAACAATTATCGTTGTAGCGTAGCAGTTGGGCATGGTAGCCATCTTTGTGTAATCAGAGGTCAAAGGTCAAGGTCACATCTACATTTTAGTTACCATGAAATTCCAATGAAATTTCAATGAATTGAGTATATTTTGAAAGAAAAGTTACATAGAGCTCTAATATGTTGTGGGTGTGTTGAACTAAATTAGTCCTCCTGTTCATATTCATAAGGTGACCTTGGGCCAAGGTCAAGGTCATCCTTTCAAGGTCACATATGAAAATATTGGTCAGAATTAGAGTTAGACCTATGCAGTTTGTCCATATTCAGTCAATATACATACATTGTAGAAGGAATATGGTTAATTTCTTAGGAGACCCCATATTTTAGCTCAAGAGTTGACCCTTTATAAAGGTGTGTGGATGCCATCTATGTATCATCAGACTAGGGCATAACCCTACTGTCCTACATGTAGGACGGTAAAGAATGCTAATTATCTCTGCAACCAGTCAGGCGTCAAGCCGACGAGGGACCGGCGATCCTCGGCCGGCGGCCACTATTTGATCAGTTTACAAGAGGATAAGATTTATCCGCTCTCAATATGTAAGACGCTAGACTGCAACCGCTAAAGATAGAACTTAGAAATTTTTTACAGGGCATACATGGCCATATATGGGTCCACTTATCAATTTTCAGAGCTCTCTGATGATAACTGCCACTTTAGGTGTAAGTGGGTTAATATTATATATATATATATATATATATATATATATATATATATATATATATATATATATATATATATAAATATATATATTTGCAAGGCTTATATATAAAGGTAACCTGATAACGCAAGGGGCTGTATACAGTGTGTGGCACGGTCTGCAAAAGGGAACTGTGCACAAAGGTCCCTTTCCCCAGGTCATTGCACATAAATTAAGTAAAACCCTCAGAGGGAAAAAAACAAATAAAGGCCAGCTCTCTCACCTGCAGGGTCATCCTATCCCTGAGTGTCTTAAGCTGGTCTTAATTGATGCCAATTTACCTATACTAAATCACGTAGAGCCTATCGTGGAGAATTTCAGCTTCCGGCCCATATCAAATGGGAGCTTGCCAACTCCTCCAGTATGCTCTTTAATTGGATTGACTGGAGTGTTGTCTGTATTGTGATAATGGTATGGTTTTAACTGACTGTATTTGCGTATACACAGTCGCAGTGTATGTGGAGGAAAATTCATCAGAACGTACATACAGAGAAAAGTCAGCGCCATTGTCGCTAGAACCACTCTCACCTGAAAGTCAGGCACTGTCGCTGACTTTTCTGAGTATGTACCAGAAATCGAATATCAGATGCTCAAATCCTTTCAGCACATTCGTTCAGTTGTGAGAATATTATCTTTTCCATATTGAATGCATCGATATCAAGAATACAATCTACGCTGCTACAATTGCCTTACTGAAAGGAATCTAGTGAAGCAAGAACTATTATGATTAAATTGAATTTCTACACTACATCTAATCCCAAGTCCAAGAGTTTACACACTGTGCACTTCGACAGCGTATTTCACAAACTATATGCCACTTCGGCTGGATTAATTCTACTGCAACATTTCGATCAAAACATACACAGAAAAACCAACGAGAAAGATTATTGATATATGAAATAGAACCCCTGGGTCAAGAGCTTTCCACAGAGTCGGGGCTTTTGGAGTGTTTGATTCATTTCCAATTCGATATTTGCACAGACACTTGTTTTTAATGGATGTGTCGGCACTCCCCCCTGGGGTCTATCTCCTATATCATGCTCTGTGTATTATATTGCCACACTTTTTCGCCATAGAACGCCAGTGTATGCATATAATATATTTACATCAGTTTTAAGCTGCAGCAGACTGCTGTATAGACCCCCTACCATGCAAAGGTAATGACGTTAAAGCAACGTTGGGATAGTATCTTTGACAACCGTTAGATAACACTTTTATTTGCTTGAGCAATATCACATCTGACGTCTTAAATCTTTTTTAATCAAAATTGCAACGATATCATGGCAATGCTGATTTGAGTCTCTACCGGTTATAATTTCATTTCACCGTTGTATAACATTTGAATGAAGGCCACAATGATCAAATTATACTCTATGGAAGGACTGTTACCAGTATTAATAATGTTGACCTGATGTCAAGTTTGATTCAACGTTTCTTTAACATTGATAAAATCATAATACAACTTCATACCATAATTCAACATTGCTTCAACGTCATGTTTTGCCACGCAGTCTTGCCCAAGCCATTACCGTTGTACCAGAAAAGCAAATATTTGCTGTGCCCTTTCATACAGGCACACAGACAGAATGCTGTATGTTCCTAAACCCGCCAGGTCTAACGGCCTACCCTCCCTATGTAAGGTTGATTGATGACGGTCCCAATACACGTGGCAGGGGTCAACGACCCTCACTGCTACTGCCAATGCCCTACAATGAATTGAATTTAAGGACAATAAATAACAAGCAGTTTTTTTTTTCAGGTAAAAAGATGCTGACAGGCAAGAGGGACCGATATATGCAATACGTGTTTAGATATTCTGAGAATTTATAAGTAAAACAAAAGCCTGTGGGAGTTTACCCCCCAACAAAACGCACCTAGAGGTTTAGAGGGCCCTCGTTTAGAATCCCTCGTTTGGCAGACCCCAGTTCAGAGGGTGGCTTTAGAGGGCCATGGTTTAGAAGATTGATTCAAATAACCATCCTGGTTTAGAGACCCTTGGACTAGAGGGCCTTTGTCCAGGACCCCTAGATTAGAGGGCCCTGGTTTAGAGGTCCTTGATTTAGAGGGTCCTGCAGCTGATTAATTTAGAGACCCCCTCATTTAGAGAGCCATGGATTAGACTTAGGGACCCTTGGTTTAGCGGACCCCCAGGCCTTCTCCCATCAACAGGTGGCCCCACATGAAGCTAGTACACGTGTACAGAAATGGAACCTGTTAGCTGACTGGTGGCTGGTGGACATGTTATGGGAGGAAGTCAGAGTGTTTCCCCTTTTTGTTACAACATACACTGACAGGCAGCAGCTGTGCCTCCTGTGCCCCAGTCTCTGTTCCTTAGATTCAATTTCAACTAATGTTTCAGAGAAATGAAAATCGGTTAGACAGGGCACCCGGGCAGAGCACAGAAGGCTCCTAGGCTAAAAGAGAAAAATATGTCATTTTAGTTAAAGTTGGGTGCAACACTGATTAATGCAGTCTTTGTGAAGTATTTGTGTAAGCAGTGATTGGTTTGATGCTAAAGATGGTTTAATAAAAAGCATTTTGGTTGGTTTAATTCGAATTCCATATTCATCCACTGATTGATTGGTTCGGCATGTGGCAGTCAAGCGCATGCCATCTCAGCAAACATAAAATGGATTTCATTCACTGCCCCACTGAGGCCATCTTTGTGGTTTTGATTATGTTGCCTGTGATGTTTGACTGGTAGAATTAAAAATAAAATGTTCATCTTTTTTTCAAAATGATTTGATCAAATGAATACATTCCTTTTTAATTTTCTTTTTTTTATAAAACTTAAACTCAAGCACATTACCATAATAACATATCAAACATATTAACATATTAAAAATAAAATTCATGGTTATTTTCACCAGTATGGCAGTTTAAATTCTTTAATTAGACCAGAAAAGTAAATCATACAAAATAATTAAATTATATCTTCTACTTAAGATTCCACTCCCCCCTCCCCCTATCCCCATTCCCTGTCACTATCAATTCATCAAACAGAGTTCCTACCCAGAAGAGCTTGATGTGAGTGTCTGTGACAGGAGAAAGATGCATGAGACCAGCCGCTTCCTGTGTTCTGCCTTTTTATCAGCAGAGAAGGACTTAACCACTTCCTAAGCCTTTCCCTGTAATACTTACCCCCTCAGAGCACATCTCTGGCCCAAGCTGATGTCTTGTTTGTGAAAAGGGCCAAGAAATACAGAGGAACATTCTTACTGCCTTTTGCTATCATAATCAAACATGTAATGTAGATATACCTAATACAATTTTCGAGACTAAAATTATTTCTCTCTATATCTTTAAATCTCATAGAAATAGGACTCATGCAGAATTTTAAGAACAAGAAATATATTTTGTTTTCTGGGTGGTCCATACAAGTCAAGAACCAGGACAATGGGGGTAGGCCTAGTGTGATATCTTGGGTAAGAGCAGTGATTCAGTAGGATGGGACAGAGATAATAAACGTGAGCAACCAGAGAGAAAGGAGCATGGTGATCTCTGCGAACTATACTTGTCCTTGTGTTGGCCATCTGTCAATGTAGGTCTGTTATCTCTGTGGGACCACTCACCCACCTCTAGTCACCTCCTCTAGTCATGAGCAGCTCTTATCACCATGTGTAGGGCCTTTCTACTCCTATAGTGGTGGCTGCGTTCGAGGCATTGTAAAAATGTACTATGGTCACTTACTATAGTAATCATATCTCCTTCTGCTAGTTATAAACCATATACATGTATATATGCTATAATATGATTATAGTACTTTTACCCATTATAGGGGGGGGGGGTACCCACCCATTGCTGTAACGATTGTGTTCGTGGTGCTGAACGACAGCCACTTAACTTCTTAATCGGCCTCTAGTCATGAATTAATCATATCGTACACGAATAGTAGGGTACTCTTGGGAGAAATCTGTCATTGTCTAGACCTTGAATAGAGCCATCAGGACAGGTGGCAGCATGCTATAGTTATTTACTAAAGTGTGCTGTCGAACGCAGCCACTACACTAGAAAAGGAGGATGGCCTGGGGAATAGGGGCAACGTCAAAGGGGGCCAAGGTACCTTTGAGGTGTAGGGGGAATGAAAGGGAAGCAGAGGATGTAGTAGATTTGGAGCTGAAGTATCTGGTTCTTGTGATGAAGCTAGTACATGGAGTCTCCCTCCCTACCACATCCCCTACTCCCACCACTGCCCCCTTTCCCTCCGTCTGTCTATCTGTCTGTCTCTGTCTCCTGTCTGTCTGGCCCTGTCTGTCTCCCTCTCCCCCCCCCCCTTCCTCAGAAATGAAATATAGAAAGTGGGTCAATCCATGTGAAATCTAATCTTCTGTAGAGTAAATGTAAGGTCTGTGTGACTGCATAACCCATTCATGTCACTGAAGTGGAATGGAATGGCTTAAGACGTCTGCATGAAGAGGACCTCTGTAAATGTGTGCTTCAATTCATACTGTACAGAAGGGGCAGGTGCAGCCAATGTGAGAAAGCTTCATGGGTGGCCCAGATGAAAGTGAAATGCAATTTACTCATTTTTGTCATACATGCAAACCACAGCACCTTATCTTATCGGATTAAATCTGAAATATCAAGTCTATTTCTTAATATGTGTATAAGATGAGGTGTTAGTTAGGTCTAACATTCCAACTAATAGGAAGAGATGAAAAATATCCTTGGATGAAAAAGGAATGAAAATCTAATACAATGTCATGAGGAGAGGGGAATTGGTGAAATAGAAAGTATGATGGAGAATCTGACAATTTTCACATGATTGTATGAAACGTTAAAAGTAGCACAAAGATTATTGTCATCGTCCTGGTTTGTAGCCACCATACAGTATATGACAAAGTGGGTTCTGCTGTCCTCCTGCTGTATCATGCACATGGACTGAGGGTTCACTTGGGTGTGAAGGTGTCCGTGTGGTAAGGGGGCAGTCAGGTGTGAAATGGGTCTCATTTCTCATCGCTGAACTCTGCTGCTCTCCTGCCCTCACAGAGCTATTCTCTCCTCACTATGTCCTATCCTGGTACCATTGCCTTTCACTGTATTCTTCCACTATTATGAAACTGTACACACAGGGGTACTTGTACTTGCTTTATGCCCCAGTTATTTTTTTTAAGGGGGTTATGGTTATCAAAGCTATAGGATGAAGTATAAGCATCACTATTATGAGAGGGCTATGCCATTGATCTCATATTTATCTCTGCCTTTTGCCAGAATGAGTATGATTTACCAATTCCTGCCTTTTTGTCTGTCAGGGAATTTAACTCACATTCTCATTGATTTCTAACATGTGAGAGAGTTCTACTACCACAACCATCACTCTTCAAACCTGTACTTTTAGTACTTTCCTTTATGTTCTACTATTTCATACACAGAGAGAAGAAGTAGGATCACTGTAACTCTCAAAAGGGAGTCCAGCCCCGATCACTGAGGTAACTCACCTCACAACTCTAAAGTGACTCCGAATCATTAGGGAGTCTTAGAACAGAGTCATTATAGAGTCATTATAGAGTTATTTTAGAGTCCTGCTAATGTTTAGGAGTCACATTAGAGTCCTGGGGAGAGTTACCTCAGTGATCACGTCGGGAGTTACAGTGATTCTACTTCTTTTCTGTGTGTATCCATACCCAATACACTATTTACATTACAGTATACAACTCTGAGCAATGCCCTTGGGATCCAAACATATCATATCATATCACTGTCTTACTTCTAGTGCCCATGTTGTTTTTGGTAGCTCCCCAAGGCCTATGTGCCCTAACGACTCGATTAGCTATTCTCAGCTTCTTGGCTTGCTCTGACATCAGTGCCGAGGGCTGCATAAGCCTTGGCATGGTTGGTGTGCTCACCAGCGCCATACCCAGCCTGGGGGACCTGTCAGGGTTATGTATGAGAGGTGGAGGCTGTGATGGTTGGCTGGGTACTATGTCAACGGGAGGAGACATGTCTAAACATCAGGTCCAACACAACAGAGGGAACCATATACCTGTCAGCCATCCAGCTGGCCTTTCACATGTACCATTGTGTGGTTAGAGTGGTGGTTTTATCTTTCACATCTATAATTGATTTTAATATATAGTAGGCCTATGTTTGATTGATATCATGCCAGGATTTTTTCAATTCTTTCTTCTTTAATGCTGTTATATCACAAATGATAATTATGTGCGTATTCTATACAATATGGACATTGGTAATGTGCTGGGATAGTACTCTCTACAGCTGTAAGGTTAACGCTATGTTTAGATATCCTAGGCAAATGGAAACAGACCGCATGATATTTTAGTATTTAAAAAGAGAATACAATTCTCAAAAAACCCACATTTTATCCTGTCCAATATCGGCAGCTTTTATCATATTCACTGTCCACATTCAGCTTTTATCATATTTGATGGCACAGCTCACTAGGTTGTCATTTAGAACTGGAATATGCCTGAGCCGGTGACCTCCCACATGTATTATAGTCTATGGATGCAGACACCTAATGAAACTGGATACCTCCCCTCCTTATCAACCTGTCCCTTTATAGGTGTTCTTGCCCTCAGGTGGAGCCGTTTAAGGCCTAGTCTATACTAGACAATGTCATGTATACATTTAATGTCAGAGTAAAAAGGTCAACCAACGCTGACTATTCCGTACAGGGAGGGATAGTAGCCTATTGTAGTTCGCATTTATAGCAGAGGATGACGGTGTATAGTGGTTTTGAATTTCTATTTCTAAATTCTACCAATTCTTACATGCTGATGGAAAGCAATGATAAGGAGCTGCACTTGAAATTACCATTGTGTTATAAAAATCTATATGCTGGTAAAAAGAATCCATAAACCAAAGTTCCCAGGTCTTCAATTGTACAGACACACTAGTCCATTAAGTGTAAGAAGTTGCATTCATTTCGCTGAACTACAGGATGAAAAACCAAGAGAGATTATTGACAAATGAAATAGAATCGTGAGGGCAACAGTCTTATACACAGACTGAGCTTTGTGAGTTTTTAATCCATTTCCATTTCAATATTTGCAGGGACACATCTATTTAGTGAATGTGGCTGGGCTACCCCATGGCACATATTACCTCTATTGTATTCTGTGTATTTTGTTACTTATGCACAGGTCCTCTGTTTACTCTGTTGTACTCTGTGCCTACATTATGACAGTGTGCAAATTACATTAAAGCAATGTTAAAACAACCAACGTTTATTTTACATCATTAATTTTGAACGTTGAAATGTTATCAAATCTTGTAACACTGCTGCATTGTATCGTTGACGTTGAAAAAACTTTTCCCGATAAAATGTAATGCTCATTTGTAACTGTGTCAACATCGGTCATAGGCCACAACGCCTAATCTTAATGTTACATTAAAGTAGATCCGATTCTTCTCACTAGTGCTTTAGTACAAGCTTAATCACATGAAAACACATGTTCGCTCACTATTTTGTCCATTGTGAATGTCAGCCCATGATACCATTTATATTTTTCTTCTAACATCAAGAGCTCATTATATGTCTGCCCAATGTTGCCCCAGCAAGACAAATAAATAGCTCAAATAGTTGCTGTAGCCTTCCAGTCAAAGGGAGAGCAATTGGCCTGTATATTACAAAAGTGAAACAGGTGTAATGACCTCTACCAATGGAATTTGCTGATGTTAGTCCCATTAAACATAGCAGGGGTCCGCAATCATCAATGTTATTCCCCAACGCGTCCTATGCCTATGTAAAGGCCTAAAACTATATTAAAAATAAATAAACTACCCTAGATTGTCTGCCCAGGCTACTTGAAACATTTTTCTTTTTACTGTCAGCATAGTTGGAGTTCTAAATGGGCCTGTGTATGGTTGTGAAGGCCCTGGGAGTAATTCCTGGAAGTGCAATGGAAGATGATGTTTACCCTTATAGGTGTGTGGGCGGAGGCAAGGTCAGTTTACTTGTGTGGACATCGTTGTACAGGAGCGCAGGCTTACGAGAATATTTCCCAGCTAAATACTGTAGCAAATCAAGCGCAATAAATTAGATTTTTTTGAATCATGGTAGTATGGGTTTCTTTTGCCATCCTCATAAAATTATTAGCAAGACGCTTCTAATCTACTCATACTATAAAATATTGTTTAAAAATGCATATATAACTAAACCTGCTAATAATGTCAGCAATCACACCCTCAGAAAAGTGAGCGTCACTGCCACCAAAAGTGACAGTAACTCTCACATTTCTGAGGGTGCACACTAAAAAAATACTCGAAAGGTAAAGCCATCTTCTACTTCAGATCCCGCTCCCTCCCAGGGTCCCTGTCGCTAACGATTCATCAAGTCGACTTCCTACCTGGCAGAGCATGATATGAGAGTCTGTGACAGGAGAAAGATGCATTAGATCAGGCACTTCACGTGTTCTGCCTTTTTATATCAGTAGAGAAGAGCTTTACCACTCTGCAAGCGTATCCTTACTTTTGCACATGATTATCTCTGCCCCGGCCCAATTGTACTGGAGTAAGCTGTCGAATGCATGCTTTAGGAAATGAAAGGCAAATGCAGATGCTGTAGTATAGTAAAGATATTTCTAAAGCATCTGCTCATTTGTATGGATGCTGTTGTAGTGTCTATCTTCCTGCCACTTGCTTCTCTGTCTGTCTGTCTCTCCATAGCTCTTTTAATTCTTTCTAGCAGTTTCCACTATACAGTATACAACAAAGTGGGCTCTGCTGTCCTCCTGCTGTATCATGCACATGGACCGAGGGTTCACTTGGGTGTAAAGGTGTCCGTGTGGTGATGGGGCCGTCAGGTGTGAAATGGGTCTCATTCCTCATCGCTGATTTCCTCCTACCCTTCTCACACTAAGCTTCTCACCTATATACCCACATTGCTATTGCTTTTGTATCTGACCACCTCCGCTATAATGCATCCACTATTCTATAATGTTCATTTGATAGAGGAGTTGTTGTACTTGCTGCTTCACACCCCAGGTACACTTACATGCAGTCTTACTAAAGGCAATGAGATGAAGTACTAATATAATAGATGTACATTGTATATGCATGATATTCACATATAAGGAGTCATTTTTATACGGTTTAGCTTGCATCCCATCGCTTTAGTTTAGATCACCAGTGCTTTGGTTTAGGTGACCAGTGTCCCCCTCTCAGGTAGCAAAGAGTCTTTTACACTGAGAGAATAATAGTTTGGTAAACATGCCTTGATTTAAGCCTGTAGAGAGGTTACATTCTTTTGGATTTTGAGGTCCCACCTATAAAGTCATAACTTCCTCTCCTTAAGCCTATCCTCATGCATGATAATTTTCCTCTTAAAAAAATAGAATAAGCCTACAATCAAAAGCAAGACCTTAAGGATCCTAGCATATCATAATTATCATGTCACTACAGCCACATGATAAATGTTATTCTTGGTACCTCCCCAGCTTTATGTCCTCTTACAACTCAATTAGCTATTCTCAGCTTCTTGCCTGGCTCTGACATTGGGGCCTAGGGCTGCATAAGCCTGGCTATTGCTGGTGTGCTCACCACTGGCATGTCGGTCCAGCCTGAAGGACTTGTCAGAGTTATGTATGAGATGTGGAGGCTGTGATGGTTGGCGGGTATTGTGTCAACGGGAGGAGACATGGCTAAACATCAGATCCAACAAGAGGTCGGCGACCATCTATAATGTCAGACATTCTAACTGTTTGGCCTTTCAAATGAGAATACCACAGAGTCTGCCTTGGGCTAATGTAATCAAATTCAGATGGAGAGAATTTAATGCAGACATGTTACCTCTCTATTTGAATTTTAGGAAAGGGAATCTGCCCCTTTCATTAACCTATACATCCTTAATCCAGTCTTTTGCATGTCCATACAATGGCGATACCACATAAATACAAGGTCACCTACTGGATGACATGCATCTATGACAAATAGGACATACATTACAGAACCCAGACATTTATTGCCCTGAGGTATTTGGCAAGGTGGTTGCCATGGGTGACTTGGCTAGGCTGATAGTGTAATCTGATACCTGTACACAATAGCTATAAGAAAGGTGTAAAGCAGCAGGACTGGTATCAGGCCAGTGGTAACCCTTCAAGGACTCTTCTGTCAGCATAACGCATGAATATAGCACTGGAAGGTAACTAACCAGTGCTGCATTCTTACATTACTGACCTGTCATAGAGAGTTGATCAGGTATTGATACACTCATTAAGGGTTGGCATGATGCACTAATGCAGCACCAGCAAGTTACCCCCCCCCCCCGCATGATGTGCCAACATGAAGCCTTGAGGCATTGTGCTACTTATAAAGGGTTAAGATGTATTAGGGATGGGGTGGCAATGCTTTCTGAACATGGGAAAAAAAGTCTAGGTAGGGGGCATTTACAATAATAGGGTTGACACCTGAAACATGTGTAAATTCATATGGCCGAGAGGTTATAGATGGTTGTGGATAGGATAGGGGGATCTACACATTTTGTAGTACATTTGTATAGGTCTGTAAGTAAAATGATCCTTGAATGAGGCACCTGTGGAGGTGGGTATCACCAGTAAAGAGGCCAGCAACAAAGACTTGGGCTGGGTTCTATGTTGATCTCGGTTGTGTATCTGTGCACATACTTTACAATGAGGGAACAATACAGGGGCCATGGGCCCTGGGGGAGAGGAGCAGCCAAGAGGGGATGAAAGGGGGATTTATGTACAATGATCTGAAAGGGACGTGTGTGAGTAGTATGTATGGACATGGACCAACATGACTCCAGGGAGAAGAAACATGGAAGGGGATTTGTATACAAATAGAGGACAGCGAGGAAAGTGACTCAATCCCTTGCCAGAGGCTGGCATATCGTTTCGGGAGTTACTGATAGAGTTTACAGCATTGTCTAATGGATCACTTTCGATAAGAGGTCATGCAAGGCTTTTATGATATAACTTATTTATGGGTCATTCTCAGGCAGCAGCATTCTCAACCAGGAGACCTAACGAGGTAATGAGCGTCAGCATGTGATACTTTAAGAATGTATACAAGTCGGGATTCAACCCCTTGCACAAATAATACCAATTCAAAGCCATATAAATCCCAGGGAAATGCTATAACCATATATGGGATTGGGAAAGGTGAGAATCCACCCCCAAAAGCAAAGAGAGAAAATATTCTTTTAAACTTTTTTCTAGAGGTACTCAATGAGTGTCAAAGCCCTACAGACACAGTTTAGATTGTATAGGCAGCACTAGTGTCATCCGGGTACCCCCCGGCAGTGATGGGGCCATGAGGGCATTAGGGTCAAGAGCAGGTTCAGAGAGGTGGCTGGACATGGGTCTAGGTGTCAGGTAATGGGACACTGGTGGCAAGGTTTGGGGGCATATGTGTCACAACTGTCAACGGTGAGAGATGAGGTTTCACGACTATCTGTAGCAGTGTTGACTATAGCCATAGCTAGCGTGCACACATTGCGACAACCTCTTGCTATATTTTGACATATCATTATACAATCACTTTTCAAGATACCATTATTTACTACACTCCCATTGTAAAGTTACCTCTCAACCCCGATAAGACCTAATATTCTTCTATATAGGTCTTTACAGACAGTATATCTAATGTGCTATGCGAGTGACCCTAGTGAGTGACACAACATTTTCAGAGGCTAGTATGACCTTTTAAATCACTATATATAGGGTAAGCTTACCTATTTCCAACCTACTGCGGTGAGTCGATCACCTACTGCACCGCATTGCCAGGTATCTATGCTACATAGGGTATTTTAGAGTTGTTGGCGTGCAAATTGAAGTGTTGTTGCCTCATATTACATCATTTTATATATCTATTTGCTTTCATATACCTGCCATGAAGTGAGGCTGTATGACCTGTTTTGAGATGAGAGGGATCAGGAATTCTCCATCAATATCTCTTTTTCATTCATGATTGTATCAAGTTGCATCATTCAATCTATTGTATAATGTGATATATGAATGGAGACTTATCTAATGAAACTGAATCAAAGTAGTTTTATAACATTCATTTGCATACATTTGAGAAGCTACCCATCTAAACTCACTAATTTCACCATAAGTCGACCATGCATGATTTAACTATGAGACGACATTAATCAACAAGGCATTAGCTGGTCTCTCAATACCCATGCTGATTCTGCAAAGAATCCTATGTGTTATACCTACTTTATATAATGTCCCAACATCAAGAAAATGCATTATCAAATGCCAAATAACTACCCAGCATGATTGTGCTAACACTTATCTAAGTAGTTCCAATTTGTCTGGATACACATTCAAAGTGCTTCCTATTGTTTCATTGGATATAAATATGGTTGACTCTAGGTAAGTCTTGGTCCACACTGAGTGAAAATAGACTGTATAAAATTCTCTAATATAAGGCCAAAGGCCTAGTGCAATACGGGACAGGCACCCCAAGTGAAATAGACTGTCATTGTATGCTCCCCTCGGGAACGACCCTCCCATTACATTGCATTGATAGGCCGTATTCACCATGAAATAAGTATATTCAATAGTCTGTTCGAGTTTATCAAGTATGGTTTGTCCGAATCCCTACACCTGTCTCTTTCGTATGATATCATAATGATTCTACATCACATAATCACACTTCTCCTAATGGTCACGGAAAACGGTGACGGGAAGGGTCAAATTATGGTGAATCTACCCTATGTATATAGTCTATTTGGAGGTTGTATAGGACCTCCCAGAAGCCTTTGCGGTCGTGTCTCTAGCGCCCCCTACAGACGCAGCATGTGGTTCTGCGCCTGCGCAAATAAACTTCCGCCCAGGAACCTGCCGCGCCACCTGGTGTACTCCTCCCACACAGGGGGCAATCTGCTCTCCAAACAGATTCTTCCTCTAAAAGCCTACTTAATGAAGGACAAATGTTCTGCTGGGAGACGGAAAGTGGGAGGCAACGTGAGGGCAATGCATTGTTACACAGTGTTACAAAGTGCCTCTTTGTTTGACTGATTCCCAGATAGATGGAGAGAGAAAACGCATGCGCGCGAGCGAGCGAGAGATGCAGAGAGAGAGAGACAGACACAGAGAGAGACAGACACAGAGAGACAGACAGAGTTGACAGAGACAGTGTGAGATAGAGAGACAGACAGAGACAGACAGAGAGACAGACAGACTGTGATCTAGTGGCTGAAACGCCCAGAAATGTGCAAAATATCAATCATTTTTATATTGAGTATGCATTAGAACATACAGACACATGGATATAAAATGGTGATACAGCTCGTTCATGACTCACATTATAAATGTGGGAAAACACAAGTGAGAGAGAGAGAGAGAGAGAGAGAGAGAGAGAGAGAGAGAGAGAGAGAGAGAGATAGCATGAGCGAGAGCGATGCTCATCCCTCTGAGCATTTATCAGTAACAAACAGAAGAAGAATGTTTTTTTAATTTTTGATGCATTCTAGAGTCACATAAACATTTCATAGACGGGACACAATTTTTTTTTTAGCAATCTGGAGGTCTTCGATTATGTAATAATTATCAAACTTAGGTGTTACTGGACCTACCGAGCATCATTGGTTGATGGTATACATATAGTGGTGCATTCTCCAAGTACCTCTACCATGGAGGCATTTCATCACTTTATGCATGCTTTACAATAAGATAAAGAGTGTATATAGAATAGTATAAGGTCAAATATATATTATGTAAATTGACCAGATAACTATACAGTATAACCCGCATGGTGGAAATGCTCCTTTCCATTCGCGACATGTTTCGGCGTAAGTACCCAATGGCTTCTGATGCATGTGAATTCTGTCTTTATCATTCTCGCACTAAACAAAAAGCCAACACACAATAGCAATCTTCATGTCTCCCCAGCCTGCCCCCAGGCTGATCTCCCCCTCAGTGCTTGTCAGGGTAATTTGGCCATGCCTCCTGTGGGGGTCATTGCGGCTAGCGGAGGAAGATTCCAGCCGCTCCTTTTATTGGGTTGTCACAACGTGCTGAGCATTCAATGCCGCCATTTCCATGTTTGCCATTCGCCAATTTATCGCAGCCTGGTGTGGGATCCTGAGGACAAACTGAGAAATAAGATTGGTGGGATTAGGCCTTATCCCCTGCATCGATGGAAGATGGATGGATGGATGGGTTGGGGATGAGGGAAGGCATGAAGAAATGATGCAGGCAAGTTACCAGAGTTGGAATGAGATATGGGTTGGATGAGGGATAATAATCAGCAGCGGTTCCAGAAATGGAGCATGGGATCTTGACTACCCTTTCGTGAACAAATTTAGACTTTTCAAGTAATATATTGTTCCGCTGCCACCCTGCCACCTTTTTTGGACTTTCGTTTGCGACTTTGCTGTAATATCTTTCAGCGTTGCTCATAACAGGTGAAGCAAATGCAAAAAAGAATCATCTTTCTCACGCAAGAAACCCCCATATTGGATTTGTATAAAACCTCTTATAGTGATATTGGATGGTCCTTTAAACACTGGTATTGTCCGTAACAGTGTAAGTGATCAATTAAGGTGTTCATAACAACTTGGGGCCATCCATAAAAAGAACCATTATTGTCTCGGCCATCGTTCAACATCAAACTGATGAGGTATTGGTGTTAGAATTCAGGGGGGCTGTTGCCTAACTGTTCCCACTTTTTACTTGGTGAGTGACATAAAATGGGCAAATAGGTTTACATTGACTTAATCAGTGTTAAGGCTTTTTCGGGCCCTGAAACATAATAGTATTAGCGTATCAAAGAGGTGCGTTGCAAAAGCAGAAATTAAGCAAGGCGTAGGTGCACCGGCGTAGAGCATCCTTCCCATGTCTCTTCTCATATGATACAATATTTCCATAGCTATGGCTTATGATACTTTAAATGCTTTTCTATTTTATAGGTGAGTACCAGAAGCCATCCTGAGACACAAGAAAACATCTCTACTGTATGTATAACGTGGCACAACCAACCAATTCATGAGGCACTTAGTACACATGCTGAAACCTGCTCCTGCTACTGGTATTAAAGACAGTGTAGAGTTTAGTATTTTACGGTCGCAGAATAAACAACTCAGAAGGTTCTTTATACGTTCTGGATGCAAAGAGAGAGAGTTTTATTCACGTTTCCTACTACAGTAATCTAAGTTCGGTTCTTGTTCGGGACGAGACCTGATGAGGTCTGTCTACCACTGAGCCTTCTGGCCTTATATATCCCACCCTACCCGATCGCAGCGCCCCCTTTATCAACACTCGCGCCCTCTGTATACGGGTCACGAACTAGCATCTTATGGTGGTTTACATAACTGCGATCCGAGTGGGATTCGAGTCCCCTACATAACCCCCCCTAGACAAAACATACACATTTTTTTTTTTTTTTAAACGGATACCTTCTAGGTATACACTAATATATAAAAAAATGACGTTATGTCTATTATACACATAGGGGTATGCAAAGCATACGACTCGAATAACACTATACACACATATGTTGTACATTAAACATGGCACAAGTATTATCAATACGAACGGCTTAACACGCTTCATATTAACTTAGTAACACTCGTGCACCCACGTGGGGATATATATACATATGACACATACCGAAAATATATACTATCACAGCTCCACTCTTTATCCAGAATAACAGTTTATACAATATATACACTGCTCCCTGATCAATGTACTAGTATTGATCAGGCACGCTTGTCAAAAAAATTTAGACAGCGGGTCCGTGGCGCTCTCCTCTTCAACAGCTTTCCTGATCGTTGTTGGCTTCGATCAGGCACACCAAGAAGAGCGAATCTTATGGTGGGTGTAAAGGTGCTCTCCACTTCTTTCCCTCCAGTTTTTCCGGGTCCGCATCATATCGATTGTATCATCTCTCATCTCCAGTCGTAGCTCCTCGTTCCCTGACCCTTGTTGGAATTGATGGATCAGGCACGCCTTCAGACTTACGTCTGTCAGCGGGTGTAAAGGTGCTCTCCTCTTCTCTTCCCCGTACGTCCCATTCGATTATACTACCCCTAACATTCCGATTCAGCCCCAATACGGTTCATCACACCCTATCCGTCTAAAGCGTCCTTCTCCTCCAGGAGTTTTAGCGCGGCGGATCGGGTCCCATCCCATTCGTCCAGAAACACTCCGAAACACTCAAGGAACTTAACGTTCATTGCCTCATTTTTGGCATCGAGATCGGATAGTTTCCTCCGCAGTAAGGCGGTGCTGGAAGTAACGGTTTTACGATCCTGCTCTAATTTAGCCTTTTCTTCATTCAACATCTTTTCCTTGTCAATGTAGACCTTCTCTAATTCAGCCCGAGCCTCCTCCAATGCCTTGTCATTCTCTTCTTTATAACGGTCCTTATGTGTCTTCTGAATGGCTACCACCGAATCAGCAAACAGGTTAACGACCCCGGCGTTGAAACGGATCGCTAACTCCTTCTGTGCCTCCTGAAATTCATCTACTAATTTCTGAGCACCCTCACATTCAACTTTCTCAGCCGCTGCGAAATAGTGTACTACCGGTTTAGTAGACATCCGGAGCCGGTTATCGGGCACAGTGGTCATCGGAGTTGCTGGTGGTTTCAGCGAACTCTGAGGTAGCTGTAATTCCGGGTAGTCCGTTGTATCATCGGACGGAACCGACGGCTGTCGCCATACTAACGGATCAGCTGGACTCGGAGTGGGTTTACACGGAGCGGGTTTAGACGGAGCGGGTGGGGTAGGTTTGATCGGGCCACGGTTCAAAGGTGACTGATACGCAGTCGTCGCGGATCGGTTGTGGGGTACCCGGAAGGTTGAAGGGGATTCGTCCCGGCCCCGTTTTGCATCACCCCGTGCCGGACTTCGGCTTGCCTGACGTTTAGTGTCGGTTCGATTCCTAGGTGGATCCCCTCGGAACTCCGCTACCTGGTTCCACATTTCCTGGGGCATATCAAACTTCCCCCGATCTAGTAACAAGGCGGTTCGAGCACTCAGTTTACCATTACGGGCGTCGGCTACCTCACAGTAGGATTCCGTCATGGTCGATATCCCCTGAAAATCTTCCCTGCCCATTCGGTCGTATTTCTCTCTCCATAATCGGTGCAAATTATTGATTCGGGCCACAGTAGCACTCATACCCGGAGTGTGACAGTTTTTATAATGGCGAACCATATTCGCCCTCCGAGTCGTTACACAGCCATCACATTTCTGATTTTCTCGGGTCGCCTCCGTCTTCTGACATTCGTACACCACCGAGTGATGCATATGCCGTTCGGTTAGGTGCCGGAGGAATCTACGGGCCGTTGTGTAATGTTTCGGTCTCGGATTCTTTAAGCACAAGGCAAACGGACAGATGGTTTCCCCCTTCACCAAATACCACTCTTTGTAGGCCCATCGTATTTTCCAACGATGATCCCTACTGTAGTATGCATCCGAATGATGCCGGATCTGGTTGAACCACCATTCGTAATGGTCAGACGGTAGCGGGTCTTTGATAGTCGGTCGGAGCCAATCTTCATCATCCGATTCGTTTTCCATGTTATATTCCGTGGGGCAGCCATATTTGGTCGGTCCTTTGGCGCATTCCTCGAACGAGGCGGGTACGAACAGACGGAACTCGGTGTTTGAATTTTTGTACACCTCCTGCAACCGCTCAAATTCCTCCTCTGTCATTTTTGGTTTCTGAACTTTCTCCGTCGGTTCATCCTCCTCCTCTTCCTGTTCACCTTCCCCCTCACTCATATTCTCATCCTCCCCCGATCCGACGTTATCCTTCAGCTTCCTTTTCTCTATTATGGCCCCCACCCCGGCACTTGCAGCAGCCTGTATTGCCTTCAGCTGTCCGGACGTCGGTTCCTTCTGTTTCAATCCTTCAGTTACTTTCACTACTGTCTTCGGGTCAACTGTTAGATCTACTATTGGCGTTTTCGGGTTCTTACACTTCCCCCCTTTCTTAGCAGCTCGTTTCTCTTTCGGACTCAGAACTTTCTCAAAGTCGGACGAATCCGTGTCCGTCAGACTTTCCTCACTCTTGTCCTTCTTTACTTTCGATTTCCGGAGCACTACCTTTCCTTTCTCTACCGCGTCTTTCCTTAACTTTTCTGCTATCCTCTCCTTCTCGTCCTCTTTGGACGGGTCTCTGTTCATTTTCGGATCATATCCCTTGGTTTTCTTTCCTTCTCGGATCAGAGCACTTATGATCTCGTCTCTGCGAGACGGATCATCGTCGCTCTCCTCCAATCGATCATAAAACTCATCGATGTCGATACTGTATAATTTAGTTTTCCTTTTCCGGTTCGCTAGCTTCTCCCAACATTCTACGTTTCGAGGCAAGATCTTCTTTTCCGGTTCTCTAAAATATATATCCGCCTGGATGTCGAGTCCGGTTATTCCTACTCGAGTCGTTCCCGGAACACTGACTGGGATTACCGGCATTCGTTTCTCCCGGTACATCACCTCGCAGTCAAATACCGCCTTGCGAAACCCTTCGTGCACGTTCAATCCCTTCTGCATCTCGGGAAAGAATAGCAGCCAGTTTGACGGTAACGATTCATAAACATCAGCCCCCAATATAGAGATCAAACAGTCCCGCAGTTCATTCGGAAGAGTTTTCGGTACTCCTCCTTCCGGGACTACGGTCAGTTCATCAGCCAGAAATAGCTCCCGGCCATCGTAACGGCTCACGAATCCCTTCTTGTCGGGTTCGGTATGTTCGGTGGTAACAACTTTAAAAACAGACCGGCCATTCTCGTCGTACTGTCCCGTTTCCTCCTCCATACTCACGTTGCCTAATGCAGCGTCTTCGGTTCTGGTGACGGGTGAGAGCGGTTCATCCATGACATCGGTCATATCGATACTGTCATCTACGGGTGGGCAAGAACTCGCCATGTTTCGGTCTCTTTCTCGGGGTACGGTTCAAATAAATTTCAGTTTCCTGGTCCTCACCGGGTGCCTGTGGTCACAAGCAACCCGGGTCCCCCACTAACCTTGGTTTACAACTCTAATTCGCTTTGAAAACAACTGCTCCTCGTGCGCTCGCTGTTGACCTTTGGTCCACCAAAAATCAATATGGCGGTTCTTTCACCCGGAACGAACTTCCGCGCATGCGTGTTACCCCATGAGATCTCGCTCGGGGCGTGACCTCATGACCTCGTTCCAGATGTAAACAAAGGGGTTTTCGCGCCATTCATTACGGTACTAATTGCTGTCTGTCGGAGTCTTTCATTGGTTCGGAGTGAGCTCATCAGGAGTATAAGTAGATGTATTTACAGGTGGCATATGCCCAACCCGCCGGATTATCCGTCCACCACCCTCAGGAACACTCTAATCCGGTTAATTAATCCCCTCCTCCAGTGCCTGGGTATCGTTCCAACACATAGGACAGATATACCCGGTCTGCCCACCGGATAATCATATGACATAACATAAAACTGGATTACATTCGTTGTGATTCAGGCTAGGTAATTGCAGTCCCTGGGTTCAATCTAGGGCTGCGTCTCACCCCTTCTGGGTGAGGTTTTAGGTACCTGGTGACGACAGGGGCCTTTTCGGACGGTGAGCGGGCCACACTCAACGTCTTCCCCCTGCGCTTCCCTTCGCCTGCCGAGACTTTGGATTTCTTACCCACCGATCGTTTTGGCGAGTTTTCGTCCTGCACCTTCCGTTTCTTCGGGCGTCCCACCCCACGTTTTACAGCCATATTCTTTATTTCTTTCTTCATCTGATTTAATTCATCCGTCCCCATTTTGAACATTTCCGCGGAGTACTCCCTTCCTTTCCACGGTTTCAGCCGATCAACGTTGGATTTCTGATTCCTACCATGCGTATCCCTCATTAGCACAGTATTGTCATTGATCCGCTGTGTGATCCGCCAAGGTCCATCCCAATTATCACTTAATTTAATCCCTACTAACGGTTCATGGTACCTGCCTACCAATTCTCCCACTTCGTATCTTCTAGTCTTAAGATTCGTGTCATAACCGACCTTCTGCCATTTAGCATTCTTCTGTAACTCTTGTCTCACCAATTCGTATGCATTTTTAAACTGTTCTTTCAGAGCCTCCACAAACATTATCTGACATGGTACCTCCGGGTTCATTCCTACTACCCCAAAAACCAGATCCGCGGGCATGATCAGATCCTCCCCGAACACTAGTAAGTTAGGGGAACAGTTAGTGCTAGCATGTACGGTGCTGTTATAGGCATGACATACAAAGTCACATTGTTCATCCCAGTCATCCATTCTCTGATTTACTAGTCCCTTTAATACTTGTATCAGGGTTCGATTAAACCTTTCTACCTGTCCATCACTCTGCGGCCGGTATGGATTAGTACGAGTCTTACAAATCGCTAACTGATGGCACATCTCCTGCCACAAATTCGATTCGAATTCCCGTCCCTGATCGCTGTGTAACATTAGTGGTACACCCAGATACAGGATCCAACCTTTCACCAGCGCTCGAGCACATGTTGCAGCCTTATGGTCCTTCATCGGAAACACTCGTGTATACTTAGTGTAATAATCCGTCACCACCATCATACAAGTATTACCTTCGGGAGTCGTTACGAATCCGGTTATAATGTCTACAGCCACTCTCGCGAATCTCACCCCGAATAGTTCCTGGGTTAGAGGCATCTTAGCCATTCCGCTTCCCGTCTTACTAGTGCAACACCTGGGGCAGGTCTCTATCCATCTCAATAGATCCGTACTCATTCCTGGCCAGTAATATTTCCTTCCTAATCGTTCTAAAGATCTCTTCTTCCCGAAATGTCCACTGGTCTGGTGTCCATGGCAGAAGAACATTATGTCCCTCCGCATGGCTGTTGGTATCACAATCTGTCGGATCCGATTTCCTAAGGCATTTACCTTCCAACGGTACAGTGTATTCTGTACAATTTCCAGTTCCTCCCATTGTGCAATTAGTCTACGGATTTCCCTGTTCTCTAATGAAATTGCGGGTCTTGCCGGTCTTCCTCCTGCCTCTAACAATTCCTTCATTCGCTTACAATTCGGATCCTTCTCTTGAAATGCTCTAATCGATTCATCTCCCCATTCTAATACACTTGGTTCCATATTCCTATACGGATGCCTCACCCCAGCTAAAACAGCATTGTGTGCCCCACAATCGGTACAACCAGTGTTCTGACATTTCCTAATAGGTATTCGTGACAAGGCATCCGCATTGACATGTTTCGCACCCTTCCTATGTTGTATCTGACTATGATCCAATCCAAATTCTGACAAATGAGCGAGCCATCGTCCGATCATTCCTTCTGCATCCTTGAAGTTCAATAGCCACCTCAATGATGAATGATCCGTTCTCAACGTAAAGTCCGATCCCCACAAAAAGTGTTTGAACTTTTTAGTGTATACAACCACCGCTAGTAATTCTCTCTTGGTCGTACAATAGTTCCGTTGCCCCTTATTCATCGTGTTACTTGCAAATGCTATGGGTACCTCTTGCCCATCCTGTACCTGAGAAAGGGCTGCCCCTATACATTCGTTACTGGCATCCGTGTCTAAAATGAAATGGCCATCCCGAGTCGGATATCTGAGTACCGGGGTTTCCTTGAAAAGGTTCTTTATCTTTCGGAAAGACTCCTCCTGCTCTAAACCCCACGGAAACACTTCCTTCCTTCTCCCCGGCGTCCAGTGTGACAGACTTTGAATCGGATAACTCAGTTTCGAATAACTGGGCAAGAAATCCCGATAGTATGAACAAAAACCCAAGAACGAGCGCACCTCCTTTGGACTTCTAGGTGCCGACCATTCCATTACCGTTCGAATCTTCTCCGGATCTGCCTTCACTCCATCCGTTGATATGATTCGTCCCAGATAGTTGATACTCTTATGAAACAAACTACATTTCTTCGGTTTTAGCTTCAACCCATTCGATATAATCCGCTTCAATACAACCCTCAAGTTTTCTAGACAATCTTCGAATGATTTCCCGAATATTATGACATCATCCAAATATACCAAACATTTCTTCCATAAGATGTCGCTCAATAAAGTCTCCATCATTGCCTCGAATGTGGCCGGGGCATTACATAACCCAAAAGGCATCACATTATATTGGTATAAACCAATATGGCTCGAAAACGCGGTCTTCTCCATATCATCCTCCTTCATTCCTACCTGCCAGTATCCGGATTGTAGATCAATCGTACAAAACCATTTATTTCCGCCCAGGGAATCAATAGTCTCATCTATCCGAGGGAGAGGATAGGAGTTCTTCTTGGTCAATCCATTCAACTTACGATAATCGATACAGAATCTGATGCTTCCATCTTTCTTGGTTACCATACATACCGGGCTACTCCAGGGGCTCGTACTCGGGACAATCACCCCTTCTTTCAACATCTTTCCGATTTCTTCCTCAGCCACCACTTTCTTGGCTAGAGGCAGTCGGCGGTATGGTATTTTGAAAGGTTCCGCATCCCCAGTCTTTATACAATGCAATACTTTATCAGTCCTCCCCAATGGTTCTCCTGGTTTTGCGAATGCCGTCGCACATTCCTCCAGTACGTTCCTTAATAAACCTTTCTGCTCGTCACTCTCCAACGCGGAATCCTTCAACAATTGATTCACTCCCTCTTCCAGTTCAGGTTTTTCACTTATACTGCATATGTCCATTCGACTATCGGTGACCGCCTCCGCGAGTACAACCTTGCCTATTATAGTGCCTTTATTTAGATATACAGTCTTCAAACCCGGATTGGTCACAGGAGTTACTGCCCATGAGGCATTTCCCACCAAAGTGTCTGCTGACTCCAATCCCTTCTCTTTCAACATTTCCATGTCCGGTTCGAATACTCCCGCTTGACCCCTAAAACATCGGATGGATGACATCAAGACATCACAGGCCGTTCCGGGCGGTATTTTTACGGTTTGTGCTACACATGCCATTCCACTAACATTCTTGGCTATACATTGGATTCGGTCTCTATACGGATGGTTCAACTTCAATTTGCCCGTAACCGGGTCCAATATAGCGCCATATAATGACGCGAAGTCCATTCCTAAGATTCCAACATCCTCTATCTCCGCCACCATCGGTGAAAATACGTATTCCCTTCCTCCCAATACTACTATCATACAAGTCCTACCAAATGTCGGTATTTTGCTTCCGTCGGCCCCACATGCACTTACCCTCGTTGTGAGGTCCTCATCCATGTCGGACACCAAATCGAAGAACTTCTTGGAGATAACGGAGTGGCTAGCCCCACTATCTATCAAAAAATCTCCCAACCTGCCATTCACAGATACCGACACATACCATCTCTTCCCGTCCAACACAGACGGATTACTAGCGAATCTCTTGATATCAGTTTCCAACCCAAGATCGAACCCATGGTTCTTCAAATAATTCAGACACGGATGACCTCGGGGAAGGCGGATGCCACTTACTCTGGTCAACTCCTCTATCCACCCGTCCTCTGTACTAGTGTCCGGTTTCCCGGTTCTGCTCCCCATGGCAATTTCTTCACTAGTCCCCCCAGCCCCACACGATTCTGGCCCTTCTTCTTGACCCGTGCTGCTGGGCGATTGGTCGGTACCTGATTCAAATACATTCGCGTCGAAGGCCTTTTGGCAACTTTCTACAGGGGTTATCCGTTTGCCGTTACTAATAACCCCCTCTAATTTCCCGATCCCTCCTCCTTACGTTCTCTCCATACGGGTTTCTCTGCAGTACAAGACGAGGCGAAATGCCCCATTTCTTGACATCGGAAACATTTAATAGTTGATCGGTCCGTTCTCGGCTTTCGTTTAACCTCCATCATATCTTTCATCTGTTTCATCATGGCCTCCATGATCTTACCCATACTCGTTTCTTCCGGAGCATTACTGCTGGTGGATTCAACTTTGTTTTCTATGGGTTTCTCAACGGATCTGACGTGAGTATCTGTTGGAGTAGACCTTTTCTTCCATCGATTTTTGTTTTTCCCGTCCACTTTGACCCCAGCAATATGTTCGTCTTCCGAATCACCGGAGGAATCATCCCTGTCCTCCTCATGTACTGCATGTACCCGACTCTGCGGTACGAACCCTGCTAACAAGCGACGTTTCTTTTCAAACTGGTCCAATGAAACAAACAGATCAACCATGGATGTGCCTCGAACCCATTCCTTTTGTACTAATTTTGCATGTGCCGGATCTCTCAATCCTTTAATGTAGTGCGTGAATAATTCGTCCAAAAAATATTCATCATCACGCCTCCAGTTCGGTCTAGCCTTCTGGAGCAATCGTTGCAGCTCGAGTCCATAAATTTTCGGAGATTCCTTCGGTTTCTGGGTACGAGACTGAAACTCCTGCCATGGGTCAGTTGCCACTAGGGTGCCGAATAGATAAGTCGCCGAATTGACGAGTTGGTCGTATGTACCAGTGTCTCCATATATCAACCGCCACTCATCAACAGCAATCCGACCCGGGCCCCCGTTCAGCCATTTTATCAATGGTCCCAGTGAAGCATTCTTATCCCATCCGTGATATTTGTTATCATCACAAAAGTCCTGATAACTCTCCTTCCAGTCCAGCCCATTAAATTTCTTCGTTTCTCGGATCGGTTTCCTCGCAGCATTGGCACTCCAAACCAGGCGATCCGACTGCCTCTGACTCCAGTCCATTATTTCCGCTGCCTCATCCCCCTTTCGGCTACAACAATCTACGCCCATGTTTTGGATACAAGGATCCGCGTCATAAATCGCTGCTGTGGCGGGGGACATTGAAGCCCGTCTCGTAAGTCTTCGTTTCTCAGCAACCGATCCAGCATTCCCGCCACCACCCGTCGTGCCTGTTGTACCCTGATTGGTACCATTACCGGTGGTGCCCGTATTGTTTCTTCCGGGATGCTGAGTCTGACTAGGGTTTGTGGTCTGGCCGGAGTTAAAACTGTGCGGGTCTATCGGTGCTGCACCTGGCATAGCGTACTGGTACGTGACGTTATATATCGGGGCTCCACTTGGCGGTTGCGGACCACTTATTGTGTCATCCGCAAACGGGTTCAACGATCCGTAGCTGTGATTCACCCGGTCTTTCGGAACTTCCCGCGGCGTAATGTCCCTCGTGTCGGTATGACCAATGGTCACTCGTCTATTTGAGTCCTGGTCGGTATGATATCGGCCTTCCGTTACATTTGACATGCCTTTCTCACTAGTAAAAGGGTTGAAACCTTTCAGAATAGGCTTCGGAGTCGATTGGGCATCAACCTCCTGCTCCTTTCGTTCCTCCTCCAATGCCATCTGGTAGGCCAGAAAAGAATCGGTAACCTCCTCTTTCCGTTTTCTCAACTCCTCCAACTCCTCTTTCGCTAACCTTCGTTCCTCCGCAATTCTCTCTTTTTCTACTTCATAATCTTTAAAAAATTGCAGCGCGTCCGCCTCTTTTTCCTTACGTTCCCTTATAATGGAATTCATTTTCACGGACTGTCGATTCACCTCAATTTCATACTGGTCTCTCAGACTTCTTGACTTCTTTGCCTCTTCTCTATCCTTTTCTAAAATCATCCGCTCCTGCTCCATTCGTTTTCGAACGGAGTTCTCCTCCCCCTTCTGTATTGCTAGAAGTCTCTGTTGCTCAGCCAGTTGACTAGCGATGTAATTTTTGTCACGGGATAACTGTTCCGTTCCTTCCCTTAACCCCATCGTGATCCTTCTGTTCGCTTCAATCTGATCATCCCTATCTTTCATCAATTGTACCAACTCGTCATTCATGGCACTATACTGTTGCTGCATGATGCGTTGATCGGCCCGTACTTTCTCCTGGTATATCCGGTCCTCCTCTAATCGTCTCTTCCGATCTCTATCTTCCGTCTTCTTACCTATATCGAATATGCCCGGCGTAATCAAGCCTAACGAGTCCATTAATTCCCGTCTCGCGGTTCGTTTTTCAGTTGGGGTTTGCATTTTCGATGCACTGGCCCATACTCGATCTATATTCCTCAGACTGCAATCTAGTTCCCCATCCTCTAACGATTCCTCAATTCTCGATTCCCCCTCCCCTTCTTCTGGTCGGGCCTCCGCCACGATGACCTGCTATCTCGACTGGTCACGGCACCAATGTAGAGTTTAGTATTTTACGGTCGCAGAATAAACAACTCGGAAGGTTCTTTATACGTTCTGGATGCAAAGAGAGAGAGTTTTATTCACGTTTCCTACTACAGTAATCTAAGTTCGGTTCTTGTTCGGGACGAGACCTGATGAGGTCTGTCTACCACTGAGCCTTCTGGCCTTATATATCCCACCCTACCCGATCGCAGCGCCCCCTTTATCAACACTCGCGCCCTCTGTATACGGGTCACGAACTAGCATCTTATGGTGGTTTACATAACTGCGATCCGAGTGGGATTCGAGTCCCCTACAACAGTGTAGATGGAAACCCCATCGTAAGTGATTAGAGATTTTTTTAAATTTCAGCCGATGTGAATAGAATAATCACCATTCTAGACCAACAATTGAGTCTATTTCTTTTCTTCATATTCATCTTAAGCACCACAGCCCTGCTAGCAGTAAGACAATAGAGGAGCAAGCACCCATTTACACAGCTAGCTGAGATACATGATTGATCAGCATTAACCACTCTACCACTACAGTGCAGGAGGAGGTGGAGGAGGGATTTGAATGTCAGACAGAGCCCATCATAGTCCCCTACAACATTATGGATGAGCTCAGAAAAACACCCTTTCCATCAGTTTTCACTCAGAGTGAGTTCCATTACAAGCTAATGCTGGAAGATGATTTGTCTTCCCAGGGTTAATTATTGTGGGAAGGGCAGTGCTCACGGCAGATTGCTATGTTAGTACAAGACCTAAGGAGACTAATTGATGGGCTTATAGAAGATTGACATGCAGTAGATTCCAAAGCTTCTGGAGAAGGCGTAAACTGATTACTTAACTCCTACAAAGATTTAAGTCACAATGGCGGTGAGTAACTGCCTAGCACTGCATTCGATGCATTATGCCGACTCTTGGGAGAGTAACAACCCCATGTCTTTCTTTAACATCTTCTAAATGACTGTGAGAGATATAATTATATTCTCTGAATACATCTATCAATAAACAC
The DNA here is from genome assembly GCA_947462335.1 of Harmothoe impar. Classification (NCBI taxonomy): domain Eukaryota; kingdom Metazoa; phylum Annelida; class Polychaeta; order Phyllodocida; family Polynoidae; genus Harmothoe; species Harmothoe impar. The sequence goes on along the minus strand of OX381713.1, from coordinate 21,248,928 downwards.
AACCAGCAACATGCAACAAAACGTTTTTAGGATGACAGAATCAAACATTTATTGTCGATATACCAACAGTACAGTTTCGACTTTATAGGTCTTAATTAGATGAGATATTTTGTAAATCCATAATTACTATACCATACCATTACTTTCTTTGTGCACTACACCCAGCCAAGACCAATAATTGCGTAAAGCAAAGAAATTATTCAGTCAGGAAAGGTCATGAATAAAATGACATGGTCTAACTAATAAAAAACACACGACGCAACTCCTACAATAATGCTGTGACATTCTGCAGAGCCTCTGACCAGAAGCTTTGGGACAAACTATACAGGGCTAAATGACTGAATGGAAGAACTTGTAGAGTAATTGATGCGGATAGATAGAAAAAAGGGAGAGAGATTCCTCTGAGAATAGAGCTACATGTAGTAGAAGCGACTAAAAACAGGATATCTATTAGGTCGATGATATGTAGCTTGCATGTTCAGAAAACAGGGAGAGGGATGTCATGATATCAGAAATCGGGATGAGAGCACAGCATGAACTGCCTTAAACACGTTTTCCATGAAAAATATCTTCAGGCAATGCTCATGTAATGAAATGCGATGTGAAGAAATTATAAAAACTTTTTTTCAAAATAATTTTGAAAACTCTCGAAAACCACACCGAACACATCCGGTGATATAGACAAAAATTTAACATATAGGAGGCAAGTCATACGGTGCGTTGAAATATACTGAGAAACAGCCGAAGGTTTTTGATTGAGTGTTTTGGTTGAATTGCTTGCTCCATTAATCATGACAAGAAAGCTTCATGGTCAGTACCAGCGTCTTTAAAAGTAAGGATTAAATCCAACTTTAATTGGTTATTTCATCATCGAACCCAGATTAGATCTATAGTTGATGGAGGGTCAACATTGGAGTGGTTTACCTATTTTACCAGAGAGTATGACTAGTATCAGAAAATATGACTAGGCCTACCTGACTTTGGAGAGAAAGGTATTTTGATACTTTATCCCTTTAAGGGCCGCATAGTGCTTTCATGTATTATGCCTTTTATCGTCAGGGTCCATGAATGCAGACCTGGCGAGTAGCTCGCCAGGGCTTTATTCAAGCAGTACGCCCCCAAGGGTCATTATGATGCATGAGTGCAGTATCGGCGGGAAGACCTGCCAGAGCTGCATATAGGCCTAGGCATCATGACGACCAAGGGCATAATGCATTAAAGCACTAAGCGGCCCTTGAAGGGATGATCATGTCAGATGCTCATACTAATGGCATACTATACTGGTATAATACTGCTAGTAGTTCACAGTAATGTAAGCTTTGCTGGATAGAAATTCTTATCTAATTTGGAATTCCTTATGAATTTTAGGATGTTTTGGGTTATTTTAGTGTCGTTTTGATGGTCTGTGAGAGAAGGCAACATGACTGTTCTCTTCCTTCCAACTGATAGAAAGCAGCTGAAATCTGATATTCATGACCTATCAGTACACAGTACCACATTGCCACGTCCCAAATGATCAATGATGATCACAAGGCCTAGACATCCAAATCTAATTTCAACCTGAAGTTAGGATCATCAATCTGTCTTCAATTTGCACACCCTACCAAGCCCATCATCACAAACATCACCTATGCATCCCAACACCTGTTAAATCCGACAACCATTGAAAGGATTTCAGCATAAATATTATGATTTACTACATGCCAGATTATTCTAGCAATTACATCACAGTTTTGTAGCGTTAGATTCTCCCACCATACAAGTCCCCCATGTTTGACACTGGCCTCCCTGCCCTGAGGCCTGAGGCTGGCAGGGGAACCTGTGCAGAAGGTAGCAGAGATAGACAGCAGGGGGGAGGCGTTATTTCTCACACGTCCAGCTGAGGGGAACCAGTCATCCTTATTGATGATCTCTGCATGGTGGTAGTGCTGGTAGTGCTGTGAGATGAAGGGGTGTGATGGGGGCAGGGGGGGGGTGTAAGTGGAGGGCTGATATAGTCCACCCAGATATGGCCCTTTCCACAGATATACAAGAAGGTCATGAGGGTACCGCTGCAAATTTCTGTCGCCTGTACACAGAAACAGTGTCAAAAGGGAGTCCAGGTTGCCTCAAGAATGACTCCCCTCTTAAGGGGACTCTGGGTCGCATAAGGAAGCCTAGTCATATAGCATTCTGGGTCATATGACTCCCCCAGGTGACTGCCTTAGATCAGCCAGAGAGTCACCTAGACTCCCCTTATGCGAACTGTGCTCCCCTAGATCTTCAGGGGAGTCATTCAAAAGGCAACCTGGACTCCCTTTTGATGCTGTTTTTTTTATCTGTCTACAGGTACCATCAGCATCAATGTTTCGCAAAGCGGTGCTTTTATACAATTTGATGGTTGCCATTTTACAAGCTGGGACTCCCAAGTCCATTGTATGCCCCAATCTCACACTGTGAGAATAAACTGATGTATGTACCTCTGCAATATGTATACATTCTACTAAAGTATTCCTGCAGATTTTACTGTTGCTCAAAAATACAATGCTTGCTGTAATAGATTTGGATAAAGGCCCTAGGGCAAGATGGGGTATTGTGTTAGGATATTGTGTCGAGAGTTTCCCCTCCCACACAATTAACAGTAAGGCTCCTGTTGGTATTGCCACCATTCCCATTACCGGTGCTTCATTCATCATCTGAAGCATAGTATGGCTAATATTATGGCCCCAAGGCCGCCAGGTGGAAATATAACCGATATAATTTTTCAATATCTCCAATAATGGAAAGGCATTTCATTTCATGTGGAGAAATAACGTTATTATATTTAAGTACTTGTTCGCCATACCCCCATGGAGAAACTGATCCTCATTCTCTGTGGAGTGTTTCTCCATGATGACGTCGCTAAAATAACTATGAAACCAATCTTTAAATGCTGTTTTTAGATATAATTTATTAAAAAATTACATGAAATAAACATAGAGATTCACTCTCTTATCAGTCTAAATTCCTGGTTTCTCTACTTGTGGTACCTTGGATCATATCACATGAGGCAGAGCCAAGTGTGATATGATCCAAGATACCACTCGTGGAAAAACCTGTCATTCAGACAGATCATCATAGACCTCTGTCTATGTACCTCATAAAATGGTGCCACAACACTCTAGTCCCTTCCCTGACCGAGCAGCACCACCCGTCCAGCTGAATGGCAGCTTCCACGTCTACCCCTCTGCAAGGTGGTGGGAGGGAAGGATCCCACAGCTGTAAATCGAACAACAGACAGCAGACATGAAAAATCGAACCTCGCGGTTGTTGTATAGCGCCGACAGGAGTGAGAGAGGAGTGATGTGTCCGCAGGGGTGAAAGGGGGGGGGGGAGGATTCATAGCGATAGGCAGTCTATATCACTCCTGTGCAACAAAGGGAGGGAAATGCCATGCATTTTATTCTGTGCTATGTGTTTATTAATTTTGCAAAATGATATATATTGGTCTTCAGAAATTTCCCCATTTGAATAATCTGATTTCATATACTCTTTTGATACAAATAATTGGACTGTATTATGAGGGAGCTATTTCTAAACCTTTCTCACTAAACATCTTCTAAAAGATTAAATGCAGATAATAATGCCTCTTATGAAAATTATGGAGTAGTTTGCCCATTTTAAGGACATCATAGTGCTTTAAACTGTGCAGTCTTTAGAAATATGACATTAACCATATTGTAATTGTTCTTATCGCAGTCCAATCGCAGATATATGGAAAAAGAGTATTAAAAAGGCATAGTTGATATAAATGGTACTAAAAGCAGTCAAGACAGATGGATATCTTTACAATTTCTCCACATACTAGCATTGAACAAAGCCTAGTCCTAGCACCTCCCAGGCTGGGACTCCATATGCTGTATCTAGGGAAATTACAGCCCTTCAATGCCTCTCACATAATAAAGCACAGATAAATCAGCCTGCTGGTTCAAAGGGTGGCAAAGTGCAGACCCTGGAGACTGAAGCACATCAGACTGTGCATCCTTCTTTAGTCTTGAGACTCAGGCTTTAATATCTGCTGTAATGAGATTTCTGATACTTACGGGCCTTAATGTACATCGAACGACACCTTAGAAGTCTGTCGTTCACTGGCTAGGGCCGAGGCTCTGCTGCTGGTTTACAGCAATTTGGGGCTACCGCAGCCATCTTGATACATCAATTATTTTAGGAGTTTTGTTTTTCAAATTCAGTTCATTTGTTGTAACCAACAGAAGGGCATTCATCCCCTTGATGACCTTGTTACTAAGAGGACTTAACCCTCACTTTTAGCCAGAGTTTGCAATTTATGTTTATATTAGTGCATGTCATCAGATTAGTTCTCGCAGTACTGATTAAACCTACATAACAGCAATTGATCTGAGGATAGAATACTAAAGTGTCTTAGTACTATTACTAAAGTGTCTTAGTATTGTGAGAAGCGCTACCAGCAACAACCATGTCTACACAGAAAGAGGAAACAACATCAAAAGGGAGTCCAGGTTGCCTCCAGAATGACTCCCAACTTTAGGGGAGCCCAGGCTGCCTGTGACTCCTCTAGGTAAATCCCTGGCCTACCTAAGGGAGTCACCTGGGGGAGTAACATAGTTCCCTGACTCACCTTAGAGAGTCACATCAGGACCTGGGCTCCCCTTAACAGGAGTCATTCTGGAGGCAGCCTGGACTCCCTTTTGACGCTGTTTCTTTTCTCTGGGCACCATCAGGACCCCAGTCTGGGTTGCAAAAGCAGCGTCGGCAGGACAGCCATCGAGCGACACTTCTGCTTTCCTTGCAAGACTTTGAAAGCGCTATAGGGGATTCTCAGTGAACTAAGCCTGCTCATTTCTTTATGGGATAAAACCCATTGATACAAGGATCGGAGGAAGTGTCTTTCATGACACTTCCCTATACTATAATAAGTGGCTGCCGAGAAAGGTCCACTGCCAGTGCATGATGACACAATATAATCATGACAAAATGGTGATTGTAATTAGGGTATAGTTGATCAAAATCCTACTTGCCAATCAGTTTCAATTAATGTTCAATTACAGAAGCTATCTAATTGATTGTGCCTAAAAGTCCTAATTGACAGTGATTCGCGAACTTCATTAATTTGAAAATAACAGGGTTTTAGCTATCTGAAAGGGTAATAGTCGACTTTAGATACCAGACTCATATAGCTGCTAGCGAAAACCATAGCACCATGACAAACTAAAATCTAAATGTGCTATCTTGGGACTAATTTCTGAAAAAAAACAAGACTATTTCTAGCAGCCTGTAGTTTATCCCTTGCAGGCACAGAGCCTGTGTGCAGTCAGCAGTACAATATGCACCATCAGGGAGCACCTAACCCACCAGCTGCCAGCATAAAGCATGGTGCCATGACACACCCAATATGCTGCCCTGGGGCTAAAGTATACTTGAATGCATACATACATGTGTGTGTGGGAGTAGCCATACAGAAAGGATACTTTGCGAGGAGAAACGCAACTCTCCTAATCACCATGTAGACATTCCTTGTAGTGATGTATTGCCATCCATCTGCCCATAATTCTATTCATGATGTACCAGTCTCGTTATAAAGCTACTTTCACCATTCCTACTGTCCAACCAAAAAGGGATCAGATTATAATCAATGTATGATCAATCTACCACCATACTCGTCCAATACCCTTGCCCCTACACTGATATTCCTAGGCTCCCTATACGCCCAACCTCTCAGTCACTAGTGCCCAACCTAGTTAGTCATTTTTTGGATCCCTATACCACCAACCTAGATTAGTTATTATTGCCAGGTTGGTCACTACTGACCAACCCACCTTAGTCTTTTTAGTTCCAGGGGGAGCCACTGAGTGGTCATCACAGGTGGCCCCAACTAGTGGCATACAAATACAACACACCAATGATGGACCTAGATTAGCCACTACTGACTGACCCCTTGATCATTTTTGAATATAACTTTGCCATTGTGACAAATACTAATATGACCAACCTGGGTTAGTCTGTACTGACTAACCCTTTCAATCTATGGATTTTCAGTGTAGGGCTCAGGTGATAATACACCATTCATTAAATTAAATGAGTCTGAATACTTGTATTTGGGTCTCTTGTGTTGTGAAATGAGTGCAGGATGGACATAGACATAGAGGTTCTCTCCTAAGTTGCTTCACGATCGATACGCCAACTGATTGTGATATTTGGGCCAATACTATGGAGGGATGAAGCAGGTTTAGGCCGTTTTATTCTGATAACTTGGATTACGGATCCGCCGATGGAAATTTTGGCATTTTGTAAAAAAAAAAAGTACATGCTGACTGGCAGACACCCAGAATTAGGCTTTCAAAATTGGGGATATTTCACAATTTACCTTCATTATTTCTCAATATACCCACATTTAATGGCCAAAACAACACTTTTTGCATGTTTTTTTTCTTTTTTTTACCTCCCGCCCCTGGAAGATTTTAGTACAGAATGGCAGCTTTTTTTTTTTTTTTTCCTCCCGCCCCCAAAATATATGCTCTGAGTGCCCGTAATCCAAGTTATCAAAAAAAGGTGGCCTTAGAGTAGGCCCCCTGTTTTTCAGAACTCACCTTTGATATATACAAATATATATTTCAAATACCTGCTACAATTAAAAGATAGATATCACAAATTACAGTTGAACAAAATTCAAAACTTCAATTATTGGTACCTCCTCATTTCCTGATAGCATGGTGGGTGGTCACACTTATTAATCATGCATGGGTGTGTCTAAGGCTCGATGATAAAGTCAGCTATAGCCTGAAGCCTGTAACTAATATAAACAATAAATCAGCCCACAAGTACTACTGGATACAGGTTGACACCCAATAAAGATGTGTGAGCAGAGTGCAGAGTTTGGCACAGGTCAGCTGTTGTTAGATTCTCGGGAAAGATATGAGTCATCCATAATAATTCTGTTATTTGGCAGAAACGATGGGAAACAGTCACTGACCAATCGTGTTGATATGAATGCCAATAGATTTAGGTATTTTGGGGACATTTATTCATGATGCTGTTATTGATTTGAGGATCCCACCCGGGAGGCAGCATACATGTCCAAGCTCTGGTTGTATTATGATATAAACTATTTCCGCTCCCAACTATTTCCATCATGAAATACCATAGGTATCGCTGAGCTTATTGCATTTACGAACGACATAACGTTGTAGATTCATCAACACTTTATGAATTACAGCAGCCTATCAATATACCAGATCACAACAGCAGATAGGCTATACAGTGTTTAGATGCTTGGGAAAGATATGAGTCATATATGAAGAGTTTGGATGCAAAACGACATAAGCACCATTTCCGAAATAAGAGACAAAATTCGGCAAAAGGCTTGTTTAGGGGTGGTTAGATATAATCCACAAACAACTTTTCCAAAATTAACTATTTTTCATGCCATTAGGGTCTGCTCAGTACACATTACTTCACCAAATTATTATAATTGACCCCAGGGTATCTTTACAAAAAGCACTATGTGCTTCAATTCTGGGATGGATTTATGTTGTTTTGCATCCAAACACTTCATATATATATACATAGAATGTCTCCTCCATATACTTATGTTGCAAAGGAGTGCAGAATGGACATAGACAAAGGGGTTCTCTTTTAACTAGATCATTTTCTCTACAAGTTGCTTCATGATCGATGCGCCAACTGAGTCTGATATATGGGCGAATATTATGGAGGGATGAATCAGGTTTAGAGTAGGCCTAGAGTTATTCAGAACTCACCTTTGATATACAAATATATTTCAAATACCTGTTACAATTTAAGATAGATATCACAAATTACAGTTGAACAAAATTCAAAACTTCAATTATTGGTACCTCCTCATTTCCCGATAGCATGGTGGGTGGTCACACTTATTAACTTAACTTAATTATGCATGGATGTATCTAGGGTCCGGTGATGAAGTCAGCTATAGCCTGAAGCCTGTAACTAATATAAACTATAAATCAGCCCACAAGTACTACAGGATACAGGTTAACACCTAATAAAGATGTGTGAGCAGAGTGGAGAGTTTGGCACAGGTGAGCTGTTATTAGATTCTAGGGGAAGATATGAGTCATCCATAATAATTCTGTTATTTGGCAGAAACAATGGGAAACAGTCACTGACCAATCGTGTTGATATGAATGCCAATAAATATAGGTATTTTGGGGACATTTATTCATGATGCTGTTATTGATTTGATGATCCCACCCGGGAGGCAGCATACATGTCCAAGCTCTGGTTGTATTGTGATATAAACTATTTCCGCTTCCAACTATTTTCATCATGAAATACCATAGATATATACACTGGAAACCTAGATCTGTGAGACAGGAGATCAGTGTTGATGACTTAGGGTGATCATGCCTTGTTGATGTCACAAAGTGATCACTCTGATCACCTAACGCAATCATTTTGAGGACATGATTTTGCCACTAGGGGGCCCTACTATACAACAATGCAATACATGTATACGGCACCTACTCCAGGTGATCTATCGATTATATCTATACTAATCTTGACCATAGGTGTTATTAAAATGGTGGATATGGAGACTATTTGGAGCATTAGAGACTCAAGCAATTAAAAAGAAATCATGCTATAATTATCAAAAGTATAGGTAGGTGTAAACGTAGACACCTCATTTCAAAACCATATCTCATTATCCAGAAAAACACCCTTTGTGATCACTGATGATCACCCTAGTGATGAGGGGGTAAGCATTCTCGACACCGGCACAATGATCACCCTAAAGGCGTCACCGGTGATCACCTTTGAAACCCATTGGTTTTTCAGTGTAGGTATCGCTGAGCTTATTGCACTTACGAACGACATTACATGGTAGATTCATCAACACTTTATGAATTGCAGTAGCCTATCAATATTCTAGATAGGCTATACAGTGTCTATAGATGCTGGGGAAAGATATGAGTCATCCTATAGAACGTCTCTTCCATATAGTTGAAATTCATCGCGACCATATTCAGTGGTATGAAACTTGAACGAAAGCAAATCAATTTGAATTGTCTCATATACATGCACAGGTTCTATATTGGTATCTAGAATAGAAGTAGAGTCACACCGACTCAGAATCCTGAGTCCCCTAGTAGCAAGCCCGCACGGGGCCAATTTGGTTTTGGCTCGGATTGGCTGTTTGAAGTCGGGCAAAACTGAGCTGGGTTTCATGTTGGGCAGATGGCTGGGCTGAAGTGTGGCCCCGATCGGGCTGCCCATTTTGGGCTCAGATCAGTTTCAAAGCGGGCTGCCCGATTTGGGCTCAGATCAGTTTCAAAGAGGGCTACCCGCTTTGAGTTCCTGTTGGCCAGATGACAGGAAACCCGTCCAAAACCCGTTCTGAGCCCAATTCGGGCAGCCCACTTGGGGCCACACCAAAACCCAGTGCCCTAAACCAACGGGCGCCCGTCGGTTAGCCCACTCCGGGCCGATGAGGGCTGAGGTTGGGTTTAGACAGGGCAACTGGTCTAATAGTTCTGATGATTGACACCAGATGTCACTACTATACAATATCTAGAGTTTTCCAACAAAGCCAGATGAAATTGACATTATATAATAATACAATAAAATGTTAAAGTGATGTAAAATAGGAAACAATAAATAGATGTTCTCACAGTTTGGAAATAAGATAGAATATATATTTGAATGATGAAAAGGAGGTTCTCTAAGCAGCTATCCAGTGTAAACACTATTTCTGTGGCATTACAATCTTAATACAAGACTCATGTGCCCCATGTAGGTATGTACTATGGCTTTGAAGGCCAATGTGCACCATAGACACTTGTCTTTGCTGCATGTGGCTCAAACCTGATGATAATAGGCCTGCTTGATACTTCCATTATTGGGTAGGAAGAGTATGATTATGCCTTGGGTTGATTAGCAGGACCTAGGATATCTGGTTCAACAATTACAAGAAATCATTGGAGAATGATTGAATAGATTCTATAAACCCATAATTATCCGATCTTAGCACGCTTTTAACCCGTCAAAAAAACGATCTAAGCCCGCTTTCAACCCGTCCAAAAACCGATCTGAACCCACTTTCAGCCCGTCCAAAAACCAATCTGTGCCCAAAGTGGGAAGCCCGTCCTAAAACTGATCTGAGCCCAAAGTGGGCTTCCCGTCCAAAACCCGATCTGCGCTCAACATGGGAAGCCCGCACGGGGCCAGACCAAAGCCCAGTGCCCTAAACCGACGGGAGCCCGTCGGTTAGCCCACTCCGGGCCAGACTTGCAAACACAGTCATTTATCAATACTATGCTATCTAAGTTACACTTGTAATATAGATACAAACTTGATGCAAACATCCCTCCCTCATACCCTCAAACCACACCTCAACACAACACTGCACCAGCTCTCCAATTATAGATCGTCCAGATATGGATGGGAAATATAAAAAGAGAAACAATATTACGGTATTTAGGCAGCGAGAAAGGACGGCCACATTGGTCGCCAATAAACACCCAGCCCCTCCCAAGTCCCAAATCAATAAAACTGCCAGTGGGTAGTGCTAATTTATCAGTATCTCAATGTCTGCCCTTCAGAGGTGGTGTAGTCCTGGGTGAACCTTTTCTAAAGCTATAGGTGCGGGTAATAGTAAGAGTGCCATTTTCAGCATTTGATTTCTGAGTCACAAGTTTTACACATTTATAGGCCCCCGCTGAATATGCGCAAAACATGTGCAGTACATGCTTGATCTAGTGGAGTGTGTGCTTGAAGAGATGTTGTGCATGTGGGGTATAGTGCTGTACAAAAGTTATCATACCTGAGCAGAAGTAATAGTTATAGACTAGTACATCTACAACTAGACACCCAGAAAAATATTAGTGTCAGCCTGATGCTGGCTATGTCACCAAAAGCACTCACCTACAAGAGTCAGATATTTAGTGAAGGTCAGGCATTGCCGGACACACCCATGTGAGGGTCAGGCATTTCTGCACCCAAATAACTTGAAAGTCTGCCAGAGTCTTGGAAAGCTGGACCTTATAGGGAGCCTCTCTCTTTCAGCCTCCAAGAGTCCAGCATTGTCAGACTCTGGGAAGAAGGTCCAGCATTGCCAGAATCTCAAGCCATTTTTGGTGAAAACAGCTTGTAGTTGAAGGTACAGCATAGCCTGGCCCTCACTACAATGCCTCTTGGGTTAATTGGGTAAATAGAGCAATGCCCGACCTTTGTAGGTGAGTACTTTTGGAGAAATAGCCTGACGCTCATATTTTTCTGCGTAGGTTAAGGTTTTATACATTCATTCCTGCAGCCACTGGACATTATGTTGCTCAATGTAACGAGCATTTTGATTGGGCAACAAATCAGTAAAATTTGAGAAATTTTGCATAGATCAACGAATGTGGTTATGACAGGAATCAGTATGCAGGTTATTATAAGACCGTGCATGGCCATTTTTTTCCAGGGTATACCAAGACTAGAAGTATGAGATTTTACAAAGCTATTTTCAACAGTAAAGCAATTTACGTACAGAAACCAGTGGAATTGTTAAAAGTCTCTCCTGGAGGATGTTTGTTCAAAATGGCGACGGGCGAGTCCAGACCATACATACTAGCAGCACAGTTTAGTGCGAAGATGACCACCCACCAGGCTACATAGATAGGTGTACTGCTCCTAGCCCATCAATACCAGTTCTAGACCAATGAATCTACTTTTTCAGTCCTCACCCGATCAATTACAATTGTCATGAAATCTATTAGTGCCAAAATAATGAATTACACCTTTTTGTGGAAGTTGGGTGGGTGGGTGGCAATGTTGTGTGAGGAAACACCGTAAATCGATCGGTCATATTTCCCCGTGCAAACGCCAAAGCACGAGATGTTTGCCCAAAGAGATATTTATGATTCCCAATCATGGTATTTCTTTTTAAGCTTGATGTCCGTTTTGTATTGATCAGGATATTTCCCACTTCCTCCCAATTTACTCAATTTTCGGTACGGGGATTTGTATGTGAGCTGTTCTTTGAAATATAGATTAGATTTTGTTGTGTTCTGCAATGGTTTTATCTTAATGGCGGAATCGTATGTCTGTGGGATACTAGCAGGCATGCTACCACGAATTATTAGAAGTAATTTATTTTGAATGTCGAAAAGGGAGAAAAGAAGAGACATGGAAGGAAAAGAAAACATTACGCAAAACACCTAATGTGCTTTGTGCAATAAAGAAGTTGGAACCATCTATCATGTGGCATGACACTGCATGCGCGCTACTTCTTAGGGAGTGTTCATTATTTAACTACAGTGATGGGGAGGGAGGCGTTGGTAGATTTGGGGGGGGGGGGGCAGATTTAAACCCCCTCTACTGAACGCCGATTCAAACCCCTCTGGTCAACCAGGCAACACAATAATTTTGGAGGTCTCTTGGCAAAAACCGCCAGAGTGATTTTGGCACATATATATAGCCTCCACCGAAAGTTTTCCTGTAGCCAAAAAATGACCATCCCGTATAAAAGAAACGCAGTTAAATCAATATCATGGCTCTGAAACACGAATGCACTGGCACAATTAGATATAATTAGTATTGTGACCATCCACGCAGAATGGATGTTCCATGTGGGGCGAGCGGGTCAGCATTGAAGTTCTGGTGATATGTCATGACCAGTCTTACTGCTATCAATTAATGCTCCCACACTTTGTGGTGAGGGCTTCAGATATAGTAACAACATGCTTAGCCAGTAAGCCTACTTGTTATTTACATAGGGAAAAGGAGGCCTTGTCACACTATGGGACACTATGTGGCACTATGGGATGGAGGCCCTCCCCCTCCCTCTTCCCCCTTGGTGGTGCAGATCACCCCCCTCTTAGGGAGTGGTCATTTTTTAACAACAGGGGGGGGGGGGGGTCGGTGGATTTGGGGGGGGGGACCAAAAAAATTTGGACCCCTTGAAGGGGGGGTACCAAAAAAAATTTGGACCCCTCTTGAGGGGGGGACCGAAAAAATTGCACCCCTTTTTAGCGAAAAAGCCCGCGCCTTACTATAGCTCAAAGGGGTCGGCCGCACTCAATTTCAACTTGCCTGAGGGGGGGACCAAAAGAATTTAGACCCCTCCCATGGGGGGGATCAAAAATATTTCGACCCGTTTACGCGAAAATCCACCGCCCCCCCCCCCTGTTGTTAAAAAATGACCACTCCCTTAAGTCGGGAAGTTGCTAAAGGAAGGGGCCCCAGGTTAAAAATTCACTTCTAGACCATTTATCTATTTTGTCCCCTAAAAGATCAAAATGTCGCTGAAAATAATGCCACTGGTTAAAGATCGCATGGAAATGACCCAGGTCCCAAGCTTGTAAAAAAATGGCTCTACAGCCAACCTCTTGAATTCCCCCTATTCATCTCCCCCTACTGCGCTGCATCCTGGGATACCAGGGGGAGTCACGTAGGGGTCACGTGATCGGTGTCAGGTGACAGGCGATCAGCCAATCACATCATTTGTTACTCTGACATCTGGGTACATGTGAGCAGGCAGCTCACGCCGACGCCAGGAGTATAACTCCGGCCCTTCCAGATGTTGATCCTGAGATCAGCGATATCCATGTCTTTTACTGTAAGAGTTCATGTCAATACCAATATGGTATCAATATTCCTAAGCACTGCATGTGGGCTGTCTGATCATAATAACAATGGTTTCATCTCAATTAGGCCAAAAAAAAAAAGGTGTGTTTCAGGCAACCCGACCCTAGTTTCAAAAAAGGGCCGACCCTAGCATTTTTTTCCGATTTTGGAGAATTTTTTTTTTTTTTCAAAATATTCATATTTTTTCGGAAATTTTGCCAATTTTTTGGTCAGGATAAACAGATTACATGCCTAATTAACTGTCCAGCCTCAGGAAATTGCTTATTAACAAGAATGTCCAATAATTTCATGATATTCCTAGTTATAGTAAGAATCGATGAGTCGTCTTGATGACCCGCGAGTCGATATGGCAGTCCGCGACTCATTCAAGGTACCTCCAACATTTAAAAAAAAAAATCAAAAAAAAAAAAATCCGACCTACCTACCCTAAATTTTTGGACCATGTTGCCTGAAACACACCTTTTTTTTTTGGCCTTATCGTATTGTAGTAGCAATTGCATGAATTATCCAATGTAGATGCACTATCCTACCAGTACCAGGCAGAGTTCCCACTACACAAAGGTATCGATTTAAGCGTAAATCAAAGTTCATCTAGTTTCATGCAATGTCCTCAGCTGCTCCCGTATTTAGTACAGCTGGATTCCTCATACTGTAACTATCATGAGCAGGTGTGAGCCGGGGGTGTGAGCCAGTCACAGAACAATTATACCTCTATTCAATGGCATGGTGGAATACTGCATGGTATCTGACCGAGTATATTGGTTTAATAGTAGTTTCTAGATTATTCTAAAAACGGAGGTGTTTTTTTCATAATCCAATTTGCAGCATGAGGTTGCTCTAAACAACTGAAAGGACTGCAATAGGCCACAGCAGAGATAAGCATGAAAGACGCGTATTTGCGTTCATGTATCTTGGTTACGAAGGTTTTCTGCTTTATCTTGCCAAATATTCTGTGAATTAAAAAGAGAATATCTACAATAATAACAATGCCGAAGTTAACTCGGGTTTGAGATTTATGTAATGTCCGCCTGCAGTTTGTTCCAATGGACAGGCATGTGATGGTCTCTAGCAGACGACATTTGCCATAAATAACCGCCATTACTGAGATAAGAACAGCCACTTTCTGGTAAACCGCAGGGAGTAAACCTGACATCCTCAGACAATAAAGTGTGTCTCTGCTGCCAGCCACAACATATGGCCACCTTTCATATTAATAGCACATTTATGTGTAAACATGTGACCTGTTTTTACAACATGATGCATACGTCGCATATTATGATCAAGATGTGGGGTATAGAAGATAAACATCATTGCTTTTAATGTTATTATATTCGACTTATGATAGTAATAATGTAAAAGGACATTATGTGTATTATTATAATTATCATCGTGAGCAGCTCTAGATACTGTGAAATGACACATCTCCTACATCACTATATCGAGAGATACCCTCTGTTCTGGACTATCTTTGTTTGTGTTTTATGTATGTTTTGAACATATTTGGCTGGAGCTTTTGTGTGACTTATATGACTCTATTTGTAGTAACGAGTCACATGTGAGGCAATATGATATTGATAATGTATCGTTATTGCTTCCTGAATGGATGGCACCTTCACAGTAGTATATTGAAGGTTTATGTTAACCCTAGGGCTATTGCAGTGCAGGTATCAAAATATCCCTTCATTATTGCGCGAGTAATGATATCATAATCACAAATAACTACTAGTTGGGACCCTAATGGACTCACATTTCTAGTTCTATACGCATTACGCATTAATGTTGAATTTCAATGACAAATGTGATTTCAATTTCTACTTTCGGTATTCTGAGCCATCTTTTGCACATTTGCAGCTATTGCATCATAATTTTATTTTAGTATAAATACAAAGTTAATCACTGTATTGACGGCACATGCTGACTGAAAGACCTTTTGTATGGTTATGATGGGGAATCAAAATCCACAAAACATGACTAAATGAGAATGCAACAACCTTTAAGCTTAACACAGGTGGAATTCTACATAAAGGCATAGTCCAAGAATAATATTGGTCTCGACCTACAGTATATATTATCAGTATAGCTATAGCCAACATTTGCAGACATACATATGTTTGTAGTATCATGCTTACAGCCCATTTCATACCACATTACACATTGTCAAACCGACCCTGCACCACTTGGACAACTTCTACTGTTTGTATTAGGTCACGTGATCCAGACCAGACTGACTTAGTTATGTCTGACCTCTGTAACCTTGACCTCTATGACATTGGTGCTGCAGCCAAGAAAAATGTCGTCTGCTTCCAAATGAGTCATCCACTCTCCTTGCCAAGGCTGCTGGTCCTGGTTTGCTTTGGCCTATTGTATCTCTGCCCCAACCACACTGGTTATATCATACATGGGAACATATATAGTAACATAGGGACTTGGTTTGTCATTGCCTTATAATCTCATGGACATTTAAATCAGGAAAATTAAGATACCCTCAGGTGCTTATGTAGTAGGGATTATAGTGAGAGACAATAAAGGTACCAATGATAAATATTGGGGCAGAGTTTGGGGCAGATCCCTAGTATGTCACTTAGAACAGCATGCCGTTGAGAGTGGATAGTTTACCAAAACATGCCTCGTACACATCCTGCACACTCATAAAAGTGAGCGTCACTGTCGCCAAAAGCACTCTCATCTGAAAGTTAGGCACTGTCTGACTTTCAGGTGAGAGTGCTTTTGGCGACAATGACCCTCACTTTTATGAATGTGTGATGTGATATGCTGTAGCGCCATGGCTATGTGAAATAATAGTTGAGGTAGAGCATGGTAAAAACAAGAAGCGCAGTGTAGATCTCTGTGAGCAGGTTGTAATCATATCCTTCAAGTAGTTCTTGGTTTAGGATACGGTAATAATCAACTCCTTCCTTTTGCAGTGTTGTTTTGTTTTTATATTACTGTGTGAGTCAGTAAATGATCATGTATACAAAAGTTGGGAAACAATCTTATAGACTTGTAACAGAAGGGATTTAGCATGAATATGGGTGGGAATATTTACTTCAACAGGGCCTACATGTCTGTATAACGGCCATAATTACCCTCCTGCGTTTTTTTTATGTTAGTCTCCTTGGCTTGCCAAAACATTTTGAGAAAAATAGCTAAACAATTTTACGGAATTTTCTATTTTGACAAGAGCAGGGATATTCGTTCCAGGTTTCCCATAACACATTCATGATTTATGGTAGGAATTGGAAATGAAGTTGGATACTGATGGCAACCGAAAGCTATTCCTGCTATGATTGTTGCTCTTCCTGAGTGTGCCTTCAAATATGCCATTGCATGTTAAAACATCGATCTGTTTATGGTTAAGTCCTTCTCTTCTTTACTCTGTTTCATGTTTGAACTATTACTTTATTATTTTATAGTCTTTTCAATCAGGCTCACTTGAGTGTTTCCTCGCGAGATTTCACGTGATATGGTGTGATTGTGTGAGATTGTTCTCAGGGCGCCATCTGTAGGTGGATTAGTTCACTGCTGTAACGGGTAATGACGCCTTCTGTAATTAACACAGGTCATTGTAGCCGGTGACATGGTGCACACTTTTTCTCCCACTTCTCGCGATATGGCGTGATAGCAGTCATTAAGTCCGCCATTTTGGGTGCCATTTATGGTTAATTATTCACGTGATCAACCGTTCTGGGCCCTGGGATTTATAGGTGGGCCTGGGCAAGCTGTCAAGTCCTCGTGCTGAAAGATACTTCAGTAGGTGCCGCCCTCAGGTAATGCAGCCATTTGTAAAACATTTGGGCGTTATCCCAGAATGTGTCAAGCATCACTATAGTGGACATTATAAGTTAGCAAATTACTGCTGAAAAATATATAAGCTTTCTTTTTCACAGTTTTGAGTCTCAAACATGCCTCGCATTCAGTTGTGAAGTGAATGCAAGGGGCCATATGACAATTAATTGACATTGTTTTCTGTGAGTTCCAATATGTGCTAATATTTGCTAGCTTTTGACCCATATAGTCTATATGCAGAGGTGATAGACTTTGTTTTTAAGAAAAATGTGTACCATATGGCATAAGCCCAACCTCTCCAGGCTCAAATCAGTGAGTACAAATGCAAATGTTTTCCCAATAGAATCACTGAATTCTAGACATCAGCACTCACCCCCTTTCTTTGTCAGGTGTTGCTATGACTACTTGGGTGCTATGTTGACCACCTGACCTGCCTCCATTGCCCAGTCTGTTTGGTGGCGTCCCCTGGTAGACATGCTGATTGTGCTGATGGGTCATTCATTAGTAAGCACCCACTTAGGGGGCGTGGACAAACTACTTAAAGAGGCCTTCTTTTATTCAAGCACCCAGAGAGTAGTGAATGTACATTCTTGTACCTTTGTCTTACCCTGATTGATGGCCGTTCTATTAGTAGCTCATGAAGAGCTGGTACCCACTTTAATCAATCGAGAATGTACAATATGTTCTGCTGGCAGGAATCACAAAGTCCAAACAAAATGCCCCTGCAAGCACTGCATGAATGTTTGCATTTAAGGAAATTAAAGATGTTTAAAGGAACACTTTAAGCAACTTTATGTTCAGTAACTGCCATGTAAATGTTACAGAAAGGTCATAATGACATTAAGCGGCTTTAAGTGTCATCAATTGGAATTAAAGTATCTAACTCATTTAAATGCAGACAGTTATGCAGTAAAGAGTATAGTATAAAATGGCCAAACTTCTAAAGATAAAGGTCGACTCGCACTGCAGGATATTGAATGTCGCGAGGTTGTGATTCCGGTGTGTCACAATGATAGGAAGGTTATATTCTCTCTCACTGAATAAATAAGAAGTTAATTTAAGTCAATAACTTAACATGATGGCACTATAATGGAAGACACTAATTCAAACAAGCGGCAGTAATAGCAACTAATAGGGCCATTAGAGGGGCTTAGCATGTTTAGTCTGTGGGATCCAAAGGCCACCTTTGACATAGGAGGACGTCCTTGAACTAATTGCAGGCTTGGTTTAAACCATGTGAAGCCATGGGGTTCTCATAGGAGGTGCCACAGACAGCAGAAAGAAATGGCACTCAAGATACACTGGGTATCCCATTGGTTTTAGTCGATATGGTTCCACGCCTATGACAATAATTTTTCATACCAACACTAGTCCTTAAAAGCATACTAGTACACCTCAGACCATCCCTCAAACAGTGCCTCTAACTAAGTACATTCCATTTAAAATTGGAGTTTCATACATTTTGGAAATTCAAAATAGAATTAATTTCATCATGGAAATATCTCCACCATTACAGCTGGGTCAGATTCTACGACTACATAGTCCAGCCAAATACCTCAACCCCCCCTTCTCTGCCATTCCAGTGACCCCAATGCCTTGTAGCACATCGCCACAGGCTGTCATTTGTTGCAGTCTGCGGCACTTGTTTGCCAACCCCTCTCCAGCCACCAATAGCTTTTAGGCATACCCACCCACTGGCGTCCCTCCTCTATCTCCCTAGGTCATGAGGCCACAGGCTGAAGCTGCATCGCTGGAAGTGGCCTTACTACAACCTACAAGCACCATAGTCACCATCACCAACATAATACTGCAGTTTTAAAATGTTTTTTCTGCACTGAAGGTCCATAGATTGAAAGGGTTAGTCAGTACAGTCTATCCTAGGTTCGTCATATGAGTGTTAGTCATAATGGCAAAGTTATATTCAAAAATGACTGAGGGGTCAGTCAGTAGTGGCTAACCTAGGTTCATCATTGGTGTGTTGTATTTGTATACCACTAGTTGGGGCCACCTGTAAGATACCTTGATCACCATTCAGTGGCTCCCCCCTGGAAATTAAAAGACTAAGGTTGGTTGGTCAGTACTGACCAAGCTGACAATAATGACTTACCTAGGTTAGTCGTATAGGGAGCCAAAAAATGACTAACTACGTTAGGCACTAGTGACTGAGAGATTGGTCGTATAGGGAGCCTAGGAATATTGATCAGTTTGTAATGCCTACAGCAAAATCAAGTATCTCACTTCAAGATAGGTTGGGTTGTAACCTAACCCCCACCCTCCATCCCTACCTATCCCCTACCTTATTGTGGTCTCTCCCTCTGTCTTCCTTTCACATACAGGTCTTGCTAGTATCAACATTGGCAACATATCAGGTCAGTGTTGAAAGGAAGAAATGGCCCACATCATTGTTTACTTGGCACACAAAGTATTATAGAGAGAAAGGGCAAAAAGGTATTTACCTAGGGGTAAACACACAGAGCAGGTTTGTGAGCTGCTCATCAGTAGCTGACAGGGACATAGGCAGGTGTCAGGGACTGTGAGCTGGGGTGCTGACCCATATCTCAGCTACTCTCCTCCCTGCTTCTCCACTCTGATATTCCTATGCCCTTCTTCGATCGCATCTATCTTTTCTGTCAATGATTCTGTTGTTGTCTATTTGTCTCTCGCTATGGCTCTGTCTGTCCGCCTGCCTCTTATAATTGTGTATCTCTGCATGTCTCTGTCTGTTTGTATCACCTCATACCAATCCCTTTTCCCACACCTTTCTCCTGCCCTAAACTGGCCTTCATTTCTTTATTCCCTGCTTAACATCCTAGCAACTATTTTCCTCAGAACTGGTCTAGAGTGCAGTGAGCAGGTGATACAGCTGCTCATCCTGCAGGGTGTGATGGATGACATAGGCGTGAAGTAACCTTGGTAAGAATCAATACCTGCCTCATTGACGGACATCTGCCAATAATTGCAGAACGTGACAGACATACGTCAGTAATTGGGGGACATGACACAAGCAGGCAATGGAGACTCTGTGATATTAGTGTTTATGCAAGGGAAGGAATCATGAACCATACAGGAAAAAGCTATGCAGGGCTGATTGAATTGTATGGAACACCAGCTTAATTGAATAATTGATCTAGCTTTAACCTGATCTTCCTAACATGTACATGCATCACTGTAATTTAAGAGAGGAGCTGACATAACTATTTCACAATTTCTTGTATGGCACGAACATTATGGCTCTAGAATTGAAGCTTTACATGTGACAGAACAAGATCCAAATATCATTCTGGCTACTCACTTGGCCATATGCTTAGCCATTTCATAGGCACTTATATCCAGCTCTATATGCTGTAGACCCCCCCTTCCACACCCTTGTAAACAACACACCCCATTAGGTCCAGCATGATATGGCCATCCAGGGATACATGGATGGATCACAAGTATCGCCATTGTGCCCCTTGACTATGCACATATGCGATGACTCTTGTTCTGACAGACCTCCTGGCAACAATCACATTTTGCCATTTGTATGGCCACAAATCCCGTAGCATTTCTTCTGTCTTTATTTTGATGTTGCTTTCAGTGTCTTCAATTTATTTAGTCTTGTCATAAAAGCACGTTCCACATGATACCTTCATAAATGAATTCAGTTAAAAGGTGTCGGAGGAGAAATAAACTGAGCCAGAATGATAAATAATCAGCATTGGCGCATTGAGAATAATAAAGCTCTAGAAGTGCAAGGAATAAATCGATAAGGACGAAGAGTTGCATTTGAATTCCTGTAAGAGACAGTTGGACTTTATCAACCTAGATAATATCTATTATTGTGAGAGTAACTCATGATAATACAGTAAGCCATTACTTGATTTTATTACTCCCATAAATTTTCAATTAGACCTAATTGAGTGTTTACTCATGAGTATTGACGTAATACGATAAGATTGAGCAATATTTGCGACAATTTGGGGATAATTCCAGTTTACGCAAAGTGTGAGACCCACATATAAAGTTATCCTAATAAGATATCACCTTTTTTTCTTTTACCTCGAATTCTGCATATCATAATCATGAATCCAGCATTTCAATTAAATGCAGGTTCAGCTGTTACTTACCTCCCCCTCCCCACATATCCCCCCAGCCTGATTGCGGTCTCTAACTCGGCCTTCCTTCCTCATGGCTCTTCATCTGTTCAGTATCAACATTGTCAATATATCAAGCCCATGTTAGAATGCATGGTGAGGCCAAAAGTGTCTTGAATACCACATTGTTTACATCCCACAAAAAATAGTGTAGAGAAAAATGGTAAAATAAAAACATTTCACAAGGGGTAAACAAACAAGACCACCCTGTGAGCTGCTTATGATTTCCTAACATAGAGCTGTGAGCCAGAATGCTAACCCACCTCAGCTACTCATCTCCTTGCTGCTCCATCTGACACTCCCATGCCATTATTTTATCTCATCTATCGCTATGGCTCTGTCTTTGCCTCTCTATCTCTGTCTGTCTATCTGTCTGGCTCTGTCGATCTGTCTGTTTGCCAGCCTGTATGCTTCTCTATCTATCTATCACTCCTTTTTTTCTGTCTGTCTGTCTGTCTGCTTGTCTGTTTGTCTCTCTAATCTACTCCACCCTTATATATTACCTGTCCCCTGCACATCACTGCATGGTATCCCCTACATTACATCCTAGAAACCATTCTCCTCAGGCCTGTACTGAACTGGTCAGTGTGCAGTGAGCAGGTGATACACGCAGCTCATCCTGCCAAGTGTGATGGATGACTTGATGAAGTAACCCGGGTAAGAATCAATACCTGCCTCATCCATGACCATCTGTCAATAATTGCAGAACGTGACAGACATATGTCAGTAATTGCGGGGCGTGACAGAATCATGCAGTGGAGAAGACACGTGACATGAGTGTTTATACAACGGAAGAGATCATGATAGTTATGCAGGGCTGATGCAACTGTATTGAATTCCAGCTGCTTACGTGAGTGATAGAAAATATTGTTAAAGAATAATTATAGGAGAATTATGTTTTATTTACTATTACTTTATTATGAAATACAGCATTATGTCTGATTGTATCAATCCACGGAATGTGAACTTCCTGCTGTGGCAGCTCTATTTTAGGGACAAAGTCACAGCTGCTAACATAAAGATTGAATTGATGCTTTTATGCAGGTTGATCAAATATGTGTTTTTATTTGACAAAACACAGAACCATTCAATTCAAAATATGCACCATTAAAGGTATGTTGTGTTTGGATGTATCAGCTATCAACTGTGGATCGACAAATACAGTGTGGCACATGAGGCATCTGATATAGATATGTCAGACATTGGGCTTTCCCTGAAGGCAATGTTTCTTATCACTGTTCTCCTCCTGTTCTAAAGTCTCTTAACAATCAGGATGATTAAATTATCATGGGGTCTCCTATAGAAAGCCACACACAATTGTTATATTATACATCCTTTCAGGTATTGTCCGATTGGAAATAGAATCTACTGACGTCAAACAGAGAAGTTTAGATTTACCTCAATGCTCTGAGCCTATCTGAGTGTGGACAAATACAAAGTAACAAGAACAAAAGCATCCGAATACACTGCCTTCTCACATAGGAGATGTGGAAGGTCCAGGAAGAAATAGAAGCAGCTTTTTTCAAATAGATTGATCATTAGTAAGATATTACTGCAGCAGTCAATACAGAAGCTCACCTTTGCAGGATATTTCAACCGGATAATCTCGCAATGAAGCAGTTTCGATGAGTTTTGTTGAAAACGACCTAAATAAATCATTGACAGTAGTGAACAGAAACTCTAGAAAACTTTCATAGTTGCCAGATAATCAGCTGTGAATCAAACACTAGTTATCAAAGCTGCAGACTTTCAACCAGTCAAATATAATGGACAGGGTTATCATTGGTCATTTTTACTGTTGCACTCATATGTCTGTACTAACAACTCATAGGGACTAGAGATTGTTCAATTTCTGCATTAACATTAATATGGCTCTATCTCCTTACTGTACAGCCTGGAGAAAATCTCCACAGTGACACTATCGCTGGTATTTTTGATCTGCAGACTTAGACACCAAAGGTGCACAAGAAATGACAGCCAGTGCTGGTCTACTTTAAAAACCAGCACCCTTCATTAAGGATTACTTTAGCACAGATAAAGGCCACTCCATCTGTTGTCTATTATGAAAGCAGCTGATAAGAAATCCTTCATCAAGTCCTTTTACCTCTTCAGCAATTAATGGACTTTCTTTCTATAAAATGTTCAGCACCATTGTGCAGTGCTTTAAAAAGTCCTCACAAAAAGCCACTTCAATTGCTGCCTTAACAAAGGAACATTTCATATCCTTTCTTGCTGTCACTTTTGATTTCTTACTTGTATCTAAAAGCCAATGCCTGTCAATTCTGAAAGTAGCATTATGGTGACTGACGGAAATACAGTTATCGTTCTCCCTCTTTTTGATTTTGTAGAAGGAATGATATCATAAGGATTGACATGGAATCTTGAGCAATAATCATACAACAATCTATTGGTCCAAGGTGATTGGGACGAAAGCAAAGTAGCCCCTGGGATAATCATAAACCTTCTTCAGCAGCATTAATATGGCGGAAACATGACAGCAACTAGTCCTTTATCTATAGTCTGCATGGTTCGTATTTTGATTGAGTGTTTGAAAACGGTTTCATTTAGGTTTTGAGTTACAGTATGTGTCACCTCGGACATCAATTCGGTGTCTGGTCACATATGTTTATACAATCTTTATCTCAGTAAAGACAGTGAAATTGTACTTTTCCCATGTTGCTTTCACCATTTACCCTGCAGGTTTTGTTGAAATCTGGGGCTTAAGTGTGATACAGATCCATATTACAATTCCTTTTTCCTATGATTTGCTGCCTGTTTATGCCATGCCTGTTTCATTCCCTACTTCCTCATTCCTGTGCAATTATCAACCACCATTACCCCTTTTGTTTTACTAGTATCCAAAATAGCAATAAAACAATTGGTGAAATAGCGACAGCTGGCTCCAAATTGAGCGGCTCTCCCTACATCCAATCCCATTTTACAAGGAAAGTGTTATGAAATTGTCATCTCTTTTTTACAGCAACACTGTGGAAGGCCTTGTTACATGTTTTTACCTAACTCAGCTAACTGTACCAGCGGGGGATTTTTACCAAGCAGTAATCAACGGACACTGTGGGGGCCTTTTTTTAGAAGGGCTTCTTCCTGGCTGGGTTCTCCATAAAACAGAATTACATCTTACATCGCAAGAAACACGATGTTTGTCTATACAAGGTGACTCGAGAAACAAAATGCCAATCATCCCAATGTAGGTAGTCCATTAGTACAGAAATGGCGTTCATACAATCAGGTCCCTTACCTCATTGTGGAAGGAGTCTGTGTAGGACTACCTTCTCAGGGACCTTCTCAGGGTCTGACACTCTGATGCCTCCCACCCTACACTCTCCATACACAATGACCAGCAGCAACAATGGATACTGCAGGGGCTGACGTAGACCATGTGCTGCTACGAGACCTGACTGCCTAAAGAAGGACGTGACCACTTCTCTTGGCCACTGGTCTCTTTCACCTCACCTTTCCTCCTACACCAGCGACGACTTAGGTGTTGGTAAAAGACCCTATTATCGAGACCTACTGCTTAAAGCCTTTTCTTATCACCTAACCTCTATGCTACCTTATCAGGACAGGGTATTTCGATTCTTATCATCCACACTAAACCCTACCTTTGCTTAACCCACTACCCTAGCTAAGTGTGTGTGGACTCCCCCACTACTAGATATATGTATCATGATGGCACCATAGCCATTTAATTTATGCTTCCATTTAGTCACAAATGATAAACAGTCACAGTGCCATTTCAATTGTAGCCAGACAACAGCAAATACACCAAATTGACCCCTGTTTGAATTTAGCGAAGCTGGTAAATGGTACCACAGCTGTGAACAGGTACATGTACAGGAATTGCAGAAAATGGGAAATACAGAGTATTGAATACAATAGACTGTCATCTCTATCATAGAGGTTTTGGCATAGGGTAGCTGATTTTGGTGCCTAGCTTACATATCGATAGCAGAGCCTGGTAAATGAATACCATACTAAACTGACTAGCCCAAGCTTTTCCCCCATATTCCTCATCAGGAATATTCTATCACCAAAAGGCTATAACTATGGCACTTGGCTTCCCCTGCTTGAGTTTATCCCCTACGACAAGAGGCTGGATCAAGGACTGTAAGATTAGCCTAACAAAAGGAAACTAACACTCACATGTGAGGTATGGAGGTAGGAGCACAGAGGGATATCGGGGCAGCAGCCACTGGCAAACAAATCTATACTTAATTGGTCCCCAATGGTAGCCAAATTACAGTCTGTAGTTAAACGGATGAGGTGTTTGATTAATTTATTTGCCAGATCTGGAGAAGGTACTCTAAGAGCACAATCGGGTATGTCGCATTTCATTACAGCTGATCCTGGTCACATGGTGTGCATATCACGTCAGTGGATTGGTTAAATTGAATCAGAGGTAGTTCATATTATGTGGAAGGTTTCCTATTAAGTTATTGAAGGATCGTTTGCCATTCTCTTAAACATATAGGCCCATACCTTTTTGTAGATGAGAGATATTAAAAGAAAAGATAAACGGTTGCAATTGCTGACTGGACATATTTATAATATCCACGAGTAACAGCCAATCAGAGAAAGACTATTTAAAAGGGGTATGGCTGCAACAACCAAGCACAGCAGCTCTACATCATCAGATTCATCACTTCCTGTCTAAGGAAACCACAGACATGCACTCTGCACACTAATTGGCAGGGTGTTTTGAAAATCCTGTGTTTGTCAAGTTTGTGATCAGCTGTCCAGATGTCCTCATGGTTAGAGCATGTGCAGTTGATTGAAGCCTGAAGCTCATGGTCCCTCTCCAGTGGTTTTAGATACAGTTGCTTGCTGTGACCATAACACTGTTAGCATGTGGGCTCAGCAAATGACTGGCTTCGGAGGAAAGTTCCCCGCCTCTCGTTTCCCAGTTTCCTTCCCTATTGCCTCTGTTATTGAATCATCTTAACCGCATAATGCAGAAAGCTGGGGGCAGGAACAAAGATTAGACTGAGTGGAGCCTGCAGCCAAGTGGATTCTGCTGATGTAACTACATCTGGTCTTTCAGCAATCTACAGAGAAGGACAAGACTGCCTCCTAGGCCAAGTAAAAAAGAAAATTGTTTCAGATTACCCAACCCTACTTAGCAAAACTGGGGCAGACTCTGGATATTTGCCACGGTAATTTTGTTCATATTTGGAGATTATCTTTCAGCAGCAGTCTTAGCACAGACAGCAGTTACTTATCAAATATTTTATAATTGTGGCCTGGCCAATGTGAAAAAAAGTGTATGGTAGACACTGTATGTTCTCAGAAATATGCCATATAAGTTTTCCATTTTAACAGTTCTATAGGTGATGGCTAAGTAAAAAGATATTCATTCTTTATACAGGCTGAAAAAGGTTATTATAAAGAGTTGCTTTAGGCAGATGTGCAAGGTGAATTCTTTTGTTCAGCTTTGATCAGTTCTATGTTTCAGACAGCAAACGCCTTCGTGCAATTCCATCAGAATCAAAATGACGGTTATTTTACTGATTCCACTCTCTGCAGAATTCCTGCACTATTTTTCTGTCTCGTGTTTATTGATGCACTCTGGCTCGGAGGAGCAGCTGGTTTGGTACAAAACACACGGAAATGGATTCTGGTCAATTTTCAGGCAATTTCCTACCTAGGCTACTGCTGCTTGGTCGGCACCGGAAATCTCCATATCTTTCTACTGGAGGAAGGAAAGCTTCATTCAGACAGTCCTTATGTATGTGCTACAGAGGAAATGGTATACTGAGAAAATCTGTTTCTTATTCACTTGGTGGCAGTGGTCATGAATTGTATTATGTGGGCCCTGTGCTCAGGCCGTCTGCAGGACGGATATTTGGATAAAAATATGTGTATGGGCTTCCTACCCTTTACTTATGTATACATTTAATCATCTTTACACCTACAGCTTACAACCAAGTCGTAATTAATATATTTAGATGAAGCCTTCAGTTCCGTATAAAATCAAATTGTAACCAAAATTAGACATGGCGTATACCTGCTATTCTATAATACCAATATCGTATTAGTTTTGATTTTAAAAGAATACTCAAGTCTTTATTATCAGTAAACAGAGACTTCATGTTTCATACTAAATTAAAACTTTATGTGGGTATTGTATGGCATAGTAGCTTTTTAGTATGCTCTCCATCATAATCCCTAAATGATGTTCAAGAGCTATTCTGTTAAGACTTGCACCCTTATTCTTTTTATTGTGATTAGCTAAAAGCTTGTCCGGACAGAAACGTTAAGTACCAGTCCTTTTATGAAACACTTTATATTAATGACGTCATCCAACTAATGAGGCAATACAGGCAGAATAATCCCAGGGTAGTAATTACTATGTGAGATAGTGTTAGTATGAATAAGGATGACTTTGTATTAGGGGCATATCAGTGGCCCTAAAACAAACCATACTTCTCACAAAGTGGCCACTAAAAATAGGGAAGACAAATTCCCGAATATTGTACTTTTAGAAATATAGATAACAGCAAGAGAGCCTCCATTATGTTCTTTGGCTATAGGAGATGATTTACTGGGGCCAACTTTGTTGCTCTGGGTTTCACAAAATATATCAGTAGAGAAAGATAAGGCTTTAAAAGGATGAAAAACCATTGAATGGAGGAATAGCTTTGTGTCATGCTGTCTTAACGTAAACCAAAAGAAACATTTCCTTAAAGCAGAAACTCACAAGACACACTTGCCACCAAATGACTATTGCCCCATTTCCCTTAGCCTCACATAGTTAGTGAGGGCATTATCCCTAATCTACCAGCCCATTACCAGCCCTGCTAATAACACACAACCTTTACTGCCCACTCCGAGGACAATACCAGAACCCAGAAAGACACCATTACATTCTCAAAGAACATCAATAACTGTCATTGTATATTTGCAGCAGTCCAGTTTGTGGCGTGTAGAACTGACTTGTGGTAGAATAAAGCGGTTGGTTATTCAATATTCACACTTCCCGTTCATGTGAGCGATTAGTAGATACCAGTGGCCATTTTGTTGGAGCTTCCCTCTGGAAGGAATTCCAGATCATCGTTCTTTCTATTGCTAGCATGTACCGATAGTACATTGAATTCAATGATGGCCTCCTCCGGTGTAGGTTTGAAGGAGAGAGCTAGGGATGGAAGAAAGACAGGGCCCAGAAGAACAGGGCGAGCTTGTGCAATTATTGTACTCTATTGGATTAATTAGCTTCGGTAGGCCCAAGACCAGCACAACATCGCAATAAGTTTCTGGAGAGTGGTACAAGGAACAGACTGATCACTGCGCTGCTATCATGACCTTTACCTGGTCGCAAAATGTCTCTTGGCAGGATTCTGGTATCCATTGTTGCCCAGCCCACTACCCTGTAATGTCACTTAGAATCCGTTTTTGTCATTGATAGAAAAGATAGAATGGCTCAGCCTCTGGGGCAATTTGTGGCTAAAAGCATTTGGGCGTACTATTTGGATTGTTGTAAGAGGTGGGTGGACCAATGTCACAGACAGTTTTTGTGGCATGAAATAAATGGTAACACCAATTGCAATACGTTTATGGTCGACTTCCAGCAAAACAATACGATATGATCAAACTATAAATCTTCCCGCCTAGTTCCTGACTTTCCTGACTCTCTATTAATATACCATACGCCCACGTGTTCCTCTAACCTACATCTACGTCTTATCTCATTAAGGTTTTGGTATTGTATCATTGAATGGTATTCCCGATTCCGAATATTGCTATTTTAACCTTTATAGTTTTCATCTCTCATGTTTTAATATTTCAAATGATTACATCAACTGGATAATATCAAATAGAGTATGCCTATCCAGCATTCCAAGACCATTGATTAACTCATGAAGGCCTGTAAGTGTGCATTTATTAGTTACGGGGGGAGGGGCGTAAAAATGCTAACCCCTCTTGAGGAGGGAGGTGTAGAAAATTCTCGGCACCTTCGGCATTTTCCACACACTATCAAACGGGGGGGGGGCGTCGTAAAAGATTTGAATGTTGGCCTTTTGCTAAAGTTTACACATCAAACCCCTTCTCCAAATTCCCAATCCAAGGCTAGTGCTAGAGTATTAGGCCTAAATCTCACAACATAAAGAGAATCATTTCCTCAAATGCTGCTGGTTCCAGCAGCGGAATTGCCTCAGAACAAACCTTGCTCATGAATACACCACAGCATCTGCCTAGGAGCAGGTCCAAAACAGCCTTTTCAGGGATTAGTCCTAACTATAGTCAGGAGAAACCAACATTTCTTCCCTAATGCCTTAAATACAGCCATGGTATCTATATACACACAGTTATCACGGCTCAGCTATAATCCAACTCATTGATCATCCTTCCCAGAGGCTTGAGATATAACCAGCCTACAAATCAAGTCATAAATATTCAAAACCCTCTTTTACCCCAATATCATTCACATTGTGATGATAGTGGACCACATAACAGTCTCTCATAATGTGTATGAATGACCATTTCCATCAGTGTAGTATTGACATACTTACTGCCTCACATAAAACAGGTTCATTGTTGGACGCCGCCATCTTGGTTCTGTTCTCCCGTACTGGCCGGGTGCCGGTCACTGCCCTGTCTAGGACCAGTTACCTTGAAGGACAAAGCCAAACTATCGCGAGAAGCCTCTTTTACCGCTTTAAATGAGCAAATCTTGCTACCCCGACAGTAGATGGAGAATGAACCGA
Organism: Harmothoe impar; assembly: GCA_947462335.1. Taxonomy (NCBI): domain Eukaryota; kingdom Metazoa; phylum Annelida; class Polychaeta; order Phyllodocida; family Polynoidae; genus Harmothoe; species Harmothoe impar. Next base: position 21,218,687 of record OX381713.1, on the reverse strand, counting down.
AGCATTGGTACTATGGACCTTTTATAGAGGATGTGGGAATCTGACTTGCGCGCCTTAACATGTGAGATGTCCCAGCTAACAAAAAAAACGTTATTTTACGTCAAAATAACGTTTTAAATTTTACATAACGTTATTTCATATTAAAGAGCCTTAGAAAAACGTTGACATATAACGTTATATAACGTTATAAAGTGTTGTATAACGTTATTTGTTTACTGGGGTGAGATGTTACCAATAACGCCCCGCTACGTCGCTACCACAGACCAGGATGCATGGGTTCCTGGAGGTGACATAAGGGTATCAGTAAATACAGTACAAATACATAAACATGAGCACTGGAGGTGATTTACAGGCAAAGGGTATGAACTGGGGCTGACTATTGATACCTTTATCAAATACCACCAGAGCCCTCTGGTGACCAACTGGAGGAATGGCTGCCAAGGGACTGGAGCTTTTGTGGATAAAGGCAGCTGGTGGGGGGAGCAGGTTTGGGTGGGCGGGGGAAATAAGTGGAGTTGAAGGATTTGAAGGATTTGACGGAGGCAACATGGGGATTTGAATATGGCGTTTTCTTTGAAGGAGATTGGGGGTGAATGGTGACCGATGTCTTGGCGGAATGGATAAAACACAGAGAATGTGAGGGTATGTAGGTATTGTTGTCTGGCTTAATATAATCAAAAACCAGAGAGAAACTGAGAGAAAAGCAGAAAATAATTTTTGAAACAGCACAGAGAAAAGAAACAGCGTCAAAAGGGAGTCCAGGTTGCCTCCAGAATGACTACCCTCTTTAGGGGAGCCTAGGTCCTTATGTGACTCCCTTAGGTGAGTCAGGGAACTATGTGACTCCCCCAGGTGACTCCCTTATGTAGGCCAGGGAGTCACCTAGGGGAGTCACAGGCAGCCTGGGCTCCCCTAAAGAGGGGAGTCATTCTGGAGGCAACCTGGACTCCCTTTTGACGCTGTTTCTTCTTTCTGTGAGTGAGTCAGAACATACTGCATATTAGTTATAGAAAGTATGATTCTAAGTGCATTTGATGTAGATTGTCTGTAGCACAATCTCTAATAGGATTCCCGTTAGTGCGAGTGCGATGCACTAAAATCCACCACCACAGAAACAAACAAAAACTCTTTCATGGCGACAGACACACCCAGACACATAAAGCAAAACCAGTTTACAGAATTAATGTCAGCTGAGAGAGTAAGCGTTCCCACCCTCCTTTTAAACATGGCGGAAAATTGCGGCCAGAAAAAGGGGAGGTCTGGCACTTTGTGTATCTATAAATACAATATGGCTGCCGATGTCAGTCAGTTCAAGTGCTGCCAGCTTTATTTTCCCACAGCCTTTTAGCTCAGATGATTACTGGAATATCTCTATCCACAGCTTAGCAAAGGATAAAGGTCTACCATAGGTGCCTATAGGTCACATCATACTGGCATCCATGTAGGCCTAACAAGAACTAGCTACATGGGTTTAAAGGATAAACAATCTCAAACAGTTTGTGTATTTCTACGTTATCCTGTTAACATAATTATCTTATGATCACCATAATGTTTGAATCTATTATTCATCCTCATTGACATAATTTGTTTTCCCTTTCCAGGTGAGAACCGGAAGCGGCTACTCGTGGGAACATGCATGTCGCCACTGTATGTATTCTCATGAACTATAAATTGCCGATAAAAATTAATTTTGGATGTGAATAGTTTGTAATTGCACCTGTAAGGGCTCTCCCAAATCTGTGCTGGGGGATTTGGCAGGGAGACACCTAAGTATTACTGTTTACATGGTAGATCTACAACTATGAGAAAATATGGATAGATGTAGAGACATGTAATATTCAGTTATTCTTTCAACTTAGTTCACATTTCAATTATAAAGGATGATCCAAAATTGTAGTGGGGGGTGGGGGGGAAGTGACAAATTACGTCGGTCAGCGGGCGCCAGTTCTCTTTTCTTTTGCAATATTATATTTTTAGTGGGCCAATTTCCTGGGGACCAACAGGAGCATACGACGCCCCATGTTACCTTCTCATAATTTTGTATGTATACATATATGTGTGGTAAGGAATTATGAATGCAGAAAACAATGGGGCCAGCCTTACATTACTTAATGGTAGTTATTGATGTTCAGATCTGTCTTTCCTGGTTCTATCATTGTACTTAGTGTGGGGGAAGTAGGGCTCTGGTAATGGACTGGTAAGTTAGGGATAATGTCCTCACTAACAATGTAAGGCTGAGGGAAATGGGGCAATAGTCATTTGTTGGGAAACGCGTCTTGTTAATTTACTTCTTTTAGGAAGTGTTACTTATGGTTTATTTCTTTAGGTATATATCACACACTGCAAACCTTCCCAACACTAGTATTACACCTCTATTATGTCATCTTTCACAACTTTAGTCATGAAAAATAAAACTAGGAAGGAAAGTCTATTTTCTCAGGGAAACACATTTATCAGTGCAGTGATTGTACACGACACTGCGGTATAATCTCATAGGCTGCAGACAGCCTAGCCCAATTATTGCTTTAGAGAATCAGAGGAAGGAATTGTATGTTCTCTTAAATGTTGGATTATGTGAAGATTTGATGAAATTTCTCCAAAGGCCTTTTAAAACAGAATTGATTTAGTCATCATTGTAGAGCACCACCTCAAGGGAGAAACACGGTTTCTTGCTGTACTTGTGATTAAACATAATGTAGCTTCTCTCATCATGATACTATCATATAACGAGAAGACATATTAGTATAGTCAGATTATCTACTCTTTGTGCTGAGTGTTACTCTCCCTTTTTAATGGTATATTTTAAGGTGTAATAAATTTTAGTTTAATGCCAATAGTAGGCCTGGTACAAGTTCATTCAAATTAATATTGCATGTATCCTACCCATAATTACTGCCATGGGAATATTCTAGTTAAAGGGGCTCATTACTTTGATGACATCATTAAGATTAAGATGTTTTATAAAAGGATTGATACCAAGGTCTCTGTCCTGACAAGCCTTTAAGCTAATCACAGTAAGAACTAATGCTGCCAGTATTAAAGAGGTTGGAATATGGAGCTTGTTCTGCAGCCATCCATAAAAAAGCATATTAAAGGACACAGCCATAAAATGTAGCATAAAACCAACATGAAATTCTTCTTTAGGATATGAATCCGATCTGCAATAAAAGTCCTCTGTTCATTGATTGAAAAGTTCAGAGGAACTATATTTTAAGAAGTAATTATTATATTCCAGAAATTAATCTCCAGTTTTCTAAAAAATGTTTTTGTAATTATGGTGAATGATAAGCCAAGCCAAATCATGGACTGTGATTCGGTGTTTCTCATCGGCCTCTGATTTTTGTAATCTTATACACATGTGTATTTTGGGTAATTGGAAATTGCAGTTTTCAATTATGGCCGTACAATAAATAAATGCGAGTGAGATTAAATGCATCGCATTCATGACTTTTGTTGTCAAGATGATGTGATTGATTGGCATGTGCTTGGCCTTTGCACAATATATTACATTGTTGAACATAAAATTCTCGTAATCCTTATCCCAAATAGTTTTCCTATGTTCTTTCACTCAATGTATTCTTTCAATAGCTGAAAGCTACATGGTCCTCTCAAAATAAGGGTTAATGAAACAATGTGTGAAATAAAGTGTATATAGGTGTACAATTCCTGATGAACAATTCTTGTTCAAAAATCACTTTCCTCTTTGACCTGTACTCTATTCTATTTGACGTGTACCACTTACATGATGTCACATAATTCAATGAAGCATTCCTGACTAGAAAGATGATGATCTTCAGTGCAAGCCAGGCCAATTGCGGCTTGCACTGGATCTTGATGAAGAACCATGTCCAGGTGGTTTGTACTTAAAGAGCGTCTCTTTGATAAACACTGGATGGAAAGATTACATGCATATTATGCTGAATCATCGTCATCCTGATGAAGTATGCAGTCTTTGCCAAATCCTGCCAGACAGTGGCAATGTCCGCCTAGAACGGCTCTGGTCCGGCAGAATGACTAGTGTAGCTAGACCAGATGTCCTGCAGAAGAATTTTTCAAATATTCCAAGTAGAAGTTAGAAGCCAAAGAGTACACCCTAATATTCTAAGCAGTGTAAAGTAATTTTCTTTTAGCATTAACTGTGATAAGATAATAAATTATCCTAAATTATCCTAAATTGCAAAGAGTATGATGAATGTATTCACCGAAACAGGAAGCCACTCTGCAAAAAAAGGTGTAGTTGGGGCATGTGATGTACGCACCCTAAACACGATCCTGCCCCGTATATGTACTTGCAATAATGTTCCTAAACAATTCATGTTTATTCATGTATTAACCCTTTCGTGCCCAGAACTCCAAAAATGCGCGCTTTTGCACCTATATCTGTTTAGAGGACCACCCTGAGTGCCCTGGCACTCAGATTGAGATGTTTTTGGTACTAAATGAAGCAAAAATGCATTAGCTTTTTATCGTTACGAAATACACCAGGCTGGCACATGTATGTTAGGGATGGTAGGCTTGAATACATAATATAATGAGCCAAAAATGTCTTCAAAATGGCATAAAATGCGCGCTCTGGCCATGGGAAGGCAGATAAATAACAGAAATATTCATAAAAATTGTCAAAAAAAGTGATAAAAACACTTTTTAATCAATTTGTCTGGGGATTCCATACACGGCATTCGTATTCTTCTATTTTCAATAGGTATGTCCTAATTTGGAACACTAAAAGAATGTTTACCAAGCCCAAATAGCCTATTTCCAACTAAAAGAGACCAAAATATGAATTGTTGATGGTTTTTACAATATTGTTTGATAAGAGTGAAAAGAACGTTTCTGGTTGCCATAGTAACCAAATTAAAATGTTCTCTTGGATAGAAAAGGAAAGGGGATTTCAATAGCTGTCAACAAATGTAATATGAAGCATCTGTCAAAACGATATATTCAACTGTAACATATTCACAATTGATGGTGTAAATAAATGACATTCGTCAAATAGTTCTGGGCACAAAAGGGTTAAGATCTAAACACTACACGTTTACGTAAAAGTTTAGAATAAAAGTGTTTAATTCCTGACTTTAAACATGTTTAGACCTAAACATAATTTATTCATCATTATCTAAAATCCATATTAACATATAATCTGGATACATTTGAACTTTCCTGGGTAATTTTAAAAGTATTTATTGCATCAGGTGTATAGGGAGGTATTTTCTAGCTGAGCAATAGCCACAAATACACCATTTTTGTTTATGTCATCTGTGTGTCACTGCCTAGACAGCTGTTGCTACAAATCGTGTCCTTCTCTGTAGATTGCTGAAGGACCAGATGTAGTTACATCAGCAGAAGGTACTTTGCTGCAGGCTCCACTCAGTCTAATCTTTGTCTCTGCCCCCGGCTTTCTGTATTATGCCGTTAAGATGATTCAATAAGGGAGGCAATAGGGAAGGAAACTGGGAATGGGGAGAGGGGGTGGTTTACCTTCAAACCACTCCTTACCAGAGCCCCTATGCTAACAAAGTTATGGCTCCTGGAGGCCAACTATGTCTAAAAGTGGTGGAAAGAGCCCATGTTTTTTTTGTCAACTGTGCATGCACTAACCACAAGGACATCCGGTCAGCTGATCAAAAATTGGGCAATCACAGCATCGCTTTCAAATTCTCGGCAAATCACTGAGCAGAGTACATTTTTGTGTCTTCCCCAGAGAGGAAGTGATGAAGCTGAGGCATTTTAAGAGAGAGGATCTGATTGGTTGTTGAAGCCATCTGCCCTTAAAGAGCCCTGCTCTGATTGGCTATTGGATGGGTTTTAGCCTGGAGGCTATTAGGCACTTGCGGATATGCGTCTTGCCCACAAGTTTTCTTATCCATTTTCTCTTTCTCTGAAACCATTTATTGGACTGAAAGGCAGCCTTCTAGCGGCAAACAATTCTGAGCAATCTGCCGGACTAAACTAGGTTCCCTGGTCAGAACTGTAAGTTTGTTTATATATCAAACATTTGGAACATAGTATTGTCGTACGTGTTCCAGGCTTGCATACAATAAAACCAGCGATACAGATTGCCAACCTCTCTAAGTTTGAATAAACTGTTCAAAGTATGATTACCATCGGGAACCATTGGAAATATGCATTCTGTTCATCCCAATATCCCCTCTCTGCTCCTATCTCCTTACCTAACAGGGGCCACCATGGTGAATGGTAGTTTCCTTTTGTTAAGCTAATCTACCCGTCGTTAATCCAGACCCATGTTGGAGATTACAGATTATAAATCATAATAAATGGTAGCCGATAAGTTACTGAGCTTTACCCTTGTGGCGATAAAATATGAAGATATGATAGGCATAAGACAGGACAATGGGCATATCCTAGTACTTTGCTATTTACCTACCAGGTTCTGCCACTGGCCATTCTTTTTAAGATTCTCATTCTCTGACCCAGAATGAACCTTATGGTAGGGATGCAAGGTGTCTGACAGGTTATGAACATGACATTACAATGGTTCTTTGAAAACCTAGTGTGTTTCTTGTAACCGTACTGTGTTACAATTGTACAAGCATGAAGATGGCTAATCTATAGACATTTTATATACATACGATATCATCATGCAGTGGTGAATTTTGGCCAAGTGCTATACTGCAAATCAAATGACCCATGGCCACATCAAGACCCACACCTAGTACCTTGAGGAACAGTCTATAACAGATTAATCTGGGATGTGGGAAAGGTTAAGTCTAGGACAACAATAAGCAGGGTTAACCAGGGGCAATAAAAAAAAAAGGAAGTACCCAGCACTGATAAGGTAGCGTCACAGGCGGGTGTTAATAAGGGGATTCTAGCGGCAGGCACCAATATTGGGGCTTTTACCAGCACATAAGATGTGCACAGTATAGTAGGAAGAGGTTGGTTGAAAGAGAGCAATGGTCACATGTTTCCTTAGACAGCTAAAACCTACAGGCAGCCAAGTGGTTTACGTCAGCCCCTCCAGAGATATGGCCATTGTTGTGTCCTTTTATTGTGTATGGAGAGTGTATGGGTGGAAGGCTTGGAGAGCATTGGTCAGAGAAGCAGCATGAACAGGTACTCTCGTTCCCAAATCCTGGAAATGAAGGAAGGCTCTGGTAACTGCCAAATGACCTTGAACTTGGGATTTTGCTAGGTCTGGGCAACCCCTGCTGGTAGCTTGGAACCAGCAAACAGGAATGGGAAATGGAACCAGAAAGTCTGATGGTAAAACTACCATCATACATTCTGGTTCCTATCCACTGGTTCCAGGCTACCAGCAGGGGTTGCCCGGACCCAGCAAAATCCCAAGTTCAAGGTCATTTGGCTGTTACCAGAGCTTTACTTCGGAAGGATTTGGGAACGAGAGTACATGAACAGGTAGCAGTGTCCAGACCACCCCAATCAGCTGATGGTATGGAAGCCCTTTTTCTGCTAGCAACCATATCTACTTGTAGATTGCAAAGCGTTATGGGAAACAAATGGCAAGTCCTGTGCCTCTTCCACAGGGAATATCCATCTACAGAATTGTTGCAGTTTGTCTCAGCCTTTTACAAGAAGCTGCACCTCTAATTCTCAGTAGACAATGGTATAAGGAAGCTGTATAGGTCGGCGAAATACAAAGGGGGTTTCAGGGGGAATTTGTTGGGGGGGGGGATGAGGAAGTACTGCGGGAAGGAAGCTGGGAATTTGTGGGAGGAGATGGTAAAAATGTGTAAGACACTTCATTTTAACCCTTTAATGACAACCTCGTTCGACAATGCAGTATGGGTGAGTAACTCGCCACTGCTGTATCGGCGCATCATAATGCCTAGCCTTTATGGGTGTGTTAACCCCATATGTACAGCCGTGCCAATAAAAAGACAAAGTGTATTTAATCATGTGCTGTACTTCCCATAAAGGGTTACCCTATATAGAATACAGGAACTCTACTACATTGCTGCTTTTGTGAGCTGTCCCCACTGGATAGATTAAATCTAGACTCAATATGGGAACGCACCCCATGGGAAAACTGCAATTACAGTGTCTTTACCAAGAGAAAAATGGCATACTTAAAATATGTCCTTTTTATGATGATTATAAATAATGGATCTGCTACGTGAATATCTTTTACCGTGTGTTCACCATATTAATGCTGCTTGGGAAGGTTTATAACAAAGCAAATTAAGGCAGGGAGAGATTTATATGGTAGTAAAACAGGACAAATTGGTTATACCCCCTGGTATCTACAGTGGTGCTATCGGCTGAGAAATAGACCAGAAAATTGGCACATTTAACATGATCCTTATTGAATTAAAAACATGCCATGGTAAACACAATATTTTTAGAACTCTCTTGGATAACTGTCACCATATGTGGCATCAAGGTCCCTTTTCCCAGCTTATGTGTACTTTCGCAGCTATTCTAGGTGCCCAGTTTGAACTGTTATTATGCCATAGCTTGGCTCGGCTGAAGACGTATGCTTTCCCTTACAGAATAATGATGGTGCAAGTCATATCCAGTTACATTATTTCCATAAGCAGTCATTTTTCTCTTCCAAATAGCATCTTCCTTTTCATTATAACCTTAGGTAGTTTGATCTTTACCGAATTGTGAATTTGCTTTTGCCAATAGGTAGGTAAGTTTAATTGTACTCTATGGTCAAACTATATGTCAGGTAGATATTATCAAGAGGACTAGGGGAGAGAGGGGCACGTTGAGCCACTTATGCACATTTATTTTTTTCCTGACTTAATCAATGTCATCTGAATTTTGATTTTGTATCTAGCAGTTACCTTATATCATTGCGCTATATGATGACCCATCGCAAGGCAAGTATGGTCATTTGTTGTATTTATTTTGATTTTTTGAAAATAAAATCTTTGGGTGGTTCAAAGTGCCCCATGCCCTGGGCAGGTTGACCCACCCACTGAGGCACATTGAACCACATATTTTGAATGGTTCAAACAATCAGCAATATGGATTTATTATTGAAAGTTAAGGTGGAAATACTTGCTATGGTTACTTTTACATAGGATTGAATATGTAAAATACATTTTTAATGCATACAAGTCATTAAATAATGGCTTCTAGTTTAGTCACTGGGTTAGAGCCTTAGACATTTTCCTTTAGATTAATATAAATCATCTTCAGAGGATTGCTGCTATTTGCACATGCCTTATAAAGCTTTAATTATATTCTTTTATGATATAACAGGCTGTTCTGCTTCTGAAAAATGATACATCTGAGAATAAACACATTATGAATATACTATGAAAACATTTATTATCACAACTAACAAAAGAAGTATTCTATCATACTTGTATAACCAAAGTGTATATTAATATTGTGTTTCTTTCTGTGTGGCTTAATTCTAATGAACTATGGGTGATTTAACCCATAGGCCTAGCCTATGGTTGACCCAGAGATGGGACTGAGTAATACCATCTCATCTATTGCCTACAAGATCACAAGGGGACCTTAAAAAGCCTACCCTCTGGTGAAAAGTGGTGATACTTTGTCCCTTTATGCATTGCACAGGCATGTACGTGGTAAATAATGGAACTAGTCCTCCAAGACAGAGATTTGGGTTCTTTGAGTATGGTTCAAGGTGCCCCAATTTTTGTGGTTCAATGTACCCCATGCCGACCACCATAGATGATTTCATTCAAATTACATAACACTTTCAGGATTAAAATCAGGTTCTACGCAAACATTCCGATATATACTTTGACCTCCATATAGATCTTAGGCCAGCAATGCTTTGTAACAACATAAGAAAAAAAGTTTAACAATTACAAATTTTTACTTTCAATGGCTTAAATCTTTCATGTTGTCTGAGCTTCTCCTCAGCATCTGAAAATAAGTATGATGTTGCTGCTCTGAACTGTCTATAGTAGGGGATAATATGGTAGGCAAACTGCTGGAAATTTCCCAAAGGAATAGCAAAGAGAGCATGTGGTTCAACGTGCCCAGGTGGTCAACGTGCCCCTCTCTCCCCTACACAGCCTACCTTTTGAGTCAGAAATAATAATTATAATTAAGATATGCCTTTCATTTATTTTGGCAAAAGTGTATTAGAGCACTAGCTATGCTGCCCTTAGATGGTTAAGAAAATGAGAGGGAACTACTTCTAGAAACCTTTTTATAGGCGAATGTTGCTCTCATTAAAGATGCAGTTCAAGAAATCAAAATGTGACGTGACTGACAGTCAGAAATGTTCCCTTTATTAAGGCAGAAAAACAATTATCGTGTATTTTCGCCATAGCACTCATCAGGGAGCTCTGTTGAACATGTCTTTGATGGAAAGCGGTGAAAGGGCTTCTTATCAGCAGCTTTTCACATTGGACAACAGCAGATGCAGTAGCATTTGCCAATGCCTAATTATACTAATGAAGTGGTTTATAGGTTTTACAATGTATCTCAGAGTCTTGATGGCCGAGTCCCCGAGGCCGAGTCCCATACACTGTACATGATTACCTATTTTCTCTGTGTAAATTTCCAATCGGAGAATGTTTAAAAGGATATATGCAACAATTTGTGTGGCTTGGCATAGAATCCCCCCTGGAAATGTGATCATTATTAGGCCTGTATCTACTGGCATAAATCAAGCCGTTTGTCGTCCGTCAAAACGTGAATTGGAATACAAATATGAAATATATGTTTTGTCTCCCAGTGGACACAGGTGGACGACAAAATTCTCAAATACAAAAGGGGGATAGCAGTCTGTGGACGCTTTCAAATGTGGACGACAAAAGTGGACATTTAAATATCTAACATGTTTGATTTTCAGTGCAGAAATTGGACAATATGCTCTTTATTCTATTATAATAGCTTGATCATTTATGCCCCAGGCAGTCTGGAAGGAAATATATGATGCCAAGTGGACACACCATCAGTAGAGTAAAAGTGGAATACATCTAGCAAATACACCCCCAAATATGCACATGATACTGGACGTCAAACAGGTGAAATCGTCCACTTTCCTTGTCGTATAGTGGACACAGGCTTATTGTCACTGTCAGGAGGCTGTGGGACAAGGAGAAAGTGGAAAAAGGCATTGCCTTCGGGCTAATCTCACTGTTAAACATGGTTATCTAGATCCACAGTTCCCTCCTGTCTGTATTGGCGATTAACCTATATTCATGCATCATCACGAACCTATATGGGGTTGATACACTCCTAAAGAGTCTGCATCATGCACCGAGGCATTAGTGCTTCAACAACAAACAAATATTAAGGCACCATGGGTTATGTATTTATTTATAAGACCAAGGATTCCTATAGGCAAGGAGCTTTTATGGATTCTTGCTACAGGGTTAGATTGCCCTCACAGCAAGGTGCGTCAGTGTTGCAATTTCCAGTTTGCTGGGCGCTTGTAGCCACGGAGATAGAAGACGTGTGGGTGATAACACATATTAAAATTTACATTATCTGGAACCAGACAAAATGGCACAGAAGCCAAGTGTTGTGAACCTGAAAACCTCCCCTGTAATAGAACATGAGACTTTAAGTGTTTTGTAGCCATGTGAATAGAAAGTGATGGTATTTGCCCAAAACTCACATGCACATGGGTCATCTGTTCAAACCTCTAGGTGGCTACCTTCTCCAGAAAGTAGTACAGGGGTTAGTGCACTGGCAGTGAAGGGGGTAGTGCAGAGGGGAGTGTAGAGGGAATAGTGCACAAGGTATGTCAGTGGGTAGTGCAAGGCGGTTGTGCGGGTAGAGATAATAAGATATATTTTTGTAAAAATCATTTTGTAAAATGAAATGTACATGATAATTACAGCTTAATGCTCCAACTTATCACTCAAACTCCATAAGAAATTAACACTGGAATTTCCCTTATCAACAACGACCTGACTAAATTCAAGTCCAAGTTCTGAATCAGATAACAAATTTGATGAAAACAGCTCCATATTGAACCCTACACGTGATGCCGTGCACAGTTCCACTCCACTGTTCTCATAACACCCAGCAGTAACACCTAACTCCACTTGCCATTGAAAGACGGCTCCTTGGTCTAATGTCAATCCAGCCCGAGCTAAATGAATTGCTTGCGCGGAATTGTCCGCTCAGGCATTCTGAGCTGTTCCCATTTAGCGACAGCAAACACTCGTCACAACCAAATTAGCACGGCCGGCTGTTGCGTTAATCAAAGTAAGGGTTATGTCTGAAAACAGGATGAGACAATCACCAGGTTGATCTGCTACATGGTGTTTTTTTTAATCAGGTTTTATGGTCTCTCTTTAGTTTACATCACACATTGTCTTCTGACGCCAGGATGAAAGAGGAAAATCACAATACAAGACAAATCAGATATCATCAGCTTCAACCTCATCTAATGTGTAGGGGTTGTGTCTGTCCATGTGGTAATAGATCTCTTAGTGACAATAGAAACATAATGGAGCAATAACATCGATTTGCTGTAAGAGACAGAAAGGGATCAGTAATGGCATATATATATATATATATATATATATATATATATATATATATATATATATATATATATATATATATATATATATATATATAAATATATATGTGTGTGTGTGTTAATTGTGTTCTTGATTAATGTTACTTCATTTATTTTTCAATAACATGCCGTTGTATGCCTGTTTGAACCTGCAAGGTTCGGGCTTCAAATTATAACAACAACAACAACAACAACAACAACAACAACTTAATTTGCATCCAACTGCTCTTTCTTGTCATCCAAATTTGAAGTTATCCTTGTCCTTGATACATACATTGTAGTTATTAAGTGTTACATTTAGATATCTGTCACTGTAGATACAAGTGCTAGGTGCTGGTCAGATGCCACCAGGTCAAATACGTCACTATTTGCACCTGCATCACTTTGGTGAGACAAAGTCAGATTTTTCCAGTTGTAGCATTATACATATATATTGAGGACTGGTACTAGTCCAAGTTACTTTCTGAACCGTGTGACAATAGCCAATTATTTGCCATCCCAGCTAGATAGCTAAGATACTGTTTCATTGACATCAGCTTAAAAACTGATATGTACAATATCAAGTAAATTCCTTTATTCTAATTAGTCATTTCCTTTTTTTATCTATGCTACATATTGTCATTTTTATTGACAAATATGTCTGGAGTTGAAAAGGTGATGTCACACAGACCCTGAGACCCCCCCACCTCCATGTCACTTTTCGTCACTAAACCCTAAGACCCACCCACCCCCTAGCAGGTGACGTCATTTGTGAACGTTCCCTATGAATATAACATTTACCAAGAATGCTACTTATATCTTAGTTTAATAGTGTTTCTATGTATGTAGCAAAATGAATCAATAGTCAAATAATTGCATTCTTGAATTTTCTTCTGCTTGGGTCAACCTCTTTGGGAAACCATCTCTACATGTTGTGCATCAGCTATTTTTGATGACCCATGCCCTGTACATAAACACTCATGTCACGAGTCTTCTCCCCTGCGTGATTCTGTCACGTGTCCCAATTACTGACGTATGTCTGTCACGTTCTGCAATTATTGGCAGATGTCTGTCAATGAGGCAGGTATTGATTCTTACCAAGGTTACTTCACGCCCAAGTCATCCATCACACCCTGCAGGATGAGCCTCCCCAGACTGTAACAAGGTAGACTCCCAAGCTAACAAAAATACGTTATTTTACGTCAAAATAACATTTTAAACGTTATATAACGTTTTCCATAATAAGGGGCCTTAGGGAAACGTTATATGATGTTATATAACGTTATGAAATGTTGTATAACTTTTTTTGTTTATTGGGTCTAGCTCTTTCGGATCCTGTTAGGTCCGTATCCTTTTTAATTGCCATTATCCTTCAAAAATATGTAGAATTTTTTCCTAGGTCAAATCAACTTTGAAAACGTTAGAAGATTTCATTCTACGTTGACTTGAGTCCACGAGAGGACCGTTTATAATTAGAAAAGCATTTATTCTAAATGTATTCTGAACGTTTATTAAACCTGTTCTGAACGTTAATTCAATGTTAAATCAACGTCAATTTTTAACCTTGGGGGTGGGTTACCTAGACCTGTACCTAGTAGCTCACACCTGCCGCTGCTGCCTGTGTGAGCAGCTCATGAGCAGCTCCCAGACAGGCTCTGTTTGTTTACCCTGGGGAAATGTCCCTTGGTTTTACCTTTTTCTCGCTACTTCTTGTTGCTAGGAAAGGGTCTAGGAAGAGTTCTCGGTCTCCCTCGCCCATGATATAAACACTAACCTGATACATTGCCACTGTTGGTACAATGTTGGGTATGTTGGGAGATGGAGTGAGGTGGGAGGGGAGGTAGAAGAGTTGCCTTCAAATATGAATGATTTATATAATATAATAATGTGCCCAAGCACACATCTGCACCTATTTCTTGATTTTTTACTCAGCCGAGTCAGGTTATTTATTGAAAGGCTTTAAAACATATAAGGGTAGATTGTATACATGTTCTAGCTCCTTTGGATGTTTGATATACAGCCTTCAATTGTCATATTATTGCGAAAGGGCACGCGTTACCCTATAATAGGATTCCCCCTAGTACAAGTGGAGATGCACTCACATCTACCACCGTCGGCAAAAAAACACACAAAAAAACTCTTTCATGGAGACAGACACACCCAGGACCACCTAAAAACAAAACCAGTTTAGAGAATTAATGTCGGCTGAGAGGGTAAGCGTTCCCAGCCTCTGTCTAAACATAGTAGCCGCCATATAACAGCCATGTTACTTCCTCTGGTTGAAGTATGTTACAGACAATCCTGTGATGTCAGTATGGCAATCTCTAAACAGATATTTGCACTTGAGATTACTGGGCCAGCTTGGGGTAGGAATTCCCTATTTCCAAGATGGCACCAAGTACACAATAACAGACCCCAGCCAGACCCTCACACCGTCTGGTGCAAATGGGGAGAGGACTATTTAAACATATGGTGGCAAATTGTGGTGAGTGAGAGGGGGCGGGAAGAGTTCTCTGCCACTTTGTGTATGATTGTATAAAATACAAATGGCCACCAATACAAGGTCAGTTAGTTTGAGTAGCGTATAGCTGCTTCATTTTCACACGCCTTACAGTCCCAGACGGAGTGTTACTGGGATATAATAGTACAAGTATTGTCATAGTGATATTAGAGAGATGACAGGGGGTGAAGGTCGTACCTACTCTATATCAGGTCCACGGCTGTATGTATTATGACATTATATTGATGCTGTTATAGATATAAATAGATTGCTATGTATATTAATAACTCTTAAAGGATTTTCTTAACAACATATCCAATTTCTGATGACAGAATATGTCCAATTTTGATAAAAGAGATCTTGGTTTCAATGGACAATGAGAGAGTGCCTTTCCGAATCATTCTGTTGATTTCCATCACGAATACAGAGCTGCATGCTTCTTGCAGCAGACTATTATGATATCGGGTTAGAAAGAGACAACGCCCCTTCTTTAACTACAATTTCATTTCAAGCTGACTTTAAAAGTATTGCATATCAGTAGTATAGTATGTATCGGAACGGGACTATAGTTAAGTACTGTTTATTACTCAATCGACATGCAGCCAATCAGAGGCTTCCATTTGGTCACGTGACCCGTTGCCATGGTAACGTGACCTACTTAGGGCTCTCAGCCAATCAGAAGCCAGCATTCTGGGTGACCTACTGACCTACTTAGAAGCTCTCAGCCAATCAGAGGCCGGCATTCTGGTAACCATGGTAACGTGACCTGCTTACGTCACGTGACCTACTTAGGCTCAGCCAATCAGAAGCCGGCATTCTGGTAACTAGGGTAACGTGACCTACTTAGGGTTTGTTTGTAAACAACACCACGTGGCTCTCTTGTTTGTAAACAACACCACGTGACACGTGACTGTTTGTAAACAAACAACTTATATATAGAAAATAAACACAACAAGTTCCATGTTATGTTAAAATTATATTTTCAAAAAAAAGCACATCTGTTACAGCGTCTATGTGTAACTACGCGCGTTCTCATTCAAACACTATAACACTATCATACCGTAGCAGCAGCAGGTAGGACTGGAAGAAAAGCAAGCGCACGAGCAGAAGCGACGACACCAGTTGCACCATCCGGCCGTCGCGTTGGTAGCCCTACTACTCGTCGCGCGTTCAACTGGAGGTTTAAGAGTGACAAATGACGATTCTTTGTCGACGCGACTGCTAACATCAGCATCGGCAGCAGCATCGGCAGCATCGGCAGCAGCATCGGCAGCAGCGGCAGCAGCCTCGGCAGCAGCGGTAGCAGCAGTAGCAGCAGCTGTAGCAGCAGTAGCGTGAGCATTAGCAACAACAGCAGCAGCGACAGTAGCAAGGGCGGCAGAGCGGGCACTAGCAGCGTTATCAGCGGCGTCATCGGCAGCCGCAACAGCATCAGCAGCAGCAGCGTCGGCATCGGTGGCATGAGTAGCTGCATCGGCGGCAGCAACAGCAGCAGTCACAGCCGCAGTGGCAACAACAACAACGTCATCACAACCAGCGTCACTAACAGCCGCAGTAAATGCAGCAGTAGCACGCTGAGCAGCACTAGCAGCAGCAGTAGCAGAGGCTACAGCATCAGCTTCACATTCGCGCGCCGCTTCGTCATTCCGCTTCATGTCACGGTAGCAACTTTCCATCATGGGGATCTGCAAATTGAGGCGCGGTGCTGGTGGTGGTAGTAGTAGTAGTAGTAGTAGTAGTAGTAGTAGTAGCGTGAACGATGATGACGATGCCGAATACGGTTTCACTCCCCCTTATATACTCTTACTCCCCTCCCCCCCCTTTTTTTTTCAAGCTACTGGCCAGCTGCCCACTCACGGCAGGTCTTTAGATCAGCCTTAAGTCGCTTACTACGCGGCTCATCATCCCTCTAATCGCATTTTCCAGCCGCCGGCCGGCTGACTGCTGACGACAGGAGAGGGTGATTTGTTTTTCTTTAGATTTAAGCCGCTTACCACACGCACACCCTCTAGTCACAGACAGAGTGACAGAAAGGGAGGGGGTCGCTTTGTTCACGCTACCTGTAGTTGTTTTTCTATACACACGCTGAGCCCATGACCCGCTAATCCTTTATACAGGTAACACGCGTTCAACTAATTACTCTATTGTATGACAGTCGGTACACGGATTTAATTTTAAACCACCTTCCCATCTGGATCCATGTCTGGCGGGGTGGAAGGATCCAGCTGAAAAGCGTGATTAGGGCTTTTGTTTCTCTTATGATAGCAGCAGGTCAGCATGCGACAGCTGAAAATGTCAGACTCGCCGCTCCTATAAAAGACTGAGATGCGTCTCTCTTTCCACACACCCTTCTACCATCGCCGCCGACACCGCCACCGCCGGCCAGCCGACCGCCGCCACCGCCTGCAGTCACCGCCATCACGCCAGCAGGGAATTTCGAGCTGAGTCTGCTTATTGCTTATTTTTTTTCTTTGAGCTTTTTGTTTTTTTAAATTTTTATTTTCACTCAGTCTTTTTTGTTTCGGAGGAAAGAAATATGGCGCTGCAGAGGGCGCGAGTTTCTAAAAGACGGTCGCGCGAACAAAGTGCTCTCCTCAACTGCCCGGCTATTTTTTTATCTCAAAGGAGAGAGCGTCACGTAGTTGAGGTTCACGCTTCTCTTGAAGCGTACCGAATTCTCGAGAAATGCAAAGCTGAGCGCCATCGTCGTTATACAAGAGCGGAAAAGGAAAACGTAGCGACATGGCCGAGAGCCGTCTTCTCAGAACAGCATTTACTCTACTATTGCATAACAGCTGCTCTCAGCGCCCCCACTCGTTGGGCGTTTCATGAAAAGAAAGAGCGCCGCTACTCTCCTCACCCTGCCTCCTCTTATAAAGTGAGAATAAGTGCTATGAAACGATTCGACAAGCCGATCGGTTTCTTGGGAGCGACTGCAGCTCCCACTCGGTGGGCGCGTGTTGTAGCCGACGTGAACACGGTCTCTAAACGTTTCGACGTCGTCACTTGTTATCCCGCATATTGCAACGCAGCCGAATTGAAGAAGATAGGGACGCACTATTTTAAACCATACGCTCCAATATGTATTTGTCACCGCCGCGCTCACACGCCTTATTGCTTTTTCGAGACGATCGTGTCACAACACAGAAATAGAAAAAAAAACGGCAAAGCGACGAGCTTTGCCTAAATGATCAAAAAAAAAAAAAAAAAAAAAAAAATTAATCTCCTCCTCCTCCTCCTCCTCCTCCTCCTCTTCCTCCTCCTCCTCTTCTTCTTTTTAAAAAAAAAAATAAATATTTGTATCAGACTCCTCTGGAGTCTGATACAAACATTTATGACTATTGAGTGAAAATAGAATTTTATCGCAAAAAAAAAAGAAAAAAAAGTCACTTCTGCCGCCGCTACTGTGACACCGGCCGGTATCAATAAAAAGGTCGGCTGACTTTTCTCCACAACCATTCACTACCGACCGTTCGAGTGAGAAACACAGCAGACAGTCAGACACACAACCGCTCTCTGACGCGTCCTGAAAAAAAACAAAAAAAAATGTCCAGTAGTAAAAGCAAACTCTTCACAGAAATTCATTTCGACGCTCGACTACAAGGACCCTTTAGTTGTATCATTAGCGGTCCGTCGGGTTGTGGAAAATCGCGCTTGGTGGATCAATTTCTGAGCGACGTGAACAATTTGGTCACGCCGCCGGTGGAAAAGACTTTTTACCATTACGGCGAGTGGCAACCTCTGTTTGAAAAAATGCAAAATCAGTACGGTGTGGAATTCAGAGAAGGTCTTCCTAGCAAAGAGTCTATAGCGGGAGACGTGGAAGTAGCAGAAGACGCTTTACGACCCCACACTCTACTGATATTGGACGATCTGATGAGCAGTTCCAATCAGCAAGTGGTAGCCGACATCTTTACTAAATACTCGCATCACTGGAACGTGAGCGTCATATACATCACTCAGAACCTATTCCAGAAATCACCCGACTTTCGAACTATGAGTCTGAACGCTCACTACATGATCCTTTTCAAGAACCCGCGCGACATGGGGCAAATAGCTAGTCTGTCTCGCCAGGTGTTTCCGTCCAACGCGGCGGCCCTCTCTAGTATATTTACCCATGAACTCAAGCGACCTCACTCATACCTCCTTCTGGACTTCAAGCAGTCAACACCTGACGATCTGAGAATACGCTCCTCTTTGACGTCCATACACTCTCAGCTAGTGTTCGTACCGCTAGACAAAAAAAAGAACAAGAGAAAGCAGTAGCAAAAAAAATGTCTTCTCATCTACTCGAAAGACACTTTGGTACTCTCAAGCACTTAGCTAAGTGCTCGCCAAAGGACTGCTCGCATCTAATAGACTCTGGAAGCGACAATCTGATCGCAGCGTTAAGTGAGATCTGTCACAATTTACTGGTAGGGAACATCCCGCTCAGCGACAAACAACTGGACAAGCTTCGAGAATCGGCTGACGTGTTGAGGGAGGTCGGCAAAAAATCTACGCCCATCAAAAAAAAGAGACGCGTCTTGGTACAAGAGGGAGGTTTCCTCATTCCGGCTCTCATAGGGATGGCCTTACCGCTTATAAAGAGCATTCTCCGTATATGAGACACCTCATTCGACACCTACTCGCCGACAGCACCACCACCACCACCACCACTACCGCCACCACCAGCGTCATTGCCACCGTCGTCGGACTCAGAGCAGCAACAACACTACAAACGTTTAGCGCTCGTGGATCCTGAGACGCTCTACAAATCATCACGAGCAGGTCTACTTCATCATGTGCCCGCTGCTGCTGCTACTACTAGCGCTGCTACTACTGCAGTCGCTGCTGCTAGTACTTCTACTGCTCCAAACCTTCCTCCTCTTCCTGATGAGCGCACTGAAAAGAACGAGAGTTCCGCTCCTGCCACCGCCGCCCGCCTACCTGCCGACATGGCCTATTACCACAAGCAGGCAGAACAGTCCCTTCATCCCGACGCGGCCTTGCACCAGGTGCTACAGTTTATCTACAGGGACTTGGATTTAGTGTTGAACGACCCCACTTTGGAATCGCGCGAGAAAATGTTGAAATACCGAAGGTTGTTGAATAGATTGCAATTTTTTCTCGCGAATCCCCACAACAGCAACATCTCTTCGTCCTACTCTTCTTCGCCCCCGGCTCACCTCCGTCAGTCTGCTGAAGAGGCCAGCGCGTCCCTACTCGAGCGGTTGGTGAACCAAGTTCCCAAGAGGAATCGCACTCTGACCGTGGCGCTGTACAAACAATTGGAGAAATCCGGTGTGATCAAGTGGAACGAGGACGGTGCGGTGCGCGAGATGTCGGGTCGGAGAATACCACCTGAGCATCGCATCAACATAGTGGACTTACTGAACGACGCTGCCAGGTTCAGGAAGACGGTGCCCAGACCGGCAGGCTACTCGCCGTTCACGAAAGCGCTGCGCGAAGCAGTTCCCACAGACTCCTTGATCGGAAACCATCTGTATAAAGCGAGCGGACCTGGCCGAAGTTTGGACACACGGCTTGCTGACAGAGGTCGGAAACGACCGAGCTTCGACTCGGAAGAAAGAGAAGCAGCAGCAGCAGCAGCAGCAGTAGCAGCAGCAGACTCTTCTCTCCAGGTGGACGATCAATCCTCTGACGACGAGGAGGACGACAGTGAACTTTTCCAAACTCCGACTTCCTATAGGAGCGTGGCGAGTAAGAAAAGGAGAGGGCGCAACCGCCTAGCGGCGAGCTCGTCGTTCACGCCCTCAACAGGCCCACCATGGGCAAACCAGTGAAGAGACTGACCAAGAAGGAAAAAGAAAAGAAGCGCGTAGTAGCTAGATATACCGACGTCAAAGCGCCCTCCAGTTTCACTAGCGTGACTAAACTCCAGAAACATCATTTTCGCCACCTGAACCCGGCCGTCATCCGAGATGCTTTAGTGTCGCTGGACGCCTACACTAAACATAAACCCATTCGGAGAAAATTCGCAAGGAACAAGACTATAACCGGCGCAATCGATCAGCAGTGGCAGATAGATCTGATGGACATGCAAGCTTTGGCGTCTCACAACGACCGCTTCCGGTACGTGGTGACGGCGATCGACGTTTTCTCTAGGTACGCGTGGGCCGTTCCCATTAAATCCAAGAGCGGCGCTGATGTCACCGAGGCCTTCCGAGAGATGACAGGCACTGGCGAGAGACGACCGCGCACTGTTCAGACAGACAAGGGGAAAGAGTTTTTGAACAAGATCTTTCAAGATCACTTGAAGAGCGAGGGCATAGAGTTCTTCACTGGCGAGAACGACGACATCAAAGCTAGTCTAGTGGAGCGCTTGAACCGCAGTCTGAAGGAGAAGCTGTGGCGTTATTTCACACACAAGCGCACGTATCGCTACGTAGACGTACTGCACCATGTAGTGTCTTCTTACAATCGCACTCACCACAAGACGTTGAAAATGGCGCCGGCTCAAGTCAGCTCGGAAAACAGCGAAACAGTTTTCTACCGACAAGATCTCCCAACTAACAAACAAATCGACGAAATATGGAAAAAGAAGAAAAAAACAAAGACGTCCGCCGTCGACGTCATCGCTCCGGGTGACAGAGTGAGGATGTTGAGAACTAAAGGCGCCTTCGACAAAGGGTACGAGGGAAACTGGCGCGAGGAAGTGGTCGACGTTGCTAAGACGTTGGGAAGCAGAGGGTTCGAGCTGAAAGACGACAAGGGCGAGGAGATAAAAGGCGTCTTCTACCCGGAAGAGGTTCAGAAGGTGTACAAGAGTCGTTACGACAACAACTACCTGATAGACGAGGTGTTGCGCCGCAAGACCGTCGACGGTAAAGAGTTAGCTTTCGTACGTTGGTTAGGTTACGACGACAAGTTCAACGAGTGGATCCCCGTCAAAAAAATAACGTAGAAAAAAAAAAAAAAAAAAATGAACATCACTCTACCTAGCAACAGCTCTATGGAGTATTATCCTGACAACAGCTTGACGTCTTTCCGAACTCACTTCGACTCGCCGCTCCTTCTGCCCGAAGCGTACGAAGCGGCTCTGACTGAGATCATCCTCCCTACAGAATGGACTAACGTGCACGACGACGACTTGATCATCGTTGTTCCTCTGCGCACCAAAGGTTCGCTAGAGGAGGCGATCCAGGTTTTAAAAGAAACTAAATTCTCCGAAGGAAAAAAACCACAGGTAGACTGGAAGAGAATGAAAAACGCGAACGGTCTGAGCAAGCTAACGTTCAGCTCAAAATTCCCGCTGAGCTGGAAGGAAGCGAGCTATGTAACGGTGGAAGAGATATCAGACACGTCGGAAGAGCAGCAATTGAAACCGGAAACAAAAAGGTTCAAGAGAGAGGTCGACTTGAGACAGACGAATGCCGTATACAAGCAGTTCTTGTCCCCGGCGGTGAAGAAGAAGACGATCAGCCATCAAGCAAGACAGATGATCGAAAAGATGGAGAAGGACATGGGAGTGCGCAGTTTCATGCCAAACATATTCGAGATACCTCCTATTTTCACCGGAAGCAACCACACCCTAATCGAGCGCTTGAGTGAGACATTGCGAGATGACAGACTAGAGGGCGACAGCTTCTTGCTCAAACCGATGCGGATCTTATCGTACGACGCCAAGACGAAACGCGTCACCATCAAACCGCCGAGACACTGTGCTGTCCTGCTGAGTCAGCATCTCGCATGCGTTCTAGGCTTCGGAGAGAAGACGTGTTTCGCGTCGCCGACTACCGGCGCCTACTCGATGGATGTTTACGGGGACGTGCACTCTGTGTACATATACACCGACATGATCCAGGAGAGACGTGTGGGCGACATGCAAGTGCCGCTGTTGCGCTGCGTGGCGGTGGACAGAGGCGGAAAGCGTCGAGGTGGCGTGCAAGCTATCAGTTTTCCCCATTTGGATTATTTCCCCTTGAAATCCAAGAGGTTTACCGAGGTCGGCATCTATTTAAGAGACCGATCCGGTCATTCCATCCCATTCGGTAGAGGCGAGGTGACCGTGACACTTCATCTGAGACCTATTGAGCGCTGAAAGAGAGAAAAATGATGCGTCAACGCGTTCCGTACTTTCCACCCAGGCGCACCGTCGGCAGAGGGTACAGCGATTACTACAACGCGCAGCTGGGCAACGGCGTCAACGTGTACAGCGGGCGCTCTTTCCAGAGCGGGCACGGTTTAGGCGGCGCTCTGTTAGGTCTGATGCGCTCGGCTACCCCGCTATTGAAGTCGGTGGGAAAAACGCTGCTCCGCGCCGGTGTGGGCGTAGCTAAAGATGTGCTGGCGGGTCGGACTTTAAAGAGCAGCGTGAAAGACCGAGGCGCAGGCGCTCTGAAGAGACTGGCGAGTACGGCGTTCTCGGGAGGAAAGACGCCTGTCGCGTCTAAGAAAGGGTCGAAACGTCGCCGGCATTCTCCTCAGACGGGCGGTGGCTCTTGCAAGAGACGTAGAGGGGATGTATTCGACCGGTAAGCGCCTAGGCGTTCAGGTATAAATAAAAAGACTGGAGGCGGCCGGCGTCAGTCTGTCGGCCGCATGAAGAGAGAACACAATGGCTTACGTACACGAGAGCAGTAACGAGTGCGCGCTCTCTGAGCTCGACCTGCACACCGTAGCGCCGACTCAGACTACTATCTTAAAGTCGTCTTTCCTGGGGATAGAAACAAAAAACTCTTTAGAGGATGGAGGTAACATAAATTTCACCATCAACAAGTCGCAAGAGTACACAGACCTGAACGAGAATTACCTTCATCTGGAATGTCAAGTGCTAAAGGACGGAGCGGCGATCGAGGACACCGACGCGGTAGCTCCGGTGAACAACTTGGCTCACTCGCTCTTCAAAGACGTCCAAGTCTCCATCGGCGGTTTCAAAGTGTCTGGCAACACCGAGACCTACCCTTACCGAGCTTACTTGGAAGGGTTACTCAACTACAACAAAGACGTGAAGGACGGCGTCATGAGCGCCCAGGGGTGGCATGAAGATACGCCCGGTCAGTTTGACACGTTGACTGACGCGAATGCGGGGTACAAAGCGCGCAAGAAGCTAATCTCCAACAAGCGCTTTTCGCTGATGGCGCGACTGCACTTTGACCTGGCTCATCAACCGAAGCTCATCGTTGGAGAGACAGAAATCAATCTCACTCTGAAACAAGCGGCGCCCTCTTTCTATCTGATGTGCGCCGCTGACGGAGGCTACAGCTTGAAGATCTACAAAGCAAAGCTCTACGTGCGACGCGTGCTGGTGGCGGACGCTGTAGCGGAAACGCACGAGAGAGCGGTGATAGAACACGGGCCCTTCGACTACCCGGTGAACAGAGTGGAGGTGACGACCTACGCCATCCCTCAAGGTAACAGAGATCACAGCTACACGCACTCCAACACAGGCCAGCTTCCCAAGTCGATGATGATTTGCTTCCTTGACCACGACGCCTTCAACGGTAGCTACACCAAGAACCCGTTCGAGATGAAGCATTACGACATCAGCTCGCTTCAAGTGATAGTGAACGATCAGAAAGTGCCGAACGACGCCTACGTGCCAGACTTTAAGACCAAAGCGGCCGTGAGAGAGTACTTGGCGCTACACACGGAAACGGGGATGTACGAGGGCGCGCGCTCCTGCGGTATTTCATACGATCAATTCCTGAATGGTTACACGGTGTTCCCCCTCGACTTAACCCCAGACAGATCGCACGACGGGTGTCGCGTGAACCTTATAAGAGCGGGTCAGCTGAGGGTGGAAGTCAGTTTCCGCTCGGCGCTACAAGCGACAACAACGGTGCTACTCTACTTGGTGTACGACAACGTCGTCGAGCTGACCCGAGATCGACACCCCGTCACCGACTACCACATGAACTGAAGACAAGACGGCGGTACTTGGCGTATCGTATGAACACGCTTGAAATAAGCAGAGTGTTGAAGGAAAACGTTCACACAAAACATCGTTTCCTGGGCGTTTTCTCTTGTGACACTATTCCGAAGCACCCTATCAAAGACACTTGTTTCGTGAGCAACACAGATCCGCAACATTTACCAGGTCAGCATTGGGTGGCGTTTTACGTGTCGAGCACGGGTGAAGTGTACTACTTTGATTCCTTCGGCTTACCGCCGCTGAGTGCGGAGTTCTTGTCTTTCGTGGAACGCTCTGCTCCGTTCAAGTGGCAAAGAAACCGCATTCAACTACAAGACACTTCTGCTGACACCTGTGGACCTCATTGCGTTCATTTCCTAATTGAAGCATGTCGAACAAGAAACCCCAAGAAGTGCGTCATGCGCATGAGCAAAATCCCAAAGCTGAGCGACCGGGCCGTGAGTCAGAAGCTATCTATGATGCTGTTGTGACGGGTTGTTGCGATGGCGGCCGTTTCATGGAGGCAAAGATTCTCTGCCTTGCCGAAATGGTGTTGGATTTATCCAATGTCGTGCAATGTCTATTGGAGAGAAGTCGTCCGGGGTGTGGTGGTGCGAGTGACGGCGGCGTGAGACTTTGCGGCCTGTTGAGTTGCTGCAAATCGAAGAAGCAAGCTAAAAAAGCATAAACTTGTGTGTTTTTTCTGATTGAAATGAAAATAAAGAATAAAATGAAAAGAAAAGAAATTATCTTGTTGTGTTTTTATTTCTATATATAAGTTACATAACTTTTTTTTGTTTGTTTGTTTACAAACAGTCACGTGTCACGTGGTGTTGTTTACAAACAAGAAAGCCACGTGGTGTTGTTTACAAACAAACCCTAAGTAGGTCACGTTACCCTAGTTACCAGAATGCCGGCTTCTGATTGGCTGAGCCTAAGTAGGTCACGTGACGTAAGTAGGTCACGTTACCATGGTTACCAGAATGCCAGCCTCTGATTGGCTGAGAGCTTCTAAGTAGGTCAGTAGGTCACCCAGAATGCTGGCTTCTGATTGGCTGAAAGGCCTAAGTAGGTCACGTTACCATGGCAACGGGTCACGTGACCAAATGGAGGCCTCTGATTGGCTGCAGGTCGATTGAGTAATAAACAGTACTTAACTATAGTCCCGTTCCGATACATACTATACTACTCATATCTCTTCAGCCCGATCGGGTAGTGGCCATTTGACAATGAAGATATTATCTGATGATTCCTTTGTTGAATGATCTGAATCTAAGACTGTGAAACATCAGCGTATAGAAGCAAGCTTTTATTATAACACAGGGACAGGAACACAGAATTTGAGATGTCTGGGAAGCTGAGAAAATCACGAAGTTGATAAGAAGAAAGACAGTTAACCCTTTAAAGGCCATATTGTGCTCAAAATGTCCTTGGTCGCCATGATGCATGAGTCCAGCCACGGGGAGTACCTAGCTGGTGCTACATTTAGGCATCATGACGACCCTTTAGGAGTGTTAAAGCCCCGTAGGGTCGGCATAATGCACGAATGTAGCCATGGCGAGACACTAGCTGCATTCATGTACCATGGCGACCAGGGGCATACTACATACATTAATACATTATGTGGCATTTTAAGGGTTAAGAGACAGGGTGTGGCAGCGTTACAAATAGAGCATCCTGCCGTTGCCAGGATTTGTTCTTCAGAAATATAACTACTGAAAGGTTTTCTCTTTCATGTGGGGCATTATCCCTGGGCATTATTTCTTACAGCCCCAGCAATGACTCAGAGCTACGTTATGTGTCTGTATACATGAGACAGACCCAGCTTCATGAGTGGCGCCATATGACACATGATGTCATACTTGGTCACGTGACAAGCTTAAAAGAAATGACCCCCACTGAGCTTTCTTTCAGTGCACCTTGTCTAGCACATTTAATACTGGGTGATGTTAGGACTGTATGGGAGTGGTGCCATAAACTGTGTATGCCTATGTTGCCCTATATGATACTTCACTAGGCCTCATCCTGTTTTGCAGAGTATAGCAAACCCCATGGTGTCTGTTTTAAAGTCAATTAAAATGTTTAATCATATAATTATATGTAGTAACAACTCCAACAGAGCTTCCCCAATCCAGCCAATCAAGAAGAAGATCCAACATCCTTCCGTTCAGGCAAATAACCGTTGTCCTAGTCAATGGTCGAAGATTAACAAATGGACATGAACCATTGAGTTTTCATGGGGTTACTAAACCTGAAATAGACTTGGACAATCATATGCCAATGATAACTTGCCAGGACAGAAGGACGAACTATCCATTTCTCTGACACGAAAAGACCCATTCCGCGAATTTGCAGGGTCTTGGTGAGAATAGATTGAGATCTCGCGTGAGCTGAGTCATTGTCACGTGACATGGCGGCCATGTTTGTTCCTCCAGTGACGGCCTGGTGAGCCCTTTTTCCGGACCCAGGATGTTGGCCAGACAAAATATGTCTAATTTTTTAAAGGGTTGGAAAAAGGCTCTGACGGTAATGAGGAGAGGGGTTGTTAACCACATGGGGGTTTAGAGGGGTGCAGGGAGACTGGTAGTAGCAGATATGGGGGTGTTAGAGCGAATATCACTTCCTAACAAAGGCAAAAATAATCATGCCAGATAGAGCCGTACTAAAGATTCTGTTTTTCTAAACACCCCATTGAATGCGACGTTTCATTCCTCATGGCATGTGACGTCATCAGGACAGCCATTTGTCTTGTTCTTTATGGCCTTCCTAATTCCAGTTTGAATTGAATTGAAAATAGCATGACATAAATAAAAAGGCCCATAATCAAGGAGTCTGTTTGAGGGCCATCATTGGGCTCCAGATACTGATTGATTACATAGAACCAATGAGGAGGTAAACATCATAATTCTTTTAAATTTAATCTTTCTTTTTCCAAATTTGAATTCTTAGAATATGGAGGGTATGTTTATCGCTTCAATGTTTATCCTGCCACTTGGTATCATAAACCCTATCCCGCGTATGGGTCGGAGTCGGGGTTGGGGGAGCGGAGAGACAGATATCAATATGTCGACAGAATCTGATGGACCGAGACAGATAGCCAAAGAAAAAATAAAAACTGTTATTGAAACTTACAGAATGACAATGATAGAAGGAGGGAAACATAGAAATAGAGATTACCTGAGAGACAAGGATGAAATGAGCCGACGAGAGGCAGAGAATTGCTACTACTAAAAGACTGTATGTATACACCAATACCCCAAATACCACAACAAACAGCACAAGTGGGGGGCTACACAGCACAATAAGCAGTGGTTGTCGCTGCATGCCGTGCTGATGCTGATACCATTCAATCCTTTAAAGACAGATGTCACTATAATATGACATCAAAGAGGCGAGTTACTCCCCGGGCCTGGATTGGTGCATCGTGAAGACCCTTCGGAGTGTCTAAACTCGATAGGATCGGCATGATCAAAATGCAGCCCTGGCGAGTGACTGCATTCATGCATCATGACGACCAAGGGTATGATGCATTAAGGTATCATGCCGTCCTTAAAGGGTTAAATGCCGTATATAGCGCATTTCGAAATGCATCGTACTATTTGTCGTAATGATGCATGAATGCAGCCATTGATGAGTAACTCGCCACGGCTACATTGGAGCATCATGTAAACCTACATGGTCGATACCCATCCGAAGGGTCCTCATGATGCATGGATGCAGTTCTGACGATAGACTCAACTGCATTCACCCATCATGAGGACGAAGGTCACCTTAGGGTGGCATAATCACCAAGCGTATCCCACTCGTAATTCTAGTACTGTTGTAGTCTACTATGTGGTTAAATGCGAGTAGTGAGAATGCCCCTTTAAGCAGTATGCGGGTCTTAAAGGGCTAAACTCGCCCAGAGTAAGGTGATACAGTGTTAACCAGCCTGGCCCAGCACGGCCTCTAAACACGGCCACTTACTGCACAAATGTTTGTGCTTTGTGGCTCTAACAGACTTAACAACCTATTCAGCAAGCAGCCTCAGCCACAGCCTCTTCCTCCCAGGCCTCCCTCTAATGGTGCCTCACCAGGCTCTAACGCTGGTGTGTGTGCATGCAAGGACTGGGCCGTACCTTGGCCATCTTTGAGGATATTACCTACATTGGTATTATTTCAAGTGGCGTGGCAGCCAAGGATAGGGAACCCAAACAGTAAAGAAGCTCGAATCTAGAAGGTCAACCTGAGAAGAGGTCAGAAAAAGGTTCAATTATAGTGCCCTTAATTGCTTGACCATAGAAAATAGCAATAATAATTATTAGCAGGCCATCGATTGGGATTGATACAGAAACAACGCATAAGCCGTATATATATATATATATATATATATATATATATATATATATATATATATATATATATATATATATATATATATATGTGTGTGTATATATATATATTATATACCATAAGGACCTTCAATTAGTTGTGAGCCCCTACCCCTTCTCTCTTGTGCCGCATCTGCTGCATTCCAGTCAAGCTTTCCTAAATCTGTGTTGACCCAGATGCCTGAGCTCATATAAGCATGTGAGAAAACATCCGAAGATTAACACATTCTTGGCTTGAGATTAAGTAGGCCCTAGGTGAGATTATGTATACCCACTGGATTCTTATCATAGGAACTTTATTGATATGAACACTCAATGCTGTGCCACCTTAAATGATTCTGTAGCAAAATGTAGTTCTTGCCTTTTTTAAATGTATTTTGATATTATTAAGCTCATCATTTCACTTTTTTCCAGGTGAGTACAGAGCCGGGTACAGAGATGGCTCCTAGAACACCTGTAGGTATCGTATTAAAGTAAAACCAAGCATAATACTCATCATATCATATGTTGACATACTGGTTGCATTACATCCAACCTATGGGTAGGCCTTGTATTTTTCCACTGGAAATAGATCTAGGAGAGAGACTGGCATCCTAGTGAATTGGCATAAAGGTCTACCACAGGGCTTTTTTCAGGACCCCCAGAGGGATATATGACCAGAGGACCACATATAAATATAGCGCGCCATACTTAGGTGACTCTGGTGTGGTGTTCATGTGAGCAGCTATGGTTGTCCGTGAGGCTCATCACATCTGATTAATTGTATTTAAACTGGGATTTTATGGATGTCGACGTCCTCACTGGTATTTGCAGTTTTAAAGACTCAATGTAAACACACAAAGGCTCACTACAGCTTGTGTGTATAGGACCACACAACTCGCCGTATAGGCTACACACTTCCCAGTGATGTCAGAGCCTGTGGGGAGCAGCTCTTAGTCGGTCTGGGATGCTCCCCATGCCTCTGGCTTGTTAGGGAGTGGGTATGTCCAGATGGGGCCTAGACAGCTGAGACAAAAAGGTTAGAGGAGGTGCCAGAAAAAGAGGAGCCGGCATCTGGGTGAGAAAGGGTAATAGTTAGTGAGAGGTGTTGATATGGAAGAAACTTCCTCAGACTGTTTCTCAGGTGGAATAGCATCTGAAAAACTGTGATATAGCCACTTATGTCTTTGAACAGTTATCATGGGCTGATATGGCCAGATGTGGTCCAAAGAGGGGATGTTTAGATGAGAAAGGATGATATAGTTGTCAGGAGGAATGGTGATAGATGAACATCTTACGAGTGTTTTCACATCAAATAAAAAGTAAGTTGGAAGCTAACCATGCCCTGGAGGCTCGCTGGTGTGGTCTAGGAGGGATTGGAGGTGTTGAGAGGAAAAGTGACGAAAAACATAGAAGAGGCGCCAGAGAAGATGGGCTGTTTGGGTTAATAGGAAAAGGATAGGAGAAGGATTCTAGCGGGTTAGGATGTATGAGATCACACTCCTAGAAAGTGTCATGCGTGTTTTTGTAAATATTCTTATAAATGTGATGACAAATAATTTTAATTTAGAAAGCTTCTTTAGCTTTCACTTCATAATGAAACGGTCTTACACAATTGACAAAAAGAAGAACAGATTGAAAAAACAACAGATTTGATACCAGGACAACAGGGATTGATCAATTGAAATGATTTCTGTAATTTGTTTTGGACTTTGTTATTTGGATAAAATGTTGAATGTGATGTTAAGAAAACATCCCCCACAGACAAAGATTCTGCAACGAAAGAACGATCTGTAAACATTTTACCTCAACTTGATTTGATTGAAAATAACATTCATTTTCATTCTTATCATACGTTCAAAGGATAATCAGGATTTCATGTTATGAGTTTGCCGGCTCAATTTGGATTCTGGCTCTGAAAATCGTCAACAGATCGTCAAATTACAAAGCTCAATAAAACATGATTCCCAAAATTTGAATATGTTATAAATGATTAAGTTCATTCTTCCCTTTTTATAAAACAGGAAAGGATTATCATTAATTCTCTGAAACTCTGGGATTTATTAATTTGGACTTTTAGTACTCCATGGCATTTGCAGCTTTGAATATCTCTAATGTCTCTTCACAAACACATCCTGTTGCCTCCTGCTATGAGTCACAATGTCAGTTTTCCACACTGTGAATGCATCTGATTTCCAGTGTCCTCTTGTAATCCCAGGTAACAGAAATCAGAACGGTTGTTAAAAAAGCCTTTGTGTTCCTTCAGGGCTTGTCATTGCAGTCGCCAACACAAAAGGATTGTGCCATCTGCACTGAATGCATAACCGACATTCCCCTGTCTCCTGTCAATTACACACCTCTAGTTCTAATTTTACCTCTAAAGTCTTTGACAGTGACTTTTTTATGGTGACGTGCTTCTGAATTATTCTGACAGAGGGCACCACCTCTGTGAGTCCCTCTGGTGGTAGGATGGAAGATGATATGCATCTTGGGCTCAGCCAGAAACATGGTGTACCTTAAAAGGACAGAGCAGTGCAGCTGATTATGTTAGGGACTGAGGAGCAACAGGGCCACTTTTTCTAAGTTTCCCTACAGTTTTGATATAAGAGCATCATTCATTACACACATTAGGCTCTGATGTTCTAGCCCATTTATTGCAACTTAACACGTGGCATTAGTATTGGCAGCAAAATGGATGTGGTACCTGCAGGACCCTCACCTAGTGGTGCCAGCTAGGGCCCTGGGTGACCTGGTTTGTAGCTGGAGGTTCCTGTAACTAATGATGACTTGTGAGATGAATTATTGAGGGAATCATCCAAAGTAGCTGGTAGACGCTCTAAATAGGCTGTCAGCATCCGAATGTCCCGGTGTATTAGATGGAGAGGCAGTCATATCTCTATATTACCTGACTAGAGGTGACAGAGGGTGCGGGGTGTGTTCTACAATTTGAATATGATAGGTCAGTGATGTTTGGAATATTTTTTGTTGATATCAAAATGTTACATAACTGTAGTTATACAGATCTACTGAGGACAATGCAGCTCTGGCCATTTTGGTGAATCATATTCTAATACAATGTAGTATCTACCTATCTATGGATCTTACTTATAAACTGTAAACAGGAAAAAATAGATTCACAGACAGAATATTGATATCAACTACTGTGCCCAAAGCAATAACAGACCTATCTCTGGGGAAATCAATGTGAAATAAAATAATCACTTGACTTGATATGAATATATATAGGCTTTTTAATATGGTAACTAATGTCTTATTAAATGTAAATAACATGTAAATAAGTTGATTCAATTAATCAGCCTTGGAAAACTAATCTTGTACGACGTCATGAGAGATATTATCAAAATATATGTGGCGTGTATTTGACTGTGCTGAATTGATGAATCTGCATGCGCCATAAAAGCTCCGACACAGCATACTAAGCCACCGATTCACTTCTGAGTTCCATTCCCTCCCTAGTGACTATAACAGTACGGAGGACCTTCCTGCAGTACTGTACCGACTATATTTTATACTGCCCTCTAGGGAGACCCACTGAGAGAAAAATTACCTTCACAGAAAGGAGAAAAATAAAAGTATGTTCTAAAGGATGTGTCCCATATGTATCCTCTGTATGGTGGTTTGCTATACATTCACCTGTCTTCTGATGCTGCTGGCTTTCAGAGTGGAGATAGCACCAGTGACATTTTGTATGCTGATACCAATCTCACAGAATGGATGGCTTAGAGGGTCTTTTGTTAGATTTGAAATACACTGTTCATAGAAAGGGCCTTTGGTGCTATTGAGTATTTCGACTGAGTAGCCCAGGTATATATGTTAATAATGTCAAATACAACTTAAGCAAATGTTTCACATAGACCAGGACAGATTTGTGATCTAATTCAAGATTACTGACCCATTCTTAGCTCTACACCACCAGAACAGACAAGATGAGTGGCCATGGCAGTGTAACCACAGTATCTATTCACCTTTGCTCACATGGTCTGTTTTCAAATTATACTGTTACATAATCTATTTTGACAGAAATGAAAATACGTGCAGAGAAACTTCACATTGTTGTGGAGTGAGCCCTTTATCTTGAAAGTCTAAAGCTCATACTCACCTTGAACTCCACCACCAGGTCCTGGTAGAATTCCAGTACTACCCTCCACCCCTCCCTCCTCAGTAATTCCCTTTTAGCCTCAATATGTAATCTTCCCCTTTTACCTTTTTTGGATTTCTTCTACGCTCAACATTAGGCGATGACGATACTTTCCCACGAATATATAAGTCCATAGGCAATTCTTGTTAAATATGATATGTAATTTCAATTTGTTGCGACCATGCGTCTGACGCTATCAAACGCTCGGATGCCTGCCCATCCTTCCACTCAGTGGCTCTAGTTGTATGCAATACAGCAGCTTGCAAGAAACCAGCAGGAAATAGGGGACTCAACATTATGGTCTGACCCTGTATTTTAGTATGCATAGGGAGTATAACACATCTCTGAAGACTTGGCAAGTGGTTTGCAAATACGTGTATGCTTTGACTATAGCATAGGCAGAGCCTCCGGCCTAGGTATGGAAGGCACTTCTATTTTTAGGGAAATCAAGACAACATGAAACACATTTTTCTTTTAAAAACACCAAAATAACATAATTTGTGGCACTGACTAGGAAAACGAGTCTTATTTTTCTGAGTCCCCACCATCAGAAAATGATGTTTAAAGATTGGACAAGAACATATCAATTTCTATCTTGTGAACCGATGGTCTTAGAGACATGGGAGTGGCGGGCACATTGAAACTGGTTGCAAGGGCTATCCATATAAAATACAGTGGGGGGGGAGGAGCGGGGGGAGCTGAGGCAGCATGTGGCTATCACTCTACGGTAAGCGGCCATCCAGTCGGCATGATGCACCATATGTTGAGTCATAGATCAGCATATTATAATGACCAGGTTTCCAGAATAGGAGTGTTTTTTGAAAGCCAAGACAGTTTGCTTTGAGAATAAACCTAAACCTCTGAATCCATATTTGGACCAATAATACCCATATTCCCAGTCAAGGTCACATTTATTGAGGTTATAAGGGTTCTTTCCCAATATCTCATAAAAAGGTAGGTTGTGGTAATGGATACAAGCAAACATGTATGTTATATTGAGAGGAAGGACTATTGAGCCTGGATTGTTGCACCAACAGTATCACATCACCCTGACCAGGAATAGGCCAATCAGAGAGGTTGGCGGGTTACTATATGGTAAACTACTGAATGAAAAGGTCCATACACAGAACCTACCCATTGTAAGACTCCTTGCAAGGCAGTAATGGAGATTATGGTAAAGCCTCTGTATAGTTGCAGATGATGACG
The DNA here is from genome assembly GCA_947462335.1 of Harmothoe impar. NCBI lineage: Eukaryota > Metazoa > Annelida > Polychaeta > Phyllodocida > Polynoidae > Harmothoe > Harmothoe impar. The sequence continues at coordinate 21,184,184 of OX381713.1, read as the reverse complement.
TATCTTGATGCTATTGAATGGATCATACATGTGATTCATCGTGCATTAGCTTGCTTTGCATGGTTAGGGACAATGATACTGTACCTAGAAATACCTTCTGCACCTGGGCCCTATTGTGTTGGTGATACTGCCAGTAATATAGTTTGTTTAGCTACTGTCACTACTGTAGCCGCGGTAAAAGCTACAATCAGAGCAACACTGAGCACTGGAGAGGCTATATCGGTACAGTGCATTTCTAACACCAGGTGATACTTGTGAGATATCTAAGGGTAGTATAGTGTTGTGATTTATTGTAGTAAATTCCCTACAGTAGCCACTCCTATTTAATCTCTTGTCGCGTTATGCCTTTAATGGTTTCATTGATCTGGTTCTTTAACAAACAGTCAACCCTCACTTCCTCGAATTGGGGAATTAAGTCCAAATATATAAAAGAAGATATAAGGGCAGTGGTCAGGCAGCTGTCCGAGGAAATGAGGAATCCGAGGTAGTAATGTTCGAGGCAGTGTGGGTCGACTGTAACATCAAATGTCATTTTGCCATTCTGCCAGCTTATGTCCTGAAAAGACAATAGTTTACAGTTTTGGAAGACCTACTTTAACATCTAATTACCTGATATGATTTAATCACATCCTGATAACCTGTTTAATTATAACATAACATGCTGCATAAGATTGCCCTTTAGTAAAAAGGTTTCATTCATGAAACACTAAGCCTAAACCCTGAGCCAGTTATCCAAAAGACCCAGTCTTAGAGGTAGTGAGGTATGTAGAAGTCTTGTGGCAGCAGCAGCAGATGTAATGGTAGTAGTGCCCTTGTGTGGGTGGTAGGTGATTATGTCTAGCAGTTCAACCATTCATCAACCATACCCTGCTGACACCATGCAAGGAAAATACAGCACCATCACCATTTTACTGGGGATTCCCTATGGATACAAAATCAGACCATTGTCCTAGTTGGCAAAAAATAATTTGCAATCTAATCCAGTTTCCACCAGGCCTCACTGCTTGGGATTGCTCTCATGCAACGGCCATCATACTGCCAGGACCCTTTCTGTGTTGTGGAAGGGGTCAGACCATGAGCAGTGGGTGATGGGGTATTGGGGTTGTGCCGTGAAGTGAGATGATGTGGGGTCAGGTGTCAGACCCTGCCTGATACCCTGGGTGGTGCTTCCTATACAGGGGCTTCCAGGCGCAGCAGAAGGTGCCTCTTTTGGGGGAAGTGTATAAGGCCTGGATTATATTCCTGGATATTGACAGATTGGGTGAGGAAAACCTTCAATATACGGAATGGTCTGCTTTTGACATCAAACCAAACCCTTTGAGCCTGTCAAAGACATGAGACACATGTACAGGGCATCGGCTTACATAGCTCTCAGTTCTATTTGGCATTCCCATGCTTCAGTAGAGCGGATATCTAGTCATACCTCAGGTAATTCCACCCCCAGTCACTTGTGGGTTTTAAGTGACATTGCCAGGTGCATACATCATTTAATGAATCAAAGTATAGAGGAAGTCTGAAATAAGAAACTGATAATTCTAACAGTGTCTAGATACTGTAGCTACCTTTTCCATTGACCAAAGTATTAATGCCACAACTAACTAAGCAGCTGACACAGTTCATATAGATCAGCCATGAGAGGCTGTTCTGTAAGCATCCACCTGCTTGCTTGTGTGAACTGATTGAGGAGACCGTGTGCCGACTTACAAGCAGACAAGTTGGTTGATAAGTGAATGGGCTCATTCAAGCTGCACCAATTAGAGGAGTGCTTATTATTTACCCAGCCCTAATCATTAACCCTTCAGGGGCAGCATGATGCCTCAAGGTATAATTCACCATCCTGGTGCATCAACACCTCACTGACTCCCTCTACCTGCAGCCGATATCTGCTTAGATTACAAGAGAAATACGCAGCTGAATTTAGACCTAAAGATGTGGTATTTTATCAGATAATAATATCTATGAAGAAGATGAAGAACTATGTCTCAGTGTTTTGTTGATTCTTTTACCCATGTCAAAGACTTGACAATATTATAGGTGTAAAAAGATGTTATATTAAATCTTGCGCGCAGGTGTGAAAATTGCCCCCCCCCCCCCATTCTATTGTACATGCCATTTTTAGAGCCCCCCCCCTCTCCCCACGCTGAAGCTCGTGAAACAATTGCAGCCCCTCCTCTTTGAAGTATAGTGGTGCTGGCATTTGTGTTTAAAAAGGCCAACAAATATCATATCCCCCCTCAACCCCCCCCCCCCCTCTAGGAAGAATCAACATTTCCAGATCGACTACCCGCACTGTTGATAATAAACACTCCCTAACATTTCAGAAGCAGACTAGCAGCAGCGTTTTTTGCATGAATGAATACCCACCAGTCTTCTGGGATTACTGCTGGTTGGATGCCTCACTGCCTCACTGCACCTCACATCAATTAGTGGTCTACCATCATTATCATCATCATAACACTGTTGACGGTCTCTGTACACTTCACAACCTCTGGCTACAAGACCTGCCATGATCATCACACCTGTCTGTGGCAGGGTGCAGTCATGCAGCTTACAACAGTCCCTGAGAGTGCTTGTCACCTCCTGTAGGTAATCATGCAGTGTGTAACAGTCCCACAGAGTGCTTGTCACCTCCTGTAGGTCATCATGTAGTGTGTAACAGTCCCACAGAGTGCTTGTCACCTCCTGTAGGTCATCATGTAGTGTGTAACAGTCCCACAGCCTGCTTGTCACCTCCTGGAGGTAATCATGCAGTCTGTAACAGTCCCACAGCCTGCGCATCACCTCCTGTAGGTCATCATGCAGCTTATAGAATATACCTCACCTAATATAAGGGGATCCTTTCAGGTGGATGCTTGGCAAATTAACTGAATAAACACATAGAAATACGTGGCTTTTGAATTTCGGTGTTTCCCAAGCAGACATGTACAGCTGTATAGAAATGGACAAATTATCTTCATCAAAGGCAAGGAAATGCTTGCAATTAGGCAATGCTCTCTCACAAAGGATGTACATTAGAAAGGTCTATAAGGTCTTAACCAATAATTTCATTTGCGTACTGATACTAACATTTAATAAAGAGGTTTCGCAATGTTCAGGATGCTTTGATCTTGAAGAATGTTGTGCCATCCTCTCTATGTGCTCAGTGGAAGTGTACCCTTCCCCCTTCATAAAGTGCATTCATATGTAAAACAACAGAGAAAAATCAGTGACATCAAGTATGTTATCTTGAATACTTAGATCACTTCTCAAGGAAACTCCTTTCAGTATTAATTGTTGGGAGGTTGGATCAGGCTGGCTGTCAGTGGTGCTGTTGGGCTGGTCGGGGGTACTGCTATAGAATAATATGAATATAAACAATGCTTTGATGTGGGGTCACGCAGACAATGATTGCAGTCCAAATATGATCATACTGATCAAATTACACATCCGTGAGATCCCAGGTTCTTGGCCCTGTCTCTCCAATACTTTCAAAGACCTTTCTGTAATTTTCACAATTATTGTTATTATAAACGAGGGTACTGTAGAAATGTGTGACGGGAGTGTATGCTGTTGCACTTTACTACTAGTAACTACCATTTAAATCTGGTGGTTGTATACTGTCTTCCATCATAGAGAAATGAATCATTATAGAGCTATCATCAGCATTCTTTAGACATATCTTAATGCTAGGAGATCAAGATAAGTATTATTATATATTTAGAACTCGATCCCTTACATCTTTATGATGGTCACACTACCCCTACAGAGCAGAGTAGTTGAGCCAGGGCGATTCCAGCCTGTGCGGAACAACTTGGATCCCAGTGTGAATAATCAGCCTCGGGGGAGGCAGTGGTTAATTGGGGCTGCCTTTTTACCTCCCCGCAGGGAAAATCAATCCTACCTGTAGGGCCGTGTTGTTTTTAAAGCGAGCTGTTTTAATCTGTGTCTGGTTGTGGATCGGTTGTAAATTATTGATGAACCGAGAGATTCAAATCGCACACACTATTTCTAGGGCTGGTCTGTTTTTGTTGATTCTTTTTTCTTTTTAGATATGAATTGCAAAGTTGCATAGCAGTGCTTAACTACTGTCTATCAAAAGGTAAGGTCAGAATGACGTATGTATAAAGTAAGTCGGAAACCAGAGCTCTTGTTGTACCAGCCAGGGTCCTTCGCAGTAACAAGAAGTTAATACCTACGGTATTAAGACCTAATGGTCAACTATACAGGGAAAGCCCATTGTATAGAGGGGCGATTGGCAGGAATAAACTAGAGCCTGACGTACAGAAATGGCTACTAGTAAATTGTTCCGGAGTAAATTGAAGAATGCTGTGATTGAATAGGATAATTGTTGCTATGATAATGTATTGAATTAGTGTGATCGAATTGATGGAATGCTATGAATATAATCTTGAGTTGTTATTTGATATGAGGTTTGCTTGAAAGCTCTAAAATCTGAGTAAACAAAACCCAGTGTGAGGACAGAAAATAACTGGTTATTCGGGATCGAACAGTAACTGAAGCACCCCATTAGTGAGAAGGATTGAGGTTTTAACCTAAATGGTTTGTTTCAACATGAAAATAAACAGATAGCAAAGGTACTTTATGATAAAATCCACTGAACTCTCTCTCTCTCCTGTCATAATGACCTTTGCTTGTTGTAGGAGTCTTTGTTCTCTGTAGGATATATGGAAGACTCTTGCCAGTATTTCATGCTTTAATGGTTTTATAAAAGAAAAAGGTGGATAAGCTTACACACTTGATACTGAGTACATAGTGGTTATTTGGTTGTACATCCAATTTCAGAAGACACCTTGAGCCGATTCCCTAAAGCTCTGTACATTAAAGGCTGTAACACAGGTTGCAGAATCACATCGTGCAGGTAATGTGTTTTGGACAAGCTTTTCCCGAAACGTAAAACATGGACAGGATTCCAGTTCCTGTTGATTGAAATTTAAAAGCAAGCAGGGGGTGTAGACCCTGGATCTTTGCATAGTGTGGATGGCCATAGATAAGGGACTCTAGAGCCTTAATGGTTGTAAGAACTGGGAAAGTGGCGAGGATTTTATCTGGATCTGGGCTTGGTGCGGGCAACTGGAAGTGTTCAATTTGTTTGTACCAAGTCGGGTGCTAGTAGAAATCTGTCTTTTTTATTTGGCTAGGACTCGCCCTACACTCTACACCACCTCTGACCTTCAGTCTGACTGTAGCTAAAAGCCAACCAAAGCTAGCTCTTACCTTCATAAAAGGGTCTACACACCTTCACTAACATCGCCCCTGGACTACTATTTGCTTCTGGCAGATGTTCTTGACCGATTTTTGTAGCGATTCTTTTAGCAACAATATGCAATATCAATCAGGTGTGATATCATTTCTTGGCCAAAAAGATGCACCCGTTAGAAAATTAGTTTAGATTTTGATCTAGAGAACCACATAATTTTAGCGAGAAGTTCTACCTGACTAAAGACAGCGTTGATCTGTAGTACGGTTACTGCAATCCGTTGTAATATGTATTTAGATACTGTCTGGGAGTTTGCTTTGATGTGTGAGGAGAGATCCAGTGCATTCTAGTACCATTTGGAAAATTGGGAAGTAGGAGAGGCTCCGGGCAGCGACTGAAATCTTGAGTGTCTAGATTAAAAGCACATCATCTTTAATATACTTTCCATGGTAACCCTACATTATAACGTGCAATATTCCATCAATATGCAACAGAAGTGTACTACTTCATTAGTGATAAACATTTTTGTCTATGAGGGTGGATATTAAAGGCAGAGGTTGATTATAAGGCACTGCAATGCTATATCGATGTTAAAAGATACTGCAAAACTTGTCACTCTTTTGAATCTAATAATTATGTATTTTCAGTACCACAACAATGTCATATCGCAGGGCGATATTTTAGTTTCATTTGTTATCAAATACAATAGTTGATGCCATAAGCAATATAAAGGTGTGCATCTAGGCGATTTACCTTAGGCTTAATAGTGCTTACACTAACCATACTTATTTTCTGTGTATTATGTGTTTATTAAACTGATTGAACTTATTGTTTTCCCATTGTAGGTGAGTCCTAGGAATGGTCAGAGAGAAGGTGCCACAGGATATAGCTTAGTGAGTTGCTCAGCATGTTACGTGCAGACCTACTAAATGAGAGCCGAATCAGGATTGGGTCTATATAATATATTATTATAGGACACACACACGTTCTTAAGCATTAAGTCAATATTCCACTGCAAACAAATCTATCAATGGATGCTCTTCCGTCACTTAATATTATCTGTCAAAATCGACCATGTTAAACTTTGTCGGAAAAGTGACAGATAGACAGGATCCAGTCAATTTGTAGTACATCTGAAGTGCAGAGTGAAATACCACGTTTATGAAGATGTACAGGGTATATAAATGCATTTCAATGAACATCTGATCATCAATGTGGTATGTGGTACTAATTACATAAATAGACAGAAACTTTCTTTGTTCCTACAATGAGTCTTTAAGGTTTTGTACAAAGGCCTTCCAGTGGGAACAGCACATTGCATTAACATTGAAATGTGGATCTGCACTCAAGATGTACTACATATATATGGAACCGAAAAGCCTAATTTGCATCAGTTTCATATCTCTCCAGAGTCAGTTTAGAATATTTCAGAGACATTGTGAGATGCTCACTAATACTTGAATCTCCTAGAATTCCTGTAAGCACAGTACGTAGTGCAATAGGGTCTTGTCAATAGGACCAGAGAACTCGCCCTACATCTCACTCCCACGGGTATGTTGCTATCAGAGATGTTGGTTTGGGGCTCAGCTCTGGTTTGGTCTGGGATGCTTCCCATGCCCCTGGCTTGGTGGGAGGGTGTATCCAGATGTGGCTTAAGAAGTTGAAAAAGAGGTTGAAGGAGTGATCAGATAAGAAAAGCTAAGTCGGCTTGTAAAGGCTATGAAATGTATTTCGCAATAAATGTGTGGCTTGAAAGATCATTCTAAATCTCTTTCAACATCGATTAAGGAAAATTCTGACAAACTAGTGGCAGGACCCTGTGGAGATGTTCAGAACCTTTAGAAACTCACTGACCCCACCTGGTGGACATTCTCAGAATCTTAAGGAATCCACTGACTCTCCCTACACTGATAATAATGGACCTGGAAATGTTAGTCACTACGGACTACATTTCTATAGTCACATGAATGTAGCAAAAACGACTATACCAAGTTAGTCACCTATGTCTATAGTAAGTTAGTCATATAGTCAACCTATAGTCAGCCATTAAATTGGCTGATTTGGGCTATATAGTCAAGTGACTATGAATTTAATGGTTTCATGGTCTAAAGTAGTCACTATGACTAATAGATATAGTCAATCATGAGAAATAAGGGAAACTTAAGTACTGAAGGCAGGTCAAGGTACAGCAGGGTAGACATGGCTAGGATAAAGCAGGGCAGGGACAAGCTAGAATGAGGCAGGGCAGGGGACAGGCTAGGATGAGGCATGGCAGGGAACAGGCTAGGATAAAGCAGGGCAGGGACAAGCTAGAATGAGGCAGGGCAGGGGACAGGCTAGGATAAGGCAGGCCAGGTGACAGGCTAGGATAAGGCAAGGCAGGGGACAGGCTAGGATAAAGCAGGCCAGGGGACAGGCTAGGATAAGGCAATGCAGGGGACAAGCTAGAATGAGGCAGGGCAGGGGACAGGCTAGGATAAGGCAGGCCAGAGGACAGGCTAGGATAAGGCAGGCCAGGGGACAAGCTAGGTTTAAACAGGCCAGCGGACAAGCTAGGATGAGGCAGGGCAGGGGACAGGCTAGGATAAGGCAGGCCAGGGGACAGGCTAGGATAAAGCAGGGCAGGGACAAGCTAGAACAAGGCAGGACAAGGGACAGGCTAGGATGAGGCAGGGCAGGTGACAGGCTAGGATAAGGCAAGCCAGGAGAAAAGCTAGGATTAGGCAAGGCAGGGGATAGGCTAGGATAAAGCAGGGCAGGATGAGGCAGGTTAGGGGACAAGCTAGGATGAGGCAGGGCAGGGGTCAGGCTAATAGGATAGGGCAGGGCAGGGCAGGGACAGGCTAGGATGAGGCAGGGCAGGGACAGGCTAGGATGAGGCAGGGCGGGGACAGGCTAGGATAAGGCAGGGCAGGTGAAAGGCTAGGATAATGCAGGCCAGGGGACAGGCTAGGATAAGGCAGGCCAGGGGACAAGCTAGGATAAGACAGGCCAGGGGACAGGCTCGGGTAAGGCAGAGCAGGTGACAGGCTCCTGTGTAGGCCTATCATGCTCTGTCAGTCTAGACATACACTGTTCATGTATTTCTATGTTATCAAAACTGGAACAAATTACCATGATAACTCTATCAAACATGAGAACTCATGCACCCTATAACATCTTAAGTTGTCATAGTCAACTGTAACATAACATATAACAAGCAGGGGTATCCATAGAACAGTGGTTTAGGAAAGGATGTGCCTACCTGAAGTCCATGGACCATTCAAATTTGAATCCTAACTGTTTCCTGTGCACACATTCCTGTGACATCATCAATTTGTGTGATCCACATATAGTCACTACTGACTATCTTTATGACTAATATGTGACTAAGTTGTATAGTCCCCTGACTACGGGGGTCAAAATATGATGGTATAGTCAGTACTGACTATAGGTTTTATTATCAGTGTAGTGTGTGTTGGTTCAGGGTAATTCTTTAAAAAAATTGTAGTAAGTCTCCCCAAGCCCCAAGAGAGCCTCAATCCCTTAACCCAACTGACTGAGCTAAGCAGGCAAGTGTCAGCATGGTCTATTGGTCAGATAGTCAGTGGTTTATGAATATAGTTTAGAATGTCCCATTTGGATGATATGTTGGCTATTCATTTCGCAAGTGATCATAGAAAGTATAACCAATAACCTCACTCTGATGTTTTGATATATTACAGTATGGATATGTCCCTAACCTATGACTAAGTCTGGGGTCCATACACAATTTTTAGCAAATGTCATGTCATTAGGCAGTGCATTAGGACAAAACTCTGAACTTTTAATGTAAAGATTCACATTCTGTGGAAAGCTGCAGTATCAATATGCCTTGATCAATCACTTCCATATTTGGATTGAAGATTAATCATATGCTGTAAATGACCTATAAGAAGTCTCAAAGGGCTTTTTTACGATTTTGAGTCAGAATTCCCCTTAAAAAAGCTTTCTGATGTATTCAATGCACAAAGAAAAGAAACAGCGTCAGAATGACTCCCCTCTTTAGGGGAGCTCACGTCCTTATGTGACTCCCTTAAGTGAGTCAGGAAACAATGAGACTCCCCCAGGTGATTCCCTTAGGTCAGCCAGAGAGTCACCTACACTCCCTTATGCATCCTGGGCTCCCATAAAGAGGAGAATCATTCTGGAGGCAACCTGGACTCCCTTTTGACGCTGTTTCTTTTTTCTGTGTGTGCTTTCAGCTTGGGAGGGTATTGGGATTTGACGATGAATTGTGCCCTTGGTAGAAGTGGAGGAATTTAAAAGGGGACGGAAAACTGAAAAGTCGAAGGGCGTTGTGGGGCGTGCAAGATCGCCCCACCCCTATGACGTTTCCAAATAAGATAAGGCCATAACGTAACAGCAACTCACAATCACATAATACAATCACATACTGGTACAGATTAAATGCATGCAGTGATGCACAACAACGGACCTGATTAAGGCTAATCATAGCGCTATTGCGTGCAACCACCCCTCTAGTATGAGGTTCTACTGCACTTCATTAAACATTTCAGCAATGTACATGTACCAGCATTCATTTTAGAATTTGACCTATGCAGGTTTCTCTGTGGAGAATTAGATAAGTGGAGTACTGGAGTATGCTGGCCATGTACAGATGTCACCTTTGTGAGAGTCTCTCCATCGCTCAACATAGCACAACTCAGAATAGTAGTTTGAAAGTCTTTGTGTGCCTTCAGGGCTTGTCATTGCAGTCATCAACACAAAGGGAATAAGTCATCTGCATGGAATACATAACCACCTGTCCCCTGTCTCCTGTCAACTACACACCTCCAGTTCTAACTTTACATACAAGTCTCTGACGATGACGCTCCCACCCTAAATTATTCTGACAGAAGGCGCCACCTCTGAGGGTCCCCCTGGTGGTGGGGGGACACATTATAAGAATCTTAAAGGGGTGCTTGTTATGCCGTCGGGATACATACAAATAAGGTGCTGTGCCTTTAAATGATGAAACAGTGTTGCTGCTTTATGTAAGGGACTGTGGGCACCAGGGCCATTTTGTGGGGATTGACAACAGTTCTAGTCTCACTCTGAGAGATGTTGGAGGAGTGTAATGCTGTGGAGTTTGCGCTTATTCCATGCAAGCTAACATATAGGCGTCTAGCTGGATGCATTATCAACCAATGAGATAATTCCCTGGCCTTCACTGCGGAATTTTTAGGGTGCATTATGTAACAGACTGTACCCATTGTGATTGCTGTATCAGTGCTTATCTCGCCGGTTACCAGATCAAGCAATGGATGCGCCCACAGGGCGACCAGACTGACCCCTATAGGAATGGTATCAGCAATTGAGTGACCAAGGTACCCTCAGGTCCCTCACCTAGTTGTGGAAGGGGTGCCACACCTGCCCTATAAAGGTCCTGGTTCCTGCAACTAATGATGACTTGTGAGATGAATTATTGAGGGAATCATCCAAAGTAGCTGGTAGGCGCTCTAAATGGGCTGTCAGCATCCGAATGTCCCGGTGTATTAGATGGAGAGGCAGTCATATCTCTGTATTACCTGACTAACAGTGACTGGGTGAGAAAGGCAGCTGGTGTATTTCTGTGTGAAGAGTCTACCTATGATGTTGTTTATAGTGGTATCAGTGTAAGGAAATGGCTGCTTTGGCTATTTGGAGGATCATCTTTCAGTAGCAAAGCTGAGACCAAAACTCAACCTTGAGAAATAGGTTTCTAGAAGGAGTATTTTTGTTGAATATACTGTTTCTTAAGATAGCATCATATTGTAATTCACTTTGCATTGTTTTATATCTTTGTTGTGTAAAGACAATGCAAAGGTAATTTGCCTTGATAACCAGATAGACATGAGTTTCGTCCTGAGAATAAACCTCATCTGCAATATTCCGTACAGACGTTAGTTTCTCCTTTCAGATAAGTGTTTATCAGTGTTAATGAGATATTAGTGGATCGGATACAGAATTAGTTAGATCAGGTGTTTTAGCTTTCAGCCATTTTCAATTAGTGAATATGCATCAGTGTAATTATTTGATCTGATTCTTATTACGATAACATAAATCTTCGTTCCCTATTTCCCCCTCATTGACTGGTTAATGAACAAATATAATCACTAACGTCTCATACATGTATTATCTGTACAATAAAGGACTGTTCTTGCCGTCTTGAATTAATGCATTTCTTTTTTTATGAGCTGTACAAACTGTGAGACAGCATACTAAGCAGTTGCTTAGTCCCTGATCCACTTCTGCACCTCTTCCCACTCTGGGAGCTACAGCAGTACCATATTCAGCGTACTGTATCACATTATATGTTACCTTAAATTCTACCCCCTACGGAGAACCACTGTGATAAAAATTACTTTCTGAGAAGGAGCAAAGAAAATCTAGAAGACACATGCTCAAAGAGTTCTCCCCTATGTATGTGGCGTTATACTGGATAGCCATTCATTTGCATGGCTCCTACCACTGGTGGGCAAGTCTAGGTGTTAATTGAGTTACTGCTACCGAATTCACACAGTAGGGCTGCAGGGATCTAGGTTTTCAATGCAATTCTGTATGCCGAGGAATTATGTCATTTCCAGAGGGATTTCCTTGGCAAAAAGATATAGCAGTACACAGGACCTTTCCCGTGTTAACGTGATGGGGTTTAGGGAGGACTAAGGCTCGGTTATTAGTACTGAACTACTTCTCATTGCTCTCCGTCTCTGTATGATATATAAAACAGCTGCGGGTGGAATAAATTCAAATCTAAAGTAATATGCCAGGGTTCCAAGATGCACAGAAAATGACAAATTGCAATTTATATGTTACTTTATTTCTGTAATGCTCCCATCATTCATTGAAGTTCAAGGGGTCACATTAAGATGGCATTTAAAACTTTGCTGATACAGAAATGATAGACCTTATCGTCTAAATAGCATCTCATCCTAGTGATGTAGAGAGAGGATTGGGAGTGGAATTGAAAGTCAACCTCCCTTACTCATTCTTATCTCTGCTCTAGCTGGCTATCAGTTTACCACTGACTGACCACATGATGACCAGTTTCTGACCAGGGGTCACCGGCCCTGTCACCAAGCACCCCCATATCTCTAAAACCACCACTCAACTGATATCCTATATTTCTTTTCTGTTAGTTACTAATCAGCAGGAATATTTTGGCTTCCCAAAATTAAATCGGCGCAGAACTTAATTCTACACTTTTGACCTATAAGAAAATTGATCTATGAATATTCACTGCCTGACATAATATGTTAAATGAAAAATACAAATATAGATCATTGTTACTGACAAAAAAAATTCTAGTAGCTTCTCTTGGTGAAAGACAAAGATTTCCAAAACTACTGACAAATTTAGCACGAATCAATTGATGGTGGTCTGGCGACCATAATTTATGTTTGTGGAACCACCCCTTTATGTTACGTTTTATACATGGTGTATTCCTCTCACACTCCCCCATCCAGAAGGTCCTGGTGGAATTATCCTCTATTTCTCCCCTCAGTAGTTCTTCACACGTCTTCTCTAGCTTTCCCCCTTCTTCCATAGATTTCCTTTGCTATCTTGAATATCCATCCAGGTAGAAACTTTCCCATCAACATTATATCCACATGCAGGTATATAATAATGATAATCTCATAGAGGCCTGTGGCGATTCCTGTTTACTATTTTGGAGTATTTCTTTTCTGCAAATAGTTTCTGCGTCGCTGCGTCTGACACTATCAATCGCTTGAATGCCTGCCCATCCTTCCAGTCAGTAGAACTCTGGGCAATACACACAGGTTGCCTGAAATCAGCAGGAAATGGGGAGTGTCTGCATCACGTGTGAGCCTATAATATAAGGAGTATAGAGAGAGTATAGTACATCCCAAGGCACCTGGCATCTGATTCTCTGACATGTAGAACTATGACAGGCAAAAAATCTCATACGGGATTTATCCCAAAAGGAGGATATTTTTGCATTTTTGAAATTACATGTGAACCCTGTGCCTAGATATGAAGATTCCTATAAGGTACTCCAACTGAAAATTTAGTTTTTATGGATCTCTTGACCTTAAATTGTTGAAGAAAATTAATGATGTGGGTGATGGTTACTACTAGTACTGCTACTTCTTCTTAAAGTTCTATCGTCAAGGTAGGACACATGTCTAGGTAGAAACAACATGCGAGGAAACCTGCATGTGCCGTTACCGTGACAACGCCAAGTAATCCTAACCAGGAATAGACGAAACAGAACGTCCGTGACAGGTTACTGCATGTGCTAACACTATGATATATCTCAAGACCTCATATATATTTGTCATCCTCATACACACATGCAGCTCTGGTGAAGCCTGAAGGACTAGCTTGCACTGCATTTTACATTATGCTGATCTTTTAATAGTACATGGGTATGATGCATGAATGCAGCAGTTACTATCTATAGTCGGTGCTGCATTCACGCACCATACCGGTCCTATCCTATCATTCTATTCCATTTCCCCTCATTTCCTTGTTGTTTTACACAAACTTGGTTTTATTGCCCAATTTATGGTCATTTTGCAATATAATCGTGCACGATTTTATTCACCCCATTAAAAATACACGGTAAAAGGCGACGGTTCGACCCCATGGAATCCACTTTCTGAGCTGCCTCTGGATACTATTGTTATGTCTCCAACCCACAAATAATACACCTTTACAGTATACGGGACATCTTCATGTAGGATTCAGAATTTGGTGAACATCTGATATACCCAATTTAAAGGATTAAATCTCTATATATGAGAATATTGATACCTCAATCATTATCATATTGTCTATATCAAATTATCCAGAATAGTTACTTATTCTTTGATGTATTGAGGTCTGAAGAAGACCATCATTGCGGATGCAGTAGTAGCTTTAATTAAAGGCAATGTCTAAAGAGCCTCTATGTTGGAATGGCAGGAGGTGCACCTTGTAGTTTTCCACTCATCAACTCTATTGCCATGCAAGGAAAAGACAGCATCAGTGCCATGTTCTTGGGGAGTTCCTATGGAAAAGATATTCTTTCTTTGTTCTGGTCACCAATAATGCTTTGCAAACTGGACTTCTGCAGTTACACTGCATGGTATTGTAAATGGCCATCATACTGTCAGGACCCTTTCTGTGTTGTGGAAGGGGGCAGACCATGAGCAGTGGGTGATGGGGTATTGGGGTTGTGCCGTGAAGTGAGATGATGTGGGGTCAGGTGTCAGACCCTGCCTGATACCCTGGGTGGTGCTTCATATATATACAGGGTGGTCGAGGCGCAGCAGAAGGTTTCTTTTGTGGTTATAGATATGAGTGTGAAGGACCTAAAAGAATTACATACATTTTCTGAAAGGATTTATTGAGAAGGACTTCGAAGGATCCATAAAAGGATAATTAGATATTGTTACAAGCAATTATATCTAGAGCTTGTATATTATAGTATACCTCTTTGTTCTCTGTCTAAAAGTCAAAGCTCTTGATTGTACCAAGAATGGATTTCCACTTACCAGTCTTTTCTGCCAAGCTTCAGAGATTCGTACGCTAATTTTACTCTATAGACGTATTATAGGACCTTTGATATGTATAAGAGGTCTTCCCTTTTATACTTATCATGAATATAGTATTTAGCCTAGGTATGAGCATGGAAAACAAGATATCCCTCTCGAGGCCAACAAGATTCCTGCAACTCATATACCAAAAGGGGAATGTCACAGCTACTTAGACCGCTGAAACAGATTACATTGAAATCAGTCTTGAGTGGCCCATCTGTAACCAGCCAGCCTACCAATTCCCTGATCAGTGTATGTGCTGCTTCAGTAGGCTGGCCATGTACTAGCTGCCAGAAGGCAGACACATGTTGCCTAGCAAATGGTATAGAGTCAAGGCAATAGGGGCCAAAAAGAACCATATATGCCAATGCTAATAGATAAACTTCGAAATGTATATTTCTAACTCTATTTTAAACATAGGAAGGTGAAAGTAATTATGATATTTAAAGTTACTGTTTTATATGAAATAAGTGCCTGCTCAGTGATTCCAGAAGTCTGCGGTCAGTATGCACACAGAATTTTGTGCAAACATCTGAAAAGTTTTACTATTATGTGTCGGCAGCATAGGACTAGATAGATTATATAATCTATCTATCCAGGTATAGTTATGCTAGACATGTGTTTTGAATAAGTGAGAAAATCCCAAATATCTACTATAATAAAATGCAACGTACATTTTTATTTGTTATCATAGACTGGCACCATCTACATTATGGGTGTTGTAGATGAAGAATGGGACCTGTGGTGTCTATGAATAAAGTCAGCCTGCCTGCCCTACCAGGCTTGGCACCATAAAGCAGCCATAACAGGCCTCATAGAAGTATGGCTTCTGCTTCCCTGACCGACGCCCATAGAACCGTCATTACAGCTCATAGTTCACCTTTGTCAAAACATCGCAAGGTGTAGTGTATATAGTAGAAAGGTCACATACTACATATATACATATTATACTGTAATTAAAGGGTTAGTTTAGGAGAAATAAACTAATCTGATTTCTAAAGGGCTTGCATAGCATTGCATTGAGTGCTTAAATAATCTCTAAGGTGGTTAGGACTGGCTGGATATGGACCCATCTTTTATACCCCAGTTAAATCCCTATCACCCACCCTGTATAAAGCACAGAGTACCTGGGTTAGCTCCACATCGACTCATGGTGCAAGGGCAATGATAATTTGGCATTAAACTAGATACCATGGGCACCACCACATGAATGTGCAGAGTATTTGATAAGACTAGACTCTGAAACAGCACCTAGTAGCCTTTTATATTTAATGGCATTCTTCCTATTCCTGTTTCACGCACTTTTTATCCAGTTTCTATAGTACCTGTAAACGTGTGTGTCCCTGCATGATGATTTTCTCACGTGTTCTGCAGCACACGCATATTGTTAGGTGCCAATAATTTTATGCAAATGAGGTGTTATTTTAGATAAGTCTCAGAAACCATTCCACCCCAGGCGCACCGGAAATTACTGGGCGTGGCTCAGATTGCAAAGCACAGCAGTATCCGCTCGTGACGACCTTCACAGAGAAGATGTGCACCCAGGCACCCTTCATCATTGCAACTAGGGATTTAAAAATCGTGGGGCTGATGCTCAGTATTACATTACAGGTTGGGACAGGAGTAGTAAGAGTTGTCTGAAAGAATGTGAGAGTTGCAATCTAGGTGTATTTTTCCAGATGCCTTAATTTATGAATTTATATAATATATATCCTGATCCACCTTTGTCATCAGCCCCCCCTGGATTATGAACAATTTGTACTTTAATATGCTCACCCGATTCTCAGATTCCAGAAAGGATGTTTTCTCAAAGATACTAAACTGGTATCTCTTCTTAACTGCGTGTTAAAGAACCTACATATTGGTGTACAAAATTGATTAGATCACTCTACTCTATCTCTGTGCTTAACTGTACTTATTCACCCCCAGCTCCCTGACACCCCCCCCCCCACCCTTGATGCCTCTTTACCCATGTAATGGATTTTGGTGCATCTTGTGAAGCTGAATGGATTGCTCTGGATCCCTGATCGAACACCTGTGTCAATTAGCTCCACACAGAGAGGCGGACCAGCACACCACCTGGTCCGAGTACAAGTAGGGGGTAATTAAGTAGTAAGAAAAACCTTCCTGAGTCAGTTAACTGCCAAAGTAAATTTTTCATGATTTCTAAATGAGCCACAAATGGCTTCCTTGAAGGTGTGAGGATATTTTAGGAGTAGCACTTTTAAAACCAGGTTAAGCCAAACGTTGTTTATATTGTTGTTTAAATTGTCCAAATCGGGATATGTCTGGTCCAATTTAGACAGAGGTTTTCTACCGTAGTGTAAAAATGAGGATTGTGGTGTTCGACATTATAAACGGTGGCTTAAAAGGGCATAATTTAGGAAAATAAGGGACAGTGCAATTGGAACCCAATCAATATGGGCTAATATGTTGTTTATATTGTTGTTTAAATTGTCCAAATCGGAATATGTCTCGTCCAATTTAGACAGAGGTTTTCTACCGTAGTGTAAAAATGAGGATTGTGGTGTTTGACATTATATATGGTGGCTTAAAAGGGCATAATTTACTGCTCCTCATGCATTAGCTATAGCTACTATGAGTTTCTGGATTTGTCTGCTGAATAGGTGGGTAGTGATAGTGTAGACTGCCTGGACGTCCCGGGTGACCTCTAGTATCTTCTAGATTGTATCACTACAGGGAGAGATGATATACCCCAGGATGCCATCTAGGGTATCAGAGATTGCAGAGATCGTATAGTGACCTGTCATTGTATATTGCCCAGGCCTGCTATATAGACAATGCCAGAACCACCCTTTTACATGACCCACTGGGCCCCTGGGCTGACTCAGAACTCATGTAAGGCCCAGGAATTGACCCTAAAAGGCAGGCAACCTAATAGGGAAGTGTTCCCAGTTATATACAACAGCACCCATGAGAATAACTGTTCAGCATCTATAATGCTTTTTTCTTGTTCTAGGTTAAGTCCGGACCCCCTTTGGCAATGAATGTAGATGATGTAGAACCCCAGATCTATGGCCATCTATCTCCTCCTGTGCCAGCATTAAGACAGTTCTAACGTTAGAACACAACACTCAATCTGCCTCTAATCTTAGAACCTATGGCTCTCTGATGTCATTTGCCTCTGGACCCCAACAATCACACAACTTCCGAAATATTCTCAATAACCTGAATTTAACATGTACATTTAAAACCTCCACATTGATAAGTAACTTGATCCCCTACATATTTATGAAGAGTCACACCTACCCTTACACACACTGTAAATAGTTAGTGTAGGTATACAGTAGAATCTATTGTAGATCTACAGTAGAATCTATTGTAGAATGGATTTACAGTAGAATCTATTGTAGATCAATAGTAGATTCTACGGTTCACCTACAACAAACTGTACACCTACAGAAGAATCTACTGTACACCTTCAAAAATGGCAACGGACTTTTTACAGTGCAGCAATAGTTTAGCCAGTGGTGGATTTGGTTCCTGACTTGTCTCCAGACAACTGTGCAGAAGGACATTGATCCCGGTGTGAAGAATCAGCCCTGGGGGAGGCAGTGGTTAATTGGGGCTGCCTTTTTACCTCCCCACAGGGAACATCAATACAACCTGTGCCGTGTTTTTATTTTCGTGTGTTTTGGCGGTCTAAGAAAAATCTGAATGTGAGTTGTTTTAATTTGTGTCTGGTTTTAAAGTGGTGTCAAATTATTGATGACACCATAACGTTTAAATCCCTCTGCTCCATTTCTGAGACTGTCATATTACTCGTGTATTCGTACTTTCATGGTTCAGTATAACTTCATTATTAAGAAGGAAAACAGATACTTTAGTCCAATTTAATCAGCAAACATAGCTGCTATCCTACACGAGGCCGTAGGCATAGAACACCTATATTACCGACGACTGACAATGGCACTTGTCAGCAAATACAACACTTTGACATTATGTGATGATGCTTTTAAAACCGAAAATATACAAGAGATGTAAATATAGATATTGAACACGGCATGGATGACTCAGTTAACAGATGAGAGCCCAGCAGTCTATAGCCTCTAATGGTACGGTTGCTGGGACTGGGAAAGTGGCTAGGATTTTATATCTATAGATCGGGTCTGGTTCAGGCAACTGGAAGTGTTCAATTTGTTTGTACCAAGTCGGATGCTAGTATAAACCTGTCCTTTTCTGTTGGGGAAGGCTAACCCTACACTACTTCTACATCACCTATGACCTTCAGTCTAACTACAGCCAAAAGCCACCAACCAAAGCCAACTTCTGTGGTCTTTGCACCATCACTGACCTCCGCTCTGAGCCAATTGTTTTTGTCAGTTGTTTGTTTGCTTGACTCCTCTCTCTATATAGTGATATTCTTTTTCCCAATTTTATCCTCCTGCACCTATCCATTATTCCTAGATCTTATCATTTCCCTTCCTCTGCTTTCTTTCTTCTTTACTTTCTCTCCAGTGTGTGTCCTCCACGTCTCTTTTTCTCCTCAATTCTTCCTTTTCCCTCAGACTGATGTTCATTCTTCCCTTTCTGTACTCAATTTCTGCTCGACTACTGTTCCTCTTCTTTCCCCTCATCTTCCGTTTCCCTTCCCTTATAATAGACCCCCCCCCTTTTCCCTCATTATTTCCATCTCCCGCCTCTCTAGCTCTCACGACACTGCCACCCCTATATGCTCCCTTCCCCTCCTCTGTCTCTACCCCAGCACTGGTACCTTGCTACACTCAACCTGATCCTTGATCTACCCTGACATCTACCCTGTGTTCACAGAATAAGAGTCTCTGCCACTAAGCCTATATATCCCCCCATGCTCACACACTAGAGATCCTCACCCTAGAATTGATCCGTTTCACCTAATTTGCCCGGCTATCCCAAGATCCACTGGCTGGCCTGGTTCAGTGCCGCTTTTGCCTTTATTTCACAACATCTTCGGTCGATCTCACCCGCGCAACCGGAATCGGCGATTTTCCTTTCCTTCTTCCAAGATTTCCTCCCATTCCCCGGCTTAAAGTTAGTGTTTCTCTATACTGGAGAGCTAGCAATTCCATCCAGATAACGCTGGCTGGGTCTGTAAGGGACTAGACATTTCCAGTGCCATTTTGTATGAAACAGAATATGGAAAATGAAGTGACTAGATGCCACAATTGATATTCTTAGATGTTGTAGCTTCATGGTGCTTCATCCAACTCATCCCCTTTCCACTTAAGTTATATCATCCAAGAATTTACTTATTTATTGCAGAAAGAATATGCTTTAGGTGTTTAATATTATATCTTTCTGTTTCAGTTTCTAACTGGGCAAAACATTGCTACTGTTCAGTATGATAATCTAAATTGAATTGAATTATAATATGATATCATTGCTCTAGTGCACCATTGACTAACAAGGATATGACTGGACTGTATCAGGGCTGTATGTGGATGCAGTCCATTTGTCACACCTCCTACTGTGAGTGTAAGTCAGATATGTCTACATGTGAGTAGATGCATACAATTTATAAGTGTTACAAGCCTTGGACAATTGTAATTATCCACGGTTGGCACCTTGGACGATTACCCTGTTCTGGCTTATAAAACTTATACAGCTACTGCCTTTTACCATATCTACTATGTAATCATGGTTGGTTTCTGCAACCAAACTGTGTGATACAAGTATACATGTTTCAAGCAGAAGGTGCGACTGGTATATTGCCTGGTCCCTTCCCTATAATGTGAAAGACACCTGGGAGCAGCAATAATGTTTCACCCATCCACCAGGCGTAGTGTCAGAGTCTGTGTCAGCAGGAACCGGAAATGGGTCGTTTTTGCGCTGCTACGCCCCCTGGGTGGGAGGCCAGGAACTAGAGATGAGACGCGGGCGGTGTCGGACGCAGTTTTAAGTTGCCGCTGGCAGTAATTTAGATAAACTAAGCCTCCCCGTACCAATCCCACCTTCCCCTTTCGGCCTCTACTCTCTGCTTGCCATCCCTAGACTTAAAGTCTATCACTAAGGACTTGGCTGGGTCCTTTTTCTATTACCAGCTGGTTAAAGGTCCACATATAGTTTGATGCTGGAGAGTAGCCAATAGCATATAGCTTTAACCGACTAGCCCGCAGACATGCGTGTCCAAGTTCTTATATAGACAGATGGGTAGGGCAGGCTCTCCCCTCCCCCTTTTCTTATACATCGAGAAATGGTAGCCTAATCTTTCCACATTCCCTTGCCAATCAAACAGGCCTTACAAGAGTTGACCACAAATTCTCTGGCAAAGTTCAGGAATATGCCGCGTTGATACATACCCGGTTGGTATATCACTAGAAAAAAAACTGAATTTATAAAAAAACAAACTTACCTTACGTCTGCCTCTTGTATGCATTATTTGGGACTGCCATGTCGACCTTGCCAGCATCTCAGAGATTGAGTATACCTCCTTACCCTGTCCCTACATTTTCCTTTTGCCTCAAATACATCCTTCACCCCAGCTGCCCCCAGCAATGTGAGGCCTACTGTGTTGGGGTCATTTTCCCTGGTTTAGCCTGGGATTCTCCAAAGAAGATTGCATGTACCCCCAGCCCCCACCTCTCCCCCTTCACATACGATGACACACCCTTCTACCCTATCCTCCATCACCCGACCTCACATTCTCCACCAACTTTGGCCATCATACTAGATGCAACCGAAGTACATGACCTCCAGTCTTCTAGTAGCCCCCAGAGCATTTGGAGTCTCCCGATAGTATATTCAATATTGCCCCCCCCCTCACTCCTTTCATAAACCTTGAGGTTTCCCTTTAGGATATAATGATCTATGATTCAGCAACCTCATTGAAAATTAAACTTTCCCTAAACATGATATTGAACCGGTACTCAGTAGCGCAGGAAAATAAGGGACAGTGCAATTGGAACCCAATCAATATGGGCTAATATATTCACCCCATCCCCTTTCTGATATAAAAACATGCTGCCTATATCCTATCGCATACATGGAAAACAGATATTTTATACATGTTTTTCATAGCTTCTCTAAAACATAATCTCATCTAGCTATGACTCACTCGTCCATCCATCGGTACACCAGTCGCATGGGACACCAGAACATTAATGGCTTCGAGGGCAAAAATCTAATCACCTGCAGTCCGTTTATCAGAAACAAATCGATGAAATTGACTCCTGCAAATGGAGCTGCTATCTGAAATGAAATCTCAGAGAACTGCTCCGAGCTGCTCGCCAGTGGGGAGGGATCCCGGGGTGCTGCTGCAAGAGTATGGCGGTGAAGTTTAAAGTTAGGTTGGGCATCTTACATTACTATTAGTATTGTAATCATTTTCTCATTGACAAGGTTCTATGAAGATTTCCGCTATCATACTTATTACATGTATATAATATTTCTGATTAGTCTCCTTTGGGATAATCACCGTCATTTTGGAAATTCACCAAAAGCTTTGAAATGAGACAAAAAGTATAGTTACATTGTATTTTTAAAAAGATTGAATACGGCCAGTAGATCTAATTCAAGGTTATACTTTTTTCTGCTATTCTGAGCCATCCACGATTCATTCGTTATGAAAACAGTAATTTGTATCTTTGTTTTATTACAACTCTTGATGATGACATGCAACAAGCCCCTGTGCCAATTCTGAGTAGCTCAGACAAATATCTCAGTGTTGAGAGCATCTCAGGGGGAGTTCTCACGCAAGAAATGGCCCCTCCCCGGCCACTTTGGTGTGCGGCAAAATTTCGGAACGAATGTTTTAAGATGTGGCTAAGAAGGGTTATACCTCCTCATCCTTCATAATTTCCCAATTAAAATGCATGTCAGAGTTCTTTTTATAGTATTTCTTTCCTAATGGTGTATGATAAATGTTCACTTAAACCAGAAAATAAAAAGATGAGGTTCATTAAAGAATTTAAAAAAAAGAGTCCCTAGTATGTATTAGAGGTTGAGAGAACCTAGGTTACAGATCGAGTATTGCTAGTAGTATAAAGAAAGCATGATTTATCCCAGGGAGGTCAAACCATCTCGAGCTAAATGCCGTACCCATGTCCACAACTTTCAACTTATTGGCACCATGACACTTATACAGGGATTATAGATGTGAGACCTGTCAGATTTGTTGAATATCTCTGGCAATGTCTAAGAAGCCAGACACCCAAATATCGTGCGTAATGAGTTTACCGTGCTTTCTATATTGACGCAGTTGTAAGTAGTATACAAAAAGTAAAGTTTGCCTCAGTGCAGTTAAATCCGTTAGAAATATAATGTTTTCTACATTAAAACTTCCTGTTATGATGCAGAATGTAACATAATGGGACAGATGAGGAAATGCTGTGTCATGGCAAGATCACATAATCTCTAGCCCGGCTAACACAACATTATGTAGCTATATGGCCTAGTGAGAAATATAACGGAGAAATATTATGAAAGGGTGTAAAATGGAGCCACCCTGAAATATATTGTGATTTATAATTCACAATATCCCACATTCTTCGCAGCTACATTTCTTTGTGCCCCTGTTTTACTGCCTGTGACCTGTTGGCCAGGGTATTGTTACATTGGGCCCTTTTAACCTGCCTCCCTTATCACTCACTTTCACTGAAATGTTTAAACATTTTCCCGACGCTCAACCTTGTCCTATCCATCCTTCCACAGCTAGGTAAGAGTCCTGATGATGGCTCCATTATGGTGTTGGTAGGTGTTGATCATGGACTTGTTTAAGAGAAGAGCAGCTTGAGCATGGAAGGCCAGAGGAAAATGGCTACAAAATATTTTAAGGTATTCCTAAAAAATAGTGTAAGGTATTCCCATCATCTAAATCAAAAATGGCTGCAGTGCATCTTGATCAAAGATGGCTGCAGTGCATCTAAAACGAAGAAAAATGGCTGCAGTTCCACGTAGACCTTATGTTAAACCTCAGCAGCCAACACGAGTATTGCCTTGGTGTTTGAATGGTAAAGCTCTTACGTATACCCTGGCCCAGGCCCTTTCTATACTTTCCCATCTGCAGTACAGATCTACGACAACGAACCCTGCCCTCCAACCGTCCCCTTACACCGATCCACCAGCAGAAGGTTCCCTACTAAGTCTCACACCGAATTGCCACAGTTTTAAGTCAAGACGCTGGGACGTACAACCTCAGTATGTTTAATAGAATGGGGTCTCTGCCCTTTAATCTACTTTACTACTTGTAAATTAACACAACGTTTGATGAGGTGAAATACAGATTAAGTTTTAAACATGAATCATATTCTGAGGGCTAAAGCTGTGAAGAGACACGCTTGAACTCCCCGCCCCTCCCTCCCATCAGGGGTGTGCACCAGAACACCCCAGTCCCCAAGTGCGCGCTGGTTACCCAAGGGGTGGACCTGCTCCATGACAGTTGTATATGGTGGGCCGTGTGAACTACTGGTAACCAGCGAAGGTGTGTAGCTGGTTCCCAGACGGTCTCCTCTATATCTCACTGTCAGCCTCAGGTCCCAGCAGTGCCTAGCTGCCACCTGACGCCTCTATACAGGATAAATGAGTCCACTTCCGGTTGGACATGCGCAGAAGGAATGGCGCCAAAAGGATCCCTCGGGAGGGGGAGTGGGTGGTCTATGACTGAGAGAGGCTCATGGCGGGAGGGGGTAGTGGTCTATGGGAGCGGGTCATGGTGGGAGTTCCAAAATCCTTCCGAAGGAAGGCTCTGGTAACAACCACCCACTTGGGATTTCGCTGGGCTTGGGCAGTCTCTGCGGTTAGCTTGGAACCAGCAAATAGGAAGGGGAAATGGAACCAGAAAGTATGATGGTAGAACTACCATCATACATTCTGGTTCCTGTCCACTGGTTCCAAGCTACCAGCAGGGATTGCCCAAGCCTAGCAAAATCCCACGGTCAAGGTCATGTCGCTGTTACTAGAGCCTTACTTCGGAATGATTTGGGAATGAGAGTAGGTGGGAGTGGCATCCATGAATAGAGTTTTGGCACAGAATTGGGTGAGTTAGTAGCTTGTTGTGGCGTGTTTACCTATGTGCCCGCCCATGTGTGCATAGCTTTATACGAATGATAGGGTGGGGAATATATGTGTGTTAGCATATGGTTTAAAGGCATTGAACTTGCTGCCCCGGCAGCAACAGTCGGAATGCAGACATGAAAGGTACTCAGTCCTTTATATACAGCTCCGTTGGGAACATGGAAACACACACTTTTGGTCTTACAACCAGTTACATTGACTGTGTTGTACATATATGCGGCCATGCCTGGTATTTTCAAAGGAGTTTTAAAGCAGAGTTTGGAAGCTACTGTATTGTCCACACCATGATACAATGATGTAGTGTCTTGTACGTATTCTAGTTATCTTGCCTCGTGTATACATGTGCAATACTTGTATGCACAAGGGTCATATTCAGATATCTCCCTGTTTAGTTTAGGACATCACTATAATGTAACATTAGGAGCCTATACATGAAAAACACACGCATTGTAGTCCAAAGGGTGGCTTAGCTGTTGCCACGTTATTACATGTATAGTTCTTGGTAAGTTTACATATGGGTGAAGGTTTCATTTCAAATTGATAATTCTATAATGTACCTCTATAAAATCGTGACAGTAGATGTTTTACTTTCAATTTGGAGTACATAGGATGTATAGCCTACTGGTGGCGATACGATAACTTAGACTGGACGTTTTACTGATTGGTAAATCAGGTTTCTATATCAGCATCAGTCCACCATACAAACACCAGGGTGCTACTGTTTTCTACTTGGGTGTGTCAAGGTATAGTGTCGAGGTATCACCTTTACCATGTTGTTACAGATTATTTATGATATGAGGCTACACAGTAGTATAGTATGTATCGGAACGGGACTATAGTTAAGTACTGTTTATTACTCAATCGACATGCAGCCAATCAGAGGCCTCCATTTGGTCACGTGACCCCCTCATTTGCATAATTACGTAATAGGCCACGCCCCTCATTTGCATAATTACGTAATAGGCCACACCCCCTTGATCACCAGCCAATCAGGGGCCACCATTTGGTCACGTGACTCCCACGTGACCTCCTCATTTGCATAATAGACTACGCCCCCTTGATCACGTGACCCCCTCATTTGCATAGTAGACTACGCCCCTTTGATCACCAGCCAATCAGTGGCTTCCATTTGGTCAGGTGACTCCCTCATTTGCATAATCATGGATCACGTGACTCTTTCATTTGCATAATAGGACCACACCCCTTGGTCACGTGACCGGAAGCGCTCTTTATTTAGAAAATAGGCCACACTCCCTTGGTCACGTGACCTGACCCCCTCCCTCATTTGCATAATATAGACAATAGACAGACTACGCCTCCCTTTTGGTCACATGACTTGGACTAGCTAATGGGAGGCTTCTATAAGGGGCGAGGGGAGGAGGGGAGGGGGGGAGGGGGGCACTTTAAGATGCATGGGGAGGGGAGGGGGGGAGGGGGGCACTATTTATGGGGTGGGCGGGCACTTGGGGGGGAGGGGGGGTTTTTAGGGTCTGCTCGGGAGAAAAAAAAAAAAAAAATTATCTGATCTCTAGGGAATCGCTTCCTCTCTACCCCCCTTTAGGGGGGTAGGGAGGAGGCGAGTCGGAGGTGACTGTAGAGGAGTTTTTCGGTGACTTGATGCTTTTCAAACGACTGTGCTGATAGTTGATGAATTTGACTTTTTGACTTGAATATTTCATGCGACTTTGTGACTTGTAAGCGAAAGCGAAAGCGACTTTGCGACCTGTAACCCTTTAAATAAAGAGGTGACTTTGTAACCTCAGGGGGGAGATCCTTCTACACCCCCACGGAGTAGAAAGGATCTCGGTTGATTGACTGTACTTTGACTTGTTGTTGTAAACAAAAAAAAAAAAAATCAAAAAAAAAATCAAAAAAAAAAAAAATCAATGAATAGAACGACCCCCTCATTGCTAACAAAGGAACGCCTTTTGAATTACACAAATGACCCTCTTTTTGTAGGGGTTAGCGGTAACTCGACTTGAATTAGAGTATTAGGGAGAGCAAAACGCGACTACACACCGTCTTAGACTGTCGTCTTACGGACCGGATAACAATAACCCTAGTTACCTCGGTTACTGTTGCTCAAGAGACGGCGATGGATCTGGTCACGTGGATACTGAAAGAAGGTCTACCTATAACCACCACGCTAGTTTGAACGCGGCGGGTATGAGTCATCATGGGGCCCTTGACGGGTGGGTCCTCCCCATGCAGCCGTATGTCGAATTTAAGAAATGGCCATGTCACACGTCACTAAGGGAGAAAACGTTTTTTGAAAATATTTAGAACCCGAATTTGAGCATTCTGGTACATTTTTAAGGACCCAGACACTGCAAAACCGAGTACCATCCAAGAGAAAAAAAAATTTGGCGAAATGTTTAGGCTTGAAATGGCACTTTTCTGATGCACTCTTTGAACATTTTTTTTTTTTTTTTTTTTCCTCATGTCACTATGGTCCATGGCACATGTGGGACTCAAGAAATGCCACATGTCCCATGTCACTTAGATGTCCGTGCCCGTGTCGTCGTATCGAATTTTAAGAAAATGCCCATGTCACCATATCGAATTTAGGGGTCTAGTGACATCAGCATGTCCGGCTATCCTCCACAAATTTAGCTCTAAAATGTTTACTTTTTTTTTGGGCTGATTTTTCATCATTTTAAAAAAACAATAGGTTGTTTGAAATGTTTGCTGTTGTAAATAGAAACAAAAACAAAACAAAGCGCATGGTAAGATTATGTCACATTTTCAAGTGGCGGGTCCGCGCGAGGCTTATTCAGCCTCTTCGTGGATCCGCGACTCCAATGTGATCATATACTAATCACCGGTGTTTACGGTATTATATACTAAGGTATGAGACGGGTCTTACAGAAAAGGTGTCTAAAGAGCCCTGTGACCTGATTGAAATGACGTCAGCGCCGGCTGCTCGTCAGTGCCCGGCTGTAGCCCGTAGGACATGTTATTCTGCTTTTCTGGATGTTTTGAAATATTTTGATTTAACTGTTAATACCTGATAACAAGCCTCTGAAGCAGATTTTTGGTCGAGCACCTGTTCTCTACTCTTCCATCGATTAGCTGCTTCAGCAAAAAAAAAATCGCGCGCGCGGTCTAGTCTATATGACGGAGTCGCTAAAGCTCTGTTTAGAGAGTGGAACTTGACCTTGAGTATAGACTCAGTACTATAGACTCAGTACTAACTGAACGCCCCGCGGGGTCACCCCTCACCACGTGGGAATATGTACAAGCTCTGGTTCTTCACTTTACGGCTTGACTGAAACTGAGACGCGTCCATGATAAACTCTAGCCTTTTTTTTTTCCTTTACTAGGATCGAGAGAGAGATTTTAAATGGGGCGGTTATCTAAATAGCGTGGAACTAAAATCAGGCTGCGGCAGATAGTATCTCTGCGCACCTCAAGACTCAACGTAACTTTCACTCTCCAGCAGAAGTTTAGTTGTGACTAATGATGGGCGGCGACCGTCGTGCACCGGCGGACATTGGAGAGTGTTGGAGAGCTGAACCTTACAGACATATAAATCAATCGCTTTGGTGGAAATATCTCGCCATAGATTGGAACCAAATACTTATCTAATGGAATCGTTATCAGTTTTCAGTTTTCTTGCCGTACAAAATTTATTTCCCACTCTTCACGTGGTGATAGCTGAAGGTCGCTCGTCGTAGGTACGTGTGACTGGAACACCTTTTTTTGTTTTTGGCGCGGGTTGACATCAGATTTGTACCGTACTGTCGCGATTAAGAGCTCTGAGGGAGGGCTTTTCAATTCGGTGAAGTTCTTACTCAGGAGCTATATACAAGCCAGGCGCTGGCGCTTATTCAAAGTCGCGATTTTAGTGCTTGAGAAAAAACATTTGGAGGCTCTTATACTCCGGCGCTTATAAAAGACCGGCACGCTTTTCAACACTAGTTGCTTTATCGCGACCGTACGGTATGACTTCGGTGTCAAAAGATCCCAAACTCCAAATAAGGAAGTGAAACGACGTCGTCTGTCTACCTCGTGCGCGTCATAGTGTCGTCGAAAATAGTGTGACGTCAGCATCTCTCAGGCGGCTAGGAAGTCAGTTCGACAAAATGGCTCACGGAGTGAACTTCGTGGCCGTTTCTCGATCTATGATCGATGCGGCCGTGGAGAAGGAATTCGTAGCCGTGCAACAGAGAGAGGAGGCGGAGAGACAGAACTTCGCGGCCGTTTCTCGATCTATGATCGATGCGGCCGTGGAGAAGCAGTTCTTTGCCTCGCTACAGAGAGAGGAGAGACAGCGGACTGCTGCTGAAGCAGAGGGTGTGGTGGATGAGCTGATCGAGAACGTCGCTGATCAACTCATCCGCCGGTGCGTGGAGCAGGTCAAGCAGCAAGTCTGCATGGAGGAAGGACTACCGCCCGCCGTGCTGGAGGAGCTGCTGAAGGACTGCCACGCGTTATGACCACGCCCTCCGCTTCAGCAGCAAGGTCCCTGCGACCCTCTCTCTACCAAACGGTCCTTTTAAGGACCAACCACTGATCACAAAAGTTGAAAATCAATCTCAATATAATATACGCATCAGAAAAACCCCTAATACGCTATACACTGAAACCCTGTTGAGTAGGTAGATCGAGTTGGGCATTTTTTTTTTAGGAAGAGCAATCAGGTCATCGTGTGGAGATCATCAGGTGTCCTGTGTGTGTGTGTGTGTGTGTGTGTGTGTGTGTGTGTGTGTGTGTGTGTGTGTGCGTGTGTGTGTGTGTGTGTGTGTGTGTGTGTGGGATGTGTGTGTGTGTGTGCGTGTGTGAATTTTATACAAATACAATTATTCATTCCTTTCAGCAAGAAAATTAGCTCAATGTAATCATATGATTTTAACTGCCCTACTTATCAGAGCCTTGACGACATCTGACCGCCCCCCTTTTTCAGGATCTAAATGGAAATTCACCGCCACCGCTTTTCAGAGTACTGCAGCGCCATTACCTAATTCTTTTTGTATGTGAAAAAAACCCAAAAAAAAACAGCACTGATAAGGGGTTTAATTAGACAGATATTGGTTTCTACACTATCAAAAAAACAAACAAACCCTCAGCGCTTTAATGCTAAAGGTGGCAATAGTGCTTTAATGCGCTACGCCCTTTGTCGATATGCTAGTGTATGCATGCATGCAGCCCTGGTGAGGAACTCTGAGTGCCGCATTCATGACTTATGACGACAACGGGCACTGCACATTAAAGCGCTATGCGACTATTAAAGGGTTAGATCCAGTCTTGCTACAGGCATCCAGAATGCTATACCCAGAGTTGGTGCTCTGGTCCAGACTGCTGTACACAGATTGTAGACGGGATGGCGGGTTGCTGCCAGACTATCCCTCTGGTACGATATGCGGCTGGCGCGGCCGAGCCTGTCTTATATGATGCTGAGTCTAACTATGTATTAGATACCCTACGAGTAACTGAGAGTATGTCAAAATAATCACGGCAAACTGACTGGCGTCTTCATAGGATCATAGAGTGGTTATTATTACATAACTCAGTAACCTTTGGTTATGTGTTAGATAGAGTACACTTGGACACGGTTATTCCATATACCCGCTGCCCCACAGGGTCAAGACGAGGTGATTTAAATAATAAGACCCAGACGGGTAAAATAGCCAAAGTCAACAATGACCTGTTTTTTGGGGTTTTTTTTTAGCCAATATGGACAAAGAGACACGGGGTGCTGTACACAGGTTGTGGACGGGCTGGTGGGTCACTGCCAGACTATCTCCCTAGTCCGATATGCAGCCGGCGTGGCCGAGCCTGTCTTATATGATGCTGAGTCTAACTATGTATTAGATACCCTACGAGTAACTGAGAGTATGTCAAAATAATCACGGCAAACTGACTGGCGCCTTCATAGGATCATAGGGTGGTTATTATTACATAACTCAGTAACCTTTGGTTATGTGTTAGATAGAGTACACTTGGACACGGTTATTCCATATACCCACTGCCCCACAGGGTCAAGACGAGGTGATTTAAATAATAAGACCCAGACGGGTAAAATAGCCAAAGTCAACAATGACCTGTTTTTTTTGTGTTTTTTTTTTAGCCAATATGGACAAAGAGACATGGGGTGCTGTACACAGGTTGTGGACGGGCTGGTGGGTCACTGCCAGACTATCTCCCTGGTCCGATATGCAGCCTGCGTGGCCGAGACTGTCTTATATGAGGCTGAGTCTAATTATGTATTAGATGTGCTACGAGTAACTGAGAGTGTGTCAAAATAATCACGGCAAACTGACTGGCGACCTCATAGGTCAGTTATTATTACATAACTATTATTACATAACTCAGTAACCTTCGGTTATGTGTTAGATAGCGTGCACTTGGACACGTTTATTCCATGTACCCGCTGCCCCACAGGGTCAACACGAGGTGTTTAAATAATAAGACCCAGACGGGTAAAATAGCCAAGTCAACAATGTCCCGTTTTTTTAGCCAATATGGACAAAGAGAAACGGGGTGCTGTACACAGCTTGTGGACGGGGTGGCGGGTCGCTGCCAGACTATCCCCTGGTCCGATATGCAGTAAATTTTCTGCACCGTGTGACAACGACCGATCAGCTACCAACCTATTTTTGGTTATTTTTCTATTCAGTTTTTGATCAGCGCACTTTATTAGCGTGGTTTTTTTTTAAAATTTTTTTAATCATAAATAATATGTAGACTTGGAAAAAAAAAGAGAACTGACATGTCGCTGTTTTGTCACTAAACCCAAAGACCCACCCACCCCGTAGGCAGGGGAGACGTTTGTGAACGTTCCCTTAGGTCTCTATTCTTTATTTATTGTGTGGCCCCTAAAGAGGGGCCAACCAACTGACACTGTCAGTTGGTTAGTAGATGCTACTCAACATGGGCGTAATTAATTACACCCAGTGTTGAGAAACAACATGCCTGAGCTCAAAAGGCCCCCGTTGAGTGGGGGCCCTTGTGGCACAACGAGTTGGTTCGTTTTTCAGATTACCTACTCGGCGAGAGTTTCTGCCTATGTATCTTTTATAAAGCCTTAGATATGGTGTGGTATTTTTCATCTCGCTATAGTTTAGTTGGTATTCAAAGAAACTGCCTCATTTCTATCAGAAATACACAATATTGAATTGTTTTTATATTTTAATATATTCAGAAGCACACTTTGTTGCCTATATAGCTCATTATGCGTTGAAATGTTCGCGAGCATCGTAGGAATGTACAAATCCCCTATTGTGGCGCCATCTGACGAAAGAG
This sequence comes from Harmothoe impar, assembly GCA_947462335.1. NCBI lineage: Eukaryota > Metazoa > Annelida > Polychaeta > Phyllodocida > Polynoidae > Harmothoe > Harmothoe impar. Next base: position 21,152,189 of record OX381713.1, on the reverse strand, counting down.
CAAGGAACTATACGTGACCTGAACCCCGCCCTCAGCGCGTTCGTTATTCGCATCTTTGACAGCGACTAAGAGACGCTCAAACTGTCTTATTTAGTTTGAACTTATCACAAATTTGTCTTTGATAGGTCGTAGATCGACTTCTGACTTTTTAGTTAGAATAAAAAACAAGTGACGCCGCCACAGACCCGCGCATTAACGCGCTCCGCCGTCTTCAGAGGGCCGAGTCTATAGTACAGTAGATTCTACTGTGTACTTACACTAACAGTGCTACATATACATACCTGAGTCATAAGTGGGTTTTTTTTGTTGTTTTTTAGGGGAAAAAAAGTGATCTACTCACCCAAACCGCTATTAGTAGGTAACCTGTATGACCCATGCCGCAAACATCTGCCTCGTGACTGATAGTGTACCGGTGGTGAAGTGCTGTTGCAAGAACAATTGAGGCTCTTTATATAGCTGAGAGAGCGAATGGACTAATCTTGTTTTCACCTTGAGCCCCACCCTATTCCAGAGAGGGTATCAAAAATCGCATGTACGCGTATATGGGCTTATAGCTGGTGAATAGATAGATAAGGCGGGGCACCTGTGTATACTAAGACTCCAGGGGGCGTTTTAACGACAGGTGTGACGCGCCAGCCCGTGGAGGGAGCTTTTTTGTTTTTCACTTAGAGAGCGTATACAAAGCCTACAGGGGGTGATTAACGCCAGGTGTGACGCGCCAGCCAGTGGCCGGATCACCTCATCTTCTAAGCTTTTGTTTTCACCTAGAGAGGGGATCGAGAGTGTATACAAAAAAACTACAGGGGTGTTTAACGCGGCCAGCTGCCTACATGCTATAGTCTAAGCCTGTTTTCAGCTAGAGAGGGATCTACATCACCTAAGCCCTTTCCACCCTTAAATCGATCTGATAATTACCATAGAGAAGAGTAATGCGCGTTACATGTATATGGGCTTATAGCTGAGTAAGAGCTTAAGATGCTAGTCAACTGTGTATGCAAAAAAAACAAACTACAGGGGGTGTCTAAAGTCGATTGTCATGCGCCAGCGGGCGGACAGAAGTCTGCCACTCTAGCTGTGACTACAAGCGCGTGCGTGTGGTAGACAGCTTAAATCAAACACGAGTTAAGCTCCTTATAGCTTCCTACTGTCTGCGGATTCGAGTCTTTTGTTTTTTCATGTATTTCCTCGGAGGGTCGAACAGGATTAAAGATGTAACGAACCCGCGCCTACACAGGTAGACAGCCGGTCGCCTTCCTAGTGAGAGTTTTCCTCCTGAGTTAAGAAGCTTATCTCGGAGCCTAGTACATAAGCGAGAGTGAAACATGAGTCCCACACACTTCTTCAACCACCTTCAGCATGGCGTCATCAGGAATCACTCTACGTTCTACCGAATGTGAGCAATCCCAACACTACTACAGAGCCGCGACAACACCACATGAGGAGACGTCCATGTTTACTGATGAGTCAACAAGTAGCAAGGTGGAGGTTAGTTTTTATCAAGATTCGTACGGGTGGCTGGAAAGTGTGAGGGCTACTTCTGCAGCTAATGCTGCTGCTCGTGCAAAAGTTGGTTTTTATCAAGATTCGTACGGGTGGCTGGAAAGTGTGAGGGCTACTTCTGCAGCTAATGCTGCTGCTCGTGCAAAACGTGAAGCTCGTATCGCTGTTCGTGCTACACATGCAGCATACGAAGTTGCCCATGCTGCTAACAACGTTGCTGTTACTCTCGCCGCTGCTGCTCGTGCTGCTAAGCTTTTTGCTACTGTTTCCGCTCTTGCTACCGATGCTGCTGCTACTGATGCTGCAACGCCTGCTAAAAGTGCCGCTGTTGCGGCTGCTGCTAGGGCTAATGCTATTAATGCTTGTACAGCTGCTAAACAAATAGCCTGTTTTGCTTCTGCTAGTCGCAGTGTCGCTGTTACGGCTATAGCTGATGCCCATGATGCTAAGTTACGGGCTTTTGCTTTTGCTGAAGCTGCTGTTGATGCTCAAGATGTTGCTGCTGCTGCTGCTACTGCTGCTGATGAGGCTGCTGCTGCCGCTGCTGCTGCTGCTGAAGATGCTGCTGCTGCTGCAGCTGATGCTCTAGACACCTATGACGATGCTGCTCTAGACATCTATGACGCTGCTGCTGCTGAAGATACTGCTGCCGCTGCTGCTACTGCTGCTGCTGCTGCTGAAGATGCTGCTGCCGCTGCTCTAGACACCTATGACGCGGCTGCTGCTGCTTTTGCTGAAGATACTGTTGATGCTGCTGCTGCTACTGCTGCTGCCGCTGCTGCTACTGCTGCTGCCACTGCTCTAGACACCTATGACGCGGCTGCTGCTGCTTTTGCTGAAGATACTGTTGATGCTGCTGCTGCTACTGCTGCTGCCGCTGCTGCTACTGCTGCTGCCACTGCTCTAGACACCTATGACGCTCCTGCTACTCCTGCTCTAGACACCTATGATGCTGCTGCTGCTGCTGCTGCCACTGCTCTAGACACCTATGACGCTCCTGCTACTCCTGCTCTAGACACCTATGATGCTGCTGCTGCTGCTGCTGCCACTGCTCTAGACACCTATGACACTCCTGCTACTCCTGCTCTAGACACCTATGATGCTGCTGCTGCTGCTGCTGCTGCTGAAGATGCTGCTGCTGCTGCTGCACTAGTCATCTATGACGTGGCTACTGCTCTAGACACTTATGACGCGGCTGCTGCTGCTGCTGCTGCTGAAGATGCTGCTGCTGCTGCTGCTCTAGACACCTATGACTGAAAACATAGTAGGCGTTATTTACAAACACTGCTGTTACCTATGCCTAAACTTAGTAGGTCTTATTTACAAACAAGAGAGCCACGTGGTGTTGTTTACAAACAAAGAGAGCCACGTGGTGTTGTTTACAAACAAAGATAGTCACGTGATGTTGTTGTGGTCTATCATGTCAATGAAGGGGTCACGTGATCAAGGGGGCGTGGTCTATTATGCAAATGAGGGGGTCGCGTGACCAAATGGCGACCTCTGATTGGCTGGTGATCAAGAGGGCGTGGCTTATTATGCAAATGAAAGGGTCACGTGATCAAGGGGGTGTGGCCTATTATGCAAATGAGGGGGTCACGTGACCAAATGGAAGCCTCTGATTGGCTGGTGATCAAGGGGGCGTGGCCTATTACGTAATTATGCAAATGAGGGGGCGTGGCCTATTACGTAATTATGCAAATGAGGGGGTCACGTGACCAAATGGAGGCCTCTGATTGGCTGCATGTCGATTGAGTAATAAACAGTAGTTAACTATAGTCCCGTTCCGATACATACTATACTACTCTACACTACTACTGTCTGAGTGGATTGGTGCATCAGGCAGTTGTCTCGTGGTTTTAGACTGACATTGACCCGATGTAATACGTTTAAAATGCTCTGCCATCTCAAAGCTGGTCAGTTTATGACCAGTTTCTTACAATAGTAATCCTTTAATGGCTGCATACTGTAACATGCCCGTTTTCTTCATGATGTATGAGATGTAGCCCTGCTGGTGTTGTATTAGTGCATTATACCAACCATTTGGGCGTATCAACCCAGTAGGATCGGCATTATACTGGAATGGATGCACTGCATTCATGCATCAAGGTAACAAAATGTATAGTGTATTAAATCATCATGAAGGCAGCCCTTAAATACTTAAATATTATATATAGGATTTTATCAGCGTCAGAATGGTTGGAGCACTAACAGCAGGACCCTTATCTAGTCGGTAAAGGGGTCTAAACAGGACTAGCTCCTACATACCCAAAGGACACTACAACATTAAAGCCTCAGTGTCCCTATGTTTTGGCCCGCCTTTTTGCTCCTATAGCTTGCTAATTATCATAGTAGGAACCGCCTACATGTAGTAGGACCCACCCACTAATCACTACAGGTTGTATTATGCAAAGTGCAGGGTCTAGCTGTACAGTGAAATCTTGTTATAAGGAGGGTGGTTATAAGGAGCAGATGGATTAGGAGCACATTTGCCTTGCCATGTTTTTCTTCTACACTTTCCTATAGTAAACATATCCTATGAGAATGAGCATTTCTAGCCCACAATTGTTTATAAGGAGGAGATTTTTTCCCATATGATTAGTTATTCTCTATTGAATTAAGATAAAAGCTCATATATCCTATAGTCCTTGTGAGGCTGTGTGATCAGCCAATGCGTTACAGTGGATAAAACTGTAACGCATTGGCTGACACTCGCTACGCTTTCGGCGCCTAGATCATGTTGATTCGATTTCTAAATGTAAATTTCATTTGTTATAACCAAGTTTAGGCGAACAGTACTTCTTTATAACCAACTTGCTTTACTATAGAAATGTATGGGTGTACCCAAATTGGTTACAAGGAAGGTTGGCTACAAGGAGCAAATTTGCCTTGCCAAAAGGTGCTCCTTGTAATGAGATGTTACTGTATAAGACTGCCACCACTTCATATCATCCACCAGGACAGTTCTGTCCTATATATAGAAACCAAGGCGTTCACTAATAGCCCCTTCCAAAGCTAGTACAAGTTATAGGGAGTGATCATTCTATGAAAAGGTCGAGGGTTGTGGGGAAATAACTCTTTCCAAATGTTTCTAATTTTATTATGACACTTGAAGGGGATAAATCCCTCTTTTAGGGACCCCTCTTATAGTGTTTCCTTATGAGTTGCTATAAAATTATTTACTTTTACAAAGTTTACTTTTCTCCCCTGCAAGTAACCCCCTTTGGTGCCCTCCTGTTATAAAGGACCACTCCTTGGCAGTGCACTGATTGTCCTCCGCCACCACCCTATATAGCTGTGCTCATTCTACCCCAAGCAGGTCGCCACACAACTGACTAGGGGTCTATAATACACTTGACCAGTCTGTGTGCCCATGCACCTTATGAGGATCAAACAATGCACAGATTATTTTCAGATGTTTACGATATTTAGGTCAATATATTAGCAACTGTAGGGGTCGCGGAAAACTTAGTCATTGGATCGGCCGGGAATCGAACCACAGACCTCTCGCACCGGTGACAAGCGTGCTAACCGTTACACTACCAACCCTTGTCTGACTGTTCTCCGCTCCCTACCTTACTGGATTGCATTGACAAGTCCCTCGGACATATAGGGCACGATGCACGATGACAGCCGGTTATGGCACCCCCTGCGGGGTTCGGGACACACCCGGTGACATCGTGCCCCTACACTCCTCCCAACCAGCTTCAACATACCATCCCTGCGAACACCACCAGCAGTGCCCGACATTTTGCAGGGCAGCCAGGCTACGCCACCCCGCGAACACCTCCCCGTCTCGGTAGAGCGGTGCCCGACATTTTGCGGAGCTTCAGGGGTACCCAGCTAGTTGAAGCGTATCACTCTGTCATGCAATCCAGCGAACACCGTTACCGAATCCCGGTAGATCCACCAGTGTAGGGGTCGCGGAAAACTTAGTCATTGGATCGGCCGGGAATCGAACCACAGACCTCTCGCACCGGTGACAAGCGTGCTAACCGTTACACTACCAACCCTTGTCTGACTGTTCTCCGCTCCCTACCTTACTGGATTGCATTGACAAGTCCCTCGGACATATAGGGCACGATGCACGATGACAGCCGGTTATGGCACCCCCTGCGGGGTTCGGGACACACCCGGTGACATCGTGCCCCTACACAACTATATGCGATCCATATGTAACTATTTTACCATTATGAAATATGATTGAATGGTTTTCCGAGGTTAGATCTTTGGCAACTATTTTGTAGTGCCTTAAGTACTTTTATATGACATTCACTAGACTTCATATTGGGGAGAATTGGTAGCTCTGGGGCCACATACCACTGGGTGTGCAGAACTCCCTACCCTGTTTACTATGCTTTGTTTGGTCCCCATATGAACCCTCATCACTACTACTACTAACTACTATACATGATGGCAAATCAAGTGTTCAATGAGCTGTAGCTGCCCTTCCACCTACCAGTCGTCACAGACCAACCCTTATATGGTAGAGGGGGAGGGGCATCTAGGCATTATCTAGTAGTGGGCACAGTAGCTCCCCCTGGTGTTAAAAAGCTATGAATCAAAAAGGCGGCCCAAAACATAGGGATACTGAGGCTTTAACACCTTTATGTAGCCTCCACTTACCAGGCTGTTATAACCTATAATGGTTACAGCCTGTAATATCATTATGACAACCTTTATTTACAAAGCAATGCACATACTGGGGAAAGCTGACGCTCATATTTTTCTTCATGTAATCTATTCCTTATCCTTAACTTTTAATTATTGTACACCAGCGACGTCTCATCACGTTTTATAGTGAACATGCGGGAAACCAGCTTTGCAAGGCCCCTTGATACACCATACCAGACCATTAATCCGACTAATATGCCTGCGATGTCTAGGAAGAGCACTAGTGTCCCAAAAGACCTCTCTTAAGGAAACCAATCATGATATACTTAGGCATTACTCACTACTGCAGCTTGTATTTAACCCAATCACGCCCGGGGGATGAATACAATCTGCATAATCTCCGCTCTATAATTCATGGCACTATTTTCATGGGACTACTTTCCCTCGGCGGATTAGGCACCAGGCGCTGATCGCCGTCACGTAATAGATTCTAACTAGGGACATTCAGAATTAGCAGCGATTATAAAAAAAAATCGATTTGTAGCTAAATTGGCCTAAACTCAATGAATATTCACTAATTTCTGCAAGGTGTTCAAATGGGAGATAAGAGGCATCTTCCATGAAGCAGGAAGAATGAATTTGGGTCATAGGCACAATTTATTATTAGGTTCGTGAGGGCAATGTGGTTCGGGGACCTATTTCAATAAGGATAAAACTGATTGATTGATGCTATATGGCCTTTTTGAAGCTGAGAGGTGACAAACTCCACTACTCATCACAAGCTATATAGGCAATATTTCAGGATAAAAACCAAAGATTAATGCAGTACTAAGGATTAATGTGCCTCATGGAATCAAACTCAGTTTTTATTCTATGCTGTTTTTATCAAAAGGCCAAACAGTATTGACCTTACCTATTATGTGATAAAGTGTTAAACTGGCTACAAATGTGCAGTCTACATTTAGCTAAGGTCGTATGATCTCTTAAAGTTATTTCCATGGGGGTTCTGTACAGCAGAATACAAGTTAATCCTAAATGTTATCACTTGAATTAGTAGTAATGCATAGAGGCTGGGCTACAGGGAAGAAGGAGACCCAGGGACTGCCGCAGACGGGGTCAGCTCCTATCTCATTGCCTGCCACATTTGACTCTCATTAACCACCTTAGAACTGTATGAGATCTAGTGTAGACCTCCAATAATGTATCCAGCCACACAAAGAACAGTAAATGTGTCAACTGTGTCTCCCACGTGGCTCTGGCAAAAATGGAGTGTCAAACAGCTATTGACTCTGCTATTGACACTGATAGCAGAGAGTCAAATCAAGTTGACACTGATAATAGAGAGTCAACTCATGTTGACCCTTCATATAAGCAGCGTCATTAGCTGTTTGACTCTCTATTTTACCAGAGCCACGTGGGAGACACCTTTACTTCTCTCTGTGCACACTGATGTCCTGACCTTAGTCAGTACTGGCTAGCACTCAGTCTCTAGGGATTAACATAGTTAGTGATTCTTGGCTCCCTATATGACCAACCACAGATCGTTTGTATTATCAGGTTAGTCAGTATTGACCAACCAACCATTTTTTTCTATAAGTATTAAGCCCCGGAGCATAAAGAGTATTAGTGCGGCTGCATCATCCCACAAGTATTTGCTATCACTATATAAGGCTACGAGCCATCGGCACCATATGTTAGGGAAATTGAATCATTGAATCTGATCCATGTACCAAGATATTTCTACAGTATTGTGTAATTTAGAGTACTAAATTCAAAATGGCCACGCACGCCACAGGACATTAATTCTTCACTGATAGTCTACAGCTGAATACTTGGAGATCTAGAGCCTCTGTGATCTGCTCCCTAATACTGCACACAAATGAGCAGCTCTTAAATCATCTGCAACAGAAACCACCTACAACTAGGGAGTATTGAGAGGAGAGTGCAATATTTTACAGACAGTGTAAAGTACATGTATTTGCCTATATCAGTGTCCTTCTCATTTAAATGCCAGCAGATTACATTCACGTGTGTACATTAACTCGGCATTTATTTAATGAAAGATAGTAATTTCAGTCATTGAATGACATAGTATTCCAATCTGAGAATTCTGTGGAAACCCTATACATAGCTAACTAACTAACCCAATTTACCTCCCCCCTACCCACCCCCTCTCTCATCCACGATCCACATCTCCCCCTGAGCCTCTCCAAAGGTACATACCTGTGCTTGTAGAACGTTCTGACATCATGATGACAACCTCCAACAATATAGATATACAGTACATACGAGCTGGGGCCAGCTTGGATTCAGATTTCCAGTCAGGCGTCAAGCCGACGAGGGACCGGCGATCCTCGGCCAGCGGCCACTATTTGATAAGTTAACAAGAGGATAGAATTTACTGTGTTTCCAGATGCCACCAGCTACAGCATCACAGACCCCTACAGTCAGACCTCTGTCCAACCTTTGTCGGTGTGAGGGGAGCACTAAACCACCACGCCCACCTCCCCTTATCTTCTTTCCGTTCAAGTTGTGGCCGTCGTACAGAGGGGAATGCCAACTAGACGGCCCTTGGTGTAGGTGGAGTGAAGCGTGACAACCTCTGCTACGGGGTTCACAGATTGACCACCAGAGGTGCCCCTTTTAAGGAAAAGACCCAACACTATAAGAGGGTAATTATAAGGTCAATGGACGAAATTAGAAATAAAATGCTATTGCTATATAAATTATACACCGTAAACCTCATCTATAGGTCGAATTATTTCCACATTTATAGCCGAATTCAGCTTATGGGTGCGTTTAGAATTTGTTGTTTAGAATATTTTACCTAAATGTCATTAAATTGTGTCATTTATTTTGGACTGTTTTTTTTTTGTGGAGGGGGACTTTCATCATTTTCATGAACTTTTTGGGGAGTTGGGAGAACCCCCCCCCCCAATTTCCAGAATGCTGACAGGTACCATTTGTGGCTTGAGGGGGCCAAGAAAGCCTCCAGAGGAACTGAGGGTGGCACCTGCCCTGTGGAGGCCAGGGAAGCCTCCAGGGGGACTGGGGGAGGGAGTTAGGGGTAAGAGACAGAGTAGGAAGGTTAAAGATGGAGTAGGAAGGTTGGGGATGTAATAGGGAGGCTTGAGACGGAGTAGGGAGGTCGGGGACGGAGTAGGGAAGTTGGGGATGGAGTTGGGAGGCTGGGGACTCAGTAGGAAGGCTGGGAACGGAGTAGGGAGGCTGGGGATGGAGTAGGGAGGCTGGGGATGGAGTAGGGAGGCTGGGGACTGAAGGGGGAGAATGGGGATGCAGTGGGAAGGTATGAGGATGCCCTGATTAGTATCAAGGGTTGTACCCTCTAGATGTTTTTGACATAATGTGTGATGTTTCAGAATTCTGTGGGTTATTGGTTGATAGAGAATAAAACCATAGGAATCTTAACATAACTCTCGTCTTTTTTAATGTAAAATTGAAGTGCTTTTATTTTCAAAATATCCATAATTTAAAAAGTACCTAAAGATCCCCTATTTTTCTTTTCCTTTTCCATTTTCAAATGATTTAGTGTACCCACAGAAAGAGAATTGTGGAATTCTGATGACTTTGATTCAAAAGGATTGACCCACCTTAAGGGCATTGCTTATAGATACTCACTTCTGTGTGATGGTGTGATCTCCTACTGGAATGCAGCAACCACTCGACTTGTTACTAGGCAATGCTGCAGTATGAATAATGTAGTGTACTTGTCACCTATAAGAAAGACATCAGTATCAGAATCATTAAAAAAGCTACACACAAAAGTCAATCACCACCCCTACCCTAGTGTGAGTGCATTTCTGTGAGATATATGGATGCCTATCTGGTGTGAGGGCCTCTGTGTAGTGTCAATTGTGAAAGGATGTTACCCAAGGCTTGATTTTGCCTATTGAGAGTCCCCTTGTTTTGGTCCTATAAGAAGAAATGCTCTTTGGCCTTAAACTTTATGCCCTTTGACCTAATCTCAAGGTCATTCAAGGTCACTAAGAGCTCTATTCCTTTTAAGCACTGTCTTCACAGATCTGAGAACTACTAGTACCAAAAAGAATCGTAGCAATTCATTGAAAACTAAGAACATGGTAGCCAATTGAAAAATGGTTGTCTGCAGGACTATGATAGAAAGGCTTGGCCTCCTGAAGACAATACTGGATGGAGGATTACCCCTATTATCACCCATTCATACATATAATCTGTAAATTCTTTTTCTTTTAGCCATAATAATTCCTTTTCATATTAACAATGTAATCTATATAACATAAATAAAACACTCCATACTTACATTTGGAAAAGCTGTATGTTGCATCATGATGAACACCTCTTTTGAGGTCGTCAGATGTGTGCTCTCCTGACTCCAGTTTGTCTGTCTTGATGTCTTTGTTGTCAAGCCAGTATTCAGTTTGGCAATTGTTTTAGTATTTAGGTAAAATTGGCAAAGAAGGTCTTAATTTCAACTTATGAGGTTGTGAATATTATCATAATTTGTAATTTGATCAACTCTAATTTTCTAAAACTTTACATCACCATTCTAAGATCTCTTAAATATTGTGCCTTAGTTTCCCATTTGGGCTAAACATGCATAGTTCTCCATTCTCCCACCAGGGGCAGCCTTGTTTTTACATGTTTAATGCACTCATTAGCAGTAATTATGCCATGAGTACTGCATTAGTAGAAGCTGCAGGCCCATGTTACAGGTCACCAGTTTAGGGCTATCCCAACCCTCAAACCAAATGTGTCTATTTCAATGAATTTGTTTGGTTTGCTGTTGCTAGTTTGCTGTTGCCTAGCAACAGCAACATTAACAAGGTAAACTGTCTAACTATCTTCTACTATTGTCTTATCAAAGACTACAGTGAATGGGATGAGTGTCATTTGACCCTTGAGGTTAATTGTATACTTAAACCCCCTCCCCTAGGGTTTATTACTGTACCCTTGTGTTTGCCATTTTTATGAAATCTTTTGGACTAGCAACAATACTTTCAAAATGTTCTATGCATAGAAACCATCAAAAGAAACAGGTTTTTCATGCATTTAAAACTACTTACTTAAGCAGCAAGCACAATGGTATCATTGTTAATATCTCTGGGATCCTTATGCACCAAGCATATGGGTAAAGTCTGCCTTAATCATTTTTGCATACTCCTTTTTTTATATTGTGATGCTAACTATGTTGCTAGGCAAACAATCATTAAGAATTGCTGTTGCTAGGCAATCATTTTCGCTAGAAAAAGAGGAATAGTAAACTCAAATTGCTTCGGCCTGATTTAGTGGGATACGCTACCTCAGAATTAGGGTAATGTGACTTATACAGGGTTGTTGTCAAGCAAATTAGCAAATCCCATTCTGGTTGCTAGGCAACAGCTCACGGTGCCTAGATGGAGGCAATATTGCTAGACATGATATGCCTGCCACTGAATTATGTATTGATTATTGCAGTAATGTATTGATTGTAGATATCTTCATTAAAGCTGTTAATATGCTGACCATAATGCACTTTTATTCATTTACCAGTGTTGCTAGGTGAAACGGTTACCATGGTAACCTTGTACGATTTTCCGATTTTTTTTCTTCTATCATTACAACAATAATGGCCAAGGACCCTCATTTGGACCTAATTTTGTCCTTCAATCATGATATCCATGGTTGATTTTACCCATTAGTGATAAATATATGCTTTTTTATATAGAAATTAGGCTTTCTCAAGCATTATTGGCGGCCATTTTGTTTTTGGGCTCGTTTCCATGGAAATCTTCATTTTTCAGAACTGCGAGCGGCAGATTCATGATCAGCACCCTTGATTTATCTAAGAAATACCTGTCGCTAAATTTTAGAATGAAATGCTCCTTGGGCCAGTATGGATGATAAAATCACTAAAATATTCCAGACTATATGGTATTAAAAGACAACTTTGTGATGAAGATAGTTGAAGTTTAAATTGGTTTTAATAGAGGTGTTGGTGAATATGGCTATTCATCTAAAACTATAGGACATCTATAGGGTATTCATAATATTCACACTGAATGATTCTCATAGATAGTAATCGTTGGCCTACAGTGTGATCGTGTCCCAGTTAGAAATGGGCCCCTGGAGAATCAGTGATCATGGCCCTCCAAGCTGTTCACTCCCAAAGTACACTGTGCGTCTGTACATTGCGCTATATCTCAAGAAGCCCATGATTTTGGTTGTAAGTAGTATATCACCGAGACCTTATAAGACGGTAATATTGAACAACATTGGAAACTGCCATTCTTTGGTGTGGATCCTAGAGGATATGCCCCTTCCCCCTCTTTTAACCAGCCCTTAAGCATGTCCAACATATAGGGTGAAGCATCGAAAGGTCAAAAGTGACCAGAAACCCCTTTGCTTCCCTCGCCCCTTTGAAATTGCTTGCCACGCCCCTGATCCCCTACATAGCATCATGGCGTGTTTGAGCGGTTCTATATCAGTGTGTCAGTTGTGGACCCCTTGTGTTTATACAAGACCAGCAGTTTTTCAAGACCAGGATGTAGTGCTTTCGATATAACTTACCCCGGCACTTATTAGACACCGGCGCTTATTCAAAGACCCGGCACCTAACTATAAACTAGCCAGTAAAGTACGCCAGGAGGTGACCTCAAGAAACCTGTGAGTACAACTAAGGCAGTGGTAGAGGAAGGTAACTTTTAGTTGTGGTAGAACATTGATATATAGCTACTGTCTAAGTGGGCAGCTTTAAGCAGCCATAAACAGTTGGCCCTAACCCGTGCTGGGGGTCCCACCCCTATAAGTCACTCCAGGCCGTGTGAAGAAGACACTCCTCCAGCTGCTGAGGCTGCGGGAGGAGGGGGGGGGGGCTCTGGAGGAGCATACAGCATACAGCATAGAGAGAGGCAGAGGTTCAGATAGATGGGGGGAATAGGGGAATGTTTCTGAGTTATATAGGGGACTGGTGGGGGGGGGGGGGTACGACAGCCATTGTGTTGGGGGTGTTCTACAGCTGTCTATAAGTATGTTTACGAAATTAGGTTAGTCTGAAGGTTCATTTTTTATTTCATGGTGAACACGGCGTTTCCATTGATTTGACCGTGGGAAATGTGCAATTGGGGCCTTTATCTATATTTGAAGGGGTGTAGTAGGCCTAGGTACCATCGTGACCCTTACTATGTTGAGGCAGCAGTCTGGTATAGGACTGCGTGGGCACCGTTATACATGTATGACCCTCACCCAGCTGTGGAATGGGCCTGGCTAGGCCTTGGGTGATGTGGAGAGTGAGGTGGGGAGGACGTGAGACCTCCAGGACCTCAGCCCGAGCTGACAGATGCCTTATGAGTAAAGGTTGACGTCTCAGTTATGGTCAACCAAACTGATAAGAATCAGTGCACATTATCCCACTATGGGTTTGGGGGTTGGTGGCTATGGTGCCCATGGTTGTTAGACAACCCTAGCCTAAGTCGGGACGGGCCTATTTCTACTTCTATAGGAGGTTAGTTTTGTGAGATGAGTAAATGGGAGCAGATATAGAAAGAATTTTTTTTTAAAGATTTTGTCTAGACGTCTTAGATGCCAGTTCATACAGATGTATCTTAATCCATATAATTCGTTTTACAGCTTCCCTAACCAATGAAATAGCCTGTTCTAGATATAGCAGTATTCATCTCAAGTAGTTCATCCGCCTGAGCTGATAATTATCTTAGTAAATGGCTTCTTGTGTCCAATTATACCCTAGCCATTAGTCAGGCCTTCTTGATACATAATAAATATACTGAGTAGATCCCGTGAGGATTGACACCTTACATAGACCCCCTCTACCACCTTCTCATTAAATGTGATGGAGGTAGGCGGCCTATACCTGATAATACCTTAGTTATAACAACCTTGGTGCAGCACTTAGTACTGCCGTCTTGTTTAATGGTCTCGATCATGATTAAAATATGCATATAGTTGGTAGTTATTGCAAAACATCCATTTTAGCTCTACTACTTAAATGTGACATGATCTGCGAAAAAGGCCCTTAGTGCAGGGTACACTAAGGTCCCTTTTCCCAGTGCACTATATATATATATATATATATATATATATATATAGAGAGAGAGAGAGAGAGAGAGAGAGAGAGAGAGAGAGAGAGAGAGAGAGAGAGAGAGAGAGAGAGAGAGATACAGTGTCAAAGCCATGTTTTAATTGACACAGATCTGCTTGTGGAGTGACAATACAAAGCATTAACATTGCTGAGCCTGACAGCTGATGGCTTAATCCAGAACTAACAAAAGTAGGCAGAGTCTAACAGAAGGCAGTTGAGCCAGAGTAAAGACTAGTGACAGCTGTATTTGTATAGAGTGACAGCTTATGTGTCAGCGCCAGCTTATGGTATACTGCAGCTCTAAACCCTTTGAGAATGCATGTTTATGGTCAGATGAGGAGATTCCTATGCCTCTAGATAGGTCTTGTTGATAAGCTGCAGAGGTGCATGGATCCCTACCCCAAATTTCCAATTTTTCTGAACCTTCATAAGGGAGTTCAAGTGGTGTGATTGCAATGCATAGTATCTTGCAGTAGCTCTGTCTGAACATAACAGCTCTGAATTTGGTTGTGGCTGGTGGCCCCCACAAGCAAAGTTACTTCCGACAGCTTCAGCTTAACGTGGCCTGAGCCCAAAGCCTGATGGAGGGATTAAAGGGAACACATTAGTTTACACTTCGTGGATACAGGACATTAATGTAATGAGAAATGAGGAATTTGAGTTAACCTTTTGGTTGCAGCGTGGGGAGTATTTGGGTGTGAAAGATTCTTTTCCACATGTATTACAGGACCTTTATAGATAGGCAGCCGGGGATTGCAGTATTTGTGAACGTTTTATCCTTACACATTAGGTTTTTGTAGGCAGAGACAATACACGTTAGTCTATAATCTCCAAATGAAGCCACTAAGAAATGAAGAGACCATCTTCATGAAGCAACTTAAATATCAAATATTAAATAAATTTTATTATTCTAGTTCACTTTTCAGGGCCTTTTATGGTAGTAAACTAAACGCCACATATTCCAACGTAAACTGTAAAGGAATATCACCAATACATCTACTTGTAGATAGTCATTGATAGAAAAACTAATACAGTCCTCACAGTACAACACAGCACAGCGAGGAGTGACCAGAGTACTGTATATAAGCTGTTGATGCTGAGACAGAGAGCCAGAAGTAGCCAATAAAGCCAGGTTCTATTACCCCATACTGACACAACCAGCAATAAATACCACCCAGCCAATAACTACATGGCCACTTTATAGGCTATCCCTGGACACTCTATCTGTGGTCTAGGCTAACCATTCAGTCCTGGGTGGCAGTAGTGTTTATATGGATGTTGCAAAGCCTAGGGGACTGCATCACCATCTTGGATATATTATCTACATTATTAATATTGAACCCAAAATACGTCTTTCTATATTGTTAACCAACAGTAGACTGTACTGCCCATGTACATGTACACTAATACCGTTGTTTATACTGTAAATCTACAGTAGATTCTGCTGCTCTGCTACATTAACTACTAACAGTGTACCATGGACGTTAGCCCTGCTGATAACCACCTAGTGTTAGGGGGTACAAGAACAATATATAATGATGTAACATCTAAAACTCAGTTCCCTAAAAATGGTTTTGCAGTCCTCATGACAGTAGTATCGTTTTCTATCAGGACCACTATAACATCTATATAGCTATGTAGCCTGACACTTGGCCTACATCTGTTATGATATAGACCAATATCAATAAACTCATATCAGCTTCAACACGCCAGGCCAATTGCAGTTATTGATCATTACATTACGGAAATCAATCTGAGCTGCCCATATAGTGTTTGCATACATAAGCCTATATATTGAGCAGAGAGGCTGTTGAGCTCGATTGGGTAGGTCTATGCTCACATATTATGGGTAGATATGGAGTAAGGTGGGCTGCTCTGGCGGCTATAGATCTAAACTGTCTATGTTATATTACTATGATGATCAACCTGCTCTTATTGTTGTTAGATCACTATGCATCAGGGAGTGTAGGCATGTGTGTATGGGTCTTATTGCTATGTGGATACATGAGAGAGTGTTGCATATAGGATTGGGACTCTACATAATTATGCAGATTCACAGGAAGAATGAATGACAAGATCTATATAATATACTCTTGCGAATTGGAATCAGTATGCAATTTAGTATACCTTCTGTAAGATATCTCTTCTGCGTCTGTTCAATTAAATTCCAGACAAATTCCTTTCATTCCTTTGGTCTTTTCATCATGATATGAGTGAAAAGACATCACTTGAACTATTTTCTATCTTCATTGTCACTTTTTCTGAATCACAAAGCAGAGATCCTACAGAGTCACACATAGACCTGCTCAAAGACAACTCATGTTTTCTCGTACAGCTACTATTGTTCCCACATCAGTATTCCCACATCAGTATTCAACAACCCAGACAGGGAAGCAGGAGGCAATTTTAAAACCCGATTGAATCTTGGAACGGTAATAGATTGTTGAAATTGAAGGGGAATTGCTAGAGGGTAGCACAATATATGTTCACAGATGTCAAGTATGATCAAGCAATATGTGTAACTTTGTTTCTATGTAAGACCCCCTCTTCATCAGTGATAACATGAATAATATGCCCCCCCCCCGAAGACTGAAACCTTAAAAATGCTATGTTGTTATTGCTCTACCAGAAGAATAAATAACTATAGACCTCTCCGACATTGATTGTTTAGGGATTATCAAATAGAAAGGACTCTTTGTGTATTCTATCAGAGAGGGTGAGAGAGGAGGATACCTGACCATGCTACATATTGGATGTTAAATAAACTAGATGTTTTGCCTGGGGAGGGAAGAAGTAAATACAATAGCAGACAATGTCTGAATAGCTTACAGAGCGGCTCACATATCGACTTACAGAGCAGCTCATGGAAGGTCACAGAACAGTTTACAATGCAGCAAACACAGACAGAAAGCAAATCCTATGGAAACCATAGCAGACACAAAGCAGGGGTCACAAAGCAGTATACATGCACAAAAGTGACTCACAGACATGCTTGCTGACACCTGATGGCCTATGACAAAGGCCAACATATAATATGCAATACATCATGTGCAGTATGTTGGTTTCTGAACTATGTTATGAACAAGAATCCAAACAATATCTAGAACTGTTTTTGTAAGGTACATGTGCACTGGCAAACTCCACCCTGGCCAGTTGTCATCTTCCCAGCCCTACTCATGATCAATAGTCCTGGTCACTGATATACTCAACGACTAACCACGAAACCAGGATATTTAGTCTTTTCCAGAGGTTCAGGCACAGATCGCTCGAGGCCAGACAACCTGAGGACATGTGGTCTAGCACCAAGGACAGCTCTAAAAACAACCTTATGTTTCAGAAACAAACACAATTAGCTACTCAGATACCTACAGCTGTCTTCACAGACTTATAGCTGCATTTAGATCTAGTCACTCTTGTACGCACGGACCTGCTCACATGTAGACCAACCTTTACCTGTAGGCAGACATACAGACCTGCTCGTTTAGTTGCACGAGCAGCTCTTGTTCTCACATTCCCACTGAGCTGTTCATCCCCAATGCTGTCCGACCTAATTCAGGATTAAAGTAGTTTGAAGCCCTATGGCGTGGTCTCCCACTATCTGTAACCATAGTTTACTAAATTACCAGTAACCCCTGCTTATTGGACTGGGAATAAAAAAGACTAACCACTCACACGCACCTTATTGCAGTAAAGGAACGGTGACCTGGGCTGACCGGCAATTCAGGCCTAACTACTAATTACTCTTACCTTACCTAAATGAAATGGAAAAAACTGAACTACCTTACAAAAGGCCAATCTATTTATGATTAAAAAAAAACTGATTTCAGACGCAAAAGGGGAGGTGAATTTCCATTTTGCACTTTGCTCCACTATCAGACTATTGACTTCTCCTCTGCATTTGCATTTCAATCAATGCTTCACTGTGGCATAGCAGCACCTTTCTACCCTATATCTTATCATCTTGAATCGAATTGATTTCAATCCAAGTACACATAGATCCAATTTGCCTGCTCAAAGTGCCTCAGACAAAAAGGCAACTGATCTCTACGACTACATCTTTGTAGGTGGAAGAATCACACGGAATGAGGAGTGTGTCTAATCGAACAAGATAATAAGACACCTAATTAGTATGGACATGTTTCTTCGCTATGCTTCCAGATGGCAGTGTGGTCATATGAACCCCCCACCCTAATCTGTTCATATAAAGAATAAGTCTTAGCTTTTATGTAAATCATTACCAATTCTACATAGAAATAGCAGAGTACACTGAAAATCCATAGATTGAAAGGGTTAGTCAGTTCAGACTATCCTAGGTTGGTCATATGAGTGTTAGTCATAATGGCAAAGTTATATTCAAAAATGACTGAGGGGTCAGTCAGTAGTGGCTAACCTAGGTTCATCATTGGTGTGTTGTATTTGTATACCACTAGTTGGGGCCACCTGTCATGACCACTCGGTGGCTCCCCCTGGAAATAAAAAGACTAAGGTGGGTTGGTCAGTCCTGACCAACCTGACAATAATAACTGACCTATGTTGGGCATATAGGGATCCAAAAAATGACTAACTAGGTTAGGCACTAGTGACTGAGAGGTTGGGCGTATAGGGAGCCTAGGAATATCAGTGTAGGCTAAATAGTGACCAGGCTCCAAAAGATCACTGCATCCATTTCTTTTGAACTGTTTTATTGCTTATTTTGTTCCTCACCCCTTCCCACATCATACATTGCCTCATATTCATAACCGAAACACTATTCTAGTATTTAATTAGATGGAGTCATTTTAGCTGTCTAAGTCCTTAGTTTTTACAATTAATTGGAATGAAAGGTAGTCAGAGGGACTGCCTCTTCATCCATGGACACAGGGAGTCTATGATGAGCCAGGATCTGGGAGATATTCGTATTTGTTCCTCTCCTTTTGCCGCCTCTTCCCGCTTCAGATTTCAGCTTTGAGCAAAGATATAATCATGTGAAGAGATAATCAAGAGAAATGATAGTCATGGCAAATCATTCTTGGCTTTCTGCAGTGCACAATTCATCTACTTTGACATCTAGTAGAAGTACTTCCTCGCTTTACTATTGGGAAAATGATACTTGTCGAACAATAATGAGGAGTTGAAATGATACTCATTTGTCTAATTGACGATGGTCAAAGTTATGATTGTGTAGTGATATTGTAATGTGCACCAGATGCAACTTCTATAATTGCTGCACGAGCTGAGTAGTTTTACCTGAGATAAGAGAAGCTCCATATCAAGTCGACAGGAACTATGTCAGCATTACCTACCCATGAAGAGAATTATAATGTTGTTTCCGTATAGAAAGAATGATATATTGTTACATCGGATCAAGGGTAGAACCATTCAAGGGTTGAGTCAGAAATACAATTATGCAAACTATGAATTATGATTACCCTACTTGCTTGAAAACCCTGGGAAATCATGAAGGTAAATCATCTGGTAAAATCAGATCACAGTGTAACCCAGAATTGTGTCCAGGCGCTACAAAGATAATGCTATTACACTATGTATCCAACGGCTTCTATTGGACACAACCGTACAAGAGAACCCAGGGAGAAGGATGAGTGCGTTTGTAGTGTGAACACCTATGGTTAAATGGGGGGAGGCTTTGGAGATTCCCACAGGGTTCATCTCTGAATGAATTGAGGAGGTTGCAGTGAGGCTGACTGTTGACAGGAGAGATGGCAATATCTTGTTCTTGTCCGCGCCCTTAGGGGTAGGTGTGTCTGACTTGGTGATCCACTGACATCCCTTGGGTAGGGATGTGGAGAGCATAAATTGGTCAATATCCGGATTGGAGTGAAAATTCAGGTTGAGGAAAATCGCAGAAATAAGAGGGGAGGATAGCGAATGAAAGTGATTTCTTTGGAATGGCCTTTGTGACTTGCCATTTTGAGCATATTATATCAAGGATATAAAATAATAACCATACATACAACATAAAATCAGTCGGTACCATATAACAGGAGAGTTGATACCTTGTATCCCTCTAGATGTACTACAAAATTAAAGTACATCTATGACCAACACTGCAACAGGACAAATGCTTGTTTTACCCCCACATGAATTGGCAGGAATATGCAAACAGGATCTGGAGATGCACGATCCACAGCATTTAGGCCAGTAATTCTTCATTCAACTACCAGGCTAGGTCTCGGCTGCATGCCAGTCATTTAGGTACCAGCTGTGATGGTATCAGCTTAGCCAACTATTCCTGTTGCGTCCCACTGCCACCAGCACACTTACCTAGTTGTCGGTTGAGCTCGAGTCAGACTCATGCATGTGCACTATCCCTGTTCCAGTACTAGTTGGTCAGCCACGAGCACCCCCTGGCACCCCCTAGAGGGCTTACCAGGCGTTGATGGAGCGTCCATCGGTTGCTAAGGATACACGGGTGGAGCATGCACAGTGGTCACTTTGTTTTATGTCCGCTGGTCAGCCACCTGATGGATGACCCCCTAGTGGGGATATATTGAGCTACTCCAGTTTTATGTCCAAAGTGTCAGGCATATCAGCATCCGCTCCCCTAGTAGGGAGTTTAGGATGAAGGCCATGCCAAGGTCACACAGACGGTATTGTAATGACTTATCAGGGATCTGCCATGGTCACCGAAGCATCATAACTGTAAGTGGCCTCTATGGATATGGCAGCTATACATCTCAAGTGATAGGCAGTCAATGGCTAAATGCATGGGGTTATCCCAAGGGCAGTGCAGTAGTGCTTTATGGTAGTTTATCAGTGAGGGGAAATAGGTGTTTACATTTAGACATATAATAACTTACGCAATTTGATATGCTGTGTGACCATAATTGTTTGGTTTATCTATCTCTCCATTTCCTGAACTTCCATCCAAATCAAACTCATTGGCCATGACCCCAAACATCATAGATACCCTATCTTTACCAATTTATTTGTTTAGGAGGCTCAGATAGAGACTAATAAATTATGTATAAGTCCTATATTTATAACCATATTGCAATGTAAAATATGACAGAACATGAACAGATGACTCCATTGTTTATTGAGGGAACATGGTTAGACTATGACCAGCTGTCTATCTGGCCTCCTTAAGTGGCTATTTACTGAAAGGACACTTGTTAAAAATAATATGGACTTATAAGCTGTTATAAGCTATCAACCAGAAACCTGCCATTGACCATCATTTAACCTGGACACTAACACCTTCCACCAAATGGAATAACATCCTCCATAAGGCAATAACATCTGCCACCCATACAATATCAGGAAAATTAACATCTTCACTATTACGCTTAGTCATGGCTCTAATCCAATGCCCTTTTCTTTCTCTTTTACTCATTTGATTTATATGTACAATATTTACTATTTTATTCAATATTGCATACACTCCATAGACTGGAATGAGGAGAATCACAGGTCCCCGACCTACATGCTTTTCAGTGTAAATAAAAGAAATTTCAATTCAATTCAATTCACTTAGTGGTTATCGACTCTCCTGTTTTGGCTGAAACAGGTGCTTCATGATAGATGATTGCCCTACTTCAGAGATGCTGCAGTGAGCTCACTATCCATTGGACTCTTACCTTATTGTGGGAGCAGTCCAGAGAGGGGTATATCAGTGACATGGGGGATCACACACCCTCATAAGGACTGAGCTGCTCCCTCAGGGACTAACCTAATGAGCAGCCCCTCCTGCCTCCTCTGGACACAAAGTCCTTTGCCTTTGCATCCTTTGGATCTTTATCTAGTACCCCAGGGTCATTAGCTTACTGAAGCTAGGTAAGTGTCTCGGTGATACATGTAGATAAGATACAGTATACCTCCCCTGCAAAGCCAACATTTGTAATTGGTAGAAATCACAAAGCACCTAACATGTATACATATGATTAGGATAATAACGGAAAATAAAATATGTAGGGGCTATTTATTCATGCTTAATCTTAAATATCATCAGTGACAGTGACACTTCTCATTTAGGATTCTATGAGACATGCATACACTGTAAATATTTTGGGGTATCCGCCCTTTTCAGCGCACCTATATATGTTTATAGATTTCGACCAATGACCCCACACTTATTTCAGGAATGAAAATGCACCTGCATTTAACGGGCCGCTGTTGTACCTACTTACAGTGTAGTCATGCAATTCCCTAGTCTGAAAACACCCACAAGATAATCACTTCTATAGCAATGTTGCAGGCAAGTTAGTAGAGCCTGGCAGCTGAATTGCAGATAACTGGATCAACCATAATAAAATCACCCTGTGTACCCTTCCTCATCATGACAGACAGTGATCGTCTTTTTCTAGTCAGTCCTTAAACACAGCACTTCTGGTGTACATATTTAGTTTAGCAATTATGGGAAGGTAGATGGATTAGTGTTTTCTTTAGATCACTGCCATCCTCCCAGATAAAACCTCCTACTATGAGGGCAATTGCATAGGTAGGATCTACTAAAACAATTTAGCATGATAATAGTTGACATAAGTTAAACTAGTGTTAATTATTTGGCATTCCAATAGCTGCATAATGAGATTAACTATCAGCCTTTTCCCTCTTAACAGTATTATAGGAAAGAAATCAAATGTAATTCATTACTGTTCTTAACCACATGTTTTATCTGTTTTAGGTGAGCCAGTGGAGCATTGTGCAGTCTGCTGACCAATCTCGCAAGTACAAAATCTATTCAGACAGGCGGGTTAATGGGAATAGGTTTGTTTTGATATGACAAACCTACCTCCAGCCAAAATCTGTAAACAATGCCAGAAAACCTATATTATACATCTCAGCATTATATTTCAAATTACTTTAAGATTTTCTATAATCTTTCCTTCTTCCTTATCAGAATGATGTATAGTGATATGACATTGGTGATTAATCACATTCACAAGGTCCCCTTGGCTTGAGTAGCTCCCATGAGGGTTCTCTAGTAGAAAAGCTGTCACCTGTGTGTAAACATTAAAGCTTCTCCATCCCACCGCTGGAGGGCCTCAGTGAGGGAAGAGTGCCCCGCATGACAGCGTACACTCCTCATGCACAGGAACCTGACATGCAACATGAGCCATGCCTATGCTGGGAGACAGTTGTGTGTGAGGGGAGGAGCTTAAGTGTATGTGAGGTGCTACCGGTAGCATTATATCCCCGCTTTAGTGCTTTTATATCTTTCTTCGATCAGTAAGCTTGACATAAGCGGATAAAGACTGGTCCAGATGCAAGTTGAAGCTAAACCTCTTTGCCAGATATTCCTTCTATGACTCCATATCACATAGATTGACAAAAAAGGTATGCTAACTTGCACAACCTTACTGATATCAAAATAATACTACCATTACAATTTTAATTCGCTGCATCTTTCATTAGCTGTAATGATTATATAAACCATAACACCATGATCAGAACTGATTATGGATTCAAATTCCGGGTGGTATTGGATGACCTCAAGCTTCCTCTGCCATGTATTTGGGTTTCTGGGTGTCCACATTCCAGAAATGAATATAACTGTGGAATGAAACTTCCTGGCAATGTGAGAAAAGCAATCGGGGCTTTTAGTGTTTTTGCAGCCATGGTTACCATAGAAAATGCTATCAAAAACTGCATCTCTCCTGGAAACCATGACAGATCATGCCAGGCTCCTATCTGAGGCTTCCTTGAGTGGTCATGACTAATAAGGATACATATATGCTGGGAATGTGAATCCTTACATTGACGCTGTGTCCAATATGGGGATCATCTAAAGTGTTTTCTGGTGTGTCACTATAATGATACTTGTGCTGGTTGGTTTAATTCATATATTATGATTTCCTATTTTTATTTGGCCATCTATTAATATAATACATGTATATACATATATACATATTATGGCATTAGAATTGTATAGTCTGGTGCATGGAGGCAATACACTTTTACCATCGATATGTTATTGGTCTTGAAATAGAAGAAAGGATCAACACTGATAAGCGTTTGATGTATCACTGAAACTGGAATATATAAATCCCCTTTAACCCCTCAATCAGTTCCAAGGAGCTCAAACTCTTTAGGGTGAGTAGCTGTAATAAAAAATAAATTTCGATCACTAAAAATAACATTGGTTAGAAATGTGATAGAGCCCTCAACCTCCATTATGAGTAAAATACACCTAGGGTCCTACTAACCCACATCTCCTGATCCTCCCTATTTAATGACCCCATACACCATCCCTGATATGCAGAGCTGCAGTTCCATGGCCTGCCACAATCTTTACCTGGGGAGTGACAATTTCTACCTGAGTGATAATGGGTGGAATCAGTGCTGTCCCCGTTGGCCTATCAACCCTTTAAGTAGCACATGGTCACCTTTATCAGCGCCCACAGGCAGGCAAGCAAGTACCAGAATAATCTATCAAGAGTGGGTCTGGGGAATTTAAAGGCTGCCCTTTGACCCTTTTTAATGGTGGCCTCAAGTGATTCACTTCTCATCTCAGATAGTGGTGTAGGCGTAGTGACCATGGCATGTTTTTCCAGCCTAAGGAACACTGCAGCCATTTTATTGGAGATTACATATGGTCCTAATGTCAGACCATTGCTCTTGGTGTCCATAATGCTTTTCAATCCTAGCATCAAAAACCAAAAATATTAGTTCTTAAGATGGCACTTTAAGGGCTGCATATAGGGATTAATGTAGTATGCCAATAGTCGTCATGCTGTATGAATGATGCAGCTGTGGCGAATAACTCACCAGTGCTGCATTCAAATCATCATGCAGACCTTTTGAGAGTGAACGATCCCCGTAATATTGGCATGAATGCACCCACACTGATATTCCTAGGCTCCCTATACGCCCAACCTCTCAGTCACTAGTGCCCAACCTAGTTAGTCATTTTTTGGACCCCTATACCACCAACCTAGATTAGTTATTATTGCCAGGTTGGTCACTACTGACCAACCCACCTTAGTCTTTTTAGTTCCAGGGGGAGCCACTGAGTGGTCATGACAGGTGGCCCCAACTAGTGGCATACAAATACAACACACCAATGATGGACCTAGGTTAGCCACTACTGACTGACCCCTTGGTCATTTTTGAATATAACTTTGCCATTGTGACTAACACTCATATGACCAACCTGGGTTAGTCTGTACTGACTAACCCTTTCAATCTATGGATTTTCAGTGCATGGGAAGTCACTCGCCAAGGCTGCATTCATGCCGAGCATAGGCACACTGCATTAATGTACTAGAATTCACTATGGGGCCTTTAAAGGGATAATATGATCCGCTTTCACTCTGCAAGATATGAAATACATTGAGCTGCCTGAAACCCAATACTGAAGGAGTATGA
This sequence comes from Harmothoe impar, assembly GCA_947462335.1. NCBI lineage: Eukaryota > Metazoa > Annelida > Polychaeta > Phyllodocida > Polynoidae > Harmothoe > Harmothoe impar. The sequence goes on along the minus strand of OX381713.1, from coordinate 21,126,697 downwards.
CAGTTATGACAGAGGTTCCGGAAATCTGATACAGTCAACCCTCACTACCACTAACATTTACTACCTCGGATTCCTAACTTCCACAGACAGTTGCCTGGCAACTGCCCTTATAGTATTATGTTCCATTATATTGGGACTTAATCCCTCGGTCAATTTGCTTCCCCAAACATTTTTCCTTGCATTTTTCAATTTCGAGGAAGTCAGGGTCGACTGTATCTGGAAATTTTAACATGGGTATGGTACCATCAAGACCCTTACCTAGTTTTTAAAGAATGCTGGGAACGCTATAATCTGTGTTGCTTGTCATGGGTGGAAACACCTTTTGGTAGGTCATGTGACCAAGATGAATGGCAGCCATAATCAGGGGGGCCCACCATGAGGGTCACACGGACACAGGCAATTACCAGGCTAACGACTCCTGGTGGTGGTGGTCACTCTCCAATCAGAGCTTTGGTATAGGCAGTACCTGTGGGTGGAGAGCAGGCTCTGAGGGGATCTATTTCCAGAAGTGGAGGCTAGAGGTTTATCATCCATCTGCCCTGCAATGCTGCCAGTGTGTAAAGTTCAAGACTGTCATTACGTTCAATTTGTGTGATTCAGCTTGCAGTAGTGAGGAGAGAGTAAGTGCAACGCCACGTCACACCCTACATCAATTTGTGTGATTCCATACATAGAATCCATGTAATCCATTTATCTGTTGGTTTCCTTTAAACACAGTGTGTAATTTTAGTACCAGAACCCCAATGACTGTGGTACAACCAAGACCTTTACCTTTCGGTGAGACTTATCTGAGCAGCTGCTAAGTGTTTGGTGAGATGGAGGATTTGACCAGATATAAGTGAGTCAAATCTCAAACATACAAAGAAGAATGAGTGAATGGTACTAATTATTTAAAGTTGTTGTTCTTTTTCACAACCACCATCTTCACTCCCAGGAAGTGGAACCCTGGCTACCGGGTACCCTTTGAATGATGCTCAGTGTCTCCGGGGTCTTCAATATTGAATCAGGGAGGACACCGAGCTGGCCTGGAAGTAAACGGTGTAGTTCCGGTCATGCCCACAGGGGGCTACCTTAATGTCGCCCAGACCAGTTAGAGGCCGAGTTTAGCCCCTGACAGCTGTCTGCTCTTAGTCTATATTAAGTATTGTCTGCTATCTACAAGGGTATCAGTAGGCAATCATAATAAGCAGGCGCACTATTTATGATTAGCTGAAACTAGTACATATAAGTCAGTATACTTTGTATATAATCTCATACACGTTTGACCTGTATGAGATGAATACTATGGAAGTAAATTATATCCCCAATTAAATCTGATGTATAAGTACACAGTGGATACAGTGTGTATGGTGTGAGAAATGACACCTTACAAAATGCTGTCTAATCCTCGTTAAAGGTGCTATAGAGATTTATCTTTGTAAATACCTACCTGCCGGTAATTATCCTAGTAAATCATTTTTGTTCCCCCAATTAAACCTCAGTCATTAATCACTCCCTGGGCATATGGATGATAGATAATAATCAGATTATGGGGGATGCCACATTGCATATTTTAAAGGAGATACAGACAGAAATACCACCTTATGCCTTAATTATAACACACCTAGGAGGTACTGATTTTTGTTAGAAATAGTATATCCGATACTTTGGAATTCAATCCTTTTAAAATTGATTCAGGATTTTGATCAAGGCCATACTTTCGTTGCTATAAGTTTTTTAAGTCATGTCTTTTTGACAGACATTAACTTAAAATATCAGAATATGAATATCCATATTTAATTTTAGTTATCCCTCTAGAAAATATAAATTGACTTTTAGGCATTGCATTTCGTCTGAGACTTACGCATGCGTTGTATGTCGTATACTTCTAGACATAGGCAGTCAAACAGAAACCGAAGCAGTCTTTAGTAATATAATTCACAATGCAGCAATACAAGGAACATTGTTGATGTATGTTGAGACACAAGCCAAAAGTGGTCAATAAAGATGACATTTCTGTTTTCTTATTACCCCAAACTGACTAAACTATAGACCAATAAATATGACATTGCCAATAACTATACTATATAATGTATTTGCTCAGGAAAGGTTACCATGTATAACTATATCATATCAATACGGACTGCAGTAGTGCTCTCTGCCAGGTTCCTGCATCTATGACACTGTAATAAATATCATTGGGTGTTGTACCACTCACACTCATTGGGATATCTAGGAACCAGCAAGTACTGTAAAATAATAACAGTGCACTGACATGATTTTGGTCTGAAATCCACCGGAAAACAATGTCACCGGTCACAGGGACCTACTCCTGCTATGGCCATGGTCAGGAGTACTATATATCTGTTGTCTATACTAAGACATTATTATCTGTTATGATATGGACCAATATCTATAAACCCACATCAGCCGTTACATCTACAACACACCAGTCCAATTCCAGTTATTGGCCATTATATTAAGGGAATCAATCTGAGATGCCTATAGCTTGCATATAACCCTGACCCAAAGTGAGCAGATATATATGACTTTATATTATGGGTAGATATTGAGTAGAATGAGCTTCTTTCATATGTAGCGTCAACTATATTGTGTGGTATATTGGTTAGAGTGCTTCTTCAGTTAAGCCTCCTTTTCATCATGGGGTGCAGTATGTACACTTTGGTTGTAAAGCCATGTGTATAGCCACCTACATAATTTATGGGCTCTTGATTAATCAGAAATGACATTTACTGATGTCTAGAATGGATAAATGAAATATTTAGATCCTGACATTCCCTAAATGAATGAGAAAGCATGTAATCTTTAGAAACCCCTTTTTTTAGAATCTCTCAAATTCCAGATGCATTTTCCTTTGATTCCCTGGTCCTTTCATTATGTAATTCGTGCATTCAGATACTCTCACACTACTTTTTCCTATATTCTTACCTCTCCCTGACAGATGCTATTGTTTCACTCACCTATCAAATCCAAAACAACCAATCTGCCTGCAGTAAGAGATTTGAGAACCCAGTAGAACTATGGATCACCCATGTAGATCACTGAAATTGAAGGGCCATTATAAGAAAGGTACTACAGTATGCTAGCTCCATCCAGATGTCAAATAAGCTCAAGCAATTGCTGAGTTGTCTTCGTCGGGTATCCTAGTCCCTTCCTGCAAAGCAATTTAGAAATGTTCTATATTAGATGCAGATGACAAAATACAGTAAATATAGCTGTCTACTTTCCTCTTGCCTCACTTTTACTTTCATTGGAGATCTGTTTTCCTTATTGCTTTTGCAGGATTTGCCTAGGTATCCATCGTTCATTCATTTGGTTGTTAATAAACTAGAGAGGCGATTCTTCGTACTAAGATTCTAGATGTATTAGACAAAGCTTAGACAGGCCTGCTGAAAGACCTTCATTTCTACTCACAGGCCTACATACCTGCTGACATACCTACAGATATCCTGCCCAGACTGGAATCTGAGAGATCCTGAAAAAAGGGCCCCTCTCTTTAAACTATAGTTACGCCCAGGCTTTTGCATAAAATAAACAGGTAAAAATTTGAGGGCGTATGTATAACGGCCGCTATTCGCACACCCCTGGCGTGCGGATAGCATCGGCCGCATCTGGCTATCTCAATGTCAATACCTTGATTGCTTGAATATGAGGAGCAGGGATAGATAGGAATAGCAAAAGGAAATTTGCAAATCCCATATCATCTGACATAAATTCATCTATTCATCTCACAATTTTGGGAAATATCTGCCTGCACAACCTGGAGATATATGCAATGAATATATGAATACGTATTGCTTATTTCTCGTAAGGATTCATATGATATATATATATAATATTCCAATTCTTGTGGCAAAGGTCTACAAACCAATACATTTAAAGATAATCTATCTATCCATTGAGTTCGAGCAAAATAAAAGTTTATACATATATGTCATTGAGAATGGCATGTCTCATTTCCGTTTCACTACTGTAATATTGACTTCTCTAGTGCATTTGCACTTCAATCAATGTTTCACTGCAGAGAGTCAAAGCCTTCATATTTCCATATAGATCTTATCATCCCAAACCAAATTGATTTCAAGCTCAAGTACACATAGATCCAATTTGCCTGCTCAAAGTGCCTCAGACAAAAAGGCAGCTGGTCTCTACATCTTTGTAGGCAGAAGAATCACACGGAATGAGGAGTCTGTCTAATGGAACAAGATAAGAAACCCAATTAGTATGAACATGTTTGTCCATGCTGCTGTCAGAGAACAGGATGTTCATTTATTTGCATTGATATCTCTCTCTGTGCCACTGTAAATATGATTATAGAATAATACTAAAGGGTTTTTCTACCATCAATATTTTTGCCTAAAATAACCCATTGCATTATAATTCGATCTTTATGTTGCTGATATGCATCAGTTTTGATGTATTAATTAATAGAATTATGGTAAACTTTGATAAATCATCAGCTTTTGTAACGATTCTGAATCACAAAATATTCCAAGGTTGCGCTATTTGTGTACGGGAGTATGTGGTGCAAGTAGAGAGTGAAGAGGGTGTTATATGATTGACTTCTGCTGCAAAAATCTCCAGCAAACATGTTAGACACATGCATCGCAAATGTCATCAAAATATGACGTCCGGTTCCGATCCGATGCTTTCCTTGCCTTCTCTCAAAAGGATTTCAGTTTGAGCCAAAGATAAAGTGAGAGCTGAATGAGAGAGCAACACGAGCAACACAATTTAGCAAGATAGATTTCTGGCAACCTGGCACATATTTTTGACATTCTGGCATAAATTTGTTTTTACACAACATAGGCCTAGAGTAGATAATTGGGATGGCTTCTACAAGGGGGTGTAATTCTTAGCTTTACTAATGACACAGTCTCCTTGTTAGATAATAAAAAATTGTTGATAGTGATACTCATTGAATTTGATAACCCATGATAGTCAGTATCGTGATTGTATTGTGATCTTATCATTTGAAGAGTCCTTTGAAATTGCAGAAGCAGTGCAGCTGATTGTTTCCTATCAAACTCATGAGCTCTCAAATGGCATGGTTAGTAATCTAGAGACTTTGGAGTTATTCCCCATTGCATAACCCTAGACATCCTGCTTGGTGTGCTTAGGTCTTAAACATATCCGAGCCTATAATTGATTATATAGTATAAATTTGTCAACATATTTGATGTTTTGAAGTTGATTTTAGTTAAGGTTGCCAGGTTACACTTTAAACAACATTGGAGAGCATACATTCTGATGGTTTCTCTTGGTTTGCATGATGCACCTTACTTCTGATGATTATATATTCAATTTAATTAAAACCTTTAATGAAAGAGTTCTGGATGCCTGCCATCCTTAATCGTTTGACCTTCTCCCTGCACTCGCTGATTTAGTGCCTGGGCCGCTTCTCAAGTAGTCTTCCTTTCCTTTTAGCCGAAAGGTCAGGGTCAGGGGTGGTCTTTCCCCATCTCAAACTCCTAGAGCTTCTTAGCTGTCCTCTCCATCTCCTTCACGTTTCCAGCTCACCCACAGTCACAAGGGATGTAAACCGAGCTGTTCTCAGTAGGTTTCATGGGGGAGAGCATCTCAACCTGTTCACTTGGATCACTTATACAATGCCTACTCACATAGTAAGCAGAGTCATTAACTCACCAACATTCTTAATGTTTAATATATTATGCCTGAAGTGCTGATTTGGTGAATAAACCACTCAATAATTCTTTTCTCTCTCTGATGTGAACCATTGTTTTGTTGCATGATGTCAGATTGTATAATGCTGACAAATCTTTAAGATCTCACTATAATGGTGGATCTGACATATATATCCTTCCTTTTTCTCAGACATCAGTTGAATCTGAGATGGCCCTGTTGGGATTGAAATACTGCAATACCAGCAGAGCATTGTGTAGATCAGGGAAATGGCCCCCGGACCCCAGGGGCCAGCCTTTGAGTGTGAACATGTCTTAACACCCATGGGCTATTGAAACTCCCAGGGGACTGAGGTGTGAGTGAGTTGAGGAGGTTAGAGTGGGCTGGTGTTGACAGGGGAGATGGCAATATCTTGTCCCTGTCAGACCCCTTGCTGGCCATTTTGGTGCTCCACTAGGGTTGAGAGGGGAGGGAACATGGGGTGGGTTATCGGTCGATATCAAGGCGGGATGGACAATTCTAGGGGAATGTTGAATGTGGGATGCCTAGAACTTGTGGCCTTATTGATATGGGGCAGGAGGTCAGTAGTTTTCTTGAACTTGCCTTCTGAAGGGAGTTGTTGAACTGATCATCATTAGCAACAGCTGCTGTTGCTTATAAATTAAGGCATCACAAAAGCATATCAAATGACATGTACTTCAGTTTAGATTTAAACATCATGCCCATTGTGATGTGTTGATGATAGAAGGTGCAATCATGAATATAGGAAAAAGGTGCATATCTAGTATAGATTCAACATGATAGCACAACCTTTAAAAGGCAATTACACTGTGCATATGTGATGGCATTCAAAAGACGGACTTGAACATGAAGTAAGAGTAATGCACAAAGGTTTGACAAATCAACATGGTATCAGACCATTGCAAGTTGTAGTGGGTAGAATTGCAATTTGCCTGCATTTTGGTTAACATGATTATATAGCATGCACATACAAGAGTACAAATCAGTGTGATTAATATGTAGGTATGGACTGGGCATGAAGATATTGAAGAGACCGATGTTCAATACAACAGAACCCAAAATCAATATAAAGTCTGCCTACATCCTACAAGCTAAGGTGCCCAACCTTGCCACTCACTTTAGGGAGTTCTGTGGTCTACCTAGACTTTCTTTATGGGAACTCCATGGACCATGGCCCCAGCTCGCCATTAGATACAAATCATACGGATATTGTTGATTGTAAGTTAAGTCATAAAAGGCTGTAACAACCTTGATACAATGGCCCGTTACAACAGGATGTTTGGGTAGTTTACCCCCATATGAATAGGTATGACCCCAAAAATAGGAACTGAAAGTCCACACCCTCTAAACATGCTCACTTAATTTAGTACTTTGTCATTCATTCACCCAGCCAGCGCTGGCACAGGGAGCCTAGGTTTAGACTGCACTACGGCTGTTTTTTCAGGCCAAACTAATATCTTAATTTCTTAGACCCATCAGCTGATTTGCTCGTCCTATCTGCAAGTAGACCTACAGCAAACCACTAGAAGTGCTGTGTATGTAGTGTGGTTGTAGTTAGTGGATAAGTCGATACGACTTACTAATTTGCTAATAGGAGATTGACCTTACTCAGAATCGTCATCTGGATATTTAGTGTTTCGGTTTAAGGTTTTACGGATGGTCAAATAGTAGAGCCTAATTCCTTAGGTTAATGGTATGTAGTTTTCATACTGCTGTGTACTGCAATCCTACAGTAATCCTACAAACCAGCCTGCCAAAAGATAATTCATTTTCAGAGCATCACACTAGTACTATGAGGATCCTTACTAGTTGTCTAAAATGTCAACAACTGCACTGCACCTGCTGGTGTGCACTATCCCTATTCCAGTCTTTCAGCCACAGGCAGACTTTGACGCCCCCAAGAGGGCTCAGCGAGCATTGATGAAGCATCCATAGGTTGCTAAGGATACACAAGTAGAGCATGCACAGTGGCCATTTTGTTTTATGTCTGCTGGTCAGCCCCCTGATTGATGAGCCCCTGGTGGGGATATATTGAACTACTCCAGCTTTTTGTCCAAAGTGTAAAGTGTATTAGCATCCCCTCCCTAGAGCGTGGCCTTGGTGAGGGTTTAAGATGAAGGTCATGCAAAGGTCACATTGGCAGTGTTGCAATGACCTGTTGGTGTTTTAAGGTGGTCTCAAGGGCAGGGGATCTGTCACGGTCAATGAAGTACCATATATGTAAGTGGCCGCTTTGAATATGGCAGCTATACAAGAACAAGCAGGAGTACTGCTGTAGAGAGCACTCCACAACCATTGGCAGAGGTCTTATGATCTGGGGAAAAGTATGATTTTTGTTGAAAATATATATGTTAGTATAGACAAGGAACTCGGTGCATCAAATGGTGGTTCAACTTAGTTCAGTTAAAATCAATTTGGACAAAGATAATCATCTTACTGTTTTTTAAATCACACATTTTACATCATGATAGAATAATGCCCTCCCTCAGAAGCCCACTATCATTTGGACCCCAACTGTATTTTGGAAGTGGTTCAGACAGGAAGATATGAGTTATTTGGGGGGATCACACACCCTCATAAGGACTGGCCTGCTCCATCAGAGACTAAGCTAATGAGAAGCTCTGCCTGCCTCCTCTGGACACTCACAAAGCTCTGTGTCTTTAGATCTTTGCATTCTTTGGACCTTTGTCAAGTACTCCATGGCCATAAGCCTACTTTGATCACTATAGGTAAGGGTACTATGATCTTCTACCCCTTGCACCAAACCAACATGTGCTATAACGATTAAGATTAAAAAAGAATATTTAATGCGAAGATCGAAGAAACAATATTGGTTCCCTAGTTTCACAAGGATATGAGCAAATGCCCATCCAAGTTCTAATGGTACCCTCTTTCAAGATGACAGTAATGCAGGCAAGTCAATGGAGCCTGGCAGATGAAAGGTACACCAAGACCACAAGACAATCATCATGGGCTGCCCCGAACCCCACCCTGCCCCACACCACCCCACACCACCCCACACCACCCCACACTACTCCCACACCACCCTACACCACCCCCACCCCATCCTGAAGGACAGTGATCGTCTTCTTCTTGACAGTCCTTAAACACAGCACATTTTGTGTAAAAAGTTGAGCAATCATGTGGAGCTTGACTGATCTCTTTAATTCCTGTTTATTTAAACCACTAAATAAACAGGAAGAGAGAAGCTTTTCTAAAATGATTGTTTGGCTTCTTTTCATCTGAACAGCATTATAGGAAAGAAATTAAATATAATTCATTACTTTTCTTAACCGAGTGTTCTATGTTACAGGTGAACACGCTGAGTTCAGGATAAATTGTTTGCTCTCATTTGGCATACTTACTCAGCCAAACACGGTAATCAGTGTAAAAAAAATATTTTTCTCAGTTATAAATGTTATTGGTTGATTTCCAGCATTATATTTCGCCCTTCTGAAACAAATCAGTTCTACCTCCTATTTTGGATTTTAATTCCTGTCCAGATTTTATATCGCGTTCCCTTATAATATTCCTGAGAATGATGGATAGTGATAGGACATTGATGATTAATAACATTTCTAAGGTCCCCATGAGAGTTTTTTGGTAGAGTGGCTGGCACCTGTGTGTAAACATTAAAGCTTCCCAGCCATGCTGTTGGAGGGCCTCAGTGAGGGAAGAGCACCCCACCCCACATGGCAGCCTACACTCCCCATGCACAGGCAGCTGACAGGCAACATGAGCCATGCCTATGCTGGGAGACAGTTGATGTTTGAGGGGAGGAAGTCAAGTATGCGAGGTGTTAACCATTGTCTTTATATTCCTGCTTAAGGGCTTTCATATCTCCCCACTTTGTATCCAATCAGTAAGTTTGACATAAGCATATAAAGACCAAAGAGCTGAACCTCTTTGTTAGATTTTTTCATTATGGCTCCATATAACATTTAATTGACAAGGAAATACATGTATGAGCACTAACTTTGCACAACCTTACCTAGATGAAAGCAATCCTATGCATTAAAGTTTTAATTCTCTTTCCACAGCTATGATAATAAGTTGTATAGTTCATAATAGATGATTGGGAATTGACGCTACTATCTGCATCGAGGTCTTCTGGTTCTCAGAATTCCAGAAATGTGCAGAACTGTGGAGTGACACTTCCTGGCAATGTGAGAAATGCAATCGGGTCTCCCAGTGTTTGAGCTGCCATGGTTACCTTAGCAAATGCTATCAATAACTGCATCTCTCATGGAAGCCATGACAGGGCATGTCAGGCTGGTAACTGAGGATCGGTTGAGTGGTCCTCACTAAAAACGATATATTATGGGAGGGAATCCTTACATGGCCACTATGCATATCCAATATAGAAATGTATCTAAAGTGTTCCTTGATATGTAGCTGTAATGATAGATAGTGATGTTGTGCAGGCTACAATGTTGTGGTCTTCTGTAATGGGTCAATCAACGGTTTTAGCGTAGATATGTATCTGGAAAGAGATGGAATCTGATAAAACAAAACTGATAACCTTCTGATGGATCCCTGGATCTGGTATATAATGGGACAAGATAATACACCTAAATAGTCTGGACATGTTTGCCTTCCCAGCTGTTGGACACCAGAATTTGCATTTGCTTTCATTTACATCTACTACCTGTCTGTCCTTCAGTGCCCCTAGTAATAGGATCAATCAGTTTTCCTAAAATCTCTTAAGAAATAAAGGTTTGTTTTGTTGATATAGGCATTAAAGTATCATTATTCAGATGTTTTCGGATTGCTTAGGGAACTACAAGGGGGGGGGGATAATTCTTAACTTTACTAATGACAACAGCCTCCTTGTTAGATGATAACAAACGCTTGATAATGATACCCATTAATTTTGATAGCTGGTGATAGTCAGTATTGTGATTGTGTGCTGATCTTATTGTTGCACCAAAAGAAACCTTTGAAATTGCAACAGCAGCTGATTAACTCCAAACAACTAATGAGCTCTCTAATGACACATCAGCATATCAATTCTTCTAGTCCTCAAGAGATATTAAAATGCCTAAACTTATCATGATATGGACATAATGTAATCATCATTAAGAGAGGAATGCAGTATTTGAATCAAAAATCTATTTCCCATGGCATAAGCCTGGATATCCTGTGATGGACTTTAAGTGTGATTCAGCCTATACTTTTGCTGGGGCACTATTTGTGATATAGGATAGAACTGACAATAGATTTACCTTACTAATCTTAGACACAACTGCAGAGCTGTGTAAACATGATTTATTTACTGTCTTTGTATAGTTTCTGCCACAGTATAAGTGAATGGATGGGTACATCGATATGACATCTTGAATTATCCAAAAATTTAGCCTGGACAGGCTAATACTTTCTCAGTTGAGAAACTTTTAAGCTTATAATCAGGCATGGGATTTATTTCTGATTTCCAAATTTCTTTCTAAGACAGGTTTTGTTGAGAATAATCTGAATATTTACCCAATTGACTCTTTGGGGTTAACCAAAAAATTGTATTTCCTAGTGATGGGGGTTAGATCATTTGCAAAACATTTCCGTGAAGGTGAGTCTATGCTAAATCCAATAAAATTATGCTGATTATAGGCAATGCTCGGCCAGCCATTTCAACAACTTTAGTTGATGTTCGAGGGTTGAGATATGTTGGCTGTCTTTTGTTCTTTCTTCAAAACCCAATCCCACACAGTTAGGGTTTTAGTAAGGTTGGCAGGTTACAGTTGAATCAACATTGCTGGAATGCATACATTTTGATGGATTATATTGGTTTGCATTAAGCACTTTACTTGAGATGAATACAAATTCCATTCAGTCAAAACCTTTAATGAAAGAGATCTGGATGTCTGCCATTGTTAATAGTTTGACCTTCTCTCGGATTGAGTTCCAGGCCATTTCTTAAGTAGCCTTCCTTTCCTTTTAGTCAAAAGGTCAGGGGTGGTCTTTCCCCATCCGCAACCCCTCCCCCCATGCCCTGCTCACTCACGGTCATGAGGGACATAAACTGAGCAAGTTTCATGTGGGAGAGCATCTCAACCTGCTCGCTTGTATCACTTATTAATTGCTGACTCACATAACAAGAGGAATTGTTAATACACATTCTTTGTGTCTTTTCATATGTTCTGCATGGATTTCTAATTTTCTTGATAAAAACATTTGATGATTAATATTTCCTTTCTCTCTCTGCTGTTAATTATGTTGTTGCATATTGTCTGATGGTTTAATGCCGCCAAGCGTCTTAATTGTATAAGAGAATCCTTTTTCTCAGACAGCAGTCGAAGCTGGGATGACCATCTGTTAGGATTAAAATACTGCAATACAGCAGAGCATTGTGTGCACTAGAGAAATAGCTTCACCCTTTGAAAAGTGATTGTATTGTGCATATGTGATAGCACACAATATATTTCAAAAGGACTTTATAATGACTATATAATGAAGTATAAGGAATGCACCAAGGTTTGAGATATTGAAATGATAACAGACCATTGCAAGTTGTGTTGGGTATAATTGCAATTTATCTGCATTATTGTAGATGTATAAAACGATGGCCAAATATATAATGTGTACGCATAAGAGGACAAATCAATTTGATTAATAGGGACCGTTTAATAGCAAACCTGACGCAGCTCATTAAATGCAGACGTAGCAGTGCTTAAGGTACAGCCTATGCCTGCATTAAATGGCCTACGTGGGGTTTGCTAAGGTCCCTAATGTGTAGGGACGGACTCAGCATGAAAATATTGAAAGGATGATATTAAAGACCTACGTTCAATACAAGATCTACCAACATCCTAAAAGGCACCCAGTCTTCCCACTCACTTTAAGTAGTGGAAGGATCATGGCATAATACCAGTGTGATTACCTTTTAGTGGCAGTTACTTGTTTGTTTACTAGTGGTCTCAGTTCAATGATATATAACGTATTGTAGATGGCTTGCTGATATTTTTTTCTGTAGGCCTGCTCTCATTATGGAATGTTATATGATATGTGCAAGATATCATTGAAATATGGAATATCAATATTCATTTAATCAGATTTCAGATATGGCCAGGCCAAGTGTAAGGCTTGGTGGAGCTAGGATGAGACTTAGCAATGGTGTTTTCTAACACAGTTTTGAGGCTGGGTGCATATTCTTATAAATGCAGATGTATTTCCTAATGACCATACTTGAATAAAGTAAAGAACTGGTGAATATTAAGTTAACCTTTGTCAGCCAATTCCAACCTCACCTACATCCCCATGCCTTCACAGGCACCTACTCCACTTAATCCTCCACTATTCCCCACCTGCTCCGGCCCTCGATGCGGCATAGTCAGCTCTGGTCTAAAAGGCCATAGAGTTCTGCGGTTTGATCCCATTATGGTCTACCCATGCAGAGACACACAAATGCAGTGGACTCCCTTCGTCGGGAGTTCCCTGTAGCATGGCACCAGCTTGCCTTCAAATACGAATAATCATGGAGATTGTAATATTGATGATAGTCGGCTAAGCCATAATAGGCTGTAACTACAGAAGCAGTCCAGCCTGTTATAACAGGACTATTGGGTGGTTTACCCTAGCAGGAAGTGGTATGACCCCACAAAGAGGAACTGGGAATGCACGCCCCCTGCACATGCTCACTTAGTCTGTAAGGTTTGTCATTCATTCACCCAGCTCTGGTACAGGGAGCTAAGGTTTAGACTGCACTATGGCCATTTTGTGATTCAATTAGCTGGTACTCCCTAGGTTGCTTAGGCCTATTTTTCATTAGCTGATCTGCACATCCAATTGGTCAGTAGACCCACAACAAACCACTGGACATACAATGTTTGCTGTTGGTGTACATCAATAGGACCTACAAACTGGCCATACTTATACTCAGTGTCAGCAAGACCATTCAGCGTCTATGGCTAAGGTATCATGGATTTTCAAATCATAGGAGATTATCGTCAGGCATTTGTATTTTGTTTCCATGCTGCTGTACAGTTCTAGCCATTTGCTGCAATCTAGCATGTCAGATTTTTGTAAACTGCCCTACAAATAAGAGAATGCATTTACACAGAAATCAGAATACTGTAAGGACCCTTACTGACTTGCGGGAGGATATCAACAACTGGACGACACTTGCTTGTGTGTACTATCCCTGTTCCAGTCGGTCAGCCATGAGCACCCCCCGGCACCCCCTAGAGGGCTCACCAGGCGTTGATGGAGCGTCCATGGGTTGCTAAGGATACACGGGTGGAGCATGCACAGTGGTCACTTTGTTTTATGTCCGCTGGTCAGCCACCTGATGGATGACCCCCTGGTGGGGATATATTGAACTACTCCAGCTTTATGTCCAAAGTGTTAAGTGTATTAGCATCCCCTCTCTAGAGCCTGGCTTTGGTGGGGAGTTTAAGATAAAAGGTCATGCAAAGATCATATATACATAGCTGGTTTGTAAATGGTTTGTTGGTGTTTTAATAGTTATTTGGGAAGGAAGAGATCTGCCACTCAAAGAAGGACCAGTGGTATAAGTGGCCCATGTGGGTATGGTGGGTTATGAATATGGTAAGGGTTCCTTTGTATTTTGAGAGCGCCTGGAAATCCATTAAGAAAGACTTTTGTGTTTAACCTCTTGGTCAGTGAAGTAAATGCTATAAATATAGATGGAAAAGCTGAGTTAATTCATTGGATATTTAGACGGATGTAGACCCTAAATTGACATGTCAGTGATCGCAAGAAAATCTATAAATGCTCTTGCCTGGAAAAGTAATCAATTTTCTCAAATACAGAGTGTATCAAATCAACATTACAGTATTGATCTGCTTTTACCACAGTCTTTGTCATTCTCAACCTGTGGCTTTCGACAACCAAAGAAGAATCTGATTATGAAATAAATCTGAGTCAGATCAGCATTACGCACTAAATACCCGACGGGCTTCCATCCATCCGTGATCTCAGGTGTCCGCCTTCTGGCAACCTTTGTGTCTTTTTACCAGCAAAATGTAAAATGATCCCTGAACGCATCAGGAAATTTCGGATTTGATACGCTCGAAGCAAGGAATGACATTTAATAGCCACTGACGTGCATGTGTTGGATCCAGAGGAGAGACATGATTTTAGTCCAAACTCATAAAATTGATTCTCATCAAATTTAAGTGTTGAAAAAATTATTACGATCGGTCCATAATTGAAAGAAAAAGAGGATGTCATCTTTTGCATGGCCAGAACACTTAGAGGTAGCCTGCTGTCAATCAAAGTGGTATCATACCAAATGCAGTTGCTTGCTAACTTAGGTAAACTTACAATGAAATTAGATCTGAAATGAAACTTATATTTTCGATGTACAAAATAGTCTTTGCAAACGTTGATAATTCATCCCAGTTCAGTCACATACCACAATTTTGAAACACTTTGATGCTCATGAACAACATTACTATTTTAATCTTACATTAGCAAGATAGCATCAACACTTTCCCATATGGGCTAGAGGTGAATTTGGATCATATGTTAGACCTACAAGTACAGGTAATGCTAATTGAGGTCGCATTGGGTGATGAGACTGGCAATTTCTCGGCCAGACTAATCAGGGAAAGATAATGAGGTGTCATCCTTGGACCTGTAGGTTATATATCACTAACACTAAGTCCCATATGCCGTGTCTATGGACCATATTTGGGATATGTGGGTGGGATTATATTTCAACAAGAATATGATAACTCCGTGTACATCCTATTCTATTTATAGTATCCAATCTCGCCTGCTCCGATTTCCATCTAAAAATACTCCCTGTGGCAATATCTACATCCTTCACTTTTTTTTTCTATTTCGTTTTGGGGTGAAGAACAAGAACGTAAAGCTAATATTTCATTCGGTAATAGCTAGGTACAGTATTCTCCTCACATGAATATTAATCTGATAAACGATAAAACATATGCCTATAATCTGATTTCATATGAATGGTGAGAATATTACCAGGCCGACTTTTTCTTCAATGAAAGAAATGATATGAATATGTAGGTGAAAATGGGCAGTCGACTAAGGACACAAAGGGTAACGAGAAGGAGTATAGTTATTATAAATAGTCTGAAAAAGTGGTTATGATTCTCTGAATCAAGCAAGTAAAAGGTAATCTATCCTAACTAATTTGGCTAATATTGATACACACTGTTAGAAGTAAGTAGTGTTCCTGTACAGCAAATACTGGGGGCAACTTTGGTTCCAGTAGATTGTGCTGTAGACTTACAGCAAGTCAGCTCATGTATATTTACAGCACATATACTATATAGTAACAGCAAAATCTGCTGTTACTGTACAGCAGAATTAATTATAATACCAAATCTGAAGGACCTGGGTTTGCCTCCCAGTGCTGGTGATATTTTTAATCATCCATGTGAGGGAATTTTAGGTGGATGTAGGTAAAACAAGAGATGTGGCTTGACCAAGGATTGAACTCACAACCTGTGATATTAGAGATGGGCCCTGATCCATTGTACCACAGAGCCATTGTTACAAATGGTCATATTGGGATATAAGCTACCTCTGCCATGTCTGTATTAAATAAGCTACAGCCTTGTTGCTAAAGATCCTCAATAAGAGGTGGCTAGATCAAGGATCAATCCCACGACCTCTCGTGTACATATTACAGGGAAAAGTGCTGTCGATCTATAAGTCACTACCATAACCTGCATCTACAGTAACAGAATTGTACATGCCTAGTAAAATTTGCTGTATTATTCTTAACAGCTAAAGTACTGTACATTTTTAGAAAATTTTGCTGTTTTTTTACAGTGCATGTGATGTATACTTTGAACCAAAATCAGTATAGGTAATGAGGAGTCATATCAACAGCGGATAAAGGATGCTATATGCCCTACTGGGACAATTATATGAAGCGGATGTACAAGTTGTGTACATGTCTTACATTTATTGCTAGCATCATCAAAGCTAAATACACTGTTTCTATTGTATTAGTTGTTAGCATACAGCATTTTGTCCTCTAACGTATACCCTTCCATTCCAAGTCTGCATACAGTAAACAACCAGCAAAACAGATTCAAGACACGCGACTACAAAACTGAAGTCATTGCCAAATTACTTTGATTTGGGACATGTGTCTTCTAAACATGCACTTCCCCATGCATGTACACAGAGAGAACAAGCAGCGTCAAAAGGGAGTCAAGGTTTCCTCCAGAATGACTCCCTTATTTAGGGGAGTCCAGGTCGCCTAAGGGAGTCCAGGTCTGGCTGACCTAAGGGTGTCACCTGGGGAGCTATATGACTGCCCTAGGTGACTCCCTTAGGTCAGCCAGAGAGTCACCTAGGCTCCCTTAAGCGACCTGGACTCCCCTTGAGAGGGGAGTCGTTCTGAAGGTAAACTGGATACTCCCTTTTGACGCTGTTTCTTTCCTCTGTGTATTGTTAACTAGTATGTTGTCACCTGTGGTCAATTTCCGCTGTTTAATCCACCCCTCTACCCACCCATCACCATAATGCATTAGTCCTACCGGGACAATATTGTCCTTGTCTCATTGCACCCTGGAGGAGGTATGGGATACCTCTGGGTGGCCTCAGGGAGGTACTTACTGTCTTCAGGCCTGTCTGTCAGACACCAGTTTTTGGTGCCTGGATTATAGTGATGTCTAGGTAACAGTGCCGCCATTTTCTAAACCCATCTGGTGACAGAGGAGGGGAGGGCCTTAACCTTAACCCTAGCCCCTCATTATAGAACATGTGCCATGCTAAAGAATGGTAGCCAAGGAGAGCTTTGGTGCGCTGTCAGAACTGATGGGGAAGAGGAAATCACTGCTCATTGTACTTTCATTGTCATATGTATATACATGGCTATGTATAGACATATATATGTATAGCTGGATCAGCTGCCATCTAACAAATATTAGCTTACTCCTGCTACAGCACCATCATGACCCATACCTAGTGTTAGAATGGGTCCTGTGGGATTATATGAGCTACTCCTTGAGCTGCTCCCTCAGGGACTAACCTAATGAGCAGCTCCTCCTGCCTCCTCTGGACACACACCAAGATTTCTGTGTCTTTGGATCTTTTCTGGATCTTCGCCAAGTAGCTCTACCTACTAGCCTGCTGCCTACCCTGGGTAAGAGTCCTGATGGTACTTTGCCCCTTATATCGCCCCTACTTGGGAAAGAAGCCAAAGCCCTGAGGAATATGCCAATTACATAACTATGTGTGATACTGCTTGATAGGATTCCTCATACCATCGGTAAAGGTAGCACTCTTCCTCCAGCATTCCAAAAGGCTTTCATAGACAATGAAATAATTAATGCTACTTCTGTAGGGAATTTCTCACGAGATAGCAACGCTATAGTCAAATCTGTACATGACGATACCAGAGCAAGGCAGATTAAGGACGCAATACTCAAGGCTCAGTACCCCCACCATGACAGACAGTAACCATCGTCCTTCAGACAGTTCCTAAACACTGCCCCTACAGGCAGGCATTGATGTAAATAGTTTAGCCTTCATAGGGTAGCTTTAGCCATTTATGGGATAGATGGGTAAATGTTTTCTTTAAGCCACTACTAGCTGAAGGACGCTGTACTACTTTGAGGTGGTAATTCCTTCTTCAACGCTATAAAGTATTTTTCTACAATGTAGTGTGTTTAAAATATATTCGTGGTGGTCTGAAACAAAAATGCTTCACTTTACTGTTTCTGGGAATCCTTGAATTTCCTCCAGTACAGGTGACGCTCAGAATTTGAATATATTTCTCTCCCATCCAGCTGTCAATCCTACAGTATAAGCCAAGGCTGTAGATATATAAAATGGTGTATTTGCTGTTGTTGTTTAAACCTTACCCTGCATGATATTGAGTATTTCATTTTCAATTTTTTTTTCAATTGCTCTGATGTTTACTCCCTTGTCTCTATGTTACAGGTGAGAACGGTCAGGGTTAAGGACTAGAGACAGACACAAGGTGTATGTATGGATTAACAAGTATTCAGAATGGATAATAACTATTTACAGTGGGTTGAACTCAGTGGTAGGGGGCTCAATATCGTCCCTCTGCAAACCTATTCGCAATAAATTGGGCAATGAATTTAACTATAACATTTTTAGATATAATAATTTCATCTTACTTGTGTAGTTCTAATCTGAGTTGGTTGGTTTTAATGGACTTTGATTCAAAGCCTTCCTCTGAGTGTTCCTCTGTGTATTGCGATCGGCTACTTAGGCACAAGTTACCTTTTAAGAATTGCCTGTTTGAGACGTGTCAATAACTCGATAGGCCTAAAGACCTTTGTCAATTCTTAACTATTCCACTGAATGGACCTGGACATGACTGATTGATTTCTGAATATGTCAAACTATATCCCTCAAGGGAAAAGAGTGTTATTTTATGCATCTTTTCTATTTTGATTTTCCCTCTATTTCTTTTTCTTTTTTTCCCTTTTGCATCCTTCCATGATGACGGATGGTGACATGACATTGATGATTAATCACATTACAAGGTTCTTATGATGTTTTAACCGGTAGAGAAGGAACCACTCTTAGATACCCATACAGAGAGTACACATTAAAGCCTCTCATTCTCGCCACTAGAGGGCCTCGGTGAGGGAGGAGCTCCCTCAACTCACGTGACAACCTACACTCTTCAAGCACAGGCTCCTGACAGGCAACATGGACCATGCCTCTGCTAGGAGACAGTCAGTGTGTGAGGGGAGCGGCTGAGGTTTATGTGAGATGCGATCAGGCAGCTTTATATCCTGACTTTGACTCGCATGGACACAAGCAATGCCTTTTTATCTCTTATTTTTATACTGGATATTTCTTCCTTTTGATTCCTTTTATAAATAAATTTCTTTCCTTTTTTTGTGTGTGTGTGTCAGTAGGCTTGACGTAAGGGGATAAAGACTGATCCAGACACCAAGGGAGTTAGTCTTCTGGCTTATCTAGACAGGTTGGCTGTGTGAGGGTGGGTGCACATGGATATAATTAATATGGGTCCATAAAGAGGCACCTCCTGGAACACATTTTACTATAGCTATAGCAATTATATTGGATACACAATGTATAACAACAAACAGCATATTGAAATTGGCTCTTTTTTATTATCATTATCCCTTATGGGTGTAGCCAGCTGTATGAATCGTTAAAGAAATACAGGCATGATTGGTGAATATAAAAAGGAAATTAGTGCTTTCTGATAGGCCTGAGGTACATCGTGGTCGGATTACTATTACTATTTCCCTCACAGACACATCCCTCAAGTATTAAAGTGGAGCTCTGGGTTGGGGATTATCACAATATCAGAGTGTAGAGAAAAGCTTTTCTAAACTCTAATACCATAGTTTTTGACACCAAGGGGCTCACTGGCCAAGTTTGTTGCATTAATTATAATCAATGTACAATATGAACAGCACACAATACTATGTTATGTGCATTACTGTACACCATGAGAAAAACTTATTTTCAAATAATGATATAATTTCTAACACTTATTACAGACTCTTTCCACTACTATATACAGACTATACCAAAGTGAGCATAACTGTTCTACTCAAGTTCCGAGGTACGCCATGAGACCGGAAGTTAGCTATCCCATCTACATCCGGTTATTCCAGGGCCGTCCACATTCCGGAAATGAAGGGAACTGTGAGATGGTACTTGCGGGCAATATGAGGAATGCAATCGGGCTCTCACTGTTTGGGTTGTCATGGTTACCTTAGCAACCGCCACCAATACCAGCTACCCCCCCCCCCCCCCCGGCCAGGAAGCAATGACATAGCATCCGCATCTTTAGTCTCCCATTGAGACTGGTTTCAGAAGTCCTGGCCAAAAAGGAAAATTTATATTATATAATCTGGGGTCTTCACTTTGACACTATGTCAAATATGGGAATATGTCTGAGATATTCCCTGAAGCTGATGGTTTTACTCAATGGATATTTTCTATTTGACCATATTTTTATATTTGAATCAAACTACTTCTCTGTTCACATTGGTAGCTAGGTTAGTAGTTGAGACGGCAGGCTCTACCAGGTTCTGGCTATGTATTCCCACTAAAGTAAACAGCAGCTGATTCTTAATTAAGATATCATATTTATGAAATATATCTCAAGACATGTTATCTAAGAGATGGATGTATTCTTAAAAATATGATGATAGTGTGGGCTTTGAATAAGAAGGAATATATAGTACATAATTGAACCCAATGCAATGGAGCAGTACTGTAATAATAGACCACATTGGTGTCGGATTCCTCCCCTCATTATGCCCCTTCTTTATAATTAGAAAAGAATACATGTATCATTCATTAACTTGAGCACACTGTTGGCTGTTTATGAAAAACTCCATGAGTCGTATCAGATAGTTCCTATGTCTGCCACTAGGTGTCCCCCTGGGAGGTATTCTTTTCGAGTCAATTTTTTCCTGAGTGATAATGGGTGAATGCAATGTTGTTCTATCAACACCTCACCTTTATCTGGCCTCCACCAGCCAGAACAGCCACTACCAAAATAAACGACTAAATGCAGCTTTTCAATTACTGTTGAGGAATTTGGGAGATAATTCTCTGACCCTTTTTATGTGCGTGCCTCAGGTGCACTTCAATTCAAAGCTGCTGGTAGGCTTGTCATGGGCGTTCAGTCATCAATACGCCAGCTGCCTTGTACATCTAAGGTCTATGCTGCATTAGAACCATTTTGTTTGAGATTCCCTACGTAGATTACGTCACAATATTTGTCTCCATTCCTTTGCAACCCTAGCCTCACATAAACTCTATGTACATGCTTTATGTAATAGCTAGGGCACAGGACTAGTATCAGAGTATCGTGGACGCCCAGACATAGACTTGGTACCATGGACAGAATGTCCAGGGTACCATACCTTTACCTGCTTGTGGAAGCAGTCTGGGTGGAAAACACCTTTAAGCAGTTTATGTGACCACGATGAATGGCAGCCGTTGTAACGGGGAATACCATGACTACCGTGAGGGCACAGGCTATTACCAGCCTAACGACTCCTGGTGGTGGTGGTCACTCTCCAATCAGAGCTTTGGTACATCCTGTGGGTGGAGAGCAGGCTCTCAAGAAATCTATTGTAAGATGAAGATAAGACTAGTTGGTTGCTAGACTCTGCTGTATTGATTTTTAAATATTTTTGACCAGTTATTTTCTTGTGGTGACTTAAATGTACAGCGTTGGTACCAGATGCATTTCATACAAAATGTCATGGTATAAGCTGATCAAAAGAGAATTATTCATCATGGATTTGGTTTGATCACACGCCTCCCATAATATCATTGTTGTAATAAAACACAATAATATGACACTGATGCAGTGAAGACAGGGCAATGTCACCAGAATAGATAGTAGCATAATCATGGTATTGGTTCTGTAAGTTGTAATGGAAGAAGGTTTGAATAAGAAGTGTGGTTAAATTTCCGTCGTTACCTTCGCTATATATAGGTATTAAACCTTCTGCAGTCATCGACCTGAAGTCACCCACTCTAATCCTTTTGTTTAGTACTCTTTAGGGGGGGAAAGGGTATCCACCTGTGTCTATACAGGTCAATGACCTTTATCTGTCATTATACATACACAATAATGCAAAGTACCTTCTATTTTTCTGCAACCAGCCTTTTCCTTCCCACTATGTAAAACCCAATTAAGCTAGCAGGTGCCCCTTAAATGACGCTCGTTGTCTTCCCGGTCTTCAATATTGAATCAGGCTGGACACCGAGAGGGCCCGGAAGTAAATGGTGTAGTTCCGGTCATGCCCACAGGGGGCTACCTTAATGTCGCCCACACCAGTTAGAGGCCCTGGAGCTGTGAGATCCAGGCATGTTAACCCTCTCAAACCCTAAGGTGCTGCCCTTCCAGCAGCAGCAGGCGTGGAGCAAGGGCTGGTACCCAGGGTTATATGTAGGGTTGGTGGGGGGTTTGAGGATGCAGTTATCTTATGTGGTTGATCCTGTTACTTTTTGATAACCTGATTTGCAACCCAAACCACGAACATTTAGAGGCAAGCTCACACTTGATAAACCCCTTTGGTATAGTTTAAGTCACTTGGCACTTGTAATACACATGAAATAAAATCCTAGCCGCACCCTCAGAAAAGTGAGCGTCACTGTCGCCGAAAGCACTCTCATCTGAAAGCCAGGCAGTGCCAGACTTTAAGGTGAGAGTGTTTTGGGTGACAGGTTCGATCACTTTTCTGATGGTGCGACGACCTGTTCTCCATCCTAATCCCTTCCCACAGAAAGTCCTGTACAGTCACACAGACTTCATTGCTCAGTACAGGGCAGTGGCCTTTTACTGTCTGTCCTTATAATCTTTATATGGGCCCTGGGATATGGGCATCATAGAGGATTCATCCTTTACGAGCCAAACAGCGTTTAGTAAATGCGAGTTCCTTGCCAATGCTTTATTTACATAGTATGTACCATAGTGAGAAAGGGCATATATAGCACATTAAAATACTATAAAGAATTAAAGTGCGACTGAGCGCGGACCTGGGATAGGTTTTTGAGGTGGAGACCACCTGAATCACTGTATTCCTGAGACAATGTGACATCCTTCACTGCTGACTTATGTAAGGACATTCATGATATGATATGTATGCCTCATGAGATTTTATACGGCAGTGATCATGCCTATTGTGTACCCTTCCGATATTCCTGCTTCTGTTTAGTCAAAGTTGTTTGATCAAAGTTGCAGTATGAATTTAGTAGACTAGAGGTTTCCCTTAGTCTACTAACATTGCATTCACTCTATCTAATAACACACGGCGGATGCTCCATCTTGCCTCTCTGATTAGACTCCAATGATGACAAAGTGAAGGCTACTAATCAAAATATGAACCGAAAATAACCCCACAGTCTCACAGATTGCACCCGGTAAGGCGGACTGACATTAGACTGCCTACCATCCCCGTCTATGGCAACGGGGAGAGGGGAGGAGTGAGGGGGGGCTAAGAGGAAGGTCTGAGTGAGTCCCTCTATAAAGACAGACTTGGAGCAATTCTACACTGAAAGAAGAAACAGCGTCAAAAGGGAGTCCAGCTTGCCTCCAGAATGACTACCCTCTTTAGGGAGCCCAAGCTGCCTGTGACTCCCCTGGGTGACTCCCTGGCCTACCAAAGGGAGTCACCCGGGGGAGTCACATAGTTCCCTAACTCACCTAAGGGAGTCATATAAGGACCTGGGCTCCCCTAAAGAGGGAAGTCATTCTGGAGGCAGCCTAGACTCCCTTTCGACGCTGTTTCATCTGTGTGTGTAAACCGACATCTGCAAGACCCTGTGTGTGAAGCAGAACAGTCTGGATCGGAGAGACAGAGATTACAACAAAACACTTGATGGTTGACTGGTTGATGCCCGGGGCTGATGCTTAGACCAAAAGAAGGGAGACTGTGAGGATTAGGCTCTTTTTTCTACCATGACCTTTTGAAGTATACTTTACTTGGCTGACTGTAGAAGTATCGATTGCAGCAAACAACACCAGATTAAAGTACAATGCACTCTGAAATTGATGGCACTTTACATTGAGGCTAGTCAAAAGTAAACTGGTTTGCCATCCCCGCCTGTGTACGTTTGGGAACTTTGGGCGCTTTGAACGGAATGAAATAGGTGATCCTGATAAAGATAACAAAATCTGGTATTATTTTAGTATTATTCTTATCATGTCAAAAATGCAGCCATCTAAAATCACTTACATTGTCTCAACTTTTGCAGGCCTACTCTAACTTGGGATTATAATATATTTATAAGGATTTCATTCAAATAAATTGCAATCATCTTTCTCAGTACTATTGGGGATGAGAAACTATGTGTTTTTTTGCTTTAGTATCATATAAGGTTTCAGATAGTAGGCCCACATTTTAGTGAAGGGTAGAGTAACGGCACACAAAGGCGGACAGACCCTAATCCCGGACACCCTGCAATAATATGGTGATTGTGGCACTAAAGACATACATAATTAGCTATATAACCATAGCTTGTGAATGCCCTCCATGCTACCTTACCATAACCCAAGAAACTGGAAAATAGGACACAAGAGAAGATAATGAAATCCCATATTACTTTTGGTATATACCTGATACCAACCCAGAGCTATAGAAACCACTTCCCTAAGCAGTGATGCTAAGCACAGAGACATAGTTAGGTGGGTTATGTTGTCGGGAAAAGATATGATCCATGTATAATTCTACCAGATATGGACACATACAGTATAGGCCTTCTATCGTGGCCACTGGTTTTCAAAGAAAATGTCCCCTTGTACAGAATGATGGTGTTTTGTAAGGTGTCCAGAATAAGGGTCCTATGTCCGGAATAAGGTGCCAAATCGACATTTAATCAATCATATTTTATTCATATTGCTGAGGAGGCAATCATTTAAAACCCAATGTACCTTTATAACAACATATTTGCCTTTCATATGTCACTATTTGGGCCCTAACAGATAATTCCTAACCAGTTAAATTTGAAGACATCCACTAAGTGTCCGGAACTAGGGTACTTTACTCTAGACCACTGGAGGGAAGTGCCCATCTTGCAAGAAGACCTGGGTCAAACCAGTAACCGACCAGTCTTAATCACATAGACCTGTCTCTTCACCATTGTCCCCTTATTCAGTCCTGAGGCGGGATCCATGTGGATGGCCCTATTGAAGACATGATTTATTCTGGTCATCCTAGTGAGCAGTATAGACCTTCACAGCAGGTGCATATTGACTATTGTGTATTGGATCACGTCTAAATGCAAGATGGCATCTGCCACCTTCAATATTCACTCAGCCCCCCTTTTGATTTACTTTAATTAACTCTGAAGCTAATTATCTTTCTGACAGAGATGAAAAGGACATCCTATATTATTATAATAATCAAGACAACGGCCTCCCACGCAAATCTCAGCTCGTACACACAGCTGATGCATTTTTGTGCTTTAATCCTTTTTATCTTACTGTTTTTGATAAAGAAAGTCTGTGAGAGAATTGGGCCACAAAATGGTGCATGCTCTAATTCTACCCATTAAAGATACACTGTGGAAGACCTATGAAAAAACGGATAATATTATATAGAAATAACAATTGTATCTGAAGCAAGGGTTTTCCACTTGCAAATTTTGTGATTGGGTACAGATTATCCCTTTTAACCAGTCTCCTTAGGCCAAATTATATATCATATATGTTTTCTGGTAATTATTGTTTTTTTGGAAGACCCGCTTTAATACATATTCTGTATCAATAAGTTAGGGAATTTCTCGTCATATTGGAATCTTGGTTTGATGGCAAGCACGGCTTAAACCCCGAGTTATACTTATTGTTGATTTTCAAGGATGAGAATCTGGTCAAATTAGCGAAATAGATTTTGCAGTAGTTTGGTTAGAAGAGTCCCTTAGTCTTCTAATGAAGCATTCTGTCTGCGTTAGAACGCACAAGTCAGATACTCCACTCTACCTCTCCAATCAGACTCCAATGATGACAAAGTGGAAGCTACTTATCAAAATATGAACCAAAAATAACCCCACAGTCTGACAGATTGCACCCAGTAAGGAGGTCTAAAGTGGGAAGCAAAGACTGGGTGGGTCGGCTGGGTAGTTTGGAAAGTTGAGTGAGCGGTTGTGTTGATAGGAGGGGAAATGAGTAAAGGTGGGTCAAAAACTCGGACTCGGAAGAACATAGGAGATAAGATGGTAAACCGGAATGCCAGCTGAGGAGAAGGGCGTGAATGAGTGAGTGAGTGAGTCCATGAGTGAGTGAGTGAGTGATTGAGTGAGTGGGTGGGTGAGAGTGAGTTAGTGAGTGAGTGAGTGAGTCCGTGTGCCCGTGAGTCTGTGATTCTGTGAGTCATTGATTTAGTGAGTCATTGAGTCTGTGAGTCATTGAGTCTGTGAGTCAATGAGTCAGTAAGTGAGTTTCTGAGTCAGTAAGTCAGTCAGTGAGTCAGTGTGAATATGAGTGAGTCTATTTGGTAGGTGAGTGAGTAAGAATACGTAAATGAATGAGTATATGATTTGTGTGTTAGAGATTGGGTAAATAAATGAGTAAGTGAGGACAGCAAATTTAGAGTGATTGGACAGCTCCATTGTGTAAAGGGTGAGGTGACATTGGTCAATCATTGATGAGTCAAGTAGCGACTGTCCGAGTAATAGACTGAGTGATCCTGCTACTGAGCCACCGACTCGGTAACTGAGTACCTAAATGAGTTAGTTAGCGAGAGAGATAGAGACAAAGCGACAAGAGCACAGGAGATGGATTCGGCTTATTTTAGCACACCATGGAATGGAAAGGAGAATTTAAGCCATGTTGAAGATAGAAAAGTGGATGGAGGAGGATGGACTGGAGGTTTTTCTTCTCCTCTATTGTTCATCCATCTCCATGCCTGCCTCCTGGGTGATGTAGTCACCCTCTGGTCTGACTGAAGGCCACTCTGCTATCATAGATTACCATGCTCATTTTCACTTGAATCTCTGCCCAAAAATGGCTGTTTGTAGCTGGTATTGACCAGTAAAGAAATGATTCAACAGCCATCAAAGTTCAAAGAACTAACCATTTATATCGGGATGAAGCTTATATAAACAAGAATTGCGGTTGTTGCCGCGTAAAAAAATGCCTCAGGCATTTTTTTACGCGGCAACAACCGCAATTCTTGCATTCGAAGAAACATAATGTCTACATGGTTGTTATGTTTGAAAGGAACCCATTTGAGACACCAAATAAGCAAAGCCGGGAAGGGGTTATCAAGGGGAAGGATAATATTACTTTAAATATGGCAGTTCCTATAAATTCCCTGGGTCCATGTAAGGGGGTAAGGAAATGTGTGTTGCTAGGCAGATAAACAATTAGAATAGATGTTGCTAGGCAACCAGCTGTATTAGCAAGAAACCGATAGAACCATTGAATTCCTTGGGTCCATTTAAGGGGGGTATGTATAATTATAATCAACCTTAGGACCATGGAAATGATTGTTGCTAGGCAGATAAACAATTAGAATAGCCGTTGCTAGGCAACCAGCTGTATTAGCAACAAACCGATAGAACCATTGAATTCCTTGGGTCCATATTAGGGGGGGTAGGTATGATTATAATCAACCTCAGAACCATGGTAATGTGTGTTGCCAGGCAGATAAACAATTAGAATAGCTGTTGCTAGGCAACCAGCTGTATTAGCAACAAACCGATAGAACCATTGAATTCCTTGGGTCCATATTAACGGGGGTAGGTATGATTATAATTAATCTCAGGACCATGGTAATGTGTGTTGCTAGGCAGATAAACAATTAAAATAGCTGTTGCTAGGCAACCAGCTGTATTAGCAACAAACCGATAGAACCATTAAATTCCTTGGGTCCATATTAGGGGGGGTAGGTATGATTATAATCAACCTCAGGACCATGGAAATGTGTGTTGCTAGGCAGATAAACAATTAGAATAGCCGTTGCTAGGCAACAAGCTGTATTAGCAACAAACCGATAGAACCATTGAATTCCTTGGGTCCGTATTAGGGGGGTAGGTGTGATTATAATCAACCTCAGGACCATGGAAATGTGTGTTGCTAGGCAGATAAACAATTAGAATAGCCGTTGCTAGGCAACCAGCTGTATTAGCAACAAACTGATAGAACCATTGAATTCCTTGGGTCCGTATTAGGGGGGGTAGGTATGATTATAATCAACCTCAGGACCATGGAAATGTGTGTTGCTAGGCAGATAAACAATTAGAATAGCTGTTGCTAGGCAACCAGCTGTATTAGCAACAAACCGATAGAACCATTGAATTCCTTGGGTCCATATTAGGGGGGTAGGTATGATTATTATCAACCTCAGGAACTATTAAAGGTTGATTTATATTATTGTTATCACATAGCATAAATTTGTGTTGTGACTCCTTAATCCAAGATGGCGACACAATCCAAGATGGCGGCGCCCGTCCTGACTTCTGGTAAAGTGCAAACATCATATACCTTGTTCTGGTGGTGCCTGGAGGCACCACCAGGTGGCTACGCCACCACTTCGGCATAAAAAACACATTTTGTACAGTGAGGTTGAAACAAAGTCTCTATTCTTTAAATTAAAGTTATGAATAATGTCTTTATTAATTTTCAAATTTAGCTGCCATGCACATAAGCACTGGGAATAACAATCGTTTAAATCCAATTACTGCGGTAATCTGTTCTGTCCACTTCCTCAGCCCCAGATATACATGTACAAGGGAATACATGGCTTCAGGCAGAGGCATGAATAGTATGGTAGAATGTGGGATGTAAGTCCTGAAATAGACAGACGGCCTACAAGAGTGCAGCTGCAGGCTTTTGTTGTGGAGAATTATTTTCCCTGTCTTAACTGCAATGTAAAGAAAGGATGTGTATTATGAAAGCCAGTCATCCAATATAAATGTGTTTGTGATAAAAAAGGCCCTTACAAATTTGATCTCCTTCCTCATTCTCGTGTAAGTCAATACTTTGTATCTAATGCTAAATGGGCTGTAAATATAGATGAAGTGGTATGAAATTCAATCAGAACATGTTAAGTGGAAGGGTTCATTTAAAGCTTGACCGTCATGGTTGAAGTGAGGCCAAAAGCACTTTTGGATATAGTTCAGTTTTCATTCACAAGAGGGCTCCTAGGGGCTGGGAGCTGAGCTCTCACAGGCACAAGATAGGGTGAAAATGTTGTAGCTGGACAATGCTCATGGTCCCCTGTCCAAACACTGCTGCCCTCTGGTGGAACTGTTAGTTTAGTCCATGTATGGAAAATGCTGAACTTATTCCCTGACAGCCCAGCTTTAAATACAGTGTCTTGGTACAGATAGTGCGTCGAGGAAACGAGGGACTAGCTGCAGGGTTCACTTTTAAAGATGAAAAGGTCAGATTGAGGTTTAAAAAAGTACAGGATAGTTTGATGTAACGGCCATTGCCACACCAGGAAAGACAGGTTCAGTGTATCTTCGTTTTATCTTATTTCAAACATACCTCTCTATTCATTAGGAGATGTAGATGGGGAGTTTTCCTTATGATTTAATCAGTGTGTAACAAGCTGTTTATGATTTAACATGTGTGGTGCAATGTATAGGCATATCCAAGCTAGCTGTTCTACAGAATAAGAAACCCTTTCATGTAAAGAAATCACCCCGGAAGTGCTCATAGACAAAAAAAAACTCTGACAAGAGGCCGAACAAAGACCTGTTGTTTTGGTGCTTTACAATGTTTTGTTTTCTGATCTCGGTGGCACGAGACCTGTGCGAGACTTGGAAAAAGAGACGCTGGTTGTGGGCCTGTAACACGCCCTGACATGTGGAGCGTGGGGCACCAGCGGCCAAAGGGCGGCAGACGACACTGTAACTTCCGGTGGCCATGTTTATGGTGCATTGTGGGGGGACACTGGAGACGCTGCCCGTGTGGTGCCTTGTTGATGTTGACTTGAGCCGTTAGGGGGCTCTGATTTCAAAAATAAAACACTGGTAGCTGCCTTTGTTGAGAAGATGAATTCTGTCTGTTTGCTATGCCATGTTGGATATTATGTTGTATGGCATTGGTGTGAATCCATTCACCCAGAAAATGATCCACATCATAACTTCTATCATCCCAAACTGAAATTACTACAAAAAAAACGGGGGTTCCTTGTTATATCATAGTAAACCCAAATTCATCAAAATAGCATAATACCTCAAAGGCTTCATGTTCCAAATTCTACAAAAATCGCCAAAATGTACCCATAAAACACTGGTGAGTAACTACTTGAAATATCCCCTCCCCCAATAACATTATCTTTGGAAAATACGTCCCCCCCCCCACCCAACACAACAAAGTAATAATGGTAATTTTTTTTTCTTTTAAACACAGCGAAAAAGATGAATAAATAACGAGCATATTCGGGTGGAATAATGTGTAGCCATGGATACTCAGATACGCTATATTAAGTTTTTCCTTCCCCGCCATGGGCGTAGGGACTTTTCCCACTATAAATACCGACTACCTGACCACCCAATCCCATCCCATCCCTAGGAATACTTCATTCAGTCCTCATGTAAGTTTCCCAGACTGGCGTGAATTCACTAAACAGTGACATTCAGCAAAATCTCATCCTCGCTCCACGCCTCAATTATCTGCCTATTAGGCTGCCTTCATGCACCCCCTCCCCCTTATCACCATCTGCGTGATAAGCATCCTCCACGTGCCAGGGGTCTATTTAGGGCTGCTGCAGCTGCAACTCCTTAATTCACAACAACTGATGGTGTAGATTGTTGCTAATGGATTCTCACATGATGTATAGGAAGCTGTTCTTGAGTTTGAGTTTGGTAATTTTTTATTGACATAAATTCCATGACAACGTCAAGTCTCTCAAATAAAGCCAATATGAAAACAAAGATCCTAGTGTCTACTCATGATACACGACCGAGATCCACATAGTAGTACAAGAAACGTTAACACAATTCGATATGTAGATATCTACTGCGCAATATCCACACACAAGACAACATATAATATGGGTAGCAGCACAGACCAATGATGATTTTCATGACAGTTTCTAGTCACCTCCAAGGCATTGACCGCAGTATTTTGAAATACTGCTTTAATGGCCCCCAAAGGCAACTCCACATTAAGACAGAGACAGCTTGGATACATCAGCACCTAGGTTTAATAAACCTCTAGACCATTTAACTGTATTAATATTTTATTCGAATAATCTTCTGTATATAATACTAGGAACTTTCTTCATGTGTTTACCTCGTGGTATGACCGTGATTAATGTCACAATTCGATCCATTGATAATAATATAAAATACCTATTATTCTATATATAGGACGGAAAGACCGCAAATATCTCAGTTCAGGTGGCAGAATTGCCTACATTTATTATTTACAGTATCTTTAGTTGAGAAATGGCAAGATGTCGTGACAAAACTAAACACATCCTGTGCCATGACAAACCCCAAGCGAACACCTAATCAGCGGCATATTGTGTGAACTGGTTTGGTTCGCACCATTTTTACCTTTTTTCAGGAACAGGGCATTTACTGTCAAACAGGGGATTTTAGTTCATCGGCTACCAGGGGGCTTCATGTAGTCAAACATAGGCCAAGAAAATTCGATCTTTGGGGAAAACTTCCCTATTCTGGGATGTAAATAGAACATTTTAGAGCCTAAATTGGTGTTGTTACATATGTTAGTTGGCACGGAAGTAGATTTATAGAAGGCCTCACCAGAGGGGGATGGTTTTTTCTTAACATTTACATATGATATAGGATAAATTAGCATTCATTAATTAAAGGGATTCACTGGGAAGAGATGTCAAACATGAATTCCATGTGCGATAATCCTCGAGGCCCCTCCATCTAGCAATAAATGGCTCATCCTATTTTTACCTCAGAAGAGGCAAGCAGTGCCACTCGCATTGTTTTTCCTGGCCTAGCTTAGAGACGGCCTCCAAAGGAGGCTGGTTTGTTGTTGTTCTGGTTATTGCCTTTGAAACATGAAATCAATGTGAAGAGTTTGGATGCAAAACGACATAAGCACCAAAATACAAAAACGGGAAAAAACTGGTTGTAGCCATAGCCTAGGGCAAGATAAAAAAAAATTGTGGAAAAAATTTCTTAAAATATGTCCTCAAATAGTAGATATAGCCTGTCTAAAATGGAGTTTTTTTGCAAAACGACATAAATCCAAAAGCGTTTTTTTGCAAAACGACATAAATCCACCGTACTAAACATTGTTTCTGCATGTATGGCTCTCAATTCCTGCATGTGAAATGTCTTAGATAAATATTATTACATATGATGTCGCTCTCTACTGCTAAAAGTATTATCTCAAAACGAAATGAGCACTCTTACTTCAAAGAACTGTGAAAAATGGACACAAAAATGACATTTTATGATCATGTGGATTTATGTCGTTTTGCAAAAAAACTGTTTTGGGATTTATGTCGTTTTGCAAAAAAACTAAATTGGGCAAATATTTAAATCAAAGAAATATGATGCAAGGATCTTTAATGATCACATGTTGGTGTTTCATTGATGTCCTACTCAACCCAGAAACGTAAAAAAATAAAAAAATAAATGCCTGGTACCAATTTAGGGGTAAATACAGAAAAACAGCTTTTGGATTTATGTCGTTTTGCAAAAAAACTGAAAAAATCATATCAAATCAGCTTTTTTCTCTTTCAATAATAATCAAGGATTTCAAAAATCGATTTCTAGATATTTTATTCATTGCCCATTAATCATTAGTGATTGAAAAAAATATTTTCTATTCACCATTTCTTCAAAATTAGAAATGTGCTGTTATCTCAAAACTCACAAAATGGATTTATGTCGTTTTGCATCCAAACTCTTCATGTGTTTGTCCAAGCTGAAATGAACAAATTGGTCCCCTAGAAGTCCTACCCTAAACAAATAACGTTATAAATACACCTTTTTATAACGTTATATAACGTTATATGTCAACGATTTTCTAAGACTCTTTAGTATGACATAATGTTATGTAAAATTTAAAACGTTATTTTGACGTAAAATAACGTTTCTTTGTTAGCTGGGTAGGCTGTACTCGATATTTGAATAATCAGATAGCGGATTTAGACTCCCCTCACTTATTCCATCTGAGAATAGCTCAAATTAGTCCTAAACATTAATTACTTTGATACAAAACTGACCCATACCATAGCTTTATCAAGATAATCCAGCCACATTTTAGGAAACTCGTGATATCTGAGGGTTTGTTTTTCCTTTCATCATTATTTGTCATTAATAAGATGCCAATATAGCCCATGCCTTATCATATGAGTTGAGGAAGATGGGTGTAGCCTTGGGCATTCCCTGAAATTGCCAGCAGCTCTACAATTTAATACTCCAACACCTGACTCACTGAGAGAGGCTATGTATGGGATGGGTGGATGGGGGCTCTTCCTCCCATCATGATGCTCAGTATTCACCTCACAGAGGTACCCCCATGGTAAGCACCTGGAGGAGGCTGGAGGGGCCTGCAGGTCTAACCCCTCCCCCTGCCCTAACCCACCTCCCTTCCAGAAACAGGAACCAGGTCACACTCACCCACCTACCCACACACCCAAAAATATCACCCAACAAAATATTGCTCAGGTATTTGAATTTATCAGCAAATCCAACGTCTGATTTTTCCATTGGCATTTGTATTTTTACATTGCATATCTAGGGATGTATTGGCGATTTAGAGCATGTAATTTAAATTAAATTCTAGTCACATGCATTTGATTCATGATTGTGCCAATACGTGTAGCATTATTAGTTTGAATACAATATATAGTTGTGAACATGCATATAACAATCATTTAAACCTGTTGCCTAGCTCTCATGCATTATGTCTTCCTACCATCTCAACTTAAAGATCCTTTCAGTTTGATCCAGGGTTTAGTTGAGAACGACAGTTAAGTGTTATGAAAGATCAATTACAACTTGAAGCCCTACTCAAAATGCATCCCCAGGTCCCACTCCTCTCCCTTAATCATTTTTGCCCCAATAAATTGATGTGCATTTGCCAAATGATCCAAATTAAATGAATCCTACCTAATTTGCAACCATCCGCTGAAGAAGTGTTGCGAAGACAGAATCCATTTACTTTTTAGGGGTGATTTTGTTAACCATGCCAATGAAAAGTCATCAGTGTCCATTTCCTCCAAAGTGGTTGTGGTGTGGAAGAGTTGGAAAAAGCGTCCAAGCATAAGGTGGGAGGCAGGAATAGGGACCATGTCAGGAGGAAATGGAAAGAAAACAATCATTTCCTTCTTTTCCCTTGTTCAAGTGAGGGTGATGTTTTTCTGACAGGCCTCTGTGGAGCAATGAGTGAGCTGGGCACTGTAGTACCCAGGGTAATAAGCTCAGAATTCACCCGATAGCGGTTTAAGAGGTTTTGAGGGATAATTCTATAATACTATATGGAAAGGCTAAAATCACAGGTTTAATTATGATGTGAGCAGAATGAGTGAATTTCAATGTGATATAATCATCTGCCTGATTGATAGTTAGCTTAAATAATTGACAGGACTGGGAAACTCCAATTTCTGAAAGCACCTTCCTCTGCTCACCCCAGATCCCTCATAGCAAGACCCCAATTAACCCTAAGGAAGTCCTAAACCTACACACTAATTGTCCACAGAAGACTTAAAATGATACCAATAAGATGTCTGGTCAATATCCCTCTTGCAATCTGTTGTCACCCAATGTAAGGTTATACCTGTTTTATGTCCTTGTTCTAATATACTACTTACACATTATATACTTTGCCTTGCAATGCCTCAACTGGGAGTATAATTCATAACATACACTTAAATATTTCAACAAGTTATGTGTAATGTCTCTGGAATTCATCGGCGATACTTACCACATCAAATTAATGACCACTTCTTTGAGATCCAGTTCACCCTTGGACATGTACCCCCGGCCAGTAGAGCCTCCCCTTGAAACATGACCCATTCCCCAACCCCAAACCAACACCAATACCACCTCCAGCCTTATCTTCCCACACCACCACTGCCACTGCTCCTTTAACATGCCCTATACCCACAAGTCCACCCAGCTCCCAATCATTCAACCCCAGATAGCCTACACATAGAGTCTGCTATTTGCAAGGGTATAAGAACAGTATTGATATAGACAGTAGAACAGCAAGTCAATCTGTTAGAGCCATTGCTTTAAACCGCTGAGGAATTATAAATCATGTTAACGGCTAAGGAATGATCAATCATGGTGATCCCATCTACCATAAAACATCATGTATAGCCCACGGTTCGTATATATGCAAGTCAGATTGCCCGTGCGGCTTATAGGCTCGGCCAAAAGTCTTGGTGCATCTAATTGATATGCGAGTTAGGCTTATGTATTGGGTTTTATGGTAATAGATATGTGTGTCAATAATATGCACTCAATTGGCTGGTTTCGGTGTGTAATTCCCACCTCTCATGGCAGTGTCTGACTGGTCCTCTCTGCAGCTGGTCCTGCTCTTTAGTTCAGATTGCCATAACCACAGGCTTCCCATCTACCGCTCACCCTCCCTCCCACCCCTTACCATTCCATAGCCACTTAAGACCAGCCGCCCCTACCACCAGGGGTTTCACCACCCGTGAACGGAATCACAACCAGCCATTCGACCACACCGCGGACCTCCTTTGGTAGTTCGGTCATGTCCCTGTTCACGAGCATGACAATGTGCCAATCGTGGCCCCTCGTGGCTGGGACCACCTACATCTATGTCTATAGGGTGTGCTAGGCATGTACCCTATGGTGCCTTTAGGCACTGCAAGGTATTGAGATAATCATGGCCATTTTAATTATGGTTTACAACGGAGGTGACTTCTAGCCATTATTTCTATATCCCATAAGCATTGCTGGTCTTTTGGTGGGTACTCTGTTACTACACTGTGTAATTGGTACCACCAACAAACATGTTATCAGGACCCTTGCCTAGTTGTGGCAGGAGTCTGGACAGGGTGGACTGAAACATCAGAGGAGGGGGCAGGAGATGGGTGTAGTGGGGGATGAAAGATGTTCTGAGAGACGTTTGGGGGGCACTGTAAGGGGCAGTTAGACAGCTAATGGGGGTGTATGGGTCAAGGGAAGGATACAGAACATTTTCAATCTACACAAGGCAGTCGAATCAAAGGTCAAAGTACAAACCCCTGGTACTCTAGCTGCTATATGTGAAGCAAAAGAACAAATGCCATTTGTGAACCAACGAGATATAGCAGATCTATTCCTTACCCCTCTGCTCCTCCTTCACAACTCTTTCTTTCTGCCTATAGCTTCTGTCAGTCTTATGTTGCATAAGGTTGTCTGTCAATGTCCCTCTCGCCGAAAATTATTATTAAGGGTCAGCAGAGGTGGTCGAGCAGTTACTTCATCGATATTTCTTTTACTAGTCACCAGTTGGGCATCTTTGGCAGATTAAATAGATAGAAGAGATCACTTTCTGTATAAACTGCATGAATTCTTTTTTTCAGTTGCTAGCAGCTTTAATAGAAACAAGTTTTACGTACTTGATGGAACTACTACTTTTGCCTCTCGATGACTGGAAAAGGAGGATTCCTTGTTTTATAGTCATTGTCAGAGTGTGGTCAATCACATTAGTTTATTGCTTTCTCCTCAAAGAGATTTTCCAAAGGAGCGGCCGGTAAGGGCCAAGCAGGGGTCAGATGGACTGGAGCAAGAAGGGAAGTTCTAGGAAATAGGGGCTTCCAAAGAACAGAGGATATCATGATAAGTGTGCTGCCTCAAATGAATTGGGATCTCCTCCAACTTAGTCAGGTGTGCCTCATTTAGATAGATGCATATTTGTGCAATGATCCAATTTAAATGAATCCAACTTAAATTTGTAACTGTTCAAGATTTAAGGTCATGGAGAGTGATTGCAATTATTTCTCCCAGTGATTTTGTTGAAGACACTAATGAAAAATCAAAGTTGTCCATTTCCGGCGAAGCGGTTATGGTGTAAAGGAGTTGGAAAAAGCAGTGGTATGAATTTGAACCACATTATAGGAGGAAATCATTCCCTGCTTTTGCAGTCCCTAAGAATATGTTGTAGCTGTGAGTGAGATGAGTAATGAATTCATTTGATTATGGTTTAATTGAATAATGAGGATAATAATATTGGAGAGTGGTTTTATATGAGTAGGTTAGGTATTTCATTCCAAATGTATTGTAAATACAATCTGATCAGTTCCTTCATTAACCGTTAGCTTAACAGCCTGGAAGATCAGGGAAACCCCAATTTCTGAAAGTATCATCCTTTTCCCAACGCAGATCCCTCATACCTTGACCCCAATTAACCCCAAGGAAACTCCAAGCCCTAGAGAGTAATTGTGAAAAAAAAACTAGAGCTGCAATAAAGAGGTCTGCCCAATATCCATATCACTTCCATGATACCAGTCACCCAATGTAACTACAGTCAGGTGTTGATAGTCCGCCCCTTGTGGTTACAGGCAAAATTATGGTGGATATCAAATCAGGCGGACTATCAAGTCATATTTGTATACTAATGTATTAAAGATGTCCCAGCAAAAGCACGTCGGACTATCAAGGGATGCACTATCAAGACCTGACTGTGCCAGTGTTTTTCTACCATACTATTATGGCCAGCTAGAGTATGCCTGGACTGACTATGATATTATGTATCTTACAATAGAATCATATCTTGAGGAATAATCACTCACTATTACCCCACAAGATTTCCTCAAGCAGTTTACTACTCGCATTCCAAATATTACATGTTTTAGACAATAATTATGTGCAGAACTATTTGGCTATGCTTAGCACATTCCATTATTTGACTATACATGTACTTCCCACACATCCAATCTCTCAACACGAAATTCCTGTTTTAGAAACCCTCCACAATCATAGCACTTGATGAAAAGAAGACATGTATGTTAACCTATCGGATTATTAGTTGCTGTTGATGTTATTGAAGAACATGAAGTCAATAAATATGTTAGAAAAGGTTGAAATTTAAAAGAGAGTAAAGTTATTCACATATATGTTTTGGTATTTAGTTTTTTTCATCAGGGAATATTCGAATTCTTCACAAAGGTGGCAGTGAAGATGTACTAACCCTTCAAGGTAGCATACATGCGGTGCTTCAATGCATTCTTGTCAGCATGATGTATAATAAGGGTCTGAGTATCTCGACGGTATAACATTTGTGCAAATATTCATACATATCATTCACATAGCTTGAGTTAAGAGGTAATAAGAGTTTACCATTTGACCTTTATTATCATTCTAGTCAAATGTGCAAGGGTAAATAGCTATGGGAAACACTATCCAAATGTGCTGGGTTTGAAATAATTTATTTTCAGATTTACATGCATTGACTCATTAGGATATGCAACTCTCAACTGTCAGCTCCCAAGGGCTGTGTCCTACACTTGCAAAATCCTTGATAAATAATCATTGAAATCACAATTTCAGGAAAATATAAAAGTCTTCATGAGCATTACAATGCACAAATATTAGTGTACAATTTTGTAGGAGTGAAGCTCAAAGTGGTCAGCATGTTTTGAAATAAGCATCAGTGGTACAGTAATATTCAAATGTATGTTAAACATTAAAAGCTGATACTGTGGTCGTACTTTATTTCGCTGGGTATATATATATTTTCGCTATATTCAAAATGAAAAATCCGCAAAATTCTTATATGCTACAGTATGGAATAAATACCCGCGAATTAGTCTTTTTTGCCACCTCAGCGAAAATGTACACCCGTGAATATAAGTACTTTCACAGTATTAAGTGCTCTTGTTGTAAAAGTGCTAAGGGTACAGTTGTATTGAAATTAACAAGTGCCCAGGTACTTAAAGGCTCCAGTATTCTGTGTAGCAATATTTATAAATTCCTTCTATAAATGTCAGTTGGGTCAGTATGCATACATAGTGCCTTGTGAGAAGTACACAGGAATCTAAGCACTGTTCCATTTGCATTGTAACAGATTAGTGCCATCATGAACAAAATGTTTCATTCAAGAATGATGATAACTCACTAATAATAATTTTAGGTACAACTTGCAAAGTTGCAAAAGACCAAATTTTTGTTTCAGTGGTTTATAACTAATACTGTGCTAATTATCTAACTTCCGTAGAGAAAAATGTCCTGTGAATTTAAGATCCTGTGATTATAGTTAACATCCATGAACCACAATATGAATAAGAGATTTCCGGAAACACCCTCTAGATTATAATATAAAAATGAGATTGATGGATAGTATTCTTGTTAGTTAACAATTGTGTTAAAACAATTATTTATGTTACCTATACAGACTTAGAACCATTACACTCATGACATTACTCCAGGTGCCTCTTGGGCATGTTTTTATTCACCAAACTATGTAGCTTGCTGTGTTTAATTATCTCCACTGCAATGCTTAAAGAAGGTTTTCTTCACTGACTGTCTGTATATTGGCATGAAACTAGCATAGATAAAAGGATTGACAACAGAGTTAGAGACAGAGAACAGCACACCTATTTTCTGAAGGGGAGAATTGAAAACATAATCTACAATGTTTGCATACCCTAACATAAAGTGCCATGAAGCAACACCACTGCTGCAAATGAAAAACACAGTCACAACTATGGCAGTTTTGGTAAGCTCGGTTGTAGCTTTATCAATCACATTGGCAGATCCAGAGGCTCCAAGATTTACATTAGCCCTCTTATGGAAACTGAGGAGAACCAAACTGTACAGAATAACCAGGAGAGCAGCAGCGATGGCATGTACTACAAAAAAGGTAATGTACCCATAAAAATAGAAAAACTTAGCTGTGCCAGGGTCATCCCATAAGAACCCACTCCTGCAGAGCCCATCCCTCATACGAGTCTGGAAGAATCCAGGAGAAATTATTGTGGTGGAAATTGGGACCATTCCCACTAGGATAGGCCTAAAGTGTGCTCTGGTGAGAACTGTGTATCTTAAAGGATGACAGATACAGATGTACCTCTCAATGGCCAATCCCAGTGGGCACACAACATTGAATCAACATTGATAACTGGTTGTCAACGTTTATTCAATGTTGATTCAATGCTGATTCAATATTGAACTGAAATTTGTGCCCACTGGGATGTGACAAGGTTCCAGATTGATACAATCACGATAAACCAGTATAAGTATTGGCTATGCAAAACATGACAGATCAAGGTGTCGAACATCTCATTGCCAACTGCCCACATGGGTGGTGGGAAAAAGAGAAGGCAGGCATTTAGGCAAGTAAGACAATCCACCACTGCCTGATATTGGAACAGCATCCGGATTATTTTACAGAAATCCTCACCATTGGCTCCCAGAGTGATCAGGGTGGCCAGGTTACTGATGATACCAATGATAGTCACTGCCAACTGGACATAGTCAAATATAGTCACCCAGGCAGGGGCCCCAACACCAGCTATGATATCAAATTGCCTTTGCTGCACAAGGTAATACTTTGCTATTACGACCAGTTTGAATGATGTTGCTTACAGCCATTTCTGGGAGATGGACAGTTGTTTACTGTCAAGCTAAACTATATCACACATATATTAGCCTAGATTTGCTGTTGATAGCAAAAATAATAATCCCTCCAAAAAAACAGGGATCTGGACAGATTTGATGGACAGATGGACAAAACCCACTTCCACCAAGGACCGTCCGTCCATTCCGTCCATCAATCCGTCCAGTTTGTGGTCAAAAACTGGACGGATTGATGGACGGGTTGATGGACGGATTGATGGACGGAATGGACGTACGGGAATATCAAACTTTTTTGATATTTCCGTCCGTCCATTTTTCTACAGAATCCGTCCATTTTCTGGTGATGTTGGCCCATCTGTGATGGACGGAATGGACGGATTGATGGACGGATTGATGGACGGAATCCGTCCGTCCATTCCGTCCATCAATCTGTCCAGTTTTTGACCAAAAACTGGAAGGATCGATGGACGGAATGGACGGACGGATCTTGGTGGAAGTGGGTTTTGTCCCTCCGTCCATCAAAAACGTCAATTTCCCTGCTTTTTTGGGCAGATTTTATGGACGGACGGATGGACGGTCATTGGTGGAGGCACCCCTTAAGGGGCTGAGGGTCAAATGGACTGCAGCAAAGAGGGAAAAGGGAAGTTGTACAAAATAGGGACTTCCAAAGAACAGAGGATAACACAATAAGTATGCTGCCTCATACTGATTGGGATCTCATCCAAGCTAACCAGTCTTGCCTCATTTGAATAGATGCACATTTGTTCAATGGCCCAATTTTAATTAATCCAATCTTATTTGCTACTCTCCCAAATTCAAAGTCATGAGGACAGAATGCATTTACTTCTTACTAGTGATTTTGTTAAAGACTGTAATGAAAAATCAATGGTGCTCATTTCTGGTGAAGCAGCTGTGGCGCAAAGGAGTTGGAAAAAGGAGTTGAAAAGTGTGAGATAGGTATTGGAACC
Organism: Harmothoe impar; assembly: GCA_947462335.1. Taxonomy (NCBI): domain Eukaryota; kingdom Metazoa; phylum Annelida; class Polychaeta; order Phyllodocida; family Polynoidae; genus Harmothoe; species Harmothoe impar. The sequence goes on along the minus strand of OX381713.1, from coordinate 21,085,157 downwards.
ACATTATGAGGGGAAGTTTTTTTCTTTCCCAGTCTCTAAGAAAATGTCAGTCTATTTTTCTGTAGAGCAGTAAGTGATATGGATTGTGAATTTATTAGCTTAAAACTTGACCGTCATGGTTGATGTGAGCCAAAAGCACTTTTGGATACAGTTCATTTTTCATTCACAAGAGTGCGCTTAAGGGCTGGGAGCTTAGCTCTGACAGGCACAAGATAGGGTGAATATGTTGTAGCTGGACAATGCTCATGGTCCCCTGTCCAAACACTGCTGCTCTCTGATGGAGCTGTTATTTTAGTCTATGTATGGAAAATGCTGAACTTATTCCCTGATGGCCCAGCTTTAACAGACTGGAAAAACTGGGAAACCTCAATTTCTGAAAGCACCATCCTCTTCCCAACCCAGATCCCTCGTACCCTGACCCCAATTAACCCCAAGGAAACCCCAAGGAAACCCCAAGCCCTACAGACTAATTGTGAAGACACCCGACTAGATCTGCAAAAAGGGGTCGGGCCAATATCTATATCAATTCTCTTATATACCAGTCAACCTATGTAACTACCTGTATTTATCCCTTTTCTACTAAACTACTGTGGCCTTCCAGCCGGAGTATGCCTGGACTGGCTATAGTGTTATGTATCTTACAATTGAGTGTATCTTACAATTCAGGCATAATAATTTCTCCCTTAAACCCTATAAAATTTCTCTTAAGCAGTGTGCTACTCAGATTTCAAATATGTGCAGAATCACAACTATTTGGCTATGCTTAACACATTCCATTGAAGATTGCTTTATTAGATCCAGCTCACCCTTTGAACACTTTAATCCCTAGTTAGCAGAGGCTCTATTTGAAACATAAACCTATTTCTGAACCAAAACCAACAGCAACACCACTTCCAGCCTTATCTTCCCACACCACCACTGCTACTGTACCTGCCCCTGCTCCCTTAACATGCCCCACACAGTTGACAGTAACACAACAGCCTCTGTCAAACACCAGATTCCTCTTTGAGAAACCCAATGAAGTCCTTCTACATAGCAATAAATGGAAAAAGAGATGTGAACCAATTGGATTATGTGCTGCTAATGATCTTATTGTAGTACATGAAGTCAATGTGTTAGACAAAGTAGTTTTTTAAAGTATAGATCACCCCAGATACATTTCATCAGGGAATATTTGAATTCTTGAGAGGTGGCAATGAAGGTATGGTGATTAACCTTCTAGGTAGCATATGGTGCTTCAATGCATTATTTCAGCATGATGCCTAATATTCAGGACCTGAGTGTCTCACCAGTTTAACATTCATGCGAATATTCATATCAAGAACTCAAGTTGAGATGTAATATGAGTTTACGATGTAACCTTTATTGTCATTGTAGTCACATATGAAAGGAGAAACAAATCTGGGCAACACTGTCCAACTGTGTTGGGTTTGCCTTGAAATATGGTGTATTTTTGTATATACATGCAATTTTCATTGACTCATTCGTGTATGGAACTCTCAACTGTTAGCTCCCATGGGCTGTGGTCTACACTTGAAAAATCCTTAATAAGTGACCATTGAAATCACAGTTTCATCAAAATATATGATTCATCATGAACATTACAATGCACAAATATTAGACTACCATGTCTAAAAGGTCAAGCTCAAATTTGTCAACTTTTCTTTTTGAATAAGTGTCCGTGAAACAGTAATATTCAAATTATATTAAACATAAAAAGCTAATCTTAAGTCAGTGCTCCTGTTGAACATGTCCTGGTGTACAGTCATATCGAAGTCAATGGTGCCCTGGTGCTTAAAGGCTCATGCATTCTGTGTAGCAATATAAATTTCTTCTCTAATTGTCAGTTTGCTCAGTATACATGATGCCTGGTAGGTAAGTGCACAATAATCTAAACATCTAAATATTTATTTTAATTACAGGCTGCAATGTTAACTGTGCTGATGTATATATATGTAACATCCATGTTGAGAATATGGCATTTTAATTCAATATCCTATGAAATAGTTTTCATCCATGAACTCCACTATGAAATACAAATTCCGGACACATCCTACAGATAATAGTTATATTATATAGATAACATTGATAAATAATCTTTGCTATCTTACATATTGTACATGAGATAGCAAACAATGTTTTTATGATCTACATTAGGCCACTCAAAAAAAAGTTTCTCATCACCGGACGCATCATAATAGTCGTGATATGGGAAAACTTTTTCTTTTTTAAAAAAGATTTTTAATAAAAAATCTGTTGAAAAGTGGATAAATATAGGCATATTTGGTATCAAATTAAAGCTTATAATTGTCGTATGCAATGCATACAGCTAGGAATAACTTGCATTATAACAACCTTTGTGGATCAATAAACTCTTAACTACTAAAATGTGAAAAGAATTAAGATAAAAAACGCCCTCGTCACATGTTTCACCGCCCGGTGATGAGAAACAACTCTTTTTTTTTGAGTTGCCTTATATCGGAGACATGAGCTTCATTAAACAACATACACGTGATGGAATAGTATAGTATACACCAGGAAACCCCATTTGCAATGCATAGCCTCAAAAGTATTTCATTGGCTTGAATTATCTGTGATCTATACAAATTTTAATCAGGATCCTCAAATAATGCTCTGCTCCACTCATGTCATTGATATGCCTTTAAATCATGAGAAGCTGTTTTGTTTACCGGCACATGTAGCTTGCGATATCTAATGCTCTCCACTGCAATGCTTAAAGAAGGTTTTCTTCACCGACTTTCTGTATAAGGGCATGAAACTAGCATAGATAAAAGGATTGGCAACAGAGTTAGAGACAGAGAACAGCACACCTATTTTCTGGAGGGGAGAATTGAATTGATATTCTACAATTTTTGCCAAGCCCAGTAAATAGTGCCATGATGCAACACTAGTGCTGCAAATGAAAAACACAGTCACAACTATGGCAGTTTTGGTGAGCTCAGTTGTAGCTTTATCAATCACACTGGCAGATCCAGAGGCTCCAAGATTTGCATTAGCCCTCCTACGGAAGCTGAGAAGAACCATACTGTACATAATAACCAGGAAAGCAGCAGGGATAGCATGCATTGTGAAAAAAGTGATATACCCATAGAAAGAAAAAAACTTAATGGTGCCAGGGTTATTCCACATATACTCACTCCTACAGAGACCATCCCTCATACGGGTCTGGAAGAATGCAGGAACTATTAAAAAGGTGTCAGTGAGGACCATTCCCAGTATGGGAAGCCTGAAGTGTGATCTGGTGAGTGTATTGTATTTTAATGGGTGGGAGATACAGATGTACCTATCAACGGCCAGTGTGATGAGGTTCCAGATGGCTAAAGCCACAATAAACCAATACAGAGCCTGGCTGTGCATTAAGTGACAGATCAAGGTGTCAAAAACATGATTGCCAACCGCCCACATGGGCGGTAAGGAGAAAAGGAGGCAGGCATTCAGGCAGGTAAGACAGTCCATCACTGCCTGATATTGGAACAGCATCCGGATTATTTTAGAGAAATCCTCACCATTGACTCCCAGTGTGATCAGGGTGGCCAGGTTACTAATGATACCAATGATAGTCACCATCAGCTGGACATAGTCAAATATAGGCACCCAGGCGGGGACAGTGTACTGGGGAATGGTAGTCATATTGGCAGTAGAGTTAGACATCTCCATTTTCCTCCTGCTAATCAAAGATCATAATGACCAAATAAGTCCCTCCATTTTTACCAGAAATGAACTGTACTAAAAGGTCGGTTTAAATGATCAATTATGTCCAACAAGTTTCCCAGTGTTCCATAGAACATATTGTCACTGCATAAATACTGCAAGTTATATACTGGCATGTCAAATTGATAATCTTGAAGACATGCTCTGATAGGAAATATTCAAGCTACTTTGTACTTTGTCATTTCTGGATTTGCCCTTAATTCATATGATATTATTAGTTAGGCATACTATCACTCACCTGATTTGTAACTTGTTGCCCTCCCGTGGTTGAATTGGGTGTCTTTGGACGTGTTTACATCATATGTATTATATACAGCACCGATCCTTCAAGATATGAGAGAAGGCTCATTATCTAAAGTTCATACTTGCACCACACCCTGGAATGACTGATTATACAACTGGATTATTAGTGCTTGTTCTGGGAGTGTCTCCATAGGATGTAAACTTTCGATGGGGCCAGGTAGTACAACATCCATCACACCAGAGTTTTTTGTTCAAAACTTTTGTTCTAAAACCAATTGATTGAAACTTAACAAAGGCGCTTGCCCTCTGTGTAAGAGTGGCAGTGGGGGATCATGAGCTCAAACTTCATACAATTGTCTGTGCACCTGAGCTTTAATCTTAATCCTTCCATTAGTACCATCAGGTAGGCGTTCTGGGTGGGGATGGCACACAGTTTATTGTGTCAATTTGTTTTATTCAACCTGGAGATAAATTATGCTTTGTTTAGCTTAAATTAAAAAAAATGCAAGTCTCATCGATAATCTCTGTCCAGCAATTAGAACAGGCATCTTCCTAATAGCCCTGTCAATAAGAATACGTATGGTATTGAGTATAGACAATAATCATGTTGAAAAAAATAGGTTCACTCGTAATTCACAAATTGATAATCAAATGATTTATAAACTGTCTGAATTTCGGAGCAGGTTTTTGGACTGACTGGTAATATAGTGATACCATTTGGTAGCATAACAGCAGACATTGCCATAGTCATGAGATGAAGAGCATAGAAGGCTAGGTGCAGGCATTGATAGAGCCATGTAAGAGTGGAAAATGAAACAATAGGCAATAGGGACTTCCAAGAACGAGAAAATACATCAATAAGAAATAAGTGTGATTCTTCATATTGATAGGTATAGATACGGTCCGGTTCATCCAAAGAAACTAACAATGTAATTATGATCATCTGTTCCTTTATAAAACCTGCATCATAAAGATTCAAGTAGTAGATAACTGAGCATTGCGTCACCAGTTATAAATGAGTGACATACGTGGGTTTACTGGGCCTTAAAAAAACTATGGTGTGATCCAGGTTTTTGTTCTAAACAAGGATAAAATGTTATAAAAGATCAATTAAAACTAGGAGTCCCACTCGAAATGCATCTCAAGGTCCCTCTTCTTCCCCTCAATTATTTCCGCCTCAAGTAAATGGATATGCATTTGCCCAATGATACAAATTAAATGGGCCTGCCTAATTTGCAACCATTCACAGTAAAACGGGTCATAAGGAAGGAATCCATTAATTTTTTAGTGGTGATTTTGTTAAGCATACCAAGGAAAAGTCATTGGTGTCCATTTCCTTGAAAATGGTTGTGGTGAGGGAAAAAGGTCAAAGTGGGAGGCCGGAATGGGAACCATATTAGGAGTAAATGAAAAGAAAACATCTACTTCCTTCTTTCCCATCTCTGAGTAAATTTCAATGTTATTCTACAAAATATCAGTGGTGCAGCAAGTTAGACGACCAATGAATTCATCCAGTTGTGCTTTAAGAAGTCTGTAGGTGTAATTGTACTTTAGTGAAGTAGGTCAAGTATGTCATTCCTTGTTATTAGTAGACAAGTTTAAAAGCCACCACAGTAGGCACATAATTTTGAATCAACATTGATAAACGGTTGTCAATGTTGATTCAATGTTGAACTGAATTTTGTACCCACTGGGACCTCGTAAAACCTCTTGTATAGGCCGCGGCTAGTACGCATATCAGAACGCTGTGCGGCTTATAGGATCGTACCAGAGTCTGGTTGCGGTTTATATGTGAGTTTTTGCTAGTGTAATATAGCACTAAAGTCACCATTTATAATCAGAGTTAGTTAGGCTTATACTTGAGGTTTTACGGTATCAGTGTATGAATGATCATTAGCTTAATACACACAGATCTCAACTCCCTTGAATCACTCCTATCCACCTCTATCCCATTTAGGGCGGGGCTCTTTTTTGTCCACTTTTCTCTTGTAGAGAATTGTCTGGGCTTTCCAGAATTCAAAGAATTTTTCAAATAGTCCAACTATTAGTGAAACTATTAATGGTCAAAGTATATCAAGATTTCAGAAAATGGAATAACCCCCATTTGCATAAATACATTATCTACAAAGATATGACGTCATAAATATGACGTCCTGACGTCAAAATTGGGTAAATTTCCCCTCCCTTTAAACTGCAATATCCCAAATTTGAAGCATTGTAGTGACTTGAAACCAGTTTTATATGATGATGATACATAAATTTAATTTAAAATTTTATGTTGAGTGGCCACAGCCACAGTGGTGTTTTTGTTACCATGGCAACCAAAATCAACAAAAATCGCTAATTTGGGATATTTGGTTGCCATGGAAACAAGGATTTTCCACAGAAATGCATCAAAAATCATCAAATCTTTTGTTTCAATCATTTTCAGCATGAAAAAATATCCAAAGTCATTTTTGACCAAAAATAGTGATATTATTTGATATTTTTGATGATTTTGACCTTAAATATTGCTTTAAACATAGTAAAACCTTCATTAAATATATTTTGAATTGCCATTGCCATAACTTCAATGGAAAATAATATAGACACAGACACCTTGGACCTCCCAAAGACCAAGTTCCACATATCAAGCTAAAAAAAATAATTTTGAATTTTTATGACTTTTTCACTTTAATTTGGTGCCTTAAAAATCCATTAAAATATGTCAAAAACGTCCTACATGTAGGACATTCGCCCTAAATGGGCTATTGTGAAACCTCTATTTATACTATTACTACATTCATGGTTAATGGTTCTCACCAATTGGCCGCGTAGAACATGGCTAAGGTTGTCCTTTCCATGTGTAAGAAAGCAGTCTTCTGGTCTTCACACATTGATGGTTTGAATTACAATGGAAACGACTTCTTCCCACTGTATATAATATACCAGCAGCAGTACCTCCTTTATTCCTAGCAGTCATTTAAGGGGGATCACGTTTCCATGACAACCCCCAAGGTGCCTTGGTGACCAGGTCATCATGGTCAGAGTGTGGTCAATCCCTGCAGGTTAGTGGGCGATAATCAAAGGAATTTCCTGCAATGGCTCCCAGTAGAAAGAGGTGTCTCTATGACAGAGGGTACAAAGGGGAACACCCTGGGGGAGCATCCACAGAAGGGGGAAGTGCAATAGGGTCGTTGGAACACAGCAGGTATAAAATGGAGGTATAGGAAAATAGTGACATGCAAGAATAGGAAGGGATTAATGATAACCATTGTGCCATATATAGAATAGAACATTTATGATGCATATAAGGAAGACAAGGTGAGGTCATGCCTGAGTATAATTTATCTGTCTTTTTAGTCTATTATTAGTGATTATAGACTATAGAGCAGAAGCCAAAAGATATATAAGTTTTTCTGTCGCCTCCCTGTTGGCCCTATTGCCAGCCATGCCACAGAGAATAGACTACAATGCTACTTGGATTCCCATCCATCATAATACAAATGCCATGAAACTACTGAAGTCATTTTATTACTGCCTCAACCCCTTCGAAATGTGTGAAGATTTCACTGTTATTGCAGAATCTAAAGATACAGTACTTCTCTTCCGTATACATTTTTATACAACACATATTACATAGTAATACATAGGACAACTATCAGTTTGCTCCAACCATCAGTTTGCTGCAACCATATGCAGTACACGTCATAACACCCACCTCAAATTCTCCAATCACATACTTGGCTGGCCCATTGACCCATACTGAAAGTGCCCTGAAGATGTCTTTGATTGGAGAGGTGTGGCAGTTGAGTTGCTGGTAACGAGCCGAGTCATGGCCTGTGTGATCTATCGGTGTCCATCAGTGGTAGACTAACCCGGTTGACATTCAATCGCCAACCTCCGGCAGGTGAATAGCCTACTAGAGACTGTCATTTAGTTAGGGCAATTTGATGGAAGTTCCCTATTGATTTGATGTGCCATAATCTTTTGCAATCCAGCATGGGGGGTTGGTAGTTAATCAATCACACTTGTAGGATTGGTAGTGTAGAGTTCGTCTGTTTTAGTAGTTTATGATTCGAAATAAAAGACACGAACCGCTGACTTCTTGGTGAGATGCGAAGAATAGGATATGTTTTATTAGTGCTTCAACCTGTACAAAAAGGCTAAACGTTCGGTCCTAGCATTCGCTAGTATGGTCTTTCAATATAATTCAGTATCGTTCAATAAGTAATCTTTCGGGGCATGAGACCTGAAGAGGTCTGCCTGAACCAGGGGAAGGGGAGCAGCTTTTATACTAACTGTTGACCCTCGCAGCGACCCCTGGATCAGGCTCGACATACTACTGAGTAGGCGTTCGATTAATAACATAAGTATTCGTTCCCCTACAGTAGTAAAGCAGCTGTTGGATTGGTAATTGCAGGGATAAGATACATGTATCATCAGGACCTTGACCAACTTGTAAAGCAAGATGCTGGAGAAGGTGCTGGAGTAGGTTCAAATCACAAGTTGCCGTTGGTGATAGACCACAGTGTTCCCTACATGTTTCAGTGTTACCAGCCCTATTGGCTCTGCACTGCTTAAACCTTCTTTTACATTTATAGTTCACTCCACCTAGCTTTATGGTAAACTTGTCACTGTGTCGTCATTAATCATAGAGATTCTGCATGCCTCCAGTGTAATTTTACTTCTGTATGGAACAGAAATTCAAAAATTCCAAAAATTCCAAAAATAGAAAATGTATGAAAGATATTCAAAACTCTTCTGTGTGTAGGAACCTTTACGATGTGGTGAGGTTTTCAGAATATGGAGAGTCTTTTCAGCCCTTCTCATAGAACAGCACAGCTTTATGCGAAGGCCACGTTAAATCATGAGCAACTTTAGACAAGCAATACTTAGTTTGTATTTATGAGGGAAGGCTCCTCTCATCCTTACATTACCTTGGAGGCTGTGTCTCATGAACTAGGACTGTTAACTTGGCCCGATATCGTGAGACACAGCCTGGAGGTCCTCATTTAGAGATTGTGAATCACTGCAGAAAATATCATTGCTGGGAATCATACTATTCTGGGGGACAGACTTGATATAGTGCTGTAAAAGCCAAAGAGGGATATAACGTAATGCAACGCAAGCTTAACCTTTGATACTTGGATGTTCAAAACTGTACTCCTTGTTATTCCTACCATTTTATAGAATCAATATTTTCGACCTGCTTAGGTCCCTATATTGCTCATTTATTCAAACTTTATTTTGATTCATTATGCGTCTCATAATGACACTTTCTAAATTGTCGGGCCTTCACCTTTGTTTTCTTCTCCACCTTTAGAAACAAACCAAGCTATCCGAACGACCATTTCCCTGCCCATTACCCCCTATCCTCTACCTCCACCCCCTCCCCCACCATCCCTCCCCCCCCCCCCCCGCCCTTAGACAACCACACCCCTATCCCAGCCTCATCCCTCGCCACCTCACTCACACTTTACCGTGGTTGCAGCCCATCCTGGGATCAGGGTTATGGCCGTGTCAGAGATTGAAGCAGAGAGAACTGACCGTGCTTTGGCACTTTGCGGGAACGTTTTATGGGAGGCCGTAACACCCCTGACCCTGGGACGTTAACCCAGGCGAGGTGCGGTGTTAACTTTTATAGCCTATGGGAACGGTAGTCAATACCTCGCAGTCCTATGGTAGGCCAATTTAGTTTAGTACAAAAACTGTTTTACATTTACAAATGTAAATGGTAATGCTAGCAGTATATAATATCTATGGATTAAGATTGGAATTACTGATTGACCCCAAAGTTAAGGATCGCAGATGTCTCAGGAGTCCATGTTGATTTGCCGGAATGATGCAGCAATAAAGGTCAAGTGAGTAACTCGCTGGAATTGTATTGGTACATCATGCCAATCTTTCAGGGGTGTATATATAAGGTCCAGCATCAATACAGTACCAGCGAGTTACTCGCTTTTGCTGCATGCATAATGACGAATAACGTCCGCAGTGAATTAATGCACTATTCTGCTCTTTCTCCTTTTTAGAATAGTAGTTCGTAAAGGAATAGTTTATGGAAGGAAAGTGTAACATAACACTGGAAACCTATTTCTAGAACTTTATTATGATAAGCCAAGGTCCAAAAATACGAAAATGTGTTAGTGGGTGACAGTTGGCTTCGGGGAATCATCGGTTTTAGAGCCATTAGATGAGTGCTGATGCTTTCTACAGTGAATAAAGAGGGTTTTTAGTATGTTGGATCTGAAAATGGACTGACATTGACAGCTTATGTTTTAGGAGGTTTCACAAGCTGGCACGCACATTTGCTAGAACTTGCACACAATGGAGTTGGATAGTCTAACCGACATGGGAGCCATCAAATTGACTATGGAAATAAAAGTCAAAAGTTGATAAGAAAGTATACGGCCAGTGTTGCTTTGCAATGTAGGGTCTGAAACATTGGAACGATTACAGCCCCTCCCCAAGCACTCCCTCACTTGACCCCTTACATATATATATACCCTACACGGCTTGCCATAGTGGTGGGGCATTGAGCTGGTGTTTTAGTGTTGGTAAAGAGGGCCCCCAGAAGGCAGTCCCACCATCACAGTATAGTCCCCCAACTCCCTAAACATTACACCATCCATGAATACATGCTCTTACTGCTGGGACTGGTGCTCTGGGTGGGCAAAGCGTGCTGAAAGCATTTCTGGGCCCATATACCCATGGTGTATGAGTAGATTCATCTGATTTACTCTATAAGCTATTAAATGTATACACACACAGAAAAGTGAGAGTCATTGTCGTTAAAACTACCCTCACCTGAGGGTCAGGCACTGCCTGACTCTCAGGTGAGGGTAGTTTTAGCGACAATGACTCTCACTTTTCTGAGGGTGTAGGGTCAATGCCACACCTTTATATTTGTGTCATAGAGGAAAGGTATGAGCATCAGAATAGAGCACACATATGTGTGTGACGTCATGAACAGCTAAGGATTACTAATGAGCGAGCTGCGTCTGTTTTCTTTTATAACTTGGATTATACTACACACTAAGATTTCATAACTTCACAATAGTTTTATAAAGGTGTTGTGCCTCTACCTGTTGTGATTATGCCTACCCCGGAGGAAACACAGCGAAACAATGACGCCGAGGAGATCCGACGGCTGGAGCAGGCCATACTCACCATTAAAAATGGCGCAGGTGCAGGTGCCCGCGGAGCCGGTGTGTCACCTAGTGAACAACATGTGTCAAAGTCGATCAAGGAATGTGAGGAAAAGTTTTGGGAGAAGCTCTCTGCCATTAACAACACCCTTGGTCTGACTGCCTCTGCCACAATCAGAGCCACAGGAGGAGTTGAGGATCTACAGACTAGAGTGGGAACACTGGAGAAGAAACTTGCAGAACAGGAGGCCACAAACAAGGCGCTTAGATCTAGAGTCGAGGATCTTGAGTTGGCAAACTTGTCAACAAAAGTCCAGTTTGAGGAGTTCAGGGTGAGAGAGGAGCGGAAAGAGAGAGAGAAGAGAAAAAACAATGTGATCGTGAAGGGGATTGGGGAAGATCCAAACCGTGACATGAAAACCACGATAAATACCCTGTTCAACACCATGGGCATTACATACACCATAAACAACTGCGTCACGGCATACAGGCTGGGGATCTACAAACCCACAAATACATCACCCCGTCCCATTCTCATCAAATTGACTGACGGTACTGCCAAAGGCCCTATGTATGCAGCACTAAAACACCTACACACCGTAGATGGGTGGAAGGACGTATACATATCGGATGATGTAACGCAGGAAGAAGCCAACAAGCTGCGCGACCTCAGGACGGCGGGGGCGTTTGCAAAGTCTCTGAAAGAGGAGGTTACCTACGGGCGACGAAAGGTCACTATAGGAGGCACCACCTACACCCCTGAAAACCTGGAACTACTCCCCCCTCGTCTCTCTCTCTCTGCTGCCAAAACCAGAGACACCAACGGTGGTATTGCTTTTCAGTCACATCACAGCTGGCTGAGCAACATGGCACCATGCTCCTTTGCTTATGAAGGCAGGAAGTATACAAGTGTCGAACAAAGCTACTCCCACAAGAAAGCCCTGTCTGCTGAAGCCCCCAACATTGCTGCACGAGTGATGGCCTCTGAATGCCCATACGAACAGAAGAGACTTGTAAGAAAGCTGGAACCATCACAAGAATGGAAGGATGATCAATATGAGCTACTCTACAAAATGCAGAAGGCGAAATTCAGCCAGTCAAAGACCCATGGCGATGCTCTGCGGAAGACACATGGAAGAACCCTCTGGGAGGCAACCCCTTCAAAAACATACGGATGTGGACTATCCCTGAAGGACCTGGCGTCCATTGATGACAACTGCCCGGGTGAGAACAAATGTGGGATATCTCTAATGAGAGTGCGTGCTGAGTTGGTTACTAAGTATGGTGACCCGAATGCCCCCACCCCGCCGTAAAACCCATGTACGCTGCACCACACCAACCTGCCGCCTACCACCCCCAGTGCTGCCTGACCGCTCAGTCACCCCGGACCTTGTACCAACCCACTGGACACTACAACTACACGTGTACACCGCCAAAATGCAAGTAATACCCACACATCATATCCTACTGTTAGCAGATAGCCGGGGATACGAATTTGAACCATTTTTGAACCATGCACTGTATCAAATGGGGTATGGTAACATTATAGTGACGGTCAGGGCTGTGGGAGGTGCCCGCTTCCATACCCTCTACGAAGAACTACATGTAGAAATCCAAAATGGCCACAATTATAGCCTTGTCATGATAATGGCCGGTGTGTGCTACCTGACAAATAAACACCTAAACGGCAAAGTATCTCCAATCTACACTGAAGTAGGTCAGTTCCTGGATGTGATGACCGATCGACTACACATGCTGTATAATGAGATTACTAGACTGGGTTGTCGTGTAGTTTTCTGTGAGGTAACTGGTATGGACCTGAACACGTACAATGGCACTGTGGGTTGCTACTCGATACAGCAAGATGTAATAAATCAGGGTTTACCTCACTTGAATAACATTATTGTCTGTTTAAATGAGGAACACGGCCTCATCACCCCCTGGCTCCAGAAAACCATCCACCCACTGAAGAGCAACGGCAGTAGAGGCACGAAGTACCAACGCCTACGGGATGGCCTTCACCTGTTGACCACTACAGCTGACTTTTGGATCCACCTGCTAGCACAGGCCTGTGTATCCAACATCGACAAGCTTACCTACAATGGAGCATTCATCTAGACAAAGGGAAGTGCACTATTACCTCCTACTTAAAAATAAGGCCCAAAGGCCAACACCTTTATTAGAACCAATAATCTAAATTCTTATTATTATATTTTTCCTATCTAAATATTGACTATATTACCTTGTCTTAACTATAAATATCAATTGTATGTACTATGTCAGGCTACCAACAAAATTACAGAAGAGATGTCTCTGTGCTATTATGTCTCCCCCCCCCCCCCCACTTGTGACTATAATTGACTGGAGTGAATCTAATTGTTGGATGATGTGTGACACGTTCTACATGATTATTTACCCAGTCACCTGAACAAAACATTTTTAATACCACCTGAAATACCTGAGTATGATAATAATATACAAATGGCAATATCAGCTAGGAGTCAATACACACATCAAAGTCATATTTGTAAAAATGACCTTCAAGTGTACACACTCCAACCCCTGTATATGCCTAGTAGTGGACCTTTACACCTCACTGTACATACAAGTATATAGTTCATAAAAGTAAGATAAAGACTACTGTCCCCGGTGTATTGTGGCAGATCACCCTATACATGTAATGGTAGCGGAGACCTGCTACAATCTAGCCGACTGCACCTGAGTGTTGTGTAAGTATCAAGTAGACTACTTAGAATGTATCATTGTGTAGACAAATTCGCCGCCACTACACACTGCCTCTAGGCAAGGAGCCCACTGGGCGACCAGACACTTTTTCCATGTCACATACTACTAATAGACAGTGTGCCTACCGGGCAACCAGACACTCAGTCTCCCATATTTTTTACTACTACTAGATGAAGTGCCCATAGGGTAACTAGACACTCATTTTTTCCATAAATTTTATATTTTATACTATCACTAGACGAGGTGCCTACAAGGTAACCAGACTTCTGTTGCTGCTTTTTCTCATATTTCATACTAAATAATGACATTAGGCAAGGCGCCACTGGGCAACCAGTCACTCTATATTCTCCGTGCTCAGGTATATACCAGTTCTGATTGTATAAAATAGTGACTTTTGGTGAAAGTAACAAAGTCTATTGCTATTATTATTGCCATTATTATCTACTGCTATTTTCAAAAGTAAATATAAAATTGACTAATCAAATACTAAAACAAGCTGACGTGATAGTTTTTCTTTCTCATTTGATATTACTGTTAAAACCAAGTTTAATTGATCTTACTGTATTACTTTAAATCCTATGCTATGAAAATAGACGCTCTAGCTCATTGTACCTTGGCTACTATCTAAACTAGAATATTACCCATGGGATACACTAGATGTAAGACCCATGGGTCAGTGGATGTTATGGGTCCGAGGGACGGGGACGGGACCAGGCCTGGGCCAGGCTGCACAAGACTGCTACATGATTCAGATGACTAACAATTACTTTGAGAACACTAGAGGGGTTGTTATTGCACACATGAATGTTAGGAGTATTCCAGCCAATAGGGCCACAATTAAAGTTGAATTTGACAATTGTGACATTGACTGTCTGTCTATCTCAGAAACATGGCTCCATGAAGAAGTACCTGACTCGCTCCCATCCTTAGATGGTTTCAACATACTAAGGCACGATAGGCAAACTCGGAATGAGCAAGGTGAAACTCAGACTGGTGGAGGTCTCTGTATATACATCAAACATGAGTTTACTTTCTCTACCTCTGAGCTAGCACATCTCAATTTGAGTAATGGTGATATTGAATTGCAATGTATTACATTTAGCAAACCTTTCTTCAAGAAAAGTGTTATCTTCAATGTCTACCGACCACCCTCTGGAAATACATATACCTTCTGTACCAAACTGACAGAGGCGGTTGGCAACCTGGGGGATCTCATGGACAATGAGCTGTTTATGCTTGGTGACTTTAATGTGGATCTGCTGGGACCATATTCTAGTAATACCAAAAGAAACGAAGCCAGACACTTGAAAAACACTATCCTGCAACTAGGATGCAAGCAATATATCCATGAATTTACTCATTTCTCCCCGGATGGTACTACCTCTCTTTTGGACCTAGCTTGTTCTAATTCTAATAAAATAGTTGCCAGCGGGACCCTAGACATACACATAGCGGATCACCTATTAGTATACATGGTAAGGAGTTCAAAACCACAACCTAAAGTACCAGTAGAATTCACAGGTCGCTCATACAGGCACTATAATGTAGACAACTTCACCACTGGTCTAAAAAACACTGATTGGGGCTCGTTCTGGGACTCAGAGGATCCTGAAGAGGCATGGCACATACTAATTACTAACATAGATCGAATACTAACCATAACTTGCCCCGTAAAAACCTTCAAATTTGCTAATCAGAAAAAACCTTGGATAACAAACGATATGTTAGATGTTTTCACAGAAAAAAATCTTGCACTAGCAAAAGCCAAAAAGTCAAAAGATGTTGATGACATAAATATTGCAAACTTCCTAAAAAATAGAGCTCGCAAGTTGGCAAAAGACGCTGAAGATAATTTCCACAAAGATAAGCTAAACGCACATAGGAATAATCCCAAAGAATACTGGAAGGCAATCTCTAATGCTATTAACCCTAGACAGACTAATGCTACCATAAATCTAATTGATGACACAACTAACACTCCAATTGCTCCTGAAGACACAGCTACCTTTATAAACAACTACTTCATTAACATAGGACCTAAGCTAGCTAGTAACATGAACACTCCCTGGACCTATGACGGGTACACCTCTGACAACAATTTTCTTCTGCAACCTCTATCCCTCGACCAAACTAAAACACTAATCAGCAACATCAAAACCAAAAAAGGATCAGGCATTAAAAATCTATCCATCTCCGTCCTCAAGGATGCTCTTACTGCTCTTCCCACGCACCTACAGAATGTAATAAATCTATCAATCACTACTGACAAATTCCCAGATGCATGGAAACTAACAACTGTCACACCAATTCCCAAAGGGGGCACCACATCCCAAGTGTCCAACTTCAGACCTATCTCTATCCTCCCTATCATTTCTAAACTATGTGAAAAGGCTATACATACCCAGCTACTAGACTATCTCTTAGTAAACAATATTCTGAATCCAAATCAGCATGGTTTCCGTCCGAAACACTCAACCATGACAAGCCTCTATGACCTTACTGATCACATGTATGCTGCTCTGGAAAATGGATCCATTACCATGGTTGCCTACCTTGACTTTGCCAAGGCCTTTGATACAATAAACCACACATTGCTTTGTAAAAAACTACAGAAAATTGGACTTGGTGAAGCCACTGTTAGATGGTTTGAATCCTACCTAACAAATAGGAAACAAACCACCAAAGCAAATGGAGTGATTTCCCCCCCCGCCACTATTATATGTGGAGTGCCCCAGGGATCCATACTAGGCCCCCTACTCTTCCTCATATACATCAACGACCTGAATACCTCACTAAAAACCCTGAAATCTCAATTGTATGCCGATGACACTGCGTTATATTGTGTCTATCCTTTGCTGACCCCAGCTATCCTCGCTCTCATAAACCAAGATCTGGCAAATGTTGCAAACTGGTGTAAGAAAAATAAACTATCCTTGAATATCAAAAAAACCAAATTTGCCCTCTATGGCACCAAGCAAAGAATGGCTCTCCAAGGCCAATTGACTTTTGCTATTGATGGTCAGAATATACTGCAAACACATCAGTATCGGTACCTAGGTATTGAGCTTCATTCAGACCTAAATTTCAAAGGTCATCTTAGATCTGTCAATAAGAGTCTATCCTATAAGTCATACCTTCTCACTAGATTAAGAATGAGATTGACACTGGAGGCAGCCCTGGATACACTAAAGAGCATTGTCCTACCAGTTGCAGACTATGGACAGTTACTCTATGGTGTGGGGAACAGAACTGGACTTGACAAGGTCCAAAATACAATAGATAGGATGACCAAGGTATGCTATTTCCAGGACAAGGGCACTGACATAGAAACCCTGAGAAGCTGGGCAGGCATAACCTCCCTTGAGGATAGAAGAGACAAAGCCCTTAGTATTGAGTCGTATAAGTATATGCAGGATAAGTCAAACCATGATGTTAGGGAGATCCATACCAGAAGACATGACTCAATGTTAGCTAAAGTCTCATGGTACAAGAGTACCACTGCCAAACAAAGTGTTACATATAGGCTACAACATAAATGGAACTCACATACGGTAGCACAAAGAAACTCATCCTCTCTAAATGTGTTCATTGAAGCTCTTAGGTGAAATGAAAGTACTAGTCAGTAACAAGTATGATAGCTTCAGCTCCTGGCCCGAGCACTACTGGTCCTTAGTCCCCACTCTTCTCTCTTGGATCACATGAAATCCACAGTCATTTATAAGATATTTTACTATAAGTCTATAATTAATTGTACCCTGTATGATAGACATGACGTAATTAACACTAATACTACTAACGTGCTCAATAATTCAATTACATGCTATAGAGGCATCCTATGATGCACCCCCCTTGAATATTATAAACTGCCACATCGACAAATGAATATCTCAGCCTTGCTGTAACAGTCATAATACAGGATCTTGATCCTGATTGTTGCAGTCAAAATAAAAAAGTTTGAATTGAATTGAATTGAAATTGAAATTGAGCTGTGGTGTGGAATATATGATATATGGAATAGCTATGTGTGTTGTAACTAAACATCAGCAGCCTCCTAGAGAACCCTTTTTTTGCTTGGCTGCCCACAAAGTGACAGAAATGTTTGCAATGTTTCCTGTGTTTGTTAAGGGGTCGTGTTTGCATCAATTAGAACAATCAACAATGAGCAAAAAACACAGTCATTGTACCTGCACCCTTTTCACAAAGCTTAGAGTAATATTACAAGTTCAATAAACTTTTGAAATCTCAGATGACATCAGAGCAAATGACTGTCTAATTATGTGCAACTTTAGTAGGCCCTGTCTGAGTGGAGAGACTATCTTGGGTTTCACTGCTGCTTGGCAGGCCTCTTTTCTAAAATGTTTGATAAAATATATTTTCAACTAAGTGAACAGTCAGGCAGAGAGGATGATCCACGTACCCCCGCACGCAGCATCCTTTCAGAATACCCTGTAGAGACAACACAGATAATCAATTGACCCTGATGATGGTGTCAGATATGGACAGTGGGAGTTGGACGGTGGAGGGTGCTCTATGAATAATGTAACATCAGATAAATCAGTGATCAATCACTGTCAGCACCCAATGGTAGCACATGAAGCATCTTCTCCCACAGTTATAAAATCGCCAAGCAGATAATGTTTGGGTGATAGTTGTATTTATAAGGCATATAATGTAGATCAGCGGGGATAGAAGGTTTCACAGCAGTGCACCCACTACTCTAGTGAGTGTAGGGTTGTGAGTAGGATTGTCTTTCCGATTAAAAACCTATATATGCTCATAACTGTTCATTTGCCAGGTCATTTCACGAATTGAAAATCAAGAGTGTAGGTTGTGAAGGGATTCCATCGCAAGCTCAAATCATATCAATTTGTAATGGCAGTGGACCGAATATCTGGTATGATAAATTGCGACTTTTTTTGCATACAATTTTTCACTGAATCAATCATGAAATGAAGATCAAATTTCCTGGGTAGCATGTGCCGGTGGAGGCAGCCTGTCCCCGGCTCTGTGCTGCCCTCTGGACGTGAATAGTGGAACTTAGACAACCCTTGGGAGGGGAGTGAGCAGCTCGGGAGCAAACACTACCGCCCCCTAGTGTTGATACACTAAATCTCCGTATCTGGGGATGCTCATATCTGCTCATATGCCAGTATTCTTTCAGTATAGTCCTTTATCAAGAGATAGACATTGGAAACACACCCCTATAGTACTCGGCTTCATAGTGTTTAGGGTTAGACTGGTAGTTGTGTTAGGCAGACTAGTAGTTCTATGTTTTTAAGACTATGAAAGTGATTAGGGAAATAAATGTATGTGAACAGTCCTACTATCACAGATAATTAACAATAGTTTTCTCATTTATATCTTCACAGAGACCCAGGAGGACATCAACTTCCGCAGCCTGTTCCAGCGGATGACCGACAAGCGCTTGTCGGCCATGTCAGCCCGGTTACTCGGTAACTCCTCGATCCCCCAATGTGCCTCAGAGTGTGTCCGCGAGACGGCGTTCCAGTGCAAGTCGTTTGACTTTGACAACAAGCGGAAGGCATGTATACTGTATAAGGTGAATCTGGACGACAGGGACATCCACTTCATACCTACACCTGGGATGGACCACTACAAAAGTAAGGTCATGTCAATTAAAATATGTGCCCAATTTCTTTTTTCTTTAATGGTAGTTATAATGTTATTCACTTCAAACCCCTCTGGGGTATAACCCCGGGGGGGGCACTTGAATTTTTTTTGACAGGGGTGTGCGGCTGGACCTCTGACAACCCTTACCCTTGTTAGGGCGATTTTGATGCCAAAAAGTTACCCTTGTTAGGGCATTTTCGGTCAAAAGTGCCTAGGTTTCGGTAAAAAAGTGATAAAAGGTAGATTTTGATGCCAAAAAGTTACCCTTGTTAGGGCATTTTCGACCAAAAGTGCCTAGGTTTCGGTAAAAAAAACAATAGAATAACCCATGTTTGTGTAAATCTGCTGAAAAAATTACCCTCTTGCGAAGGATTTTGTTGAAAACTGTGACATTTTTTGTGAAAACGGGCAAATCTTGGAGAAAACCCGGACATTTTTGTGAAAAGTAGACCCTTGTTAGGGCGATTTTCATGAAAGTGGACCCTTGTTAGGGCGATTTTTCTTTGAAAAGTGGACCCTTGTTAGGGCGATTTTGAAGAAAAAGTACCCTTCCCAGCCGCACACATGTGTATACAAAATATACTAAGTGCCCCCCCCGGGGGTATAACACTGAGCTATGAGAAATATACTATAAAGGTATCACTGAAGAAGGGGAAATAGTTTTAGGGCCTGTAGGTATAATGCACTTGGCATAGCCTGTTCAGTATTCAAAATTACAATGTTTCCAGAACTATGTGCCCATTTTTTACAGCCAGCTATCTTTAAAGCTGCATGGTAATGACAATTATAAATGAGTTCCCTAATCGACCATAATTATTTGCATCTTTAATATGATATACTGCGCCCTTTGAAACTTCATCTTAAATGGATTTTTGAATACTAAGCATGTTTCAATAACATTGTTGACTTGTATGTGATATCATATTTCAAGAACTCTTTGCATTTCTCTTTTTAGCCAACTATGTCAAACTGTATCATCAGATACCCCACCACATGCTCTCTCGGAGCCACAACCGGCGAATAGATGAGGTATGTTCTTAACGCAACACAGCAATACAAAATGCAAATAAAGCTACCAATCCAGGCTTGACATCTTAGGCATATGCTAAAAGGTTTTTAATGATGTGTTGACCAATGCTTAACCCTTTCGTGCCCAGAACTATTTTGACAAAGTGAGTTTTCACAACATCATTTTGTGAATTGTGTAACAGTTTAATATGTTGTGCTGAGATATGTTTTATATTATATTTTCTGAAAGCTAATGGAACACACTTTCGAACCATGTATGAAAGAAGGTCAGCAAACGTCATAATTCTGGTTACCATGGCAACCAGAAACATTATTTTCCTAATATTAGACAATATGGTAAAAACGGTCAATATTTCCAAAAAGGGCCCTCTTAGTATGGAATAGACAGATTTGGCATGGTAAACATGCTTTTGCTATTTCGAATGAGGGCATATATAATTGAAAGTGAAAGAATACCACCAATTTAGTTGGAATCTCCAGAAAAATAAACATTAAAAAAGTTTTTTATCACTTTTTTTTGCCATTTTTCAATATTTCTTTTATTTATCAATATTTCTTTTAACTCCCTGTGTCCAATGCGCGCATTTTCACAGATTTTTAGGCCATTTCTAACTTATTATATTTCCTATTTATACATACCATCGATATCCATTTTACCTGGTCATAGAGTATTTAGTACCGTTAGAAAGCTTATGTAATTGCGCTTCATTTGCCTCTAGAATCATCCAGATTTGACTACTATAGCCCCTAGGGTGCTCTGTTGAAGATATATAGGTCTAAAAGCGCGCACTTTTGGAGTTCTGGGCACGTAAGGGTTAAAGTGGGCCATAAGGCATGTAAGACTATTTACCATTTCAAATATATGCCTACTGTGTTTTAGAGGCTTCAGCTTATTGTAGGGATTGCACAACCTTTAGTACATTTTGGCCTGTATAAGTACTTCCCAGGAGACAAAAAACGTTATAAAACGATATAGCGTTTTTCTATGGCTCCTTAGTGTGGTAAAACGTTATATAGCGTTAAAAACGTTATTCAACGTAAAAAAACGTATTTCTGTTAGTTGTTTATTTGTTCCAAGTGGAGCCATACGTAAGGTTTTTGTTCAAAAACAGAACATTAAAGTTCAACATCAGCTCCCTTCATCCCTCATTAGTCAGTAGCAGAGGAGTGTGAACAGATGTGTATATGTGTACTTTTAAAGCTTGACCGTCATGGTTGAAGTGAGGCCAAAAGCACTTTTGGATATAGTTCAGTTTTCATTCACAAGAGGGCTCCTAAGGGCTGGGAGCTGAGCTCTTACAGGCACAAGATAGGGTGAATATGTTGTAGCTGGACAATGCTCATGGTCCCCTGTCCAAACACTGCTGCCCTCTGGTGGAACTGTTATTTTAGTCCATGTATGGAAAATGCTGAACTTATTCCCTGAGAGCCCAGCTTTAAGTGTGAGGGTTTATATCAGCTTCCTCCATTCCTCACCAGGTGGCAGTAGAGGAGTGTGCTCGGCGCTGTATGCTGGAGACATACTTTAAGTGTCGTGGGTTTGACTACGAGAAGGTGCCCAGGACGTGTTGGCTGACAGAGCGCACCCCCCAGGACACCGGAGGTATTAACATGCAGAACGGGTGGGACTACTACCAACGGAACCCAGGTAAGGGATTTCTGATTTCTTGAATTATAAATATCTTTGTTGCAAATTTATATATCAAAATATAGCCTGAAATCTAACAGAATTGGTTTAATTCTTATTTAAGAAATTCATTTAATGTGTGCAAAACAGTTTTAGCCTCAAGGGATGTGACATAATTTTGACTCATACAATTTCCTATGAATTTATGCAGGGTTTGCTTTGAATTAGCTTCAATGTGTTCCCTTTTTCTCTCCTCAGAGGGTCCCCTGATGCGGTTCATCAACTATGGTTATGGCCGTCTGAAGCCGCTGCAGTCGGCAGAAGTCTACCAGAAGGTAAACTAAAAATAATGGGTTTTTTTTATGTCATCTTGATTAAATTATGTGACTAAACTCAATATGATAACAGAGTTAAAAGATTAAAAACATATAGTTATAGCCTGCATATTTGTATCTTTATCCCCATACATAAATCTCTCCAGTATTAAAGCAGTTTATTGCTGTATGTACTGTATGAAGGTTAGAGAAAATTGGACTTGTGTCAAATTATTGAGAAATTATTGAGTATATCTCTGCGTATTCTACCTTATATGACCTTACATATTACAGGTGGTGATGGGTAGCTCCCTGAGTATTTAACATTATATAACCTTACACATTACAGGTGGTGATGGGTATCTCCCTGAGTATTTAACCTTATATAACCTCACACATTACAGGTGGTAATGGGTATCTCCCTGAGTATTCAACCTTATATAACCTTACACATTACAGGTGGTGATGGGTATCTCCCTGGAGTACTGTACCTTATATGACCTTACATATTACAGGTGGTGATGGGTATTTCCCTGAGTATTTAACCGTATATAACCTTACATATTACTGGTAGTGATGGGTATCTCCCTGAGTATTTAACCTTATATAACCTTACACATTACAGGTTGTGATGGGTATCTCCCTGGAGTACTGTGCCACACTGTGCCTGGCGGCCACCACCTCCAGCTTCCACTGCCTGTCGTTTGACTATGTGTTTAATGGTGGTGTGCAGGACACGTGCCACATGAGTAAGTACATCGGTGCCAACGTCTACGGACTGGTCTCCAACCGGGATCAACGCGTCATGCACTTTGAGAAGAAAGGTGAGTTGTATCTACATTCATAGGACTCTACTTAAATAATGTTAAACTGTATGAAAAAGTATGTATGGGAAGCATGTGTTACCTCTTGGATTTAGATTTTTTCATTTTTTGAAAGTCGTATGTTGTAAATCCCGTTATCGGGCAGTTTTGAAACAGGGAGAAGGCCAATTTCAGCTATATGTAAAGCAATCATCGCATCAAAGTGGGTAAAGGGAAAGGAAATAATAGTGGATATATTTCATTGTCAAAAGTCGTTGTTGGATAAAACTAGCACCTGATAAAGTGTGCATCATTTAATTGAATATATGTGATCAGGGAACAGTAATATGAAGAACATAACATAAACTGCTATAACCTACCCAAATAAAAATGTCTATAAATTACAAATTCCTTTTCAGAGAAGTACCTGGCCTTCTTCTACGCCACCCCATACTCTGTAGTACTCGGTAATAACCAGCGCACATTCACCCACGTGACCCCCAATAGGTGCGCGCGCATGTGTATGCAGGAGGAGGGCTTTGTATGCAGGTCATTTGATTACAGGGTAAGTTCTGATAATTTAGCACCATATATAACAGTTTCTGCGATATGTAAGTTCTGATGACGTAGCAATAAACCAATATACAAATAATTTCACTCATTAAAATCAGGTTAATTCCTGCTGTTAGATTCAACTTGATGTATAGAATAAACGTCAATGATATTAAAAGATAATAATTTAAAAAAATTAATTCTGTCATATTTTATCTACAGATAGAGGAGGGCACGTGTTTACTGAGCACCAAGACCGGAAGTGACGTAGGAGGCCTCTATAACCAGGGTCTGGAGGAAGTACATCACTTTGAGATGAAACCCATCATGGGTAGGTAAAAGGAGATATCATGGACAAGTCAAATGAAGTAAATTCAAGGGCCAGTCAAATAAATCAAAACACTTTCATGGGAAAGTCATATTTTATTCTTTTTTAAACATCATCTGAACGTCGAATAAATTAAATTCCCAACTGAATATCAAATGAACTTTAAAAAAATGTCATGGAGGTCCAATAAAATCTGTAATGGGGAAGTCAATTTTTTAAACCCTTTAAGGACGGATGTTGCTAAAAGATTACATTTGTCGTCATGATGCACTAATGCAGCCTCGGCTAGTAACTGCATTCCAGCATCATGCCGACCCTTCAAGGGTGTCGGCATGATGCTGGAATGCAGCACAGGCGAGTTACTTCCTAGGGGTGCATGCATATTTCCTGCATCCTTTTAATAAGTAATATCATACATTGTCTACATGTCATTAGTTCTATTTTACAGACTGCGGTGGTAACCTGACGTCAGCAGACGGGAATATCGCCTCACCCAACTGGCCGCGCAGCTACGCGCCTAACGAACAGTGTCTCTGGCAGATCACCGTCCCCAAACATAAGGTCAGTATAGTGGGCATTGTAGCCATTTTTAAGCAGATTTTATCACCATGATGTACCAAAGTATCGCTGATGAGTAGGTCGCAGGTGCTGTTCACCAAAGTGTCATGGCTTTCACAAAGGATTTCCAGTTCACGGGGTAACATTTTCCTCAAAACAGTGGTTTGGGGTAGGCCTAAATGGTTCTCTATCAACGTTAAAAGCTTGTAATATATCCAGCCGTACATCCATGTAATAATATAAAGGAATGAAATGAAGTGCCCTGGGTCTTACTGTTTAAAACACAAGAGATGGTAGGAAGGATTGCATAAAATTATAACTAAAGTATAGACTTCATACACTGATTCACAGGTTTATCGAATCAATGGCTATAGTAATTAAACGACGCAATAAAATTATAACGCAAATAATAACTTAAAAACTTCAATTTATATTTGACACACGGATCTCATTGAATAAGCACAAATACTAACAAATTGCTTTATAAACAACTCTGTGATAATACGAGTATATTTAATGCCTCATTAAACAAAACAAAATATGAAATAATCCTGAAGAGCCGGTCAATCGAATATAGTAACCATGGACGTCAATACGTTATTTAGATTCATGTAGTAACTAAACAACATGTATTGGACACTGTAATATAATAATGATAAACACTAAACATTTAAAACTGAAGCTGACCAGTGTTCTTGAAAAGCTAGTAAGCGTCACTTTGGTTGAATTACAATTAAACATCTTCTCACATAGGTATCCTGCTATTACATTTTACTTCATTTTAATAGTGTATTAATGATTACCCTTTGAAGTTATTCTTCGGGATCTCATGCATAGTACATCATCACAAAAATGGTTTGAACGCCGACAAGGCATATGAAATACAAAATATATCTAATAAAATGTGAGTAGTATACGTAGTTGGTAATATTAATCGGGTTAATCATTACTAGGTAAATATTATGGGGACAATTAATGAGAGGGTCACTCTCGAAATTTTTTCGGTGGTCTGCGTGTAGACTATGGTGGGTTAAAGCCGGTGTTCATGCACTCGCCCCCTCAACGGGAGTTTATAGAACTAGCAAACCCTCACCAAAATGGTCACCATAGCCCCATCTGGCTTTTTCTTCAGTGTCAATATTGTCTCTAATGTCAAAAATGGAGCAATCATTTCTAATGAAGCTATTTCATATTCTATTATCAATACACATTATAAAGGCATAAGTAAAGCAAGGTTTTTGGACAAGATACATCCTAAACACCTCTAAATCTTCGGACCCGAGACAAAATTCTCCTCTGTCTATGCTATTCAGTCTGACTCAGACTCTAGATTTGCTCTAGAATAAATAATCATACAGGTTATGGTACCAGACACGATTCTGGGGTTCAGTCCCTAGGTCCTCTATGATGTGCTGGCTGTGGGCCCCCTGGAGGAAGGCCCCTGGAGCCAGGCCCACATCCATAGGTAGGTTGGGTATATGGAGTGATGGGGGCAGGTTATCTTCATCAATGTTGGGTATATGGAGTGATGGGGCCAGGTTACCTTCCTTCACGTCCTTCAGGAGTTCTGCCATGGTATCGTCCACTGCATCTCTGCCCACGCCATTCGACTCCCCGAGGTCCTGTTATTTGCAATGGGATAAAGAAATATCAAGTACAAGCTCAAGTTTAGAACTGAAATCGATATTGAGATGTTAAAGATTCCTCGACACTCCGATTCCCTGAGACTTACGCCCAGCTCATGGTGGTTAATTTTATCATTTTATGATTTTTGATTCACAGCTGTAGTCGTATATTGTATTTCACTACTTTTATTTATACTACTATGTACGTAATTAGATATGAGGGCTTTTAGCAAATCATTATCAGTTAGGATAGATTCACCATGAGTCAGACACATACCCTGAGATGGACAGTGACATTTTAGGTTATTCATGTACAATACGACTTCCAGTGTTGTTGAATTTTGGAAAGAATAACACTTAAACTTTGCCATTATTCACCAAAAAATAGGCCTAAAATGCTTTAAAAAAACACAAAATGTATTGTCTATCTAATGCTATGTATCCGACTCCAGGTGAATCTACTCTACTCGCCTGGTATACATGCTTCCAACCAAGCTCTTCAAGCTCCATTAGATCTTCGTCTTGATTCTCGCTTGTTACGTCATCGAGAGTGGGACCCATGTCTACGTCCATCTTCAAAGTGCGATTATCGGTGTTGTCTTGATATGTGTAGATTACGTCACCAAGAATAACAGGAGGGGAGGCTGCTGCTGTAGAGCAGAGGTCCATAGGAGAGGTTGTGCCCGTGTCCTGTAAATGACGATAAGATAAGGAAAGATGTGGAGCTACAGGCGTGAACCCAGGAATTGAAAAGGGGAGGGGGGTCCACTAAACACTAAAGTGCAAGAAGGCGTCACACCACGACTCGTGACGGATCAAAATAACATTAGAAAAAGCAAAAAGGAAAGATTCTGGACCCCCCCCCTGGATCCACCCCTGAGATATTAGGGCATGCCAGGGCAAGTGAAGGACGTTCGTGCAATTGAGGGGAGCATTCAATGCAGAAGAATACTATTAGGTTTTGTTTCATGAAGTAGAATAGAAATGTACGACGACAGAGAAACATTAATCATTTGCACTTCATTTTGAAAATATGGTCCAAGAAAAACATATTAATCAATAGATATAGATTATTTTTAATAGTTTTATTGAGCTCCAGTTCCAGCTCAGTTAAGCCAGACGACGCAAAGGAGTAGAATATACAGTAGATTATTGATTTAATTTTAAATTACTTACGGCGTCCGCTGGTTGGACTGTTTCAATGCTCGGCCCCTGATCCTCTCGTACTCCCTGGTAGGATTCTGTGTAGAAGTTCTTTGTGGCGACGGTCACCTGGTGGTGAGGCCTCACTTCTTGTGTACAGCAGTCAGGTAACTAAGTAAAGAATCAAATGGTAATGGGGTTCATTTTCATGTGGAGAAACAAGGTTACTATGTTTAAGAAGTAAAATAGCCGTTCTCCACTCCCCCATGGAGAGACTCCTGGTTTCTCCACTCGTGGGACCTTGCGTCGTATGACATGAGGACCCAAGGTTCCACTCGTGGAGAAACCTGTCGTTCAGACGGATCATCATGGACCTCTTTCTACATTATTCTTCATAGGTTACACTGCGTGGATATTTGCATTTCGAGTTTCATATTTAATTCGAGTAAATGTCACTAAGAGCCACATAAATTATTTTATGACTTTTCCCTGACATTTAATATGGCATCTTAAATTTTCTTGAAGGCAAACATTCATGTAGTATAAGGCCATTTTCCGGTTCCGATGTACTGTCGGTCTGTAGACAATGGGCCTCAGACAAGAGGCTATACTGAATAGGGCCACTGCCCAATTTGGGGGGGGGGGGGAGCCTTAAAGTTTCATCGATCCAAATATACTCATACTGTAATTGTAGGTATAATATCTATCTCTATGGGGAGGGGGGATATGATAGTGCCAAAAGAAAAGTTGTGTTCAGGTAACATGGCCCAAAAAAAAGGGTATGTAGGTCGATTTTTTTTTTTACCAAATTCTTTTTATGGATTTTGAGACAAAATTCCGCCCATTTTCGTATAATTTTCAGTAAAAAAATATTTCAGTAAAAAAATGTATTTTTTTGGTAGAAAAAACACAAAAATGCCTTCCAGGCTATACACGATTTTTTGAGAGAAAAAAAGACACTATGAATGTAACCCTGACCTCACTGTTATGTACCAGGACAAACGTCAGAATTTATATCCGGCATGAAGGCTAGGGGGAAGACTGCCTGGTACATCATTATAAATATTGATTTTGGCAATATGTTGCGATCAACATTGCGACATTTTTTTTGCTTATGCATTCAGTTTCAGAAAGGAGAAAGACTAGGTAGAGAAATATTTCTACATGTACCTCTTGATGTGGGCAGGACTGGGAGGACGATAGGGCCACACTAGACACGATTCAAGCCTCGACACAGAAAGAAGAAGTAGAATCACTGTAACTCCCACATGGGAGTCCAGCCCCGATCACTGAGGGAACTCTCCCCACAACTCTAAAGTGACTCCCAATCATTAGGGAGTCTTAGAATAGGAGTCATTATAGAGTTAATTTAGAGTCCTGCTAATGTTAATGAGTCATGTTAGAGTCCTGGGGAGAGTTACCACGGTGACCAAGTCGGGAGTCACAGTGATTCTACTTCTTTTCTGTGTGAACAGGCTCCTTCTGAATGGGGAAACAGATACTATGGTAACCTGACCTGGTCCAGGGCAGATGTTATGTTGACATCTTTAGTAGAGACGGATTTTCAACTGTTTAGGCTTGTTGTGGCTGAGGAAATGTTACCCCATTTCAATAAACAATTCAGATCTCTCTATTGGGGAAGGCAATTAAGGAATGACCACACACTCACACAAAGATCCACTACCATCACTCCCTCCTCCTTTGTTAAATATTGACAACTCGCAATGGTTGGAGAAAAGTATTATTGTTTCACAACACTCTTTATGATATTAAAGTTATCCATATTGTAAATCGAAAGTAGGAAGAGACCAGAGCCAGGGGTGGGACATATTACTTGTATTGTGTATGCAGGACAGAACAAGGGTAAAACATGAAAAAAAGATATCACCCAACATTCGCTGACATGCCATCCCTCACTACAACATCACCATAAATAGAGAAACTACACAGATAGTCTAAAGCCCAGGTCCTTAGTCTGTAGTGGCTATCCCAGGTTGGTCATAGGGACATTGGTCAGACATGACCAAATGCAATTTCAGAATGACTAAGGCAAAACAATGTATGACTAATGCCTTACTCAAAAGGCCTTAAAAGACTAAGCTGAGTTGGTGAGTACTGACCAACCTGACAATATTAGCTAACGTAGGTTGGTCATGTAATCTATGTAGGCAAGCAAAAATCTAGGTAGCCAAAAAAAGATGCCCGGTAACTTGGTTAGGCAAAATAGTGACTGAGAGATTGGTCATATAGGGGGCCAAAGATTATCAGTGTACAGTACTTACGTCCAATCCCAACATGTTGTCCTGGACCCGGTCACTCGTGTAACATACTATGTCTGTTGGTGGTGCTTGGTTGAGAACCTGTGTATCTGCAGGGGTTTCTACACAGAGTCCAGTAAAGTTGTAGGGTGTGCTGCTGGGTACCAAGACTGCATCGTCATCACAGTTTGGTTTATATTGGCCTTTCTGCTCCTGAAAAAGTATCACATCCACACATGTATGAGTCAGGCCCCCTATAACGTATCAAACGGTGGTCTTTTGAGGGTTTTCACCTTCCAACAGCCATAAAAAAACTGCCTGACTCTCAGATGAGGGTAGTTTTAGCAACAATGACTCTGACTTTTCTGAGGGTGAACGGCCGAGACGGCCGACACGGGGACACAGCCATTTGAGGCCTTTTTTTAAATCAACGGACACAGAAAAAAGTGGGATAAAAGTCGACCTACAGAGATTTTTCTATGAATTCTTATATATGTAAAAGAGACACAGTGGCATGGCCCTTTTACTAAAAATCAACATGGCGACACGGCCAAAACTCTGGGGACCCATGTAGAAGCACATTGGTCAGGCATGACCAAGTGCTATTCAAGAATGACTAAGGAAAAACAATGTATGACTAATGCCTTACTCAAAGGACCTTAAAAGACTAAGGTGAGTTGGTGAGTACTGCCCAACCTGACAATATTAACTAATGTAGCCAAAAAAATGATGCCCGATCACTTGGATAGGCAATATAGTGTCTGAGAGATTAGTTGTATAGGGAGCCAAAGAGTATCAGTGTACAGTACTTACGTCCAATCCCAACATGTTGTCCTGGGCCCCGTCACCGGTGTAACATACTATGTCTGTTGGTGGTGCTTGGTTGAGAACCTGTGTATCTGCAGGGGTTTCTACACAGAGTCCAGTAAAGTTGCAGGGTGTGCTGCTGGGTACCAAGACTACATTGTCATCACTTTCTGGTTTATGTTGGCCTGTCTGCTCCTGAAAAAGTATCACATCCACACATGTATGAGTTAGGCCCCCAATAACGTACCAACTGATGGTCTTTTGAGGGTTTTCACCTTCCAACAGCCATAAAAAACGACCTGCACCACACTATTTTTTTTATATAATGTAAGAGGAAACACTCTAGGCTTTCAGAAAAATTAAGTTTTTTTTGTGTCGGCCCAACATTTTTTGAGTTATGACCCCTCAAAGTGGAAAAATACCCCCAAAAACAGGGTTCCCCTTAATTTTTAATTTTTAGAAAGCCCCCAAGTGCCACTAATACTATTACAACTCATCCCAAACAGCTCAGTCTATTATATAATAATGTCAACAACATGCCTGGGAGTAACATCAATATTAACGTAGATCTCATAATCCCGCCTATAAGAAAAGTTTGGAATATAGAACGGCGGACTGCTGGAACAAACTTGACATCAGTGTTAGGAAATACAAAACCATATCTGAGTTTTCCAGGTGGAATCAGGAGGAAATGGTGAACCTGCGAGATGCCTATGAGTAGGCAATCACTTGCTCCTTCCCCCTCTCCCCCCTCTCTCTCTCCCCCTCCCCCCCCCCCCCCCACACATGTATAGACACTTGTGTGTGACGACACACCCCCATCCCAAATCCCATGACCATACCCGGGATACCAACACCATCCCATACTAACCAAATGTGTCCACTAACACCGGACGGGCCAAGATGCTTGAAAAACTTCATTATTATTTTATTGTTATACACATGAAATACTAACTAAGTACCGCTAGTTGGGCATCAAATTAACCCCATTAGCGTTAGCTAAAACACTAATAACACACTATCATCACTCATCAAACCCTTCCCTACATGATCATTAGGCTCCTAAAGCAAAAATAAGAAACATATATGGAAATTAGGGATGATACCGAACTCATAATTGTGCCACATGCACACTGTGATGCTGTAAGACAGGTCTCCGGCCTATGTATATCAACAGTATAAATAAAAGAATCAATCAATCAATCAATAATGTCATTCTCTACCATACATGAACTCTTTATACTTAACTTACTGGTCATACATCACATCTTTACAGTTATAGCTCTTCAAGGTAAAATGGGGATTCATCACAGAATCTATAGTTTAAATCTTAACACAGGCTCAAGAGGCTCTTTGTAAGAGCCAGTTAGGTGCAGTATGAAAAGAATAGATAAACAATTAAGTAATAATTGAATTACTTTCAGCACTTGTTCACAGATGTTTCTGGTTACCCAGAATTGAGATTGTAGTTCATTGTATAGCTTGTTGGCGCCCCCAGTGTATCCCTCCGCATGCCGGACATGCCTGACACGCTCTATAACCTCTTCACGTGGCAGCCAGGGCTTGTTCTGGTACAGGATCGTGTCACCCTGAAGCTGAAGTTGATGATACATTTTAAAACCCAACCTGGAGTTAGGCAGGTATACACCGCCGGCTATGCCAAAAACTTAAAAACCATGTCTAAGTAACTCGGGAGGACTCCAGTTGGAATTAGAGTGATGCGAGGGACTACCAAGAAGTGAGCTGAAGTTAGTACGCCTGATGTGTGAAACAAAAAAAAAGCATTTCCCTAAAAAGTCAGAATGTTCACAAATAATATATTTGACTTCCTATCTGTTCCATTCCCCCTAATTCCCTCGGATTTTGCTCTAATTAGATTTTATTGTCCAAAATATGGTCATTTTGGAAATGCATTAGAAAAGCCCATGGTTTGGGTATATTGGGTCCCTTTGTGACCTATCAACACCCATTGATGACATTTAATTGAGCTCTATTCTCTAAATATTATACTTTTACGGTGTTTCGAATACACTTAAGTAATTTTAGAATTTGAAGAAAAATCGGATATACCCACTTTAATGTCCTTGTGCTGCATTCGGTCCGCAATCTTCCGATCGTTCTCGTGCAGCTCCGAACGTTTGATTTCATTCTTGAAGTATCTCAGCAGAGTTCTGTGTCGTTCTGCAGAACATAGCTCAGGACACTGCCTCGGCTTATGAAAGATTAAGGAGATACATTATATTATATTCATCGGCATTTTAGGAACAGGTGAGGGATTTATTGCTTTAAAAAAAGGGCTGGATGTATATTGGCGGATATCACCCTTTTGATGGACCTTTGGGAGAAACATAGCCCGCTGGTTAAAGTGACTACTTCATTGTAAAAAGTTAGTGTAGGTACACAGAATAATCAGGCTTGGACAATCATGGGTTTCTCAGGTTGCAGTGAGAAATCACAGCGATGTGAGATCTCACTGCTGAATTGGGGGTTATCACACAGTGCTGTGAGATCTCACCCCCCTCTTGGAAACCACATTGCTGCTATTTCTAGCATATAGAATTATAGGGAATACAACATTTAAGCTTGTTTTTCAATTATTTCTCATGAAATACAACTTTGCTATGGAAGCCCATTTAGATGTACCTAGCTGATAACATGATACATCACTGTAAACATTCATTTTCTGGAGCAAATAATGGTAAGCCTACAGCAAATTGGGTTTTCTCAATACCATTTTATAGGATTGTATGAAAATCGTCCTTTTTCAATGTTAATATCCACACAATCAGATAGTTGGAGTGAGCAATGAGAAAACAATTGTGTGCCCATTTCTACATAATCTTAATTTTTGTTTGCAATTGAGGGAAATCCTTGGAAAATGTGAAAATGTGAAAATATATTTTATGGGTGTGGTTTCTAACAGGGGGGTGAGATCTCACAGCGCTGTGTGAAAACCCCTCAATTTAGCAGTGAGATATCACAGTGTTGTGCTTTCTCACTGCGACCTGAGAAACCCATGGTTTTCCTAGCCTGATAATCTACTGTATAATGGATTTACAGTAGAATATACTGTAGATTTACAGTAGAGTCTACTGTTTACCTGCAATAAAATGTACACCTACAGTAGAATAAACTGTACACCTACAAAAATGGCAACCAACTTTTTACAGTGTTCTTTCTCTCCTTCAGGAGTGGTCATTGTGTTTAGAACAGGGGGTTGGCGGATTTTCGCGCGAGGGGTCCACATATGGCCCAAGACCCCTAAATTCGACATGGTGACATGGCAATTCCTTAAATCCGACATGGTGACATGGCCATTTCTTAAAATCGACATGGGACATGGCCATGTAAGTGACATGGGACATGGGCTGTTTTTTAAATTCGACATGGGACATGGGCCTTAGTGACATGAGAAAAATTATTGGAGAGTGCATCAGAATGCACTATTTCAAGTCTAGATATTCAAAATGTTATTGGAGAGTGTTCCCTTGTTCTATGCAGGAAGTGCAAGGGGCGTGAGCTCTAAAAATGCATCAGAATGCACCATTTTGGTGCTAGAAATGTCAAAATTCTCTTGCTGTGGGGCCTTATAAACAACATCACTTAGTGACACTAATGACATGGGTTTTTCCTTAGTGACATGCGACATGGGCCTTTCTTAAAATCGACATGTGACATGGGGACCCCATCATCAAGGGCCCCCCACATCCCCCCCCCACTCCCCCCAAACCGATAAAAATAGTATGTATAGAGAACTCAATTATACAAGACGCCATGCTGTTCTTGACTATTATCAACTCCTCTCAAGTTGTATCCAAGGGTCCATTCAATTATTATGTAAAGCACAAATGGAGAAGGGGTTAAGGTCTGCGTTATGGATTCAAAAGTGTATCATAAGCTTTAATGTAATACGATGTATTTGAATGGTCCCTAAATCTATAGAAATGTAAACCTATATAGAACATTCCTACGCGAGGCGAGCATTATTTCTATTGGGATATGTGGTCATGGTCTTGTAACTTGTACACCTGCCCCATATACTGATATAGGACTGTCCTGATTATACATCTGCAGGTGCGATGACTGTACATGATCCAGTAAGCTGACTCACAAAGTCACATTCCTTGATGTGTTTTAAAAAATACAATCCTCACATTACCATATAAGGGAGTGATCATTTTTTAACAACAGGGGGGGGGTGGTGGGTTTCCGCGCGGAGCGCGCGAAATTTTTTACACCCCCCCCGGTCAAGGGGTCAAAATTTTTTACCCCCCCCCCCTTAGGGTCGAAAATCGGCTCGCGCGCGGGCCCTTTGAAGCATAGTAACGCGCGGGCTTTTTGGCTCAAAACAGGTCAAATTTTTTTGCCCCCCCCCCCAAGAGGGGTCCAAATTTTTTTGCCCCCCCCCGGTCAAGGGGTCCAAATTTTTTTGCCCCCCCCCCCCAAACCCACCACCCCCCCCCTGTTGATAATAAATGATCACTCCCTAAGGCCACTCAAAAAAGAAGTTGTTTCTCATCACCGCACGCATCATAAAAATCGTAATTTGGGGAAAACTTTTAATTTTTTTAGATTTTTAATGAAAAATATGTTAAAGAATCGTCAAAAATTGGCATATTTGGTATCAAATTAAAGCTTATATTGTCAGTAATGCAATGGGATAGAAATAACTTACATTTCCCCAGTCAATGAATTCCCAACTACCAAAACGTGAAATTCGGCCACAAAAAACATATATTATCATATACATTATATCCCGCGAAGTAAAAAAAAAAAGAAAGGAAAAAAGCCTCCCTCATCATATTTTTCAGACCTTGGTGATGAGAAACAAAATGACATAGACTAGAGATCTCGATATCTTGAGAACTGTACTGACTCATTCAGCTTTGCACAGCCGGCAGTTAGAGTAGTTATAGGGTGGCCCTGGTCTTATGTTTTTCAGAACGGGGAGTGTAAAACAATAAGCAGACATGATACAGAGGGTGGGGAGGACCAAGATGTGAAAGAAGACCGAGAGGCAGGACATTTTACATTAATGGAAGTAGCACTGGGGCGCGGCAAGCAGTTTCAGACCTTTCAAAGTAGGGAGGACAAGGGCGGCTTCTGATCCCTTCCTTACTCTTGACCTCACATGAGAATATCTTCATGAATTATAGTGTTATTCTTATTCTCTATACCTGATCTGCAAATCCTGTCACCCAACCCGAAATCAACTGATATATGCTCAAACGTTATGAACTATAGGCCCCTGGGTATGGTTGGGGCTACCCCCCCCCCCTGCAACATGATGTCATTAATATCAATAACCCGAAAATGTAGCGCTGTAACTTATAGGGTATACTATATATATGCATCGTCTGTCGCAAAGCTCTAGTTCAACCGGATAGCAAACCTTTATAATTATGCTTTGAACCCCGGCACTATACTATATAAGAAATCAATGAAGAACAGATTATGATAATTCGAAAGCCTGAATCATGCTTATGGCATTTTATACCTCAGCATATATTCCAAAAGCACACATATATATATTTATCTTATTATCAGTTGAATAAGAATAAGAACACAGCAACCATACCATATCTGTAGTCAGTGATAGTGTAGAACTCTGTGCCTGGTGTCTTCTCTACGCTGGGAATATACGTCCTATCTTACCCGAAGGATCAGGGTGAATGTAAGAGACGTTGTCACGATTCACATACATATCTATCAGGTCATGCACTGGTGAAGGATGCTGAGGAGGCCTGGCCTCTGTTTTGGGTCAGGACTAACGTCACAATATGCTGACATATATGTGTTTATATGTATAGCGAGATCCCCGGAAAGGGAAGTCTACCGCATAGACATATACTATTTATAGATTGAGGTCAACGAGAAACTGCTGTTTCTGCACAAGCTGAGTGTTATCCCAAAGCCCAGCAAGTGAGGCAAATTTCAGTTCAGACACATTTGAGTGGATCTCTGTATTCATTTCATGTGATTTTAGATAAAATAGATATCCATGAAGGGAGGGAAGGCCGTGTATTGTGACTATACATGGGTAAAAATCGACACGCGCTACACGGCGACACGGGGGGTTCTTAAATTCGACACACTTTAAAAATCGACGGACACAATATTTTAGAATAATTAGTATAAGATAAAAATCGACAAGGCGACACGGCACCTTTGCTAAAATTCGACACGGCGACACGGTCATAGGTCTGGGCACCCATGTATAGTCACTGTATTGGTGGCTTCAAAGGGTGACATGAGTCATGCCATGAGTCTATCCAGCCATGCATGCGTGTGCCTCTACATCCCGGGCTCTACATGGGTAAAATTCGACACGTGCGACACGGCGACATGGCCCCTTTAAAAATCGACACGAGCGACACGGCCCTTTTAAAAATCAACAGACACACACAACTTTATAAGGTCCTAGTATGTACTATATGCATAAAATTCGACGCAGTGACACGGCCCTTTTGCTAAAAATCGACGCGGCGACACGGTCAAAACTGTGGGGACCCATGTAGAGGCACATGAGTCTATCCTGGACAATCCTGGATCCGCCACCAAGGCCGGCAACAGTTAGACTTAGTCATAGTACAGTTCTGCCCCCAATAGAATACCATGTATTGAGCCGCCTCTATGTGTAGTTCCAGTCTTGGTAGAACGCTGTAGTTTTATTTGACTGAGTATCATACACAGTATAGCTAATTGTGGGCCGAGTCATTTATTACTATCCTGCTGCCTGAGGGGGGGGGGGGGGCTAGGTAGGAGGAGGGGTGGAGGATTTGGTCATGACAACAACATTTCCACCCCCTCCCCCACAACAAGTAACTGAAAGTGAAAGTAATATTGGATTGTATTTTATTTTTAGTCACACATCTTGAAGGTTTGTTACCGCCCCACCCCACAATGAGGACTTGTCTTTTTGTTAATTATAAATATAATAAGCGGCCGTCCAGAAAGTAGCTATGTCATGTTTTCTTTCCCCAGCATTTTGGACCTTGTCAGCATGTTCGCCTCAGACGTACGGGGTCGTAAGTTCTAGGCTCAGTAGCACCCTGCTGTGTGACGTCACTACCTCCCCCTGCTGTGGTTGACATACAGAATACCAAAGGCCTGTCCATCTCACACTCAGCCTGTGTAATGTGGGATGTAAAAGAGCCATTGCTTCAGTAAAAGTGTAGGGGCATGCCTTCTACCTTCATTCAACTCATAGATTCGAACATCATCACCTCCCCCTTGGCACAGCCTACAATTGCTTTGTGTGCCTGTCACCCCCAGCTGACCCCCGTAGGGGTTTTAAAATGTACATATACCCCTTGTTACGCCTTTCCCCATACCTCTACCATTGGGGACCAAGACCACCCAATACAACTAATACAATAATTTCAAAAACACTTTATCTCCTCCAGGTGATCCGCTTCCACTTCTCGCACCTGGACCTGGGCCTTAAGTACCACAACCCGTGTTCAGAGCGGGAGGACCGGGTCACCATCACAGAGATCCTGCCCTCAGGTCCACATGAGTTCTGTGTGCTCCCCAACACCAAGACCTACATCACACCCAGCCATATAGCCCTGGTGGCCTTCAGCTCCAATGATGAGATAGATGGGCAAGGCTTCAGGGCATTCTACTCTGCCGGTAAGTTGAGTTATCTTAGTTGGGAATGGAGATTTTATATACGAGATGGTACCTGCCAGGTGAGCAGTCAACGCTGGAATATGATTCAAAATGTCTTTATCTGTCTCTCACCAGAAATAGTGTTTCAGGTAACCTGACCCTACCTAGAAGCAAAACAGGGCCGACCCCAATTTTCTTTTGGCAATTTTCGAAAAAAAAGAATTTAAAGATTTTAATGTTAATTTTTCAATGCTCGCCTCGAAGAGGGATTCCACTAGTTTTGAGTTGCATGCCCCCCCCCCCCCCCCTCAACAAAGGAGGAAAAAGGGGGGGGGACATCCCATCTAACTTTTTTCATGATGTTACCTGAAACACACAAGGCTTTTTGTCCCAATCTAATGCCAGACATGTGACTTGGATATTCTAAACGGGACCTGCTCAAAGTAGCTCAGTTTTTGTTGACGGTGGAATAGTAACCATAGCATGGATAGTTTCCGGGTCATCGTGACTTCTGACCTCAATGGGTTTAATAGAGAAATGGGTTCACCTATGAGGTTCTTCAAAAGTACATTGAAATAATTTTATTTGAATTATTTAGGCAGGCCTAAAAAATCTAAATTAACTGGGAATGTAATACACAGCCAAACCTTGATATAAACTTGAATGTTCTAATTCAGTAGTTATAATGATTGGGGGAAAAGGGTATCAAAGTTGAGCCTAATGACTCACTTTCAGCCTAATGGTTAACAATGAATTCAAAGCCCAAAAGCTTTCCCAGTTACATCAAATCGGTGGCCAACGGGCCCTTTGGTAGTCGTTTAGAAGTATGGTATCTGGTAGGTTTTGTCTCTGGGTGCGCTTTGGAGATATTGCAATTTGGTGATTTGCTTGCATTATTTGGGTATGGTTTCATGTTTTCACCTAATGGTGATATCTTGATTGCAGGGTAATGACTACAGTTACAGTACTCCTTTCCAAATAGATGTAATTATGTACATGAAGTGGGGCATAACAACTCTTATTGTGGCACATTCTTGTTTAATAAAACATTAATTGATAAGGGTGGCAAATGTTGTTGGGGTAATAGTATACTACTTCATAATAACAACAATAATGATTAATAGTTTTGTTTCCTCTGGAGATAAAAATGATAATAGATATGGTATTTAGGTTGCAGATTGTGCTTATCTAATTGATTACAGATTATTGAATTTAGTTGATCATGATTGCAATATATTCCCCAATGAGGAGAAGCTTGATTAAAGTTCGTAGTAAATTGTGGCTGAAAACAATGAATCATGAATGATGTTAACAAAAGTAAATTATTTTACGTCAAAATTACGTTTTTAACTATGTATATAACGTTTTATCATAATAAAGAGCATTAGAGGAACGGTATATGACGTTGTATAGCGCTTTATGTTCACTGGGATATCGTTTACATATTACTACCCACCCTGCTGTGGGTGGGGTAATTATGGAACGGTGGTAATTTCCTTGAATTGAGGAGCTCATTGGTTTAAGCATCAATTTCGGTAATGTTTTGTTGAACAAGCAAAATGTAGAGCTTAAATGTAAACTGTTACACCCTGCACTGTACCTTGGGATCGGTTAAATGAAGAAGTAAAATCGAAAAAAAAAATTAAAAATTAAATTGAAATTAAAATTAAATTGAAATTAGATTTTTTTAAATGGATTTATTGACCAAAACAGAATGACAGAACTCACGCTCCTCCGGTTCAGTCAGATGGAAGACACAATATGAAATTTATAGATAACTACGATTTAAAAAATTGCCTTTGACACTATGTAAACTGTAATTTTTCTCAATAATTTCTGTTGGTAGAATGGACATGTGACGTGCACCTGAGCAGTGCGCCGGGGGAGGTGGCGTCTCCCTCCTGGCCGGACCCCTACCCACCCTCCACGCGCTGCTCCTGGCGCATCACAGCGCCTCCCCGGCACAGAGTGTCTCTCCGTGTCACCGACTTCAACCTGGAGAGGCACTCACTAGGACACTGTAACACTGAGGTAGGTGCACAATTTACTCAAATTTGATTTTTTTTTTTTAATATTAATTTCTTTTTAATTCTCCAAGTGTTTTTTTTTTTGGGGGGGGGGGGGTGGCCCTTGACGGCTTCCGTACTTTTGGTGTTGATATAAGATTATAACGGTAGGGCTTCAGCTTTCATTTGTAATGCATAGGGGAGTCTAGCTTTGACTGATAAAAGAATGTATAGGGAAGTTCAGCTTTAATTGGTTATAAATAGGGTACACTGTAAAAAATAGATGTACTTTTTACAGATTCACTCTGTAAAATTTAACGCTGATTCACCGTTATTTGGAATACAATGAAGCACCGTAAATATCAGCCATTTCACAGTGGATCCTTGTTAAATGCTAACCTGGTTTGGATTACAATGATTCAACGTTAATTCATCTTCTAATGTCAAATACCAGAGGGAGCCACATATAGTGGACCTTGCCATAGATAGGTGGCCTGGTTTGTAAGAAGATTTTTCTGGGGAGTGTGAGCCCTTGAAGTGGAGTATACATGTTGAAATAATGGTAATTTTCAATTAATCTACATGTTTGACATTTTAACAATTCAATCTTGTGATAGGTTGGACAAAATACTATGATCACTTGATAATATCCAGAAGAAAGTAGCTGTCTGGATCTATACACCTATTTTGTGGTAATATACTATGCATATATCCTCACCTCTGGAAACTCTGCCTTGTATCAATCCTATAGAGTAAAACCTCTTGTATAGGCCAGGGCTAGTATGCAAGTCAGATGGTCAGTGGTGCATATAATTATATAGGATAAGGACAAAGTCAAAGTATGGCTTATCCATAAGTTTTTAGATGTATGCTACAGTAACTAAAGTCACCATAATCAGACTCCCTGTGAGGCTTATTGAATATTCTCTGTATACATGTATTTGAATACTGTGAATCTATTAATGCTGATTTAACGTAAAATTAACGGTGATTCAACGTAAAATGAACAGTGATTCTGCGTAAAATGAACAGTGATTCTGCGTAGAATTAACGGTGACCGTCACCGTTAAAAAAACGGTGAAAGTTATGTCCCAAAAGTTGCCGGTGATTCAACGTCATTTTGACGACATTTTTTTTACAGTGTAGTTTAGCTTTAACTGGTGATGATGAGAAGAGTATACTCTTTAGACGGTAATAAATAGGGCAGTTAGCTTTAATTCAACTGGTAATAAATAGTACAGTTAATGATAAACTGACCAGTAGTAAATAGGGAAGTCAAGTGTCACTGATAACAAAATGGGACAGTTTAGTATCAACTGGTAATAAATAGGGTATTCATGATTAACTGTTAGTGAACAGGGAAGTTAAATGTTAACTGATAAATAGGACAGATTAATTTTAACTGGTAATAAATAGGGCAGTTCAGGCTTAACTGGTATACAACTATACAGTTTTGTTCAGCTCTGTCTGGTAATACAAAGTG
Source organism: Harmothoe impar (assembly GCA_947462335.1). Lineage (NCBI taxonomy): Eukaryota > Metazoa > Annelida > Polychaeta > Phyllodocida > Polynoidae > Harmothoe > Harmothoe impar. Next base: position 21,043,529 of record OX381713.1, on the reverse strand, counting down.
CAGTTCACCTGTACATACCTGGTAATTATACTATGTAGCAACACTACAGCACCAAATTGATATCAGCTACACAGTATTCCAGCTAGGGCAGCACTCTTTTGAATTGTTAGAGCCCAGTAAAGAGAAGTGTATGTGTGAGGTAAGTTTTTGGTTTAGATATTGAAATAAGCTTATTTATTTATTTTTGATGTAGGTTATAAACTTCGGATATGCTGCATCTATGCTTGACACAGCCTAAATAAGCTAGATATTAGAAACTATATGTAAGGAAGAAGATAACATTGCAGTTCAAGTTTTGAAGTTTCAGATGAAATATCCAGTTTTGAATTATGTAAATTTCCTGGTGAGTTTAAATTGAATTATAGAAGAACTTTGCCTTTGATATGTTTTGTTTTTAACATGATTATTGTTACAGCACTAACAGCAATCATGGTTGAAGGCATGTAGGTCACCAGGCGTGCCTTTTAGTATTAAGAGAGAATGGACTTGTGGGCCATGCTGCATTTAAGAGGTAGTGCACTGGATAAAAGGGGGGAGAAATGTTATTACTTTATACAGGGGAATTCGGCGACATTATCTTAGGGCTTGACGATTGCATGACATATGCCTGCACTGAATGGCTGATTGAAAGAGTCAGCAGACACAATAGGTTGCCAACATTTCCATCAACATCATGTCCCAACATTAAGCCAACATTTCGCTCTTTGATGACGAATTTTGATTTATTTCTGGAGCGATGGCTATCCAACGTTGAGAACAAGTCATTTAACTAACATTGGATCGATCAAAGTGGAACCCAATTGCAAGGGCAATGTTGATCTAATGTTATTACAATGACCAAGGACATTGGACTAATATGGGACATGATGATATGAGAGATGCTATGCTTTACAGGCCGAGTCATTTATTACCAGGAGAGGTTTGCTGAAATAATATGGAGGTCATGCGCTCTGGATATATCAAATATATATGTAATATCCTGCATGGTATCATGTTATAGATAGAGGTCCATAAAAAAACTATTGCAGCCTATTTGTGCTACCTACACTCTTATAGCGAAGAGGTATGCACTTATCACTTTTGGAGCGCTACATCCCATATGACGAGGTCCACAAATCATTTTTGAGCTCCACAAATAACCATGAGTTTCACAAGGCCAAAAAAAAAAAAGGTGTGTTTCAGGTTACCCGACCCTACCTAGAAAAACAGGGCCGACCCTAGAAATTTTTATCCAATTTTGAAAAAATATTTATACTTTAGGTCATTTTAGGGCAATTTAAGAGTTGTTCTGATAATTCACGAGTCGAGGCGGTCGTCGGCGAGTCAGCATTAAAGTTCGCGAGTCAATTTCTAGGAACTTTTCAGGCCAAAGTAAAAAAAAAAAAGAATTAAAAAAAAAAAAAAAAAATCCGACCTACCTACCCTAGATTTTCAGACCATGTAACCTGAAACGCACCTTCTTCTTTTTTTTGGCCCAAGCACTTTCCAGAACTAAATATTCGAGACAGGGAGGGGGTGTGTGGGTCTTAATATAACCCCTCTTTTCTATTATGAACGCACTTTTAAATCGCAACTCTGAGTTGCTATGGTCAAATCTCTCTGGCACGTTTTTTCCCAATTCTGTGGGTCATTTCTCAAAATTAAAACCCTATTACTAAAAGTGACTCGTACCCTTCGATAAATGTGCACTGCTCTGAGAAACTTTGCATGCATTACATAACATGCTTTGCAGAAGAAAGACAAAAAGATGAAAAACTATCAAACCTTTACCATTATAACCACTTTTATCTTTTACTCCAGTTTGACCACCTAACTATCCTGGACGGTGGCACAGTGCGCTCCCCACAGATCGGCCTGTACTGTGGCCGCGCCCCAGCCTTCACTGTCCGCAGCTCGGGGAGGGACATGTTCGTACAGTTCATATCGGACGCCACAGATGCCAGGCCAGGATTCCACGCCATCTACAATTTTGAATTCTCCAACGGGACTGCGGATGCAGATCTTGACTTCCGGCAAGACGAGATCGAGCCGTTAGATGGCACTGCGGTGTTGGAGGGAGAGCCGGATAGTAACCATGTTGCTGGGGATCCCAGCGCAGATAAACATATTCAACCAGGTGAGTAACTTACAGTTACATCTCCCCATGTATACATATACAAAGCAATCTCCAAAAATGGTTTGTGGGCCTTCACAAATGATTTTGGATACCCCTAATGATACCAGAATTTATTATACGATATGGGCTTACACCGTGCTTTTTAGGTGATATTCACGTTCTGATATTCCTGCATACTCCACACTTGAGGGGGTCAAATCGTTCTGATATTCTGGATATCAGAACGATTCTGAATGGGGAATTCAGAATTGTTCTGATATCCTGAATATCAGAACGATTCTGAATGGGAATCGGCAGCCATAAAATCCGAGGTTCTATGGAGACTCGAACACGCTACATCAAGACTTGAAGTCCGATGTGCTAACCACCACGCCGTGAAGGCGCTGGTAGAGGTAGGTGGCGAAACAAGGAGTCTACAGGCGGATTTCCAGCCCTGTAGGACCATTATTTACCGAGTTACAGAAGAAAAGGCATTTTTTGGTATAGTTTCTTTGAAAATCCAAATTTTTTTCTAATTTCTTTTTTACTATAAAGGTAGAAGTTGGACTTTACTTAGCCTTTCGTTAAAATAATTCTAGGGATTTTTATTCACATAGAAATAGGCATTTTGAAAAAGGTTCGTTTCCACCCAGGATTGATCCGGGTACCCTTGGTGTGTGAGGCGGAGACGCTAGCGGCCATGCCTATCTGGCTGTGGTGAATGCGGAGGGAAACGCTGGTTAGTATATAACATAGCCCCAAGCTGGCCCCCTCACAAATTCTATGTTGAACTCAGTGTTGGAGATTGAGGATATGACGTCACCAGGCTCCACCAATCAGCGAGCAGGGTTGGTGGGAGGTCAAAACAACATGGCGCTACTGCTGTACGAGTGATATTCAGTCAATAATCCTTCAAAATGGCCAAATTAGGACGTTTTAAAGGTAAATAAGGACATATTAATCGAAATATCGTATAATAAACCTAATAATATATGAATATCGCCGACCTTGGGGTGTGTATTCATGAATAACGACCTCGGTGCTACGCACCTCGGTCATTATTCAAGAATACACACCCCGCGTTCGGCGATATTCATATATTATTGGTTAAATAAACCACTTCAGCTAACATGAGGTATCCATATCTTTTTAAGTTGTCCATTTAATTGGGTGTAGTGATCTGTAGTTTTCACAATACAATATTTGCATTACATTATGTGATCCAAGTTAGCTCCCATAATGACAGATCTGGCTATTATGAAATATAATTGACTCATCCGTGGCGCATGTGCCTAGGGATCACATTGCAGTAGTTTGCTTGTACACCTCATCGTCCATATAAATATAAACATCCCAAGAACAGTAAGTCTCCCATTTGACCACATCCCCATTCATGTAATGTGACCACAGACCTTAGTCACATGCACGAGTGTAGAATGGGAGTAGTAATGCTGACATGTCCCAAGAAAATAAAAGTACTTTAATATCCTTCTACTATCCTAGGAGGGGAGTTTTTCTGTCCTCAGTTTATGTCAACTACGGGCTTTTCTGACTGGAATAAAACCCAAACAAATCAACATGGGGACTATTAAGAGTAGGATTTATACAGCAATTGATAATGATCATCCCTTCACATTAAATATATAATTTTGATGAATATCAAGAGTAGACAAAGGGGACCTGCTCTCAGTGTGCAAGGTTTCTGCAGAGTCATAGAAGTAATCTTCACAGTCCATTTTAGTTATATTCTTTATGTCCAAGGGAAAAAAGAGTTACATTTTTGAACTGTTGTAAAAATCAATGTGTTCATTGATCGAAAAGGGCATATTCCTCTTTTCCTCCAGATGACGAGCCTAACATTGCGGGAGTGAATGATGCGCTGGGTGGGGAGGGTTCAGCCAAGTCGAGCAGTGCACAGTACCGTTCAACTCTGTGGGCAGTACTCACCACCCTACTGGTGGTCGTCATAGCGCTCTCTGTCATACTCTTCCTGCTATGGCGGCATTACAGGTAATCATAATTTATTTTCTATTTTTTAATGAAATGTAATAATCCCACAAACCTTGTTCAGCTCAACTCAATCTTCTCAATTTATGTAAAGAATAAAAACGTTATTTAAAGATTGCTCCGAATGTTATTTCAATCTGATGAAAAGGTAGTAAATTTTCTTCTTTTTTTAACATGTGAAAAATCATGTTTTTCAACTCATTATGTCACTAAAATGACCAGGAAAGGAAAGTTCTGTCTCCTATAAACAACAAAAGAATGAGGGCCAACTCAAGTGTACATTACATATGAGATGTGTCATTAGACCTACATTTTTGAATTAAAGATTGTTTATTTATATTTGATTGTTATTGGTGTTGATTGTTATTGGTGATATTGGTGTTGATTGTTATTGGTGATATTGGTGTTGATTGTTATTGGTGTTTTTGTAGGGGTAGATTGACGAAACAACGACAGATTGTGACAGACGAGACGCCGGCAGAGGAGGTTCCACTACAAGAGCAGTGCTGCTCCAAACCAAAGTAAGTCTACCTTATAATGGTTTATAGTACTAAGATATTGATTTTCTCTATCAAAATTAATTTGGTATCCCAAATACCATCCCCATAATATAATTTATTGGTAGTACGGGAAGACAGTTATTGAAGCAAAGATTGGGATTGTGTTGGGATAGGTCCAGACTACTAACACACTATGAAAACAAGTTTAGGGAACTATCCATAATTTATTGTTAGCTATTACCTGATTTCAAGTCAGTCTTTGGTCAGAGGCCACCTTTACTTCATTTAATATAATATTATAATGTTTTATTGAACTTCCACCATAGCACAATAGTCTATTTTCGATCAATAACTGATTTATGCAATCTTCTATTCCTCTAGTAATGAAGACTACAATGGACCTTCTACATCTCATAACGCCACACAGTTCACCAACCTGCTCTACGGTGATGCCGAGAAAAAGGTTCACATCAAGAATATCAACCTGGATAACAAGTGCTAGGACCCCTACAAGTTCATCATAACATGTATAGCCAACCTTTACCCTATAGTGTGCACATGAGGGAGAGGTCCCTATAACGATAGGGCACAGAAATGGAATGGTTGCAGCAACAGATACCAGATACAAATGGCCTTGCTTCCCAGACATCCCCATTGTATTCCACAGAGTTGGACTCCCTCCTATATCAATATAAATCTAAATGTTGGTTGTTTCACCTATATCTTATCTTTGAATATTAACCATTTCGGTGATTAAAAACTATTTTGGAGGGATTTGTGCTTGCTTTTGGAGGAAGGAATTCGTGATGGTCAGAAGGCCCAGTCCCTACAATATTTTGCCATGTTAACAATGTTGAGGCTTTTATTGATTTCTGCTTTCTCAGCCTATGATAACATAAAGATACACTGTGATTGTCACAATGGACACAGCACAGACTGTAAGTGGAAGTAAAGCTAAACTTCACTGGGAAACTGGCTTGGATCACAATTCATCTAGGTTAAAAAGAATAGTAGGAATTACAAATTTCATTTTTCATTGTCCAGACTAGTCTATTGGTTAAATTGCTTGTTTTTGGGACTGAGTCCACTGTGTAAAACCCTATACCCTGAGTAGGTTTACCAACATACTATACATAACCCTTGTATGTGCATACCATATATGTAAGCCTATGGAAGATTCGCTGGTCGAATGATGAGTATGACGTCACTGTTGGTGTGACTATAATATTTGTGTACCACTACATAAAGCACACACACAATTGGCATAAAGAGGGCCCTTGCAAAGTAAATTGAAACTAGTGAAATCTGGAGTTTTGATAAGCCATGTGCATCCTATGGCTAGCCATTTGTAAGCTTCAAACTCCTTCATTCTGGCCATGTCTATGGTCAGACCCATTTAGGAAGTAATGATTTCTTAAATATACTTTGATATATAATTACAATAAAAATGTGGCTCAAGAGTTGATGCTATTCCTAACAAGGCTGCTATTGGATTAACATGCGGCCTCCTCTGTTCACAGGCCTTATACAGTACCGTACCAATTCCTGGTCTGCATGGATCTTTAGCTATATCTAAGGCAATGATGCTCACTCAAAGCAGTTGTTAAAGTGAAAACATCATAATGATGCTTAATATGCGTTGGCCTTATCTATTCTATGACATTGTGTTGATTTTGCTTATGATTATTTCAATATAACCAAATTACATATTTCACGTTATCCTTTGTACTTGGAGATCAGATCAAACAGCAGCAAGAATAATAGATACATTATTGAATGTGGTCCCTATTATTATGTTTACTCACATGCCTACCATAACCAAAACTGTCTTTTTGCCTTTGCTGACAAGATGATAGCACAGAATGTCTAATTAATATAGAAGGTTTGGTCCTGGACTACTTAAACATCAGTTGGTGATTTGGCCATAATTAATTTACAGGATACAAAAAGAGTGGGAAAATGTATGCATAATTAACATAGGCTGGGTGACCCCAGCCGATGAAAAGGACAATCTTGAGGTTGTGGTAGAGAAGAGAACATCGTTCACCAGATGATTTGAGTATCAGGAAGAACAAGGTGGAAAGAATACTATAGAAATAAAATTGTACTTCTACCACCAATCATTGTTCAATACATGACATTATAATTGTATAATAACCTTGAATGCATGCAGTTCTTACCCATATCTGAACTAGCCACAGTGACTACAGTTTGAAGGTTTGGTCCCGGACATCGTGAATTAGTGAACTGTGTATGAGAACATGAATGTTTGTATGAATATAGTACAATACTCTTAGTTCATTATAGCATACATGGACCTAACCTTTGAATACATATAGCTCTTCCCCATCTCCCTCCAATAGACAGGACCAAAGAATCCCCTCCCAGAAGAAGACCTTACTTGCTATAACGCAAGGTCTTATAAGGGTAAGGTCATGTTATTATGATGTGCCATGCAAAGTATTTTAACACAAGGTGACATTTTATACTCATGACAAATGGTATGGTGCATCAAATATGTAAATGGATCCAAATCGAGTGTTTGAGCATCTGAGAGGGAACAGATGACGTTCATGATGTGTGACCTAATTTCAGTTGGTGAAAGTATGATTGGTACGTGACTCTTGTATTATATAGTAGGAAAGGTAATAGATATGTCTGTTTATATCTATATATTTATCAGTGTATATTAGACTAGAAGCATAATTGTCCAATCAAAGGGCATGCATTAAGCTCTGGTCACCTATTCAATTTCATTTCTCAAAGAAATGGTTTGCCATAGTCCTTTGCTGCCTACAATATTGCAAGTTATAGGAACTGATTTGCCTCTTTGTGGCCCTTTCAGCTTTTCAGCCTATCAGTACAAAATAAGTGTATGCATTGCGGCAATAAAAATATGTGTTAGTGGTTTGCTATTATCAGCTGCATCAAGCTTAGCTATGAACACTACTTTCTAGGTTTCTTTGTGGAGAATTGAGAGAAAAACTTGTAGAAAACGGTTTTGTTCATGTGTAGCTGAGATCACGTATTACTTGACTTCAATATTAATCAGAACCACTCAAAAATGGCACTTCGGAACAGTGCCCCTTAACATATATCCCCCTCAAAAAATGATCCTGAAACAGAGGCCCCTCAACTAGAAGGGTCCTGTCAGGAAAGGGGCATCATTTCAATAAATATTTCTCAGAAGCCACAGAAGTTGCTCTCGCTGATGGTGTTGAGTGGTTTGTTGAGTGCTCTACTAAATCTTTGGAACTGTGGGGAGTATACTATGAAGAGGTCCCCACCCTGGATGGTTTAAATCTTGATACACATATTCTACATCATGTCTTGCACTTTGTTAAGACTGATTTCTTTATGCATAACTTGGAATTTGCTCTAGTCCTTTATTCACTTGGTTTCAATGAGTACCTGAGAATAAATGTGTAATGTAATTAGAGGAATACAGATGTTGTCTGAATTCTGATGTAGTGTGCACCGAAAATAGACGATAACATTGTACTGCCGCAGCAAAGAAAGGGAATGTTGTGCTATGTAGAAAACAATACTTCAGACAAATTTGTACTACAGTGTTGGAAATAAAGAAATTTTGTATATATAAATAAAGCTGTTTGTGTTGTGATATGTTGAAATTCCATATTATGTTAGCTATAATTTGCCAATATTTATAATCATTTCTATGAGGCGTGGCGATCAGAAACCATGCAGTTTTGCGTTTGAGTGGCCTTTATGAGAGTTTAATTACAATATTACGAACACTAGCCGCCTGTTGTGCTTCCTTGTGTGTATCACTGTACCCCACGACTGCCTAAGCCTCATGCTAGTTCCATTGTCTATCTGCAGAGGGCAGCACAGAGTGTGGATATCATCTACACTGGTGATCTGTGCTCAGTCATTGAGATCAGACCACTTCTCTGCAACCTCATTATTGTCAGACCTCCACACATATTATTTGGCATTTCACACACCAACTCCACTCTACCACTCCCTCTCTGAATTAGGCCTAACGTTGCGTGTATTTATTTTGGCAGAGTTGCTTGAAGCACATGTGTACACACCTAGAGGAACCATGAGCCGAATGCAATGAGAGTAGTATAGGAAATTGGTGGTACGAACCAGGTTGAGGAGATGTTCGTGTAGGCCTATGTGGCAAAAGTTTGCTAAAGTATAAATCCCATGGGAAGATTTGGTTTCGTTAAACTGTTTGGATGGCTGAATGTTAAATGTGAACATGTTCCAAGTTAATCATTATTTATTGTTCTTAAATATAAAGCAGGTCCAGCGAGATGTCCGGTGTAGCCTAGTGTCCGGCTGGATTCCAGGGCAATTACCTACATTTTGGTGTTGTGTGTAAATCGGACCATTATTATAGGAAACTGTACCAGGACAAAGATGAATACAATTATTGGTATCATAGTAATAACATTTTCCTTTTAAACAAGTGATCTATTCAGCCAGTCCCTTTAGGACATAAATCCTGGAATCTGACGCTTCCTTTTTTCACTGCCTTGAACAGGACATTTAAAAGAATTCCTCATTTTCTGAGAGTATGATCTTAAGACTGAAAATATGTCGCTATGGCCATACCAGTTCACAGCATACGTGGAGTGTGCAACAGTCCCTTATGTAAAGCGTGTGGTGCTCATGTCCATATCCAAATTACAAAAGACCTGACTTTCAAATACACACAGAGAAGAAGTAGAATCACTGTAACGCTCAAATGGGGGTCCAGCCCCAATCACTGAGGTAACTCTCCCCAGGACTCTAAAGTGACTCCCTAATGTTAGTAGGACTCTATAATAACTCTATAATGACTTAGAGAGTCATAGCTAATTGACTCCCTACCTCACATTGACTCCCGTCTTTCAGAGTCATGAACTGGAGGACTCCATATGGGGGGGGGGGGCACAACTCCAAAGGTAGTTATGTGTAGCCGACTCCCTTTTGACTCCCTAAACTATCCTCAAACTTAAACTTTCAATATCTCACCAGTTCTGAGAGCTCTTCCACTGGAGGGTCTCACAATACAATTTGTAGAGTTTTTCTCAGAACAGTGCCTGTCATTATGTCATTATGTTAAATAGACCAAAATAAGGGACAGTGGAAGCATAGACACCATTTCTGTGGGTACATGTTTATGTTAAAGCATTTTCACTGTTTCATCTATGCATGGATTATAAGCTTGATGGCTGAGGTTAAGTAAATACAACCTCTGATTTCTCGCACCATTCAGATTGGTGTAAATGAAACCAAGGAGAAGGGAGCTGTTAAGATCTCCTTCCATCACCAATTTTGACTACCTACAATAATAGTGTCAAACAGATTTGACTCCCGTTTTTTTTTTATGGTGTCGTCCCATTTGGACTCCTGTTTGACTCTATGCAAAGGGAGTCAGTATATTTTGACTGCCTAATGATAGGGAGTCACTTTAGAGTCCTGGGGAGAGTTACCTCAGTGATCAGGGTGGGACTCCCATTTGAGCGTTACAGTGATTCTACTTCTTCTCTCTGTGTATGGATATTTTATGCTGGAAAAGATTTGCCAAAGTAGAAGGATATATGGCACAAACTCCAGAGTTATGCAGTTTTGGGGCAGAGGAGGGTCAAACTAGAAAGTTCTTTATATGTTTAAAGAATTTGATTATATTGAAAAGTATATATCTTGGCTCCTTGGAACACTTTTTGATACATCTCTAACCCTAACGGTTCAGTTTTTATTGCCTCGCAAAGCCGATCGTCATTATTTCGGGTGATTCCGAGACGGAAAATACATGGATATTGATTTCTTGGTGTTAAATACATCATAGCAACTCCTAATTTTCTTTATAACATGGTACAACATGTGTATAAAAGCATACAAAAAATTGATATCTTCAAAAAAAAAACTTCTTGAGTTGTAGCCCGATCAATTTTGAATATTAGCCAAAATTACGACAATTTCCGTCACATACTCTCAACTTAACACTATTTTCCTCAAAATGGTTCAATTAGTCCTCAAAATCAATCTACCATATCCTCATCATATATACTTCAATATATATGGAGCATTAAGACCATTGGTTTTACCTACTATGCACAGTACTGGCCTAAAGTATGGCCTGATCACTGATTTTGCGTCTCGGAATCACCCATATGATTCACCCATTAAATTATACATAAAGGTCTCCCATCACTAGCAAACTCCACACAACCTCTTTAAACTATCTTTATATGTACTCGACATGTGTGGGCTGAGTCCTGGGTATATTTTACAACATTTGCTACCTTTTAGCTTTGCGCACCTTCTAATATGAACCCATATTCTGAATTTCCGTCTCGGAATCACCCATATCAAGCCGCTGGACATAAAGTTCTCCCATCACAACCAAACTCCACCCAACCTCCCCAAACTATCTCTACATGTACATAACATGTGAAGGCTGAGTCCTATTTACCATGATTTAGCACCATTTGCCTATATGCACCATGTCATATAAAATAAATTTCCTTTATTTTTATAACTTTCCTGATATTATGCGACCAGATACAAAAATAATATCATCATAGTAGCACTCTAATACCTGTATGGTATAAGGTTAACATGTCTTCTATCAGGTTAAACAGTAACAAAGACAATCATATAGTCCACATATGCATGCTATCCCTTCTAATATGTATCACATTTCATGAATTTCCGTCTCAGAATCACCAGGTGATTCCGAGACGGAAAATATGTATACCACTCCTGGTGGCTAGATTATTGGATTTTGCACAAATCTATTTTTCTCCAGCATAAGACAAAATAGTTACCTTACCATCTGGGGTACAATGGATACACTGTGCATCTTCTTTTTTTACTATATAGGGGTATCAAGATGAAAAGACCGGTGAAAATTGTGCTGACAATACACACTTAAAAGGCTCTGGTGAAAAAAATATTGTACATATCTAGTGAAATCCACGTGAATCAATTGACTATACCATAGGGCTAATAGGAAATGATATTAGGGATAGGCTGTTACTGTCCCAGTAGACATGGGAGACATGTAAATCATGTTATTTTGAGGGATTTTGACGTTTTTAGGGGTTTTTGGGCCTTTGGAGGGCCAGAAAACGGAAAATATTGGGCCAATACACAAAAAAAAGAAAAATCCTGAATTGTTAGGATGTTTTCTCACATATACCAGATTTCTGAAAAGATTGGGGCAAAACTGGTTATTCTGTAGGGCTATAAGCCTGAAAAGGGCTAGAAATAGCTAAAACAACATAAGTCAGAGGTTTGAGCCATATATTTCATGGTATAATTATAAAACGATCATCTCCAGAATAAAAGTATGAAACCTTGAGCACTGCTCTTTCTACTCAGGCAGTGCTTTAAAGACTGAGTTATACAAAGTGCAACGAATGCAGAATCAAGCTCAGAGAACCTGCCTACAAGCCTGTGTGCGTGAAATTAGGATTATTGCCCTGAATAAACAATGTGGGGTGGAAACCTTAAGCATTAAACGTAAAAAGCAGCTTCTGTGTATAATGTGGAAAAAGGCAAAGAGATGTGAGGCCTTACAAGGAGACCAGCCCTGAAGGTTGAATTTGCCAAGTATCATGCTAAAACTGCCTTCTATGAGAGAGCGCCATATTACAGAGCTCTGGCACTCTGGGACAAGCTAGACCAAAAGCTTCCCACATTTAAAAAGTTTAAAGGCGCCATAGGTAAGCTAAATCTAGATTAAAGCCGCGTTCTCACACTGACCCTACTCGTCTGCTCGACTACCTTAAATCTGATGGTATTTGATAGCAATTGGAATCTATATAATTATCACATGTATTCATTAGTTCTGGCCTTGTCACATGAAATCACACAATTCTTTTGACATGTTTACGACATCACTGGATGTGTAGGAGAAGGGGTGGGGTAGTGTAACTTCACAGAAGATTTATGGCCGAGTTATGCCCACTATTTCTAATCCTGGTACAAGTTCTCCAGGTTTGGGACAGAGTGAAGGACCAGCAGCCGACTGCACTGAACCGGTCAGCTGCTCTATAACTTTGTGACCTCTGCCGAACCTTTGTGACTTCTCCATGGACACTGCTGGTGGCGGTGGGAGGTCAGGTTCCATCATGGGTTCCATAGGAGCATTCAGAACAGCTATGCAGAGAGCCTCCATCTCAGCAGGCTCCAGTCCAATCGACGCAGCTACACTCTATAATTTCAAATTTTAAAAGAACATTACTACTTTTGAATTAAAGCAATACAATTTATACAATAGATCACGCTGTGATACCACAATGCGAGTTTACCATTTGGGTTAACCACTTTGTTCCGTGTTTGTTTTTTTTGCAAATTTTTAAGGGAAAAGTCGATAATAGTAGACAAATATGGGCATATTTGGTATCAAATTGAAGCCTACAGTGGTGCAAATGCAATGAGCAAGAGGAAGTATACCTATTCAAAACGTTTGTAGATTATTAATTTCTTAACCATTAAAATCTGAATAAAAAGCCTAGATCCCCGTACATATTTGGTACAAAAGCGCCCTCGTCACATTTGTCATGGCCTAGTGATGAGAAACAAGGATATTATTTGGAGTGGCCTTATAGATAAACAACTACAAGCAAAGAAAGATATTCTAAAAAGTATGTAGAGATTGTGCATGAAATACAGCAGTATAGTGTCGATTGGAAGCTATGTTCAGTAGGCCTATAGAAATGGTTATAGATACAATTTCATTTTGATATACATAGTCACTGAAATAATGTGGCGCGGGAATGAGGATGTGGATGAGATTTTGAATAGGGGTATATGGCTGTACTATCCTTAAAGGTAGAATTAGTTAGATAACTCATTCATGAAAACCAGTCGCATTCAGGCCATCGATCATGTCACTGATATCACTGATATCGTTGTCAACATTTACTTCCATGTCAGTTCGTTCATCAGAATTGTGCCCGTCATGTAGGAGAGGAGGCGATACATCCATTTCCTATTATACGGTAAAACGTGAATCTTAAAGTTGGTATCCCAACTGTTGGGGAGACGAATTTCCACTTCCGGCATGGGGATAAGCATGCTGATGTTGTAAGACACATGTGAAAGTATTAAAGCTCTACGAGAACTATTTCCATACAAAAATCCACACACAGTAGCAAAAATGAATTTTCACTGAGCAGTCAAATATAAAGGAATTAGCATGCCTCTCCTCTAAACCACAAGGTGGCAGCTGTGTATAGTGTTTACAAGATATTCCCATTACAGACCCAGTAGCTCAACTGCATTCATGAACACATTAGTGCAGTGATATCTGCACAGGTGGCAGCATATCTCAGATGGTTTGCCAATGCTTGAGTTTTCTCCATGAAAGCTGTAGATCTAGATGTTATTACACACTGTAAATTAAAGCTTTAAGACTCTTGGTAACCAGAATGAAGCACCCATTTCAGAAGAAAAGTTTATATTCAGGACTTTCAGGTAACTTTTGAGAGGGGTCAATTCTAGTCACCCCAATTGGGATACCAACTTTAAAGACTTTTCGGCAACTCATTGTACAAGCTATTTTAGAGTTTCAGAGAAATGCCTTTCCCTCGCTAAGATAGAAAGTCTTTATATTTGTGCATAGTAATCCTGTTATACGACAGTAGAAGAAATCTGAATAAGGGTAGTTACACGAGCATTTCTCAGAACAATATTATTGGCCATTAATTTTATCCCCAAATTCAATCAGAGGCGTAGGAAGAAAAATCTTCATTGGCGGGTGGGGGGGAGGGTAAACCGGGCACCACCCCAACTGGCTTTAAACATCGGATTTTAAGTATGATGCTTAATGTTTCAAATTTCTCTGAGTAAGTGAAATCAGTCAGTGACATCGGAATCCAAACATTGCTTGAGGAAAGCATTCGCATGATTCTCTTTCTATAAGAGAATAATTCACATAGAATATGCATTACATTTTCATTAAATACAAATATATTTGAAAATATCAACCACTAAATCTCGCTTACTCACAGGATCACGTTGTTGAATGCACGGCTCCTGGTTCTCTTGTACCCCGTTTAGTGTTACCGCGTCAAACACGGGTGCGACAGTTGGCTGATAAACCTCAATGCATAACTTAGCATTAGGTGCCTACAAAACATAATAGTTTACAGGGAATAATTCTATATAGCAATAATAGATTAAACGTTAATACATGGCTAACCCAGGTCAAATGGGTGTTACCAAAATAAAAGGCCCAGTTGGTTGTTGGCTATTAGCTGACCCAAGAGTATTCTGTATGTACATGTAGAGGTATTTCGGAGGATATGCATATTGGATGGTGTGGATCATGAGCTATAGGTATTACATATTGATGCTGATAATACCTCAAACAGTGAGTACTCACCCCACTTGCAACTGTCATCTCAGAGCTTCCGTCATTTAGTATGCCTATTAAGGATGTTGAAGGTTCTTGAATAATATCGTCTTCGAATGGGTTCTCAGAGGATGCGCCACTAATCACACAGGATATGTGGTCCTTATAGGCCGCGCTGGCAGAACGTGGCTTAGGCTGACTTCTCTTCTCCTGCAGGAGAATGAAATTAAAGCTTAACTGATGAGCATGACGTTAATTGATGTTGCATTCACATTAATTCATTTTGCGTGCCAAGTTGACTCTCCCTTGTCGAGTTACTGTCCAACCATACACATGTAAGATTAATCCAGGTTTGCGCCTTTGTTAAGATCCTACATAAGTCGCATTATTAATAATAACACATTATCCAACTTGTTGAGAGATCATGTTATCTTATTCCCATACTAAACCATTTGGTAAAGGTGCCCCTGGAGAGAGGAACCCTGGCCAAATACATTAGGAGGGGAGAATACTCTCGCAGAGATCATAAAGAGATGATAGAGAGTCATTAGGGAGACAAGACAACAAAAAGAAAAAGTAATTATTTCATAATATACTAATTGATGTAGCATTCAATACACAGAGAAAAGAAACAGCGTAAAAAAGGTAGTCCAGGTTGCCTCCAGAATGACTCCCCTCTCTAGGAGAGTCCAAGTCGCCTAAGGGAGCCTAGGGGACTCAATATGGAGGAGTCATATGACCCAGAGAGCTATATGACTCCCCCAGGTGACTCCCTTAGTTCAACTAGAGAGTCCCCTAACCTGGACTCTCCTAGAGAGGGATTCATTCTGGAGGCAACCTGGATTCCCTTTTGACGCTGTTTCTTTTCTCTGTGTATCCACAGTAGAGTTGGAAAAAAAGTATTGCTTCTTTGAACAACACCTTTCGGCAACTGCAACATCAGTAAAATTCCATTCCACGGTTAAGTATAGTCACCTTCAGTAC
The DNA here is from genome assembly GCA_947462335.1 of Harmothoe impar. Taxonomy (NCBI): domain Eukaryota; kingdom Metazoa; phylum Annelida; class Polychaeta; order Phyllodocida; family Polynoidae; genus Harmothoe; species Harmothoe impar. The sequence goes on along the minus strand of OX381713.1, from coordinate 21,027,619 downwards.
TTGCTCACAAATTGCTCTAGTAATCCAGATTTTACAGTCAAACAGCTTTTGGAACTTCTTTACGCCGCCAGCAAAGTGTTTTGCTTCACGCCTGGCAATAGCTGTGACCTCTTCACGAGGTAACCATGGCTTCCCCTTGTATACGATCACGTCGTCTTGGAGACGAATGCCACTGCACATTCTCTTCATGATCCGCTGTTCATTCTCATGGATCTCTGAGTACTTGATCTTCTTCTTTAAGTATTTCTTGAAAATGCTGTATCTTTCCAAACTGCATAACTCTGGAGATATCCTCTGTTTATGAAAATGAAAGTTGAGAAACATTCAGTTTAATTATATTCATTATTCTGCTAGAGAAATATCATTAGTAGGTAGGACAACGCAATTTTAGAAAATCGTTGGAATTCTTCCTATGATATCTCAGAATATTAAGTGGAGTCAAGACATATAGAATTATTATTATTAACCTACCATTGATACATTACTTTCTACGATTTAAATAAAAAGAAAAGTTGGCACAATCGACCTGCCTTTCTACCACTGTAATACCACTTCTCAGGGGTTGTCCCAGGCGCCTTCCCTGCCCTCTAGTTAAGGGGTGGCCGGGAAGGAGGTCTGCACAGCTCTGCAGTACCCCAGGCTAGCCCTGTTCTTACTGCTTACATGTTTGAAATATCTGCAAAGGGTTCGGATGCCTTGTCATTTTTGGCCATCAAAATATCTGCATTGGCCCCTTCAATTAATTTGATAATTGTGTCCAAAAAATATTTATTCTAGGCTAAACTCCTTGTTACTGTGTTAGTTCCTATGTACCAGAAAATGACATGTTGCCAATTTTAGCCTGCATATCTTTACCCCAAATCAAAATAATATTACTCAAAAAGCTATATTCTACGCACTGATCCAGGCGTGTAGCTTCAATATCGGCCATAATAACATGGCTAATACTTCTGTAATTTATACTATTTGTTCTCTGTGAATCACTGTAAATATCTAAAAAGCTTAAATTTATTACCAAATATGCCAATATTTGTCCATCTTTTATCATGCTTTTCATCAAAAATTAGCAAAAAAAAAAGAGAGAAAATTTCTTAGAACCTGATCTCTACGATGCAGGCGGTGATGAGAAACCACTTTACGATTTTTCTTTTGGAGGGGGGGGGTCCATTTCTCTAAATCCTAACGGAGTGGAGGGGATCGAGATACCTGTCAGTTAATTGGTGGGGGGGGGGATTGCCATTTTCGGAAAATCCACCAAGCTCTCCAGATAAATGACTCGGCCCATAATATCATTGCTCTATAGACCTCAGGCATATATCATTATACATAATACATGTGCATCCTTGGCCTAGGCCCAGGAGTCAGGCCCACACGAAAGTGCTAATTAAGCCTGGCTATATATGTATACGCATAGTGCTTTGTCTATTCAAATGTGATTCCGGATGACAACCTTCTAAATTTTAAATCCATGCAATCTAGTGTCCATAAAATCCTAACAAATTAGGAGGAATCGATTAATATAGAACTCTGTGCCGGACTCTTTGGTCAACATAACCATGATCCTAATCTCCTCAGACGTATTCTCATTGTGTCAGGCAGGCATAGACTTGGAAACTTAATGGAACGAAGAATTAATCCAGAGAAAACTGTAGAAATACCATTTTGCTGTCTGTCTTCACGGTAACTTCCCCTATGAATGCGAAACGCATGTCTATATAAACTGAGCAAAGTGAAAGTGAGTCATCGGATACTATGGGGTAGATAGAAAAATAAAGGTAAAAAATATATAGGTCAGCTAGATAACAGCCCATGTGGTCGACAGCTTATTGTGTGGGTCTAGGGCTGGGATCCAGGCCTGTACATCGAACCTCATTGTCAATATATTGAAATATGAGTTGAGTTTGTGAATAGGCTCATTGGCTTAAGTTACATGAGCAAGTCGCGTCTTTCAAAAGGGACAAACATATATATTTGTATCTAAAATGTAGAAAAAAAGCGATGTACTTCACAGAACCGGCGGAGAGAAAAAAAACTTATTTTTCTCAGTAGGCAGTAAGGTCAGCAAAGGAGCCATCATGGCACATTTGCCTGTATCACGAGTGTCTGGCACACCTTTTTTTTACCATAGACTTAGTTTCACCTTTTGCATGCAATAGGTCAAGGAATGATGAGGCTCATTCTTTTTTATCGTTACGCATTTCGGTACATGTATAACTCTCGGGCAATGCTTACATAAAAGCACTACTTATTTCATCTATTTTTTACAAGGGAACAATAATGCACAATTAACACACAATATCAATATAGGCCCACAGCACGGGTGGTTCTATTAATAGTACTCCTTCACTTCTCCACAGCCAGCATAGGGTAGATTCACCATAAATCGGACAATACCCTGAGAAGGACAGTTAAATTTGAAGTGCATTCAGGTACAATGATAGCCTTTAGTGTTTATTTTTGGAAAGAATAACACCACAAATTAAGAGCTTTAAATGCTTATATAACCACAAACCAAATGTCCGTCTCATGGCTGTGTCTCACGAACTCGGGCCAATGTATTTGTCTATGACCGGGTGCCGTCTATGACCGGGGGCCGTCTATGACCGGGTGCCGTCTATGACCGGCTATCTTAAACAGTTGTTTGGAGGAATAAAAAAAATTAATATAATTTTTTAATCTTTTTTTTTAATTAAAAAAAAAGTGTATCCCTCCAAACAACTTTTTTAGATAACCGGTCATAGACAGCACCCGGTCATAGACGGCACCCGGTCATAGATGGCACCCGGTCATAAACAAACACATTGGCCCAAGTTCGTGAGACACAGCCTCATGGTATGTGTCTGACTCCAGGTGAATATACCTTATGCCTACTGGATACCTAGGGTTCCACTATATATGCCCACATTACAGTATTGATCACAGACCCATTCATGATACCTGACCACAGGTCCCTGGTCACTTTCCCTACAATCATGCAGTCGCTGTGTCAGGCTGGCGTGTTAATGTACCAGAACAATGTGTGATCCTTAATTGATTAAAGGGTATCGCTACCTGTTCGATGATCTAGATATTCTATTGATTTCTGCGTATAACTTAGTAAAATATTAGTTCAATATATTAGGAACTAGAAAAAGTAAAGAAAATGGCATGGTACAGTGCTCAATTCTATGGGAAAGCCACTTGAAAAAGCTAGTTCTTAACTAAGCTAAAAGAGAATTTTTATTTTGTGGTCAGATGACCATGTTCTTCTATTGCTATCTTCAAATAACTTTGGATTTGATTAGTTGGCAGAATAATCAAATATAAAACGGAAAAAAAATTACATGTTGTGGTGCTCATTTTTCTGTAATGCCCATTTAAGTACTTCCTTTGCAAGGCAATCTAGCCCTATAGCCCATGCAATGGACGTTGCTGCTTAAATACTCTCTATGTGAAAATTAGACTATAACGCAAGATTCCTTCCCCCCTTTATTTACCCCCCCCCCCCCAAAAAAAGAGAATAACTATACCTTTTTTCGAGAAAAGGTCATGGCATCTTCTGGGATAGAACTCCTGACCCTCTGATTGCAAAGCAGGCATCATAACCACTACACTACAGATTCTGGTGGAGATCTGAAGAACTGTTGTGCTATTATTCCATACATCTCTTATTGACATATGCCACGAGAGGGCAGCACTAGCTACATAGTACAATGTTGTTTCTCTGACATCCACAGGGTTCCAGCACCTACTTTTGTAGCGATACCCTTTAATTGCCATCTTCCACGGTTCTGGGTGGCCACATCGGTCGTCTCAGATAGTTCCAGTCCTTATATTTTTTCCACGTCCAGTTACTGTAATTCAAAACGCTATTTCAATGGGCGCACAATTCTTTTCAATGTTAAATCAATATTGAATCAGAAATGACAACCAATGTTGATTTAATGTGCCAATTTGGGATTCTGCACCAGGGTTTAATACAGCGCCAGTCTTGTACGAGCACCTCGGCTATACTGATAATCGTTATGCCTCTACCAATACATGTCCCACTGGGACATGTATTGGAAGAGGTACAAGATTTGTGACCAGTGGTGACTTACCTTTTGAGGCTGTTTCTTCTCTCTGTGTACCTATAAATGTACGTGATTTTCTCTGTTGGTTGATCTCAGTACCAGGGTAAGGGTTTCGGGTACAGTCCATTCAAAGATGCAGACTCAGGTATTGCTCCCACTCCCCTTCTTATCTACAGCAAATGATAACTATCCAATGTCCTCTCTAGTTAATAAACTCAAAATGGCGATCAATTTTCAAGAGAACCCTAGCTGGATCATTCTCAACCATTGAGGCAATTGGGTTGTCTAGCTATTGAGATACCTTAGATAAAACTGTGTCTCTTATATGATGTAATATTCTTATAATACCAGTTACTGTAAAATAGAGCAGTTCATCGGTCAGCCTTGTGGGTTACGGGGAAACACGTAAATTACTGGCCCATAAAACAATTTACTCGGCCTTCCACCTACTGTGTTGTTTCTGTCCTCAGTGGGGGGTAGATGCCAACAAGGGGCTTCTCTGACCGGGGAAAGCCATAGAGATATCTCGAATAGAGTCAGTGTCCAATTACAAACTATGTCAGACAATTTCAATCATACTGCATCTCACAAAATATTAACTCTGGCTATTAGTATTAGCCGAATATTTCTAGTGATATAGTTCTCAATTGTGCGTATAGGACCGATTTAATGTTCAGTCCCAAAGAATGAATGACAGGTGCTGAAGGTTGGGACATTAAAGCTAATTTTAATTTTAATTTTTGACGCTGATTCTTTTTTCTGTGTGCGCGAGCTCAGCTAATTTTCGGTGATCTTCCCATTTTAGGTTGATTACATGATCCATATAATTGCATGCAGGTATGGAAAGTTGGAAGGCTCTCATTTATTATCTAATATTAAAACTACAATATATTGTCATAAATGAATAACTGTCGGCATGCAGAAATCAAAAGCTGTTTATAGGGGTGCATCATAACGCCATTGATTAAACCTACTATTACAACACAACAACCACTACAATCAGTCTATTCCTCCCTGCAAATCACAATTAGGAAAACATTGATACCATAAAGAATGATGTCAAACACAAAGAAAATGGTTAATGAGGGCAATTGCAATGTTATTTTATTTCTCAATTTTGAGGTGCTTTAACTGATTTTGTATCTTTAATCGACATTGAGAGCTGGGGGTTTGGTGTCATGTGAGTTAATCATTGTACAGGGAAACCCCAACAAGGAGTCAGCCCGTCTGGTCTGTGTAAATCTGTAAATAATTCCCTGCTTAAATTAATTGAGATTAATACATTTAAAAATTGATATTTTTAAAGAATTGATGATGATAATGGTCATAACGCATAAGGGTTTTGGTCTTAACTTATTTGAACACGATTATGGAATAAAAATGAAACTTAATTATCAGCTCAAACAATCGGGAACTGATCCAGGTGCAATAACCTGTATCATTTCTCTTTTCTAAATAGTTACGTATGCAGAGCTGTTAACACTATATAACTATTTTCAAAGGAATATGTAAAATAATCAATTTGTGGAGAGTTGAACATTGAAGGGCCAAAATATAGGCAATAATTTAATACTTTACGACGACACCCCAGCTAGTCATCAGAATAGTATTATTATGTAAGTGCTATCTCTCCCGACTAGTCATAACTGTATAGGACGTGATCTAATATTAGTAAGCCTACGGCCAGTAGACTGCTCATTAAATAAAAATGGCCATTAAATACCAAGTAGCGCCCAACAACGTTACGACTACGGTAGTTCCCATTGTAACAACCTTTAGGGAGACCTGTGCCTTAATTATTAGTGGCCCCTGGCATATTGATTATTACACGTAGACCCCATTGACCTGTCTATAAATAGAACGAGTACCTCCCTCCCAGTCAATGCCAGGCTGGTGTTCTCTTCATCATGGGTCCATTTTTAGACCAAGTCGGAATGATAACAATCAAGGCAGTCTTGGAAGTCATTGTTGTGACTGGAATATTTATGTTAGCCATGAACTTTGATATGTGAGTAATATATTGTATTTTGCGTTATTTTCATCCGTCCTACCAAATGAGTTGCCCGATTTAGAGCCAATATTTTTGTGCTTCTGTCCTGTAAATCATTTTATCTGTATTTATATTGTTATTTTCCCTCCCTGGTCCCCAATGAGAAGTGTTTGCTAAATAGGAACGGGTCCAAAGTACAGCATGTAAATTATGCCCTGGGGATACATCAGAGAGCTCTCCTCCAATTTCCAGTTTCCCATCCTTTCAAGACGCCATCACTATTAGCGGTGTGGTTCAGCTATTAGCACTGGGCCTGCAGGCAAAACGGTGACCCATGACCGTGATGGAATGTCATATGACGTCACGGCATCGTCAAGCGATGTCCGACACACTGTTATTGTATAAGGACGTAGCCTATACTATATTCGTCAAACATTGACGGATTTGATGAGTGACACCATCTCAAAGAAAAGTACGAATTTGGGTTGAACACTGAAAAATCACAAAATCCAAAAATAACGTTATTACATTGAAAAAGTAATATATCGGCTGCATGATTATAAACCTTCATTGAACTGTTGTACCCTATATTTGGGACCTTTCCTAACCCTTTAACCCAGACAACCCACCATAGCTGTTAGTCAGTCATCCACGAGTTATGCTGACAAAATGACACAATAATAACAATGATGATTAATTAACCACCACCCCCCGCCCACCCGCCTTCCTTATATCAAGACCCAAAGTACCCATCCTTGCTGCGATCCTACTCTTGCTAAAGAAACAGTAATAATTTGGCATTTGAAGGACTAAATATATACCAGCGGTTTATTGGCGGTAACAGAACGTAATTTATTGCATACCATACCTAAATATCACTCTTTATATACTACTAACATTACCACAGCTCGTGTATAGCCACCCAGCCAAAGTATCACCTAGAGTTCTAGAGGAAATAATATTCTGAAATTGAATAAGAATTACTGTATATGATTCAACTCAAAAAGTGGATCACTAAACCGGTACTTAGAATAATGAATGGGTTTCAGACCATTTGATTATTGCTCCTTTCTGTTACACTCAGCGAATCAAAAAAGGCAATAAAGGATTGGAAGAATACAGAATAGAAGTCTCAGAATATGTCTACAGAGAAAAGTCAGGGGGCAACTTAATTGTCAAATTACATCAGGATTGTGAGACACCTCTCTCCCCCTTTAAGGAGAAAAGAAATGCTCATTTCACAAATCATTTAACAGATCCAAAAATACTCACACCTCAAAAATAAAAACTATAGAGCCAGAAATGAGTTCCTACTAGCTTTCCGTTTACGGAAGCCTAAATCAGGATTTTATAAACGTAGTCCATTTTATAGAGAGGCTCAAGAATGGAACAAGCTCCTCCACAGATTCAAGTCTGTGATAAAAGATTTAGTTTCAAGGTAAAATTGAAGAATTTTCTGGCCACTGATGTGTAAAGAACAAGAAAAAGAAAAAAGAAAATTAGTAGTCTAGATGCAAACTTGGCAAATTGACCTGAATCTTTACATAGTTAAAACTGAACACTCTACACTCAAAAAGTAAACTTGTCTCCAGACTCTTCCAAGTGACGATCATAAAATAAACGAGTCAAAAACTTGTCTAAGTGACTAGGAATTGGGTCTTCTAGCTGGAGATATAAGACCCACTTGGAATATGCCAGCCCAAAACCTGACATTTGCCTGCTCCAGATTATATTCGTGGGATGGTAACCTGACTCTTTTATTTTATGATAGTCACTTCGACGAGTATGGATACAAAAAGAAGAAGAAAAACTATAAACTAATTAAGCAATTAGGATATTATTGGTCAAGTTTTATTACAAGGGCCCTGCAATCTGCATGCCCTGGAGGTGGAATTCTTACTAATGAGCAAATGGTGCTGGATATACTATAGTTATCAAAGTCATTCATTTACCTTCTATATGGCCTCCAGCTCGTGTGAATGAATGCATGCGTGGGTGGTGGGCACACCCTAATGCCGATACCTAAGTGACGCTTTATTATAGGGTAGGGGAATCAATCCCAGCTATCCCTCCATTTCCTGCCCCCAGTTGGTTATGTCACCGCCACAGGAAGTCGATCTCAGCATTTCTAGTGCTAGCCTCACCCTGGGGGTCATACCATGCACCTTTCACATTTCGAAGATGTGTGTGTGTCACAATCTCCGTCTCTAATTTCATTATATCAATCTCTGTATAGAGTTCCATATACTAAGTCGGTTGGGGTCAGCTTGGGGTGGGGAATTCCCTGTGTGTCAATCTTAAGCTGGGTTGACCGTGACAGACCCCCAGTGGTCATGCCCCCGTGCAGCACCACCTAGTGAGTGTCCACTAACACCAGCAGGTGACCCCGGGTCAGCTTGGATCATTGATAACCTGGAGGAGTGGTCGTGGGTCAGGGCAGGAGGGCGGCAGTTAGAGGAGGGCGATATTAGAAGGAACAAGGAGAGCTGAGGAGCAGAGGTGAAGGGTGGCAGTGCTACAGGTGTTTAAACCAGAGATAACTTCTACCTACTTACAAAGAAGAGACAAGTTGATTCAGATAATTGCAATTAAAACAGGTAAGTACTTTTCTTATTGTTCTTCTCATTAGTCTTACTATAGTTTTTTTAATTAATTTTTAATCTTACTGCTGTAGCAAAGAAAATACAAGAATCTAGCGCCAGTCTGTTACAGTTTCTTCAAGATTTTTTAAGTGAATTGAATTGTGAAATTGTTAATATGCTCAATTCATTCCTCCTTACTTTTTTCTTTATGATCTCGGCTCCTCTCCACGGTTGAGATGTGAAAGAAGGCACATGATGGTTTCATTACATCCTGCTATCACCCATTTGATTGATTAAACATCATTCTATGGCCTTTTATATATTCTTCTGACAGCAATAACAATATAGCAATATATATCTAATGCTTATTCAAATACATGGAGATAATGCTAGCTTTCAAACTATCATTATGGATTCTCATCACATCTATATAGAGTACTTTAGAAAGAGGATACCAATGTTTCAAACATCAAGTGTTCAGTGCTCCAAATTTATCTTATATACTTTTCAACCACATATAACTATCTGGAAAGTAACCCCAAGAGAATTCAGTAGCCCCTCTTTAAGTTAACTAGTAACTTCAACTTTCATGTTCTTGGAACAATGCTTCAGTAGAGTTTAGTACAAAAAGGGTGATTGCAAGTAGCCTATTTAACTTGAATTCCTGGTACATGTATTTGATATAAGGGTTCTCTGAAATGTACTTGAAACAATAATCAAATATTGGCGGTCTACACCAAATAGCTTTCGTAGAGGTGAAACTTTGTGCTCTTTTGCTGCGTTTTAAGCAAACTTTCTTGCTGCTGCTCTATATCCTTGACGTCAGCCACAAATGACATTAACGGCAATCACATAGCCCTTAGCTACTAAACCTACTTATGTTCTGACGTCCTGACTACCCCAGGGAAGGTAATGTTTCCTTAAATGTATTTTTGCTATTTTTGCCTTTTTGCAGGAAAAAATCAATAAGGCTAATTAAATGAGTAAATTCCCATAAAAAGAATCATTGCTGAACTAATTTCCATATTGGTCCGTTTTTTTTCTGGATCGTATTACAATATTACAAGAGTGGGCTAGGGCGCAGCCTTGCTTTGTTTATAAACAAAAGAGCAAATCAGTGAAAATAATGGCAACTTGGAGTACTGAAACCTTGCGACTGCTCCGTCCCATGCGTTTCCACCCCCGCCTGATATTGTCTTACTCTAATCATAAATTACAGAAACCCACAAAGCACGCCAGCTCTTAGGAGAACACCCTTCTGTGTAGGGGGAAATATAACTGGATAAGGCCCCAAACTGGTTCATGCTTATTAGTGTCCTGTAAATATAAGTGCCCGACTCACGGCAATGTTTGTTGTTATAGAGGTGCGAGCAGAGGGAGAAGGAAGGAGAGAAGGGGGCTGAGATACAAGGAACTGAATGAAGTATCAGCCTACACAAGTTCTACAACTAGATAGCTGAGGATTATTACTACTGCAATCCATAAGGAAATACTACTACAATTTGGTGAGTACATTTTATCTGATATAATATCTTACTTCATATTATAAACAGGAGTGGTGGTTTTAGATAGGGCGCGGGGGCGCAACCCTTCCCCCTCCCCCCACCCCACCCCTGTTCTGGGCCAAAATTACGTTTTAATCCTGGATTCGCCACTGTTGGATAACTGCATACGGACAGCTTATTCGCCCATAGTTAGCCATATCTGCACCATGGAGTCATTCAGTTAAACCCCCGCCGCCCTACATATATTGGGTCAAGTACCTCTCCCGACTTCTTTCTGACTGTTGCTTTGTTACCTTTCAAAAGGGAATCCTACCGCTAACAAATCGAGAAACAGACGTTCATCCATCGCTCATCCATCAATGTTCACTCTTCACTTAAACTTTGATGGACGAGGGACGGCGGGTGAAACAATATAACATCTACTTGGATTTCACAAAGCGTTTGACACCATAAATGACTCTCCTGGGAACGTGGACAAGAAAATCTTTCCAATCTTAAAAGCGATAATCTTAAATTCGATTATCTTAAAAACGTTGCTAGCTTTTAAGATTATCGCTTCGGTAAACCCGCTCTAGATGGCGCCACTTATGCTTACCCTTTTCTTTTACCCTTATTTATTTATTGTCGGTGATATATTGTATCATATCGGGGGCTCTGCCCCTGAACCCCCTTTTCTTTCTCTCTTCTTTTTCTTTCTTCTTCAAAACTGATATCAAACAGAACTATGGACAACTGTGCCAGGTATAACACAGTGGTGCCCTCTAGTGTTTAGTATCTTAAAAATATCTTCAAATTATGTTTCAATTATCTTAAAATGCAGAGGGAAACGTTTTTAAGATTACCGCTTTTAAGATTGGAAAGATTTTCTTGTCAAAATTCCCAGGAGAGTATGTCTGCAAGTGCATAAAGGACATTGTTCTGATTCAGAAATGAGAGGAGCATAGTTTGAGTAGCTCCTTCTCTCAAATCTCAAATAACACATCAAGCATCTCAAGTTCTGATAAGATCATTTGGGGTCCCGCAGGGGTCCGTCCTTGGGCTCGATAGCGTGTTTGTGTTTCAATTACCATAAAAATTGGGTAGCAAGGTCAGTGTTGCATGTCCGTGCATTCCATCCCAAATGTAAATTATACATGGCTACTCTTTAACCCTAAAATCAGTTGATCCACTAATGCAGCAAAGGCGTGTAACTCACCGGTATTGCATCGGTGCATAATGACGACCCTTCAGGCGTGTCAATGTGACAAAAATGATAGCACATTAACGCACAATGCAAATATTAAAGGGCCAAATACTTTTTTTTTTATTTACAAACCCTTGGATAAGAGTAGATATAATCATGACTGGAAGTATAATGTTGCTGGATCCCCGGGCTGGAGTTCTTTGAATTTTGATCCCAGATACATTTTTTAAGGCGACACAGTCGAAGGCTGATCAGCAGGTTCACAGGGCCCATACGGACCGAACCTAGGTTTGACCCCACGTGTCCGACCTGGTTATTTGACACTCCATGGGCGTGTTTGACCTGGTTCTGTGACACTCGATATTAAAAGTTATTGATCTAAAGTTACACAAGCTAATGCGTTGGGTACATGCACTCATGTATACAGCGGTGCCATTTCCATTGAGTTATAGAATACTTCCGGTCACTACATGCTATGGGGGGGCAGTTATGGGTTGCCATTAGTCTGCTTCGGAAACAGGAGGGCATGGGGTATAGTAATTCAATACTGCAAGTCATACTTTTCATGACATACAAATCCGACAGTAGAATCAATTTGCAACGATACACGAGGTTGTTTGAATTGTGTCGACAGATGAGGCCAAATTTAAAAAAGGGTGTGTTTCAGGTTACCCGACCCTACCTAGAAAAACAGGGCCGACCCTAGACATTTTTATGCAATTTTGAAAAAATATTTATATTTTGGGTCATTTTGGGGCTATTTAAGGGTCGATCTGATAGTTCACGAGTCGAGGCGGTCATCGGCGAGTTGGCATTGTAGTTCCTGAGTCGATTTCTGGCTACTTTTCAGGCTAAAGTAAAAAAAAAAAAAATTAAAAAAAAAAAAAAATCCGACCTACCTACCCTAGATTTTCAGACCATGTAACCTGAAACACACCTTTTTTTTTTGGCCTGAGAAGAAAGGGTCCTCCAAGGTTAAATGTTTGGTTTGAAATTGAAGTAATAAGCTCTCCGAGTAGTCTTTTCCGAGTAGTCTTATGATCATTTGGGCAGTTTAAATTATGATATATGTTATACCTCAAAGGCTTCTCATTCAAGGAATACCCCTCATGCCTAAAGGAAATTTGGCCCTCTTCACTAAGAGTCCTTCTCTGTTCTACATTACCCCACAATGGTGCCCCCAAATTACTCCACTGTGGGGTAATAAGGGCCATAAAAATCTTTGAAATTACTAACCACAACTTCGGGAGTGTGATGATATGGTTCTTCCTTACAATGAAATGTAAGAGAGAAATGTTAAAAAATTAGGTAAAAAGGTAATTTGGTTTTGGTCTCTAGTGAAGCAGAAATTGCAGAAACCCCTTAGGTTTCCCCTATTACCCCCCTCTTCCCCTATTATATGCTACAGTATGCACCAGGCCCTAAGTACACGTACGTGCCAGTGAGTTACTCGCTGGCATTGTACTCACTCATCATGACAACACATGCAGATGATGCTGTCATTAACCATACATCAAAAATGCTACATATCTGACTAATTCCACGAGTGATTGTTTATAGGCAACTCCATTAGTACTATATATGCGATGGCCTCAATGAATCGGAAATATTCTCACAGAGAACAATATGTAATAGTAACACTAGAGCTGAACTATGTGATGTAGAGATTGTTTGTATTGATCCCATTCACAAAAGGGCATAGGGCCTATGTCTTATTGGTCAATACACCAACAAGCATCATGCTACAGTGTTTTCATGTGGTTTGTATAGAGAACCATGAAGGAATCAATGTCAGAGATATCCTGGCATCCTACACCCACATATAATTGATATACACTCAAACACAGACCTGGACCCGACACCATTGCGATGACATAGTTAGGTAGAACCAATAACTGATTCTTATCATGTTTATCTTAACTGTATAGCATGACAGCAGGACAGGGTTTCAGTAATACCCATAACTGTAGTTATATTGGTATTACTGGCACCCCACAATCTTGGCAGCAGATGCACTGCGTGAATGTTGGCATTTAAGCATTTATTAGACTGCTTAAAGGTCACACTTTATGAATCTTTAACTTCAGTAAATGGCACTTAAAGTTGATTAAATTTCATTGTAACCTTTCTATGATGGTCTAGTCATTAGGGGCAAAAGATTGGCACTTCTGGCAGCAAGCATGAAAGTTTGTTTACAGGGGTTTTTCAACATGCTGAATCCATTTTGAAACATCATTTTCGAGAAATTTCTAAATTGGTGTTGAAAATAAAAAGTATTAATTAATTGAATAATTCCATGAAAAATTCAAATGTATTCTTAAAGAAGAGAAGCTCCAAAAACACCCAGATTAGATGATGCCCATGTAGAGTTATCACATAGAGTCTGAATTATCAATTTTACAATTTTTGATTAAGGCATATTAGCATGATTTATGTGAAAATGAAGATATATTCATAATCTCACTGTTAAATTACCAGGTGATAAAAACACTGCAGGAAAAAAACCTAAATGTTGGCACACACATCCTCTAGACCATGGAAATATATCATAAATACAGGGGCCTTGTAGATATAGATTATAGCCATGATGGCAGCCATATCTCAAGATGGCTGCTGCTGAATATTTCTAAATCATGTATCTCCTCTTCTAATCAACTTAGAATGATGCTTCCAAATGCTAAATATACAGTACTGGTGTCAAAGAGTATAGTGATACTAGTTTTGATGAGAATGAGGGCAGCCATCTTTGATTTTGATCAGGTTATCCTTCGAAATCATATCAACAAGCTGATTTTCCAAATTAAATGTTCTCTATTATTACAGGATCGGTTTGGACGAGGAAGATGGTTTTCCTACCACGTTCTCTATTATTACAGATATTATTATCCTACCAACTGTATTGATAGGAGCAATAACCTGAACACTATATTACGTTTGATAATGCTTTATATGATAGCCATATTGGATCTATTGTGGTTGTACTACACCAAGTAGCAATAGGTGGCAGCAGCGCCCTCTTTGACACATCTATGCTTACATTAATTGGCCCCGCTATAAGGGTAGTGGGTGGCAGACACTTCCCGAACCCATGGGAAGCCCAAGTTTGTCCATGGGTTCTACGGAGGTTTGGCAGTCCAATCTAGCTTGCTGTTGTGTTGCGGTCATACCACAAGGGTCATTGGGGTAAGTCAGGCACCCGTTTACCAAGCTAGTAAACCACAATATTAGAGGACCCTCTAAGGATTGTTGCTTCCTTATTCCATCTGGACCCCTTGGTCAATGGGGCAATTCTGCCTGGGTAGAAGCCAGGCTTGGGTATAGTTATCGTTAGTCTTCTGAGCTGCATCCATCCTATAGTTGATAGTTGCCACTGGCCACATTGAAGTGTGCAACCAGGGGGACATGTTTTACTTCTCATTGTATCATTAAACAACAGTTTTCCATTACCATGCTGTCATCAATTCCATCACCTTTAGATCCCTAGGTCCTTGCTACCTGGGTCCTGGGTCCTGTCCTGTTTCTCAGAGACCTTGTGCTATGGAGCCCACTGGCCAGCAGTGGTCATTCATTTCTTAGTAAAGCATCTCTATGAGTTTGCTTTATCTATACTCTTGAAAGTCACATTGATGATGTGGCTATTTATAGCCCATCATGGGAAAAGCACATGGAGGATTTGGACAAGGTCCTAAAGCAGTTGAACAAAAACAGTTAAGGTAGACTGCCAAGAAATTGCTATAGTACAACCATACTGAGATTCATGAAAGGAGATTCATATTCAAAACACAGTCAAAGGCAATGTAGACCTTCAGACCTGTTTTTTGTAAAAAAAAAAAATAAGCATGAGGAGGATTAAAGAATAACCGTAGCTCTATGTCAAAGCCAGAAGTGACATCTTAAGATCCTCTGACAGGCGGATGAGTTCAGTCTAGCCCCAAAGGATGGACACAAGATAATACTTCAAATGTATCTGGGGAACCTAGCCAAATGATAGATAGATATAGTTTTAAAACTGACACAGCCAGAGGCTAGTTAGCAGATTCATAGGGCCCATATGTACCGAACCTGGTAGCTCAATGCTGTCGAAATATAAGAGGCCAGATACTGGTGTTTCAGGACCATGAGACAAAGCATGAACTGTCCATGGAGGGTGAAGCTGGGGAGCTTGAATGCCTAGGGGGTCCTCTAATGCTGTGGTCTATTACAAGCAAAGAGGCTGCCAATTTTCATGCAGTGGAGAAGCTGGAAATCTGGATTCAACTCTTCTTACATCTTACCAAACCCATAAGTAGACCAGTCTTAAGTTTGATGACACAATGATTATAATTTCAAAGGGAGTTATCCTAGTCACAAAGTTAACACTTTTGCTTTTTAGGGGAAGGGGGTAGGTCCCCAAAATGTATGAATGGTCATTGGCTGCCTTTTGTTGCCAGCCCCCCCCCCCCCACCTGCCAGTAATACACCACGTCTATTGGTATACAAAGGGCATAGGAATCAGCTTATGAAAAATGCGCATTTTGCCAGCAAAAACTACACACTTCCCAGTGTCAAGCGTTTCAAAGGGAATTAGGCAATGCTTTCCATAGAAGATTCCATCATTCCCAGACTCCAAGGGTGTCTGGCAATACTCAACTAGTCTGGCTACAACTCTCTTATTAGAATCTCAGTGCCAGCATCCAGCAACCCCTTTGAAATGCCTGACTCTGCAAAGAGCGAGGAATTTTGGAGGGAGTGTTTGGTTACCCAGGTAAAAACAAAACGTTTTCCAAACGCTTGCAAACGTTTTGGAGGGAACCTTTTTCATACAAGTACAGTAAACGTGTGCATCCATACGTTTTCAAAACGTTTGCAAACGTTTGGAAAATGTTTTCTTGTTAGCTGGGTAACCCTCACCTTTCTGGGTTGTATGATTGATCTAGTGTCATTTACCCTGACTATAAATTATTGAACCTTTTCCCTGCTGCTTTCTTATGGATGGCTTTGTATTTTACAGAACACATCATGTCTGCCTACTTCCGGTTGTCGCTGGTCCTACTTGTCCTCGTTGTCATGGCAACGTTATCAACATATGGTAAATATAATTGAGCTTTAAAACAGTTTTCATAGCCTTTGTCTCCAGTCCCTAAATTCACTTATTAAACTGTAATCTGGAAACTCAATAAATATATCAAATGTAATACACCTTTCAGGTTAGGGACATCTGTACAGGAGTGCAACTTAACCCTTTACGGACGGCATGATACCTCACCTCTCCATGTTGTTTTGTCGTATATGGTACACCAAGGCAGTAACTTGTCGATGCTGCATTGGTACATCTACTTTCGTTCCCAAATCCTTCCGAAGGAAGGCTCTGGTAACTGCCAAATGTTGGGATTTTGCTGGGTCTGGGCAACCCCTGCTGGTAGGCTGGAACCAGCGAACAGGAACAGGAAATGGAACCAGAAAGGCTGATGGTAATACTACCAAAACTACCATCATACATTCTGGTTCCATTTCTTGTTCCTGTTCGCTGGTTCCAGCCTACCAGCAGGGGTTGCCCAGACCCAGCAAAATCCAAAGTTCAAGGTCATTTGGCTGTTACCAGAGCCTTCCTTTGGAAGGGTTTGGGAACGAGAGTATGGTACATCATGCTGACCCTTCGGCCGTGAATCCACCATAATTACATGCCTAGCCCTGGCATGGTGCCTGAGGGGGTTAAGAAGCAATGAATTTCCCTCCTATTACTCAACTCCTGGGAGCAGAGAGCTCCTTTCCCTCTTTTCGGGTCAAGCTTGTTGTCCAGTGGGCGCAGCCACTACTTATGTTGGTACTGGTGAGATACGCACTGATATAACGTCACGATGTGTAATTGATTTTTGTTCCTGACTGACGGTAAAGCTGCATGATGTGTACCAATTGCACCCCAATATCATTGCTAGGTGCCTATACACATCGTATAGACTATACCAGGGTAGATTCACATAGAATCGACCCCGGAGTGAACCACATACCTTGAGTCGAACACCTGCCTTTGTAGTTATTCGTACATGATTAGATCTTGTATCACTTAAACTGCGCTAGTATATACAAATAGGGCTTTACATGCTTGACTAAATACAAATTAAAGGGTCCGACTGAAGCTTGTGGTCGACTCTAATTCAGTCTACCGTACTCAATATTCCCTCTCTGAGAGTGATCTTGAATGATGTTGCAATATCTTGATAGTGCGTTTGTCTGTAATGAATTGTACCTCCAAGGAATGAATGCAGCTTTGGCGAGTAACTCTTTTGCTGCATTAAAGCATCATGCTGTCCCTACGGCTGTGATACACCCCGAAAGATTGGCATGACGCATGGATGCCCTGGTGAGTTTAGCTCCATGGATGCCTCGTAACAAACAAGGACACAAAAGATTAAAGCACTATGCAGTCCTTAAAGCGCTATCCAGCTATTCCATCCAGCACCAGATCGATTTCTACTCAAATGATTCCAATCACATGGGTCAGCCATTATCATCAGAATTGCCTCAGCATTCTAAACCTGTATGCATTCAATGGCGAGAGCCACGAACTGAACCAGGTCTGGACATTACAGACTTTGCATAGGCTATTCTTAAATCACATACCTGGCATATTCTTCAGAAAATGCGAGGTATGCAAATGTCCAGGCACCTGTTCGAGTTCTTCTCCTCGAGCCGGGTCTAGATTATAGTGATAATTCTGGTGGCTCCATATGCGCGGCCATGTAAGTTCTGTCCACAAAATTTCTCATGAGACTTAGGCAGGTACCACACTCCCACACTGCATAGTTCACCAGCAACTAGCAACATTCCAAGAGCAGAACCAACTTCTCATGAGAATTGCTTGTGTCCGCCTGCCTGCCTTGATCATCGGAGCAAGTTGCATTCCATTTTATCCTTTAATATAGAGCTGTTTCTGTGGGAGTACCTGTCAGTGCAGACTTAACACACCAGGGGGCACCACTGTTCCTGAACATTCTGTAACAAGGGATGGTGCCTGTTAAGCTGATGACCTCTCTGTACAGATATGGCTTTTTCCTTTGAATAAACACCGGCAGTTAATATATGATAATTAATGCTGGTGACAAACGCAAGCAGGAGCGTGCATAAGATTAGTCCAATCTTAATTCATATAATCTTAATAGTATTATAATCTTATTTTTAAGGTTATAACATTTGTTTAAGATTACCGGTATGTTGTATTGGCCGATTCACTGAGTCACTCACTGACCAACTTACGCATATGAATTCCCAAATCCCCTACTGTTATGCTCTCCTGTATCATTGTCCATTGATCCAACTGTTGTATTTTAATAGAAGCATTAGAGCACTGTCCATGCAGGTGTTGATGAGGCCTACTGCTTCTCTGTGGGACAGACAAAAAGCGATTCCATCTTCTAACATATGGATTTACTCCCATACTCACTCATCCAATCATTATCATGTGACTCAGTCACTTGCAATGTTACTCAGTGAGTGCAACCTATACTGGTGATCACTCACTCACCCAGTCTTTGTGAAAACATGCAGGACAGTGGCAATGTCCACCTAAAATGTCACCTGTCCAGTAAACTTATAAGTGTAGCAGGACCGAATATTCAGTCGCTTATTGAGCTTTTGTGGACTAGAAGAATTCAGATGGGCTTCAAGAACTAAAATATGTTTGTCTATATACTGTGTACAAATATCTATCTATCATTATTTGACCATAAATGATATTGTCAGATATGTGGCTATCTGGTCCTTCATAAATATAGCCCGTCCTGCAACATTGTAAATTTGCAGGACCAAATGCCCTGTGGAAAGAAAAAGTTTTCACAAAGACTGCTCCCCATATGATCACTATCTCACCCATATACAGTTACTCACTTACTCACTTATGTGCAGTCAATCAGTCGCCTACTATCGGTAGTTAACCCATACATACCCTCACAATTGACACTCACATAGATGATCAAACTCGTTCCATACTCACTCACATGGAGTCAAATGGGAGTCCTGGCTGCCTCCAGAATAACTCCCTTATCTGACTCTCCCTTAGATGAGCCCTGGCTCACCTAAGGGAGTCGTATATCTCCCTGCCTCACTTAGGGGAGTCACATAACTCTAATAGGAGTATCTGAAAAGGGAGTCATTCTGGAGGCAGCCATGACTTCCTTTTGACTCTGTTTCCTTTCTCTATGCACTCGTACTCTCACTCAGTTCCTCACTATTGATCTACTCATTCACCTTATACCTATGCCTATACCCACTCGTTCATCTATCACTCATAGATTCCCCAACTCACCTCACCTGTTGTTCGCTTGCAGCGTTTCCGATTGAAGCATTAGAGCGCGCGGCCCGAGCGGGCGCTGCAGCGGCCTTCCCCTCCCCTAAGGGACAGGAGGAGATTCAGCGCATGATCCACATGCGCTGCATGTTCTGCACCCACTACTCCAACATCTGTGACCCGGAGCTCTACTGTGGCTTCTACTCAGGCAGGTACAGTGGCAGGAAGTAGGCAACAGGCGGCCACCGGCATGTCAGGTATCGATGATAAAACTTAAAAAGTACACTTTAATAGTAGATATCTACAGTAAAACTAGCTTGGACTCTCAACAATGCTAGTTGCTGATTCTAATGTATGGCCTTTTCCATGCTAGTGCCCTTTGGAGTTTGAGTGCTGGTTGCTGATACAAATTATGCGCTCTCCAGGCTATAGCTGCTGATGCTTAAGCCATTTCATTGCTAATTGCTAACACTTATGCTCTTTCACTGCTGTTTACTGACACTAATGCTGTTTCGCTGCTAGTTGCCGTTACAATTTAACACCCTTTTAATTATAGTTGCTGACACTAATAGCTTTCAATGCTAGATGCTGATGTGATGCTAATGCCATTTCTAAATTGCTCATGCTAAATATTTTTTTGTAGTAGTTATACCACAGCCACACCTCTGTATTCAGTATATTGTTGTGCATGGCCAAGGCTGATCACAAGTCAGCCTTGAGTATGCACTCCAATCACCTGAATGCAGGACTGTGGCTGAGGTTTAACTGTCTTATACCACTACCATTTACCTTGATTGTTTTGTATGCATTTTATACATTGCTATTTTCTTTTGTTCTTCTAGCCAGGTGTGGTATAAGGTAGTCATGTACAGTAATTATCTATTTCATAAATAAATGTTTAGCGCTATTAACACTACAGTTCTGCGATTTGCTCCCGCTGCCTAAATAAGAAGTTTTATGCTATTGATACTAGGCTACTGCTGGCGCTGCCATTTATCCAATAATTGTTCCTAGCGATATCTTGATTATCGTCATAATAAATGCTACATCTATTGTTCTCATATAATTGTTTTTGCAACGCTTGCTAGCGCGACATTAACATATGTTTATGATGTATTTGCTAGATAAATGAATATTGGGGTACCGTATTGAATTAAATGTTTCTATTGATATTGGCGATATCTACACTACATTTTATTTTAGGGAGTGGTCAACATGGAGAATTGCACTGAATTTATTTCCCTCGCCAAGAAGAGGGGTCCAGTAGGGTTAAAATTTCTGTGGTCAGCCCCCATTGTGTATAGTAACGCTCTGTCTATATTCTGCCCTTCACATCCTTAAAACATTGCCACTCCCTTAGTCAATAGTCATGTAACTATATATCTAATTCCCTGTTCGTGAGAACCATCTTGATGCAAAAATAAGATACATAATTCAAGCTCTTTCTGGTTTGTTTTGTCACAGGTCTACCGCTTGAGGGCTTGGAGCGAACGCTCCGCTCGGACGATGCAGAGAGTCGAGCGTACTGCCGGTACTGTATCTCCTACCCCCATCTCTGCGACCCTGTAAGAGCTTGCTATCCTTACAGGGAAGGCCAGCCATAGAATCACCACCACCGACACAAGCAACTACACAAATTGGCCTTTTCCTTTTTTTTAAACTGAAATAAAGACTTGTAAAGTACCTAAATACACCAATAATATGTTTGGTCTTTGATGAAACTGGTAAAGTGTAACCCTGCATAATATGTGTGGTTCAACTTCAATAAAGGACTGTTTTAGAATTACAACTATCAAAACCACCTACAGCAAACTTTACATAAAAAGGGGGAAAATCATAATTATAATGTGTGTTCATTAACTTAGTTCCTGCTATTTTGTCACATTATCTAGCATGCAGGTAGATAAACTATATAGAAGGATTAGAGATAACAATCAGAGTTTACACAGTTGTCACTTTATTGTTTGTATCCTGTTTCCTGTTATAAGGTTACTCTGAAGATTCATTCAGAATTTAGATTTCAAAGTAGCCGTAGATGACTGGACGGGCTCCGGGTATTTAAACTAAGCGGGCTTAGGTTTTAGCACAGGGATAGAAATTGCCATGAATCTATATATTTGTAATTGGGTAGGGATAGAGACATGTATGGTGTGTCTTATTATCATATTGTACTATCTATTACACTATGAGCTTAACTTGCAAAAATACAGAGTGTAATTCATCACTGCCCAAAGCAGGTGCAGATGTTTGTGTATGTCTGACAACGACAAATAAATTGTAGAACTGAGGCAACTCGGGTTGTGTTGATCATGGTCATAATTATCTGTTTAAAGTAAAGTTCAAGAAATGTTATTCAGTACAGTCATATATACATGTTATACAGGTTTGATAATGGGCCGACCAACCCTTGCAAATAAGGTGTACACTTTATCATAATAAGTTAAAAAAAACTTGCGCATCAAGATGACGGATAGTATATAGAAACGTGACTATACAATGTCATGTAGCCGTGTCAATAAACCATTGTTCAAAATAAGGCTTTTAAAGATGGCTACTTGCTCTTGTATTGAAAATTGTGGTCAGCGAATATGGCAAAGGGTGTTTATGTAGGCTATTTGTTACAGTATATATAGGGTGTTCAGGCTATTCATAGAAAAAGTCGGAAAAAAAAGATTATCATACAGAATGGCTAGTTGGGATCTTGACTAAGGCCATGGTGAAGGAATTATATTTCTATCACTGCTAGAGTATTTATAATTGAACTTTCTTTGCAGAAAGTAAGGTGATTTGGACGGACAAGAAGGGGGTACTTGTGCTATAATAACAGAGCCATGCTGCTGGTCAAGCTAGAGGGAAAGTGGCGCCAGGTTGTGTAGTGGGTAGTTTAGGGACTGGGGCATACTGCCTCCCCTCCCCAGCGGGGGTCACAGGGGTAGCTGCCGGCCACTGTGCCTTACCCCCCACACTGTGTAAATACTTTTGTTAAAAAATCTCGATTCCGGGAGCTGCATTTTATCTGAGAAATCCCTTATTGCAACAACTGATGCTAAACATGCATATAGTTTAAATGTAATTACCTACACCTTCATATTCTTCCATATTCTAGGTGTTTTGCTCCATTTTCGAATGTTTTTTCCTCTGGTTCCGGTTATTTTTGTATGACAATAATGTAGGATATCTGTATTTGTAGCTCAACATCATTGCAAGCCAATGGATTTTATTCTAAATTGCATATTTAAAGAGCCTTTCCCGGAAATCAATCATAGTACAGAGTGTTTCTGAGATCCTTCCTACTTGCATTGCCATACCGGGATGGCTCCACATACGGGCCGTTTTGCATAGTTTCCAAGTACTCATTGAGATAAAACTCTTATTCAAAGTGACAGAAACCTACCAAATACTTTACAGACATAGACGATAGTATTATAGCTTTCCATCGGTGTGCTTTATACCTAATACCATTACAGTCAAGTGTACATAAATGGAGACTTGAATAGGGGGAGGGGAGAAAATGTCTAAATGTCTGTGCAGTGGGAGCGCGGTCTGAACGGCCTAGTATATAGGATAGGGGCCTCTAGAAACTGAGACATCTACTACCTCTGGTGGACAGTATGACACACTCTAAGAACAGTGTGTTGCGGGAACATGCATGAGGAGTTATACACACAAATTTGCAACACACTTTTAGATCAACACACTTTTGGCAAAGAGTGTTTAGTGCATAGCAGGCCCGTAACTAGCCCTCTTCGCGGGGTGGTTCGTTTTTTGATAAGGTGGAACTAGATTACTTCAGTGGTGGATCTTACTGGATTTTCATTCTAAAATATGCATATAATGACTCAAAACTATCATTTGAGTGAGGTATTATTATAAAATCGACCATACTTTTATGGTTTAGTCTCTAGAGACCTTAATAATTGTCCGATTTACAAGCCGCGAAAACTGATATGGAGCTAATTATCTCCACTATAAAGCTAGCTAGGGTGGAACTTTTTTGGTCCATCAGGGCTGTGGGGGGGGGGGTTCGTTCGAACCGACGAACCCCCCCTAGTTACGGGCCTGCATAGTGTGTTATACTAAAATGTGTGTTAAAAGTGGCTGCAGAAAAGCGTGTTATTAAGTGTGCAGGCATACCTTCCCACATAGTACCTGATTAGGGTACTCATTGCTATGTTCTACTTACATTTTAAGTTGCCAACGAGTCTATAATGTAATGTCAGATTGGCAATGTCTCCTGACTTGTGAAACCTGATTTTATATAGTGGAATTCAAGCATGAACACGTAGAACCGTGTACACTAGATCAAGATGTACCCTACAGCTCCCCACATTAAAGCGGCCTCTGCAGTTTATACAGAGCATAAGCCCTTGATAATACAAAATGTAAAAAGGAGCAATGTAAACTTCTCGTTTTCCAGCATTGCATGGAGTCCACTTAGTGGAGCAGACAGGCTCATCAGAACACATCTTCTCTTGTGTGAACAAAACTATCACAACTTGACGACTTGCAAAACTTTCCTAATTGCCAAAATTAAAAGCCTGAAAGGTTAGCCTTATTTCCCCTCATCTGTGTGTTGCTAATCTCGGCTCTCTCAAGTCCTTGTGAAACTTGCCGATATTCTGAGTATGCTTGGGGAGAATGCTAATTTGCGCCCCTTTAAATTAAATGAGATCTTGCCAAAGGCAGTGGAAAGAAGCCTCCCTAAGGAGTGTCTCTCCCTTGGCTTGGGGGTCTTACACAGACTCTTTGCCTGTGATTCCGTAGGCGCTTTTTTCCTATCAAGAGCAGTGGAATTAACTTTTTGATAATCGCGTTTCGGTCGGGGCCATTTCCATCTGCGCTCTTCAGAGGCGGGGAACTAGGCGCTAACAAGGCAGATTCAGTGTTGGCGAAATTGCCCCACAGTTTAGCCTAAACAGCCCAGCGCCATCACGGTTATTTGGGATAGGCCTCTGGGGGTGGCATGGCGTGTCTCTTGTGGGCTGCTTTCATGTTTGGTCCCTATTTGATACTAACGACGGCCCATTCACAAGCTCCCTCAGTGCCCCAAGATAATCCCTGCTAACACGACCACAACGCCCATTGTATGTTGCGCCGAGCTCAGTGTGGAGGCAGAAATCACCAGCAAAATGGCGGAAAATATCGCCCCGCCCTTCTGAAGTCTCGCGAGGCGCATGCAGCGAGATTCGGCGAGATTTTGGAGAAGGATCCACAAGGCTTATTTGTGGCTGTAATAATGAGAGGTGAGGCTCTTGTGGGGAGGGGATGATAGGCCCCTCACTATGGCGGGCGGGTAAGGAGGGATAGGGGTGCCGAGGAGAATGGGTGAAGTGAGGGGTGGTTAGTTTGAGAGAGGGAGGAGAGGGGCTCAGTGCGATGGGAGAGAAGCACTCCCCCATGCAGACTCCTATAGTCCCACTTGGCTCTACCCAAACCTGTGTAAGAAGGAGAGTAAAAGTCCACTTCCTGACACAATGCCAATGTTTCTTGCACTAATTGAAAATTGAGATATCCAATGAAAATTGGTATATCCAAGTACCCCCCTTAGTATCATCATTTTATACCGCGGGCATGCCTAAGGTTTATCTAAGGGGGAACTATATGTCCTTTGATTTTTATTTGAAAGCACAATGGAGGACATATTTCGTGCTATATGCAGGTCTTGGTTTGAGCATTAAGATAAGGGTGTTCAATATAACAGTAGAAAAATGTTATGGACTCATTGGACCCCGCTAGACCCATCCCTGCAGGTAGGACTTAGGGTCGGGTGGGTGCAGAGATATGAACGGCCGTGACAGAACAAGGAGCGCGGTGTCTTCTGGGACGGCACAGGAGGTGACTTTATGCTCGTTGACTCCAACAGACGCTCCCCATGCCCGGATTATTAGTTCCCCGAGCCGCCACAATGACGAGGAGGGCGTGCTGGAGAGCCTACATCAAAATGACGTCATTGACACGTCCGTGAACGCCTAATATCACCACGGCGTCCGTCCGGGGCGACGCCTGGCGGCGTTTTACTGAACTAACAGGTACAAATTAGAGGATCAGCACGCCAGGGACAAGCAGCCGAGTGGACGCTGGTGCCCAGCAATACATTTATAGGGTGTTGCGACTGCCGGCAACCAGAAGAACTAACCAAGCGTGTGGTCAGTGGGGGCTATGCCGCGCCTGCTGCAACTGCTGTAAAAAAGAGGAGGCATTGCCAGGACAAAAGCAACTACTAACTCATGTTGTCAGCAATAAAGCAATATTAGGTAAAGGACAGGGCGTGCTTTAATACTGGGTGTTTCAAAGGTTCGGAAGCTTGAAATAATGTTAACGATTCAATTCTGAATCTGGTTCAAGTTGCCATTTCATATACTACTTACATATTTTGAGGCGCATTCATTTCAACAATCAAAGCATGTCCTCATATATAAAGCTTATGGATACAGCTCCCATCATTGTAGCCGCCTGTTGCTTGTGTAAGTAGTATATTGGAAGTGGAGTATAGTGCAGGCAGTAGGACAACTTTTGTACTGTAAAACCTGTGTATAAGCTTATCTCGCACATAAGCCGCATCCTGGCGATCTGACTTGCACACTAGCCGCTTCTACGGGCAGGTTTTACAGTACTTGGCGTATTAGTATGTGGGAAGTAGGGCCTTGTAACAGCGCTTGCAGTACAACAACTATATTTAACTTTGTATAAGTAGTATTTGGAGAGTGGGGTAAAGCGTAGGCCGTTAGACACCTATTGTACTTTGTGTAAGTAGTATTTGGGGAGTGGGATACAGGCAGTCAAACAGACTTTGTGTAACTAGAATATGGAGAGTGGGGTACAGCATAGGCAGTCAGACAACTATTGTACTTTTTGTAAGTAGTGTATGGGGAGTGGAGTACATTGCAGGCAGTCAGACAACTATTGTACTTTTTGTAAGTAGTGTATGGGGAGTGGAGCACATTGCAGGCAGTCAGACAAATGTTGTTCCTTTTGTAAGTAGTATATAGGGAGTGGGGTACAGTGCAGGCAGTCAGACAACTATTGTACATGTACTTGTGTAAGTAGTATAAGGGAGTGGGGTACAGTGAAGGCAGTTAGACAACTGTTGTACTTTTTGTACGTAGTATAAGGGAGTGGGGTACAGTGCATGCAGTCAGACAACTATTGTACTTGTGTAAGTAGTATATGAGAAGTGGGGTACAGTGCAGGCAGTCAGACAACTATTGTACTTGTGTAAGTAGTAAATGGGAAGTGGGGTACAGTGCAGGCAGTCAGGCAACTATTGTACTTGTGTAAGTAGTATATGGGAAGTGGGGTACAGTGCAGGCAGTCAGGCAACTATTGTACTTGTGTAAGTAGTATATGGGAAGTGGGGTACAGTGCAGGCAGTCGCACAACTATTGTATTTGTGTAAGTAGTATATGAGAAGTGGGTTACAGTGCAGGCAGTCAGGCAACTGTTGTACTTTTTGTAAGTATCTGAGAATGGCGTTTTGTAGATGGCCAACAATCATGTTAGCGGTTGGCATGACATTGGACGATGTTTGGGGATTAAACATTCGTAGACTTCTAGTGACGCAATTCCCTCAAAATTCCAAGTGATTTTGGCCACCACACCCGCATCCTCTTTTATACGTAGCCACTGGATTTAGACTACTAGTATACTCCATCAGCTGGGATGTCCACTCCAGCATCCATTCTCCTTGACAGCAACAAGAAGCCAGAAAATCAAGCTCCACTATACACCCCGCACCCCATAGCACCAGCAGCTCACTAGTCGCGCCCCCCAGTGGCGGAACCTGACCAAGTGGGCGCATTTATGAATATGGAATAACTGGGGGCCGGCGGGCGCATGTGCCGCGCCGAATTGGGCGATAATTGGGCGAAATTGGTAATGCGCTGGTAAAAGGTCGACGAGCGACCGCCATTTTCCGTGTTGTTAGGCTGATTTGTACCGTTAAAGGCGCCCTCTCTCGGCGCACGCGCGAACCACGCAGATTGGAAAGTCAAGGGCCTTGGGCCGGGAGGGGGTGGGAGGGGATGGCTGTGGGGTGGTTAGGTAGTCAATGTTCACAGCCACCAAGCGGTACATGAGGTGCCGACTGGAGGTCTGCGACAATGCATCCAGGGCCATCTGGAACAGAAATGAACTACTGTCCCAACATGGCCCCGACTCTCTTGAATAATAAAGCTGTATAGAGATTGTTGTAATGACGTCATGGCATTACACCATGACAGGCGTCCCTCCACCCGAAGCTCCTCCATGGCAGATGCTATGGGGGCTGGTGTGGTGGGGGGGAGAGGGGATGCCTGTAGGGGCTGGGGAAGAGGCTGGTGGGAGGAGTGCGCAGGCAATAGGGTCGACAGGAGGGGAGCTCGGCTGCAGTAACTGCCACTACAAAAGCCCAATGCTCCTTCACGCCTAATTTCACCTGAATGCGAACAACTTAAATGAACCAATTATCGCCCACAGTCGGCGGCCGGGGCGCGCGAACAAGTCGGGCAGATTCCTGTTTATTTGGCTGCTCGTTTACGCTCCGACGCACACCATCCGCGAAGCGGGATTAGTTCCCGGCGGCGCCACTAGGAGGCATCTCTAAGAGGCCCTGCCTGGTGGATAATCAGCTACTGCAAATGGCGACAGACTGGTCGTTGGACCGGCTGAAATGATCCCTGTCACGAACCCGTTCTAACACCGTCATCAGCGGGAAGGGGTGGTTTAGTAAAGGCCACTAGGAGAGGGTTTGGCGCTGTACAGGCAAGGAGACGAGAGGCAGGATGGAATAGCAGCCTGGACAATGACACGGCTATATGAGACCTGCCCCATAGTGCCCTTTTTAGGTATGCCTAGAGTCCATCCAGCGTTAACCATCAAACAGAGATATATGGGACTAGCGCATTAGGCTATGGGGGCCGCCATCTTGGCTCAGAGCAATGCATTGTGGTTAGAACTCCGACTCCAGAGCAGTGCATCATGGGAGAATTTCTTATCAGCACCTTTGTTCTAGGTGTGAGGGGAGGGGATTAGCCTGATAAGGAGATAGAGTTTAGCCCCCGACTACCTGAAGTACCAGGATGTGCTAGTCCCGTATACTATGGTTAGAATTTAGTCATAATTAGTTAATGCCGTCGCTGTTGTAGGCCCCTATTAACGCTGATATTAATACATTTTTTACCACAGAATTATGACGGAAAGGCTGATCCTCTGCCATTGAGCCCTGGTGATTTTGGATCATAACGCCTTTATACCATCTGAACATCTAGAACAAAAGTCCCACCTGCATTTATGGAAATTTACATAGCCTAAGCCAAATTTAGAGTGATGTTTATAAATGTCGTGTTTATTTCATCAATTGAATTTCTTATTTTTTTCCGGGAATTTATCACTACTCCACAAAGTGAGGCACATTTGTGACATTGTGTGACAACTAAATACATCTACAGCACATGTGCATACACTCTAAGAACAGTGTGTTGCGGGAACATGCATAGGAATTTAGACACACATATTTGCAACACACCTTTGAGATCAACACACTTTTGGCAAAGGGCATTTTGTGTGTAGTGTGTTACACCAAAATGTGTGTTAAAAGTAGCAACAGAAAGGCGTGTTGATAAGTGTGTAAACATAACACACAGTTCTTGGAGTGTATATGTGAATTTGTCAGGTCAACGTAACCACTGGACGTTGCACTGCATTAATGTTTGTATTTAATCAAATTAGAGATGCTTAAAGGAACACTTTAAGCCACTTTGATTTCAGCGAATGTTATGTAAATATAATGGTAAGGTCATTATGGCACGTTCGTGGCTTTACGTGGCATTTACTCGAATTAAAGTGGTGTTTAAAACATCTTCAATTTGTTTAAATGCAAACGTTCATGCAGTGTTGGCTGTAGAATTATAGTGGATAGACTATAGCTGACATCTATTAAGTATGTGTTGAGGAGGGCCGTGAGGGGGAATACTGCGGCTTGAAATGAAGATGGAAGCTATCAATAAAGGGCTTGTGCATATTGAAGGCTATATGGGAGTATTTGGTTTGGGTAGCTTAACGTCCGACCGGGCCTTTCTAGGCGATCCAGACTTTCACAAAGGGAACGAATTTCGTTTGTTCTGGTGATCAAATCTATGAAATGAGGACAGTGACTTTTAATGCTGTTTGCCAATACAATTGTGGAATGAACAGGGTGAAGTGAGAAAGAAGAAAGATGTTACCACAGCAGAGTCCCTTCTCATTTTGAAGGATATCAAGAGTTCTCTTATTTGCCTATTAATTTAGTAATCAAAAGCCTTTATAGTCCATAATTGTAATTCGACCTAAGTTGGCTGGCCTTCTGGTATGATAAGATTAAATATTTTGTCAAGATTTGCTGAAATGGACAAGAGCAGGAATGACTGACATTGCCATCGATAGGTTAGTGTTCGATGAGAAATAATAAGGATTAGAAATGATTCAAGTTAATTGTGGCAATTTTCGGACTCTTATTGTTCCAATGTCTACAATATGGAGCATATACTATGAAGAGGAACTATATTGCCTAAGCCCCCTGGGTTTCGGTTAAAAGTAAAAAGACATGGACAATATAATCATCATTACGGCTTTGCCTGCTTTGTCTTTAAATGCCAGCCCCACAGATCAGTAGAGCTCCTAACTACGACTCATTTACCTCGCCACTTTGATGTACAAATCACCTTCTGTCTTCAGGGATCTCCAAATTGAGCTGACTGATCGTGAGCGATAATGAAGGCATTGTTTTAGTTCAAGTTAGTGGTAAACTTCCAGTAACCAGCGCCGCGTCAGGAATCCACCTACATCAAAGGCAGCCATCTTGGAAGCTAAATTGGCTCTTTATCGGCATCAAGCACTCTCCAATCGTATTGCCTACTACAGTTAGCCCCATACTACCTTACTGAAGATAGCTAATACTCTGCTCCGAGCTCAACAACGCCACATATCCTACAAGCGGATAGAGGCTCATTTTGTGGCTACAGTGGAAACAAAGAAAATGCTTGGAGGGTTCTGCTGAATACATTAAAGAACAAAAGCAGACGACTTTTGCCCAAAATGAGCGGGAAACTTCCTCCTCCACCAGAAGTAGTTAGCTGTGCAGACGCATTCGCCCCGGAGGACTGCCGACACTCTTCACCCAAATGTATAATTGCTCAGTATCTCTGCCCTAACCGCGATCTCCGGGGCAGACAACTTACTCCCTGACTGTATCTCTGCACCAACACAATTGTCTCTTCACATTGCCAAATTTATGTACATGTTCTGTTCATTGTGCATTTTGATTAAAATATGCCATTTCCCATATATATCAATTGATTCAAATTTCTACAAACAAGGAGACATGGAAGCGAAAGAGTAGCATTGCTTTCTTCCCTTTCTCCACATAAAAGTTACGCAAGTGTTAGGTTTAGGCAGTGATGGCGTTTATAACTATATGGCTCGATGCAAGATAGATTGCCTTAATATGTCGGTTTACTTAATGGACCAATGATGGTGCTATTGAATGTAATGTTAATACATTTGTAATTGAATATTCAAAATGACTCTGAAAGTAACCCTAAATCATGTGATAACGTATAGTGAGCATGTATCATTTAGAGACTAATAAACAGTCATGATGACTATAGTCTTACAGATCTTGCTTTCCATATAATCATATAGAAAGTAGGTCTTAGAAGAATGGCACAGAGAACGTACATGGGATGGTACATGTACCAGGAGTAAGACTGTGTATGAAGATTGTTACTGACAGCGCCACCTGGGTGGATTAGATGAGCGGGAATCTCAGTGGTCGGTGACGCTGGGAGCAGACAAGCAGACGACAAAACAAAGCCCTAATTAGCACCACCCAAGGCACCTCCTTAGATCCATTACTCCCCACCATGCATGACTCGACACCAGCCTGAAATATTCTATATCAGGAGGGCAGAAAATGGATTGATTATAGATTACCCCTCGATGTCTCTTTGTAGAAAATAGCCCCGCGGTGAAAACCTCAGGGTCGTCATTTTGATAATACCAAAATTGACAACTCTAGGTAGTCACATCTGATCCATTCATACCAAAGTTGTCATAATGACAACCTTATGTAGTCACATTAATTGGACTATGTACAATTTCTACTCCATGCATGATTGATATTCAAAAATCCAGGAGCAGTTACTTGCACGGACAGGTGGAGGCCCAGTTTGTCCATGCAGTTATCAAATGGCAAGCGATTGCAGTAGTTTAGCATTACTGGAAATGGTGTCGGAATCGCTTCCTACAATGCTCAATGAATAATACTAAGCAAAACCTGTACATGTATGCTGATATGAACGCTCACCTATTGATATCTATTGTTTTATCCAGTTATTAAATGTACACCGCGTTTCGTGTGTGATCAGTTGTTAATAAACGAGTTCCTTGAGAGCTCATTGAAACAAAAAAAAACTATTCAACCAATCAGGAAAGCGCTTATGAATTTATGCAAATGTCGGGATGTAGGCCTCATGGGGGTGCAGAGGCCCCCCCCCCCCCCCTCAGGTCGGAAAGTCGCCGAAATTAAGGGCCCCAGGTCACAAAGTCTCATTTTTCGACCATTTTTGCTATAGACATATTTTTTCAAAAGTCACCAGGTCGCTTGAATTATTGTACCAGGTCGCCAGGTCGCCTGGAAAACAGCCCAGGTCGCCAGGTCGCCTTTTACCCCTCTGGAGCCACCCTCATCTCTGTTGGGTTATTTTGACCCTTTATGTGATGTAGAAGTGGTGTGGAAATGTGCGTAATCCGCCAGGCAGATAGGGGGTAGATAAAGCTCTCAGCCAGAGACTAGCCTACCTACCAGCAGAGTGGAATTGCATTCAATCTCCAGGGAGCGCATCCAATCTGAGAGTCCGAGACTGCATGGTCAGATTATAGCAGAGAACACTTTCTAGTCGGACTTCCCATGCATGGAACTAACTGGTGTTTAGAGATTGGCGAGCACACAGCTACCAATAGGTTGGGGCAGAGACACAATTGCCGTCCCAACACAAAGGAAGCACGTTGATCTCTGGTGGTAGTGTAGCTCTCCCTAATTAGGCGACACCCAGGGCGGCTCAGCGTGGCGGCAAACACGATGAGCGATAATTAGTGGTCGTTAGTGGCAAGGAGTGCTTGTTGATATAGTCCCATTCCCCGATCATTACGCCGCTCTACGTCTGATTACCACCCAACCAGCCGACATTACCAACCGTGCCAGAGTGGCGCGTTTTTGTTTCTGCGGCTCGCGATGCGGAAACTGTCGCAGAAACGAAGTAATTTAGGAAGTTTATTCAGTGAAGAATCGGGATGAGGCGCTGTGGTGAATGGACATAAGATAAGGGGTGGGGTATTGTGAGGAAAGGTGGGGGTCTAGATTGTCTCATTTAGTACAGAAATGGAGAGGTTTATCTTGAGATATTGATCATTAGCGATCATTATCTCTCCCCTAATCACATACTTACATATCGTAATTACCTACTCAGTGTTAGTGATGTGAATGACTAGGCCCAGAGTGACGTATAATGGGGAGTTTATTGGTATCATGTTATATACTAGTATGCATATTCATTTTAAACCTGAAGGTTTTCTAAGAGTCTAGATAGACTAGAAATCAGCCCAACTGATTATAATGTTGGTCTCCCCCCACTTAGTTGTGCGCACTGCAGGCCTACTATTAAATCAAAATACATCAATAATTATGATTATGCTCAGACGGTTTAGCATATTCTTCCCTCTAAATTGCATTAACTAAACACATGCCTTGAGTGAAGGTATTATGTATCAGTCCAACAGTGCATATTGAAAGCATGTAGCTAAATGGCAATAAAAAGCCCAAACTCAACTCTTTCTGGGGGTCATTTCAACGTGAATCAATAGGTTGTACTTGAAAAGGGTATAGCAACATTCCAAATATTGATCAAATTTATGTACTGGGAACATCCACAAATGGCGTCACCTACCGTAATGGCCCGTTTAAGCACAGGGGTCTCAAATAAATGCACACTGTTAGAAGTAAGTAGTGTTCCTGTACAGCAACTATCGGGGGCAACTTTGGTTCCAGTAAATTCTGCTGTAGACCTACAGTAGAATCTACTGTAGACGCAGACCTGAGTTCTAAAAAGGCTCACATATTCAACATCTTGGAGATTTGAACCCCCAGGTTCCAATCCATAGTCCTGAACCATGACCACTACACCAGTGAATCCATGTCAGGTGCATTGAAACACCTCCTACTTATGCGTGAATGGTAATGAGGTCAACACAGGATCCCTGGGGACAATTTTAGAACTAGACTTTTCATGTCTTATGGGTTAATATGAAAATTACCCTATTGCAGTAATGTACTAATAAGGACTGAACTACCATTAGTTGGAGTGTAATCTTGATGGCCTATAGATGTTTTTCAAAGTAAATTTTACTATATTTCATGCACATTGTTGAGATGCATTGGTCTTATCCTCTGCATATTTTCAATAGTAACATTTCAGTGTACCAAAATATATTATACTTTAGAATTGCATCAGGAGAAATGTAGTTTGTGTGAGAGTTTCCTGCCGGGACTGGAACTGCTGACCCTCAGACTACATCTCCCACGGCTCTACCAACTGATCTAGAGGGGCAATCACTTATATGTAGCCTGCATCAATAGGCTTTTGAAAAGATCAGGTCATATTTGAGCTGTGTAGTATGGTACCTCTCTGCTCTCTCTCCCTCTGGTTGCTGGTTTTGGGATTCGAACCTGCATCTACAGTAACAGAATTTTATTTCATGGCGGATACAATGATCACTATGCTTAAGTACTAGAAATCCCGTATCCCATGCCCCCCATGGGATACAATGTTCCTGTATCACATGGCCTATGACATCATTATTTGTTCAAATTCTTACGGCCATTTATATGCATTTTAACATATTTTTAAGGTTAACAACCATGAAATAAAGGCAAAGGCCCATGGTCAGAGAATTTTTGGTATCGTTCCCCCCTTGGTGGGGCTGGGGCGCATCCCACTCAGTCTGCGGCTTCGTGGGATACTGCCCCAGCCCCACCTCGGGGGGAAAAATACCAAAATATCCTCTGGCCATGGGCCTTTGTCTATGTATGTGTACAGCAAAAGTTGCTGTATTATCTTTTACAGCTAAAGTACTGTATAGTTACAGCACATATTGCTGTTCACGAACAACAACTTTTTACAGTGCAGGTCTCGTTTAAGCGCAGGTCTATAGGACCGCTCTGAAACCCAAAATCTCTCTGTAAAGGGACTCATATATGCGCAGGTCCCTGTATAAGTGCAGGGGTAACAGGGACTTGAAATTTATAAGCGCAGGGGCGCTTTAACGGGCCACTTCGGCATTTTGGAATCTTTTCCATGACCCCACTTTGGCACACCCCTCTGATCTTTTGGCACCCGCCACAGCCCATATAGGAGTCAAGCTGCAGCTGGTACTGACGAGATAAGCACTGATAACAGCGGTCACATGGGTACCAGATTTACATAATGCACCCTAAAAATTCTACAGTGAATTCAGGGTGTTATAAATTAGAGTGAGACATTTAGAAAAATGCATCTGTTTCTCCCTGTGCACATGTAAATGCATCAAAACGTGATAGGATTAAATTAAGAAAATTATAATTGTATACTCCTCCAGCAAAGATTCTTGTGAATTTTCCAGGGAACTTTCTTCCGTCTGAAACACCCTCTCGCAATTATTTGATCATATATATGAAGACACATATTCCAGCGCTTCATTCCCAACCAGATAGACAGCGGTAGGTCCTTTCAAATCGTTTCTAACAGATGGTCATCTTGAGTAAATCCATACCTTTCTGCCTGTAGTTAAGAGTTTAATTGTCTTCTCTAGACTCAAATTTTTGCCGAAAATGGGGTGATGATGACATAGTTTTAACACCAACACAGCCGAAGACTGGTCAGCAGGTCCATAGGACCCATACGGACCGAACCTGGTACAAACGGGGGTCGCGCCCCCTCATTTTGCCTTGAGAAGGGGGCGCGCTCCCTCCTTTTCCAAATCCTGGATCCGCACCTGTCTTCTGAATCCACACCATGTGTTTACAAATAAACCCCTGTGTTTACAATGTATGTGTCTTGTGCAGGTTGAATTCAGGCACCTAAATGTTGAGTAGATTGAGTTTGATGAGCGCCACGAGTGGAACATTACTGGTGCCTGCTGCATGATGTAACAGTTTACACATTACACAAACACCTGCATGCCCCCTCCTCCTGGGCCCCTCCTCCAGTAGGTGCTATGGTAACTATAACCCTTTAAGGGTCGCATACAGTTTTAATGCATTATTCCCATTTGTCGTCATGATGAATGAATGCAGCCCTGGCCAGTAACTCACCAGGGCTGCATTCAATCCCCATGCCAATCCTACGGGGTTGATACATTCCTGAAGGGGCGGTATCATGCTTGAATGCATGATGCATGAATGCAGTACTGCATCAATGCATCATGACCACCAAGGGCATTACAGCAGTAGGCGGTCCTTATCACGCCCACCCACCAACCAGGGTCGTTACCGGACGGCGGCACGATTCACTTTGTGATTATTTGTAAACATTTACCGCTAAATTCTCCCAAACACGACGCCTTTCACCTGCACCCTAGGAGGGGGTCCTGCACGGGGCCGGGCGCGGTTACTGGGTGAGGGAAGGGACTGTGCGGGACCAGCGGCATTCTGATTCTGAAGGGGGTTTCGCGTTTCTAATGGCAAATGGCTGCTTTTTCACATGTCATGTTTGTGGGTGGTGAAAGAGGGGTGTTTTTTAAGAATACGTAGCATGGACTACCCTCACCTGAGAGTCAGGCAGTGCCTGATCCTCAGGTGAGGGTAGTTTTAGCGACAATCATGAATGACTCTCACTTTTCTGTGTGTACGTAACATGGGTAGTGTCACATTGCTGCGAGCATTTCAGACGGAAGGGGGATCTGTGTACCTGCATGTATCATGATGGGTGGACGGAGCGGGGAGCAGATCTATACATGTAAAAGTTCATGTCTTCTTGTGAAAAACAAAAAAATTATACAATTATGTTTAGTACCAAATTGAGCGCTTGGCCAGCGTTTTGAACGGTTTCCTGAGGAGGGGGGCATATGTATACATGTACTACATTGTCTGTGCTGTATGGACCTTTCCCTACTTGCTGAAAGTGACTAGGACTTTAACCTCTCAAAAGCCGCATAGTGCTTTAATGGAGTATGTCCTTTATCGCCATGATACCTGAGTGTTCCTGAATTCAAGCATCATGATGATCCTGTGAATGGGGTTGATGTTGATACACCCCGAAGTGTAGGCATGATGCATGCATGAAGCACTGGTGAGTTACTCGCCAGGGCTGCATTCATGCATCATGACGGCTAAGAATCTGATGCATTAAAGCACCATGCAGCCCTCACAGAGCTAACCGCCCCTCCCGCCCCTAACACCTGGCGGGACGCGCAGTTTGTGGAGGTGGCGCCGACTGGTGGCCGTCTCATTATGACGCATGCGCAGACAACAGGACGCCGGTAATGACGTAGCGGCCTTTGGCTGGTTGCCGGTTTGTATCCGCCATTGCTGACTCTCTCCAAGCCTCTGACCCCTTCCATTTTCCTCTTTGCCACAAGCTGTCGTTTACACTGAGAGGAGAACCAGAGACCAACACAGTTGAACAGTGAGTATCATAGTATGAATTTAGTATGAAACATGTAAAATGTGACCAAGAGGAATCACTAAATTTACACATTAAAACAAAAGCAAACAATGAAACATGCACTCTAACATAGTTCTCCCGGGGCCCTCCAAAATAATGAGAGCGTCAGGCATATCAATGTGTCTGGACCCGCGGTCGGGACCCCGGATATGGACCACTATGATAATTGAGTAAAAGGAACACCAGTCTTGGAAAATATAACATGTTTATTTCTAAATAACAATAATCAAGTTTTGTCAATAATAAACAATAAACATGTCAAACAAGTCGAAGGACTCAACTAGAACAGAACATGTGAAGTAAGTCTAAAGACTCAATTAGAACAGGGTCGGCATCATAACTATAACACCTAGAGCAAGCAGCTCAACTGTTAATTATTATTACCATATGCCTGGACTGACAAGTCCCAGTATGTCTAAGGATAAACTTTTCATACAGGTAAAGTGATATAGGTATAATCAAATTGAAGGCACATATTGTGTATGTCTACTATTGCATGAAAACAGTCAAGAGATGGTTGATAATTAGAACTGAAAGTTAATGCAGCATAAGTCCATCAGGCCAATAATGATACAACATGTAACACAGGAGTGGGTGGGCGGGCTTTTCAAAACCTCTTAGTGCAACCAACCAACGAAGAATGACACATAAATCAAACATGGCGCGGGAAGAAGCGGCCAGGTGACGTCATTGAATGCACCTGCTGTGATTGGACAAGAAACTGCTGACTAAGGGTGGCTCCCCAGTCAGCACAGGTGAGAGAGCGGTGAATTAAAAATCCGCTCATAAATCAAGACATGCTGCTGCCGTTCATCAATTAGCGGCCAATGCGCGCATTAGCAACCAATTCCACATGGTTACACGGGTTACACGGACATTCCTGAATTCTGAATCATTGGTTTTCCCAAGACCCTCTTACCATCTCGACATAAAGATCCTGGATGGAGATTTACTAAAAGCTTCAAGCTACCACATTGTCTAGCATACAAGGCTGTACAGTAAAATGATGACCAGAGAGCCTGGCCCGATCTCGCGCCTCTTTATAAAATGGAAAGCCCGGGGTCTGCTTGGAGAGTGCGGCGGGGTGCCGCGCTGCCCGCTGGGTAGGCCTACCGCCGAGTAATCACCCACTAAATAGAAGAGGCCCCGCGCTTCGTTATCCCATCGTCCCATTTCACGCGTGATCGCGCGAGAAATCAGCGCCGCCGTCGCCGCGCGCGTCTGTCACCGCGCACACGCCCTCTGGCGGCTTGTAACCAAGCCTCGTTAGTGGTGCCGTCGGCGCACCCGGCGCCAAATCTAATATTGTTTATTTAAATGTTAGCAAATTACTTGAGATTATTGGAGGGCATTATTAGGGAGGCGGGAAAGCGGCGGAGAGTTTTTATCCGCGGCAAACGGGGCGGAAAATGAGCCGGACGCCATATTGATAGGTTGCCGCAAGGGATCCTTGGAATGACGGCATTGATGACGTAGCAGACGGACCACCCGTATGACAAAAGTGCTCCTCCCACCTTTCTTACAAATGTTCACACCATTTTCATGGCACAAATCAGCGTCTGTCTGAGTTGTGACGTACAACGACGTTCATGACGTGACTCACGATGCCCCCTCCTGTGGTTAATGATCAAATTAATGTCGCGCCGAACAAGTGCCCTTTAGGATGCGCGCCGTAACGACCGTCGTTTACGCGCACTTGTTTCCATTTCCGCTTCCTGCGCCCCCTCCCCGGGATCCAACTAGGTTTTCTCCAACTTCCCATGAAGCCCCGTGCTCACTTACTCACCCGTGTCTCCCTACCCGCTGTGTTTAGGCCCCATTTTGAGCCGCCCGGAGCCCGATCTGTGGTCTTGAACACGGGCGTGTTTAATAGACCTTAAACAACTTCACCAGTCGGCCTCCACTCCACATCTCCAGTCGCCATTTTAATGATGGCTGCCCTCCTGGACGGACACTTCAAAGGTGGTGAGGCGGAAACATCACACCCCTCCTCCTCCCCCTACCTCTCTGCCCACTCCCCAACCCCGCCCTATTACCAACTAATTATCAATATATTTACTTTAGTAATTCGCCCTCAATTGGGAACGAATTTCGCCGACAGCTCTGAATAAATAGACAATTAGAGGATGGGTGGGGTTGGATGTCTGGGACCAATGAGGGGAGAGTGTATGATCATGACTATGGCTGTGGTGGAGAGTGAGGAGCGGCGCAGATGCCCGGATGTACAGAGCAGACGACATTTCAGGAAGCGCCGGAAGTGAGAACAGACGCGGGAAGAGTCGCGCGCGGTGGATCCCTCATAGAGAGAGTATTTTCAAGGCAACGCAGCAACGTTTAGCTACTTGAACACATGAACGCTGCTTCAATGTATTTACTTTCAAATGGAATTCGAGTGTTAAGTCATACCATTCATATGACGGAAATCGAAATCTGACGGACCAGTTTTTATAGAACATATAGAGCCATATTCTATGACTGTAATATAATGGATACTTTCATGGCATGACGGAAGCGTAGAGAACACACTCTCAGGAACTTTTACCACCTTGAATGTCTGGGTTGAATTTGTTTGAGGAATTGCCTGACATCTAGAAATATAGTTTATAACCAGTGATTTGTGATCAAAGGATCAACTGTTTACAAAAGGCTTGATCTATTACCATCTGAATAATCAGCAAGGTTACTTCTTCAACGTGGATTTTTCTCGGGAAAACTTTGGTCATAGAGTTTAAGTGACTACATGGCAAAAGACAATGAATGAGGAAAGTTCCAAAGTTGAGAGATAATTGAATCCCCAGGATTTTACAGGCGGGATTTAAGTTCTTAGCAAATTGAAGAAGGACTTACCTATAGGATAACACTCAAGATTGGTCTTCACATTGCCGCCTTTGTCATTTAAATGTACTCGTTAAAGGCTACAATGTCCATGGAACTCATTTGCGGAGACATGTTGGAACTATCCACCAAAATCCATTGAAACTGTGGATTCAGCATCTCAAGTGTATCATAGCTTTTTAATTGCCACCTTTAAACCGTTTAAAATGGCGTCTTCCTTCATGATCCGTGACATCCTGGGTCCGGAGACGACAGGAGCAGACGACATTCGGCAGGAGACGCAGCAGACGGAGGGCGCGCGGCGGGTACCAGCGGCGGGGCAGGGCGGGAGTCTCCATGACGACCGGCCGTTGCTGCCGCTCCTCCCGCCGCTACTGCAGCACCAGCACCGGGAGGCCGGCAGCTCCAGCCCCGGTAAGACATGATAGTGGACATCGTTTTTGTTCTGTTGTCACATGTCTTGAGTTTTTTTTAACATTGCCCCCCCTGTATATACTCTTAATTTGACAAACCCTAAAAGGGTCAGAATTGAAAGTATGAGTATTAAACACAAAGTTTCTTTTTTTTTCTTAAATGGACGCAATTACCCCCCCCCCCCCCCATCCCCCCTTTCTTTTGTGTCTGGAGAACTTTGAAAGTTGTTCTTACCTCGGCGTTGCTTCTTCAGTAACGATCTAATGTATGGTAGAGTATAGGTCCCCCTGTTTGAGACACCACATTCGTAATGTCATGCTCCTTCATGCTGCACACTCCTGGGGGTCTAGATGGGGGGTCCCCATGTCGCCTGTCGATTTTAAGAAATGTCCATGTCCCTTGTCACCATCTTTCTATTCCTCCTGTCAATTTTAAGAAATGCCCATGTCCCCTGTCGATTTTAAGAAATGGCCATGTCCCTTGTCACTATCTTTTTATTTCTCCTGTCATTTGTCACTAGGCCCCATGTCACCTGTCCATTTTAAGAAACAGCCATGTCGCCCTGTCGATTTTAGGGGTCTACCCCCATACTCCTGCGTTGAAGATTATGGATACACACTGTGTTTACATGCTCATAGTTCCTTCCAAATCAATGCGTATTACTCCTTGGCAAAAGATGCTCTGCCCCCATCCCCGATGTTTACACCCCCACCCCCACCCCCTCCTCCCTGTCCGACACTGCACATGCACCCTCAGAAAAGTGAGTCATTGTCGTTAAAACTACCCTCACCTGAGAGTCAGGCAGTGCCTGACCCTCAGGTGAGGGTAGTTTTAGCTCAGTTTTCTGTGTGTGTCTGCGGGTGTCGCCAGTAACAAACAGTCATTTCCATATACTACTATTAGC
Organism: Harmothoe impar; assembly: GCA_947462335.1. Classification (NCBI taxonomy): domain Eukaryota; kingdom Metazoa; phylum Annelida; class Polychaeta; order Phyllodocida; family Polynoidae; genus Harmothoe; species Harmothoe impar. Next base: position 20,986,180 of record OX381713.1, on the reverse strand, counting down.
ATTACTACCCACACGGTATTTAATTGTGGTGACACGTGGAAAGCTAAACGTCATCAGTATACGTCGCGACGTTGAGATAATCGAGCCATGCTAAAGAGGGGGGGGGCTGAAATATGCATGTAGTCACTTATAACGAATGTCATTTTATTTGGTCATGCTCGCGGTGCCTGCACTGCCAAGTCTTCTACACACCATCCTCGTTACAGAAAACGAAGTTAAAGGATCATATTCTTATAACTGTGCATGTCAGCGTTTTCGAAAAGGGGTGCGGGTTTTCTTTTTCAAGTGGAGTTTGGAGAAAGCATGAATAGCCTGTGAATATCTCTTTGAGATTAAATTTGTGCATATTTATAAATATTTGTTTTTTTCATTATCAGGGGAAATCTGCGTTTTTTGCTTAATGAAAAGGGGTACTTTTGGGGCTCCCAAAATCAGCGATTTTTCACTCAAAAATACGTGGAAAGGGGGTATATTTGAGACCCATTAACGAGGATGGTGTCAGGTTTGTACTGGGAGTGCGGGGACCGGGGTCACGCTGAATGATCTCCCATGAAGAATAATTATGTATCATTTACACACCCCAAGACCCATACATGTGAAATAAGGAGATGAGAAGCAGGGCTTGGGGTGATTTAGAACTGATGATTTATTTTAGCTCCTCAGGATAGGATATAAACGGGCAGTATAGGGGTGGGGGGAAGCTGATCGTCCTGTGGGCGCGGCCATTAACTAAGCTGGTACTGGCGAGATAAACACTGATAACAGAGCTCTGTCACAATGGGTTTCAGTTGTTACATATATGTAGCCTACGAATTCCGCAGTAAACGGAGTAAAAATGTCAACGATCTAAAGAGTATACTCCAGTGGCGGATACATGATTCGGAAAAAGAGGGGGCGCGTCCCCTTCTCTAGGCAAAATGAGGGGGCGCATCCCCTATTTTTGGCCAAAATTGGGGTCTAAAAAAGACAATTAAACTCTTAACTTCAGGCAAAATGGAGGGGGCGCCCCTCCCCTCCAAATCCCCCACTCCACTGGTCGCCTATATACTTAGGGCTGACCCTAAGGTCGATCCTCCCCATCGCCGATAATTATGTTAATTACATTTATCACGGGTACCAACATGAATGCCAAGAATATAATATATTATCATACAGTCCAGACAGAATGATGCATAACTTGACATAGTTGACAGAATTCCATGCCAGGTAATGACTAACATGACTTGGTCTTAGGGAGCCAAAATAATGACTGAGACCGGGCCTCTAGGTCATTTTCTGGATCCCATTGCACCCAACCTTCTTTTTTTCTCTTTTTGTTACCCCTCTGCGCCCAATCTACGTAAGTCAATACTGTTATGTTAGTCAAACTCAGCAATCCACCTTAGTCTTTTCATTCCTATGCATATTGATATCATACGATGTAAGGCAAGTAGGACTAGATGTACTAACTTTGCATTGTCGGGAGCAATAGGTAAGGTCGGTAAAAGGTCGGGTTTGCTGGAGGTGCCTGGACTGTCTTTCATAAGGTACGAGAATGATCAAAGTTGATTCTAACGTTGATTCCACCTACAATTACGATTTGCGATCATAGTTTCGGTTTTCATCTTTCCCATATAAGAATTCCGTTGACAAAGATGATTTTTCAGCGATGGTTTTGCCTACAATTCAATGTGTAAAATGATTTTTCCCAACATGGAATCATCGTAAATGGCTAAATTCAGGACATGGTTGGAAGGCATGTCCTGTCTCTAAAAAGTCCTACGATAATTGACATAACACATTCCCTATGTATCCCACATGCACCAATTTGTGCATTGACATAAACAAATCATTTCTGAACACGTTCATTTAAATATAGAAACACTGGGACAAACATTAAAAATTATCCCTATATCTGTATGGACATGTCCGAAAGATGCTTTTTTGCTGCTCTGTGAATTTTTCAATTTTCGTACATGGGTAAAAATGTACATAATTGTGCATTCAGGAACAAACAAAATGAAAAAAACAAACTCGGCCTGAATGGGGCGGCGGAAACGGGGGGGGGGGGCAGATGCCCCCCCCCCCAACATTTTTGTTTTTTTGGGGGGGGGGCAAGACTATGTTCTTGCCCCCCCAACTTTTTCCAGAATTATATAAGGTTTTAGGGTACCCTTACTATACCATTATGGTGCCTAAAGTTAAAATCAAATAGAGGATCAATTGTGCCTTTCAAACTTGCCAAAAGGCACTATTTCGCATCAAAAATTTCTTTGGTAATTACCAGAATGCACTTATCAAATGTGTCTCGTCAAGATGAGAAATGTCACCAAATCTAAGGGCTCCAAGTCACAATGTTGCTTCTTTTTTTTTTTAGATCATTCTGCATTTCGATTTCCAGGCATGCCCCCCCCCCCCCTTACCCTTAAAAAACCCTACTACTAGGGCGTAAGCCCTACTGGGAGTAGGCTATGGACGGGGGGTGGGGTCCCTATTTTCCCTGTCGATTTTAAGAAGTGGTCTATCTATCGATTTTTAGGAATGCCAATGCCCCATGTCACTATCTCTCATGTTGCTTATGTCACATGTCACTAAGCCTAATAATTTAAATGCCCATGATGACCTGGGCTTTTTTCTAAGCGACCTGGTACAATAATTTTAGTGACCTGGCGACTTTTGGACAACTTTGGCTATAGTAAAAATGATCTAAAAAGGCAACTTTGTGACTTGGGGGGGGGGGTCTGGATGGGGGTACCGATTTTCCCTGTCGATTTTAAGAAATGGCCATGTCGCCCTGTCGATTTTAAGAAATGCCCATGTCACCATGTCGATTTTAAGAAAAGGCTATGTCCCATGTCATTATCTCTTGTATTCCTCATGTCGCATGTCACTAAGCCAAATAGGGCCCATGTCCTCCCCGCCCTCCCTCCCCTGCTCGGGTGCACCTCTTCTCCTCTCCTATCCCGTCCCCTCCCTCAAGGTCATGTGACTGACTACAATCTTTAGAAGAAGGGGAATACCCTTACAATACCCTTACAAATATGACGTCACAGGAGGAATCCCCCTCTATTTTCATCGCAGGGGGCCTATATAGTACAACAACAATGATTTATCAGAGGAAAATCTATCGTGCGAAAATTCGTAGGTAAATTCGTAGGTAAATTGCAGATAAAGCCAACTATCATTTTGAGCCAGAATTATGAAAGCCACCTTAACAATGATAGTTGACTTTTCCATCTTTCCCCATAAATATGTTTCGTTTTCCCCCCACCTTATGAAAGACATATATGATATAGTTTTAAAACCAACACAGCCGTAGGCTGGTCAGCAGGTCCACAGGGCCCACACGGACCGAACCTGAGGTGCCTGGTGTTAGGGAGTGATCATTTATTATCAACAGGGGGGGGGGGTGGTGGGTTTGGGGGGGGGGGCAAAAAAATTTGGACCCCTTGACCGGGGGGGGGGCAAAAAAATTTGGACCCCTCTTGGGGGGGGGGGCAAAAAAATTTGACCTGTTTTGAGCCAAAAAGCCCGCGCGTTACTATGCTTCAAAGGGCCCGTGCGCGAGCCGATTTTCGACCCTAAGGGGGGGGGGGGTAAAAAATTTTGACTCCTTGACCGGGGGGGGTGTAAAAAATTTCGCGCGCTTCGCGCGGAAACCCACCACCCCCCCCCCTGTTGTTAAAAAATGATCACTCCCTTATATGTATACATGTATATTATATATCATAGGGGCCTACGTATATGTCTCAGTTTAGGCCTCACATTGTGTCCATCCTTCTTCCCTGCGACATCCATATAGCGTCTATCCCGGCGTCTATCCCTCCCTCTGTCCCTGCGCGTCTCTCCCTACGCCCCGGCTTACACCCAACGCCATATCTCCACATGTCTAGTTGTTATCTATAGGCCCACAACAGGGGCGGATCCAGGGGGGGGGGCGCAAGGGGCGCGCGCCCCCCCCATTTTTTGGTAAATTTTAATGTAGATGGTTGAACACCCCCAATGCTGTAGGTATTACGGCGCCCCCCCTTTCCCAAATTCCTGGATCCGCCCCTGCACAATAGCTTTATCATACATCCATTATGAGCCTATAATCTTTCCTGTTTGTGCACCTCCAGGTGGCCGGTTAGCTCAGTTGGTTAGAGCGTCGTGCTAATAACGCGAATGTCGTGGGTTCGACCCCCACATTGGCCAACCACCGTTTTAGTTTCATTTCATACACTGTCAGAAGTAACTGCAGCTGCACAGCGTGTTATACTGGATAATAATTTACAGCATAAAAGGAGTTTTTTGAGGGGTTTGAAACCAATAATACCTCATTTTTTACTGTAAATACCCGGTATACAGTATACAGTATACAGCTACAGTTACTTCTGACAGTGTACCATATGCCTACTAGTATATAGACCAGTATCCAAAAATCAAGTCAGCCTAGTCGGTGGTGGCCATCCTAATATTAATAGAGCTACAGGACCCTGGAGGGCCACGTGATACTTCCGGATAAGAGTATCAGGTCACGTTTCCTGCGTCCCCAGCGCCAACATTTAGTACCCTTATATACTCATTTTGACAACCCCACCTTCAAAATCGTTCATCGCCTCCTCAAAGTATGATAATGTAAGGCCACTCAAAAAAAAAAAAATTGTTTCTCATCACCAAGCAATGAAAAATATGACGAGGGCGTTTTTTATTTAATTTTTTTTTTTTTTTTACTTGGGGCAATTTACATAGGGAAATTTGAGCATTTCTTGATCAATTTTCAAATCTTAGTAATTTGGAGTTTATTGATCAGCAAAAGTTGTAAGAATGCAAGTTACACCTAGCTAATTGCATTGCTGACAGCATAAGCTTTAATTTGATACCAAATTTGCCAATATTTTGGCAATTTTAACATATTTTTCATCAAAAATGTAAAAAAAAAAAAATTTTATGATGCGCGCGGTGATGAGAAACAACTTTTTTTTTTTGAGTGGCCTAATATAATAAATGGCTTCCCTACACACATATGGCGTATGCTACTGACCTACACAAATGTGTGTATACATATTATAGTCTAGACCCCTAAAAATCGACAGGGCGACAAGGGAATTTCTTTAAATCGACAGGGGGACATGGGGATGGGGTCCTCTCAGCCCCCCCCCCCCCCCCCCCCCACACACACACACATGCGATATATTGAGCAAAATCCCCGGGCAAAATGCTGGAAGATTGACTATATCGGCACACGTGCTGCGTACGACGGCGCGCTCACCCTGTGTGAGTAGTATATAGGTTATCTCAAATTGGCTTTTGACGCGGGCGACTTCATCCAGAGTAGAACACGGAGTGCCATATCAATATACGTACGCTACACTGAAAATCCATAGGTTGAAAGGGTTAGTCCGTACTGACTATCCTAGGTTCGTCATAGGTGTGTTAGTCACAATGACAAAGTTATATTCAAAAATGACTGAGGGGTCAGTCAGTATAGTGGCTAACCTAGGTTCATCATTGGTGTGTACCTTAGTTGTTGTATTTGTATACCACTAGTTGGTGCCACCTATAAGATACTATAATGGCCACTCAGTGGCTCCCCCTAGAAATGAAAAAAAAACTAAGGTGGGTTGGTCAGTACTGACCAATCTAACAATATTAACTTACCTAGGTTGGTCGTATATAGGGAGCCAAAAAATGACTAACTAGGTTAGGTACTAGTGACTGAGAGATTGGTCGTATAGGAAGCCTAGGAATATCAGTGTACTGTACTTTAATAGCGACAGAACTTTGTCAACTAGATGACATGCATAGTAAGACCCAGGGACAGATCCAGGGGGGGCGCAAGGGGCGCGCGCCCCCTATTTTTCTGTACATTTTAATTTAGATGGTCCAACAACCCCCAATGCTGTAGGTATTGCAGCGCCCCCCCCCCCCCCCCCTTTCCAAAATTCCTGGATCCACCACTAGCGGTATAGATATTTCCAATAATTCACTCCATTCACGCAGAATTCTTAGGGTGCAATTGGTACCCATGCGACAGCTGTTATCAGTGTGTACTTTAGTATCTCGCCAAGTGATGGCCGCGCCCATTAGACAATAGGTTTGACAATAGCGAGTGATCGTCCCTGACTTTCTCATGAAAATGAATGCTGAGCAATTTGCAATACTACATTGTAAAGGTCTACAGTTTATAAATTATGTGTGTTAAAAAAAAATCATTTCTGTCTTCTTCAGGTACAGACATACACGGTAGTAGTTTCTCATCACCAGCCGACGTTCAACACGACATGCCCTACGTCCTCAATCTAAAAATAGACACCAAACATGACACCCCCAATCATATACCATCGGACCACCTCACTATTGACGTCACGTCAATGAACGACAGTGACATAGACACCCAAAGCGAGGCAGCAGACGACTTGCAACAGACGTCACATGATGAAAAGGGCGGGAAAGGCAAGAAGGCGCGCCGGCGCAGGACGGCGTTCACACATGCGCAGTTGCAGTATCTGGAGCGGAAGTTCCGGTGCCAGAAGTACCTGAGCGTGGCGGACCGGGCGGACGTGGCCGAGGCTCTGCACCTGACCGAGACCCAGGTCAAGACCTGGTACCAGAACAGGAGGTGGGTGCATGCCCGATACTCATGAGTTGTTTTAGATAGTCCTACAAATATATAAGCCTCATGTCTTCATCATAAGGCCCGTGTACACGTAGAGATTAAATCCGGGGGACTACATGGTAAGACGACTTTTGCTTTGACCGTAGTGACCATTATATTAAAGCTATAATGTATAAATGTGTTATAAAGTTATACATAACTGTGTTTATTAAGTATATGAAGAAAAGGAAAAGCTAGCCATTTCTTTATCTGGAATAGAATATGCTAACCTGATGATAGGAGGCTTATAATTATAGGCAGTGATGTTGGTATGTTATCCCAATGACAGGCAATGCTAATCCAATGCCTGGGGTCCAATCTTGTGGAGAGATTATCGGAGCAAAGACTAATGCTGTAGAGAAATGTTGTACAAAGTCTGCATGGCAATTTTGGCACAATTCTACAGGCCTACATGCTGTACAGGTACAATGATGCAGCTACAGGCAATGTTTCCCCCCAATGCATGCATGCTGAGTAAGCAATGTTGTACAATGTTGGTGATGTTGAGACAATGCTGTATATTGTAAAAGCTATGTTGGTTTTCATGGCAGATGCTTGGTGTCCAGTTTAGGCCACTCAAAAAAAAAAGTGGTTTCTCATCACCAAGGTCTTAAAAATTTGACGAGGGAGGCATTTTAATTTATTTTTTTCCTTTTTTACACGCGGGTTAAAATGTATGGGATGATATACCTTTTTCATGACCAAAATTCACATTTTAGTAGTTAAGAATTTATGGATCTTTAAAAGTAGGGAAAATTTAAGTTATTTCTATCCTACTGCATTACTGGCAGTATTAGCTTTGATTTGATACCAAATAACCCAATATTTGTCCATTTTTATCATATTTTTCATGAAAAATTAGCAAAAAAAAAAAAAAGTTTCCTCAAAAGGTGATTTTTATGATGCGCGCGGTGATGAGAAACCACTTTATTTTTTTGAGTGGCCTTATATGGTAAACTGGATTGAATTGACCCTGGAATATTTAACACAAGCATGCTTGCAATATAGTTTTTGTGTGTGATTGCTATCGTATTCTGTATTCATGAACGAGTCCTTTTCTTTCCCCCACCCACCAGGACCAAATGGAAACGGCAGACGACAGCCATCATGCGCGCGGAGCAGCTAAGGAACCACGTGTGCGAGGAGAAGGACTGTCCCGGCGCCAAGCGCATGTCTGCCGAACTCTCCAACTTCTGTCCGCGCTGTCACGTGGTCTCGGACGTGAACGGCAACAGCAGCGAGAGTTCGTCGGTGCTGCCGCGTCTCTATCTGCGGCATATGCAGGTACACATGCACCCCGGCTGTAGCACTGGTTACCATGACAGTAAGGTATTCACACCTTAGACACTAGTGTGGGCACATTAAAGGACTTAATATTAAGTCTTCTGGCACAATCGAGGCTAGAGCTGCCTACACAGATATAGCTAAATGCCTCGGCCGACCTTTAGTCTGTAGTGGCTATCCCAGGTTGGTCGTAGGGACATTGGTCAGTCATGACCATGTGCTTTTTAAGAATGACTGAGGCTAAATAACATATGGCTAATGCCTTACTGTAATCTTACTCCAAAGGACTTAAAATGATAGACTAAGGTGAGCCAAAAAATGACTAACTTGGTTAGGCACTATGGTGACTGAGAGATTGGTTGTATAGGCAGCCAAAAAATATCAGTGTAGATCATGATGATTGCAAAAGGCATAGGCTTATATACATATGAATGTGACTTGTTTTGCACAAATAATAAGGTCCAGGTTTTTAAATGGACAGAGGACCTGCAGTTCTAATAGTCCGATGATATGATGTCATAAATAGGGTAGTAAACCCTTGGACGTTGGCAGCTGACCCTTCTAGGTGAATTTTATTTAATTATCAAATCGTGGGTATGACCCATTGTGCACGAACCCTTTAAGTGTAGCAGCATACTTTATTTATTTCATGCATTATGTTTTTAAGGCAATTTGCATGATGAAGCACTGCGACATTCATGCATCATGCCGATGGTATACAAGGTTGATATATTCCTGAATTCCCATGGGGCAGCATTATGTCATACCAATGCAGTATTAATTAATAAAGTTACTCACCGGCGCTGCATTGATGAAAGTTATTTAGTTCTGCTGCCTCAATGTGAAATGACAGCAGGCGGTTCATGAAGTCTATTTGATAACTTTAAGCGCTGTTTGCATGGTAAGGCCAATAAAGGTTTGTTTCAGGTAACATGGTCAGAAAATGTAGGGTTGGTAGGTCGGATTCTCTTCTCTTTTTTTTGCTTCTTTTTTTTAAACATGAAAGTACTAGCCAACCTCTCCGAAGACCCAAAATTTGACCGAAAAAGGGTAAAAAATATGGACATTTCTTCAAAATTGCATAAAAAAACGTAGGGTGGGCCCTGTTTTGGTAGGGTCGGTCGGGTGACCTGAAACAAACCTTTTTTTTGCCTAATACAATACTAGTAGATTCTGAGGATTGGCGGTATATGCCACAATACTGTGCGTATACCCCGAAAAAACTACTCATGGAGTTGGCTTCACAAAAAGCCAAAAGTTGCCTATCCTATGGCATGTGTCTAAGCGATTTCCCAGAAGAGAAATTATTTACTTGTATATGAGTTCAATACCAGCTTAATTAATGTACAGATGGATGGTGTTGTATGAAATTGTATATAGTGTCATGTTTATGTCCATGTGTACCTTTATATTAAGTACACTGGTCTCGCAACAAACATAGATATGGAAGATCAATACCGCCATAAACTGACCGTGGCATTGGCATAAACGAGCAACATTTTTACGGGTTCTTTAATTATATCTCAATACTATTTCGTATATCCTCCGCTATTATGTGAAGGGAGTAGTATTGCTTAATAATCCCCCTCCACGCCCCCCACACACCCTGTTAGACATTTATGTTGCCATTTCTGCAAGATTTTGTGTTGTTGTTTTAACCGTTGTCTCATTTTAAAATTATATTGGCGTGGGCCCTGTACATTTTGTAGCCCCAACATTGCGTGCTCAATTCCATGTACAGACTTGATCCAGACCAGCAAGGAGTAACAGAACATCTTATTACAAAAATGTATTACATAATCCTGAGGATGTATACAGAATAATACGCTTAAAACCCACATGCAGCTAATCTATGTCTTATAGGACATGACATTGTAAATAAAGGTGTTGTAACAAGAGTGAGTAAGTGTCCCTGATAGTAGTTGGTCTATAGAATATATCATTATTGAGACATCTCATTCCCTGTATGTCCAATTTTTGACACAGTAGGGTAATTGACTCTAGTACATGTACCAGGCCCTCACCTTATAGGTGAAATTTCTTTTAAAGATCAACCATTTAGACACTCAAAAAATGTGGGCAGAATATCATAAATATCAAATTGTTAACGGAAAAATGTGATTTAGGGGGATCTCGGCCCTAAAGAAATCTCAAACTCGAATTCGCCGCATAGGTGAGGTTTTCCAAAAGTTCAAAGCATTTTGCTAGAAGTCGATTTTTACCCTCAAAAGTCGAATTCGGCTCAGTCATTGTTTATTTACCATTCCAATATTGAAGATTGGCATGCTGAATACAAGGGGTAACGCCAGATTGGTATACAACCTTCTCACTGATATGCTCAGAAAACCCATAGTGGGTAACTGTGAAATTTGGGTCCTTGGGGATCTTAACGAAAATATCCATGCGAGACGAACATCAAAGTACCGGTATATGACTAACTTCCTGAATGACATTGGACTAGTCTACCTACAAACTGCCTCAACGTACCAGCATCTTATCCATGGTTGCTCAACACTTGATCACATATATAACAACAGTAGCCACATAGCCAGCTATGGGCTGACAGATGACAAAATCAGCGACCACACTCCAGTCTTTGCAGTAAAGAAGCAGCAGCCGGTGAAGCACACTTCCAAAGTGATCATTGGGCGGTCTTACACAAACTACAGCTGTGTGGGACTAGTGAACCATCTACGCGCCAACAATCTGCATGAACTAACGCCTCTGGATGACCCTACAGTGGTTTACAATCAGATAATATTGGCCATTACATCATACCTTGATCTTGTGTGCCCCATCAAAGAAAGAAGGATCAAAGGTGCATCAGCACCTGAATTCACCCCCGATGTGATTGCCCTGATTGCCAAGCAGAAAAGAACCTACCAAAAATCGAGAAAAATCAGAAGAGGGTCTCCTAATCGCCACCTTCCAATCATCACCAGGTGCACCAACTCTAAACTTGCTAATAACAGAAGAAAGGCAATCCTCGATAGCCTAACCCGCTTCAGACATGACCCCAATAAGTTCTGGGGTGTCGTCAACAGGATGTGGAAAGGAGAGTCTGATGTATGTAAAATCAGGCTCAAGAACCAACAAGGGGAAGACGTGCAGGAAGAAGACACGGCAAATTTCATTAACCAATATTATTGTTGTATCCGAGATGAACTAGCTGCTGCCTTCCCCCCGGGCCCCTAGACGATGACGACCTGCAGCTGTCGATCGGTGACTATCAACAGGGTGAGCTTGTCCCGGCGACTGCAGTGCAAATCAACAGGCTTATCAAGACACTGAAAACTGATAAGAGTTCAAGTATTGCCCACATCAGAACTCAAGTACTTAAAGACTGTCTCAACAACCTGCAAGGTGTAGCCAGTGCCATCATCAACAGCCCCATCCGGGAAGGAAGAGTACCGACAGTGTGGAAACTCGGTACCGTGGTCCCGCTACCCAAGTCCGGCACATCAACTGACATCAGCAATTGGCGTCCTATCTCCATACTCAATGTATGCAACAAACTACCTGAAAAAGCAGTCCATTGCCAGCTGTTAGACCACTTGGTCAGGGAGAACATAATCACCAAGTTTCAGTCGGGTTTTATGCCTGGCAGAAACACCGAAGATGCAGTACATGGACTCCTAATGGAAATCTGCAGTGCACGCAACAGGCTAATCCTACTGAAGAAACTGCGCTCCTTCAACCTGGGTGATGGGTTCATGACCTGGCTAGGAGACTATTTGACACAACAAACCAAGGCCAACAACACCATCTCATCAAGCGCCCCAGTCGAAAGGGGCGTACCACAAGGGTCAGTAGTTGATCCGCTACTTTTCATAGCCTACATCAACGACATATGTAATGTCATTCATCATGCAAAATACTATCTGTATGCAGATGACCTCACCCTCATTGTGTCAGGCCATGATGTGGGCAGAGTAACGACGCTGACCGAGGATGACCTACTGAGGGTAGGTCAGTGGTGTGAGGACAACAAGCTGACAGTGAATGCACAAAAGACTCAGGTATTGTGGTGTTACTCCCAGAGGTCAGTCCCGAACCTGGAAGGAATGGATCTAGTGCTGGGAGGTCAGACTCTAGAGGTGGTTCAAGAGTTTAATCCTAATAGACACCCACCTGAGTCTCACGCCCCACCTCAAGAAAATGATCAACTTAGTACTCTGACAGAGACACTACTCTCCAAGTATACACACATATGATTCGCACAATCATGGAGTACTGTAGTTTCACAATAGAAGGAGGCCCAGTATGGGCAGTAAGAAAACTGCAGACATTGCAAAACGATCTGTGACAAAATCCGTGATCCCCGAGATGTTAATGTTGATGCCCTCCACGTCCGGCTAGGGGTCCCAAAACTAGAAGTGGCGCGAACGCAACAACTCCTGTGTTACATGCACAAGATCTCTGGTGGAAGAAAACATTTTCCAACCCTGGCGAGTGTTGCGAAGAAACACACATCTTCACCTGAAAGTGATGAGATCCAAAAAAGGGATCTATGACAAGAGCCCGCTGTATGTAACACAGGATCCTGCAACACTCTAGAAAGAAGGACACATGCATGAAGGAAAAAGATTGAAGCTCATCTGATTATCGATATGCATTACCACAGAGTGGCATTGTAATTTCATGTGTGCTACCTGGAATATGAACCAAGAAGAACGGCCCTGGATAGAGGAAGAGTGGTGGATACCACAATCTTCTAATACTAGGATAGGAGAGGATAGCTGTGCCTGGGGATTGTTTATTTTGCATATATAGGTGTCTTCTTTTCATGAAAACCATCCTCACCAAGTGTCACTTTTCACCAAAACTGCCCTTACCAAGGGTCACTATCAAGGGATTTCAACAAAACCTGTCAAAACAAAGGTCACTTTTGAGTTTCTCACTACAATACTTGGCTAAAATCCTTTTTACAAAGGGTCACTCCTCAGAGAATCTGCTTAAACCTCACTTTCCCTCACTTGGGGCCACTTTTCACAAAATCCCCCTTACCAATGGAAAGGGTTGCTGGAAGGCCAGCCACACACCCATGTCGAATTAAAATTGAGTGCAGCATCCCCCGGTAGTATAGTACTAGCACACTATTTATGTCTGTGACCACTGACAAGAATCCATGAATCAAGGGCCCAACTATCAAAATCATAAAGGGTCTCTCTTATAATTTTGTTATTGGCTCTTTGAACAGTTGTAATCTGAAAGGGTTCCAGTTGATAAATTCATTTTTTCCTGCCCTTTTATACAATGCAGTACAGAACTATTATCCGGGGGGGAGGTGTCAGCAGATTTGTGACATACTTTTCTAGGGGGTGTTGGGAAAAGTGTGACAAAGTGTGACATGGGAGTGGGGGGGGGGGGGTCTTCAAAATGGCCAAAAAGGCGTGACAAACTTAATGGATCACCCCTGAGATTTAAAGGCAGGCACCCTACTGACTGAGCTAACCAGATAAGTGATAGCACGGTCGACTGATGAGATAGTCAATGGTTCATGACTATAGTTTAAAATATTCAATTTGGATGATATGTTGGATATTCATTTCCTAAATTATCATAGAAATCATAACTATGACCCACTCTGATATTTTGATATATTACAGTAATGATATGTTCACCAGACTTATGACTAAGTCTGGTGAAGAGTCCATGCACCATTCATAACAAATATTATGTCATAAGAACAGACCTCTGCGCCTCACTCTCCCAGCAGTCCGCACATTCAAGACTCTGCCTAGATTTGCAAGGTCTACGTGCAGACTCTTCTGGGAGAGTGTCCAGGCACCACTCTCTCAGCAGAGGCACGTCACATATTAATGCTAGCATCGGCCTTTTTTTTTGAGGTTTAATGGGTACATTGTTTATGGCAATGTATTACATATGTATAGTGCCCTGGGGCTTAAAATGGCAGAATCCAGACAGAGGCTAGCTCATTACATAAATCGCATGCCTCTGCTGGGAGAGTGCCTGAGCAGATGTTTGGTGCTGACTAGATCAGAACAGCTGCCATTATCCATCGGTGGATAAAGTTAGCTGGAAGCTCTCAGAGAGAGCAACCAACGCCACGGGTGGAGCCATCTATAGTCTCATCGAACGACTCAGATTGAACCTGGCCCATCTGAACTCAGTTTCCCCAGGTGTAACTCGGTCGTCGACTCCGTTCAGTGCAGGCAAGCAGCTATAAAAAATAATTTTCCCTAAAAGGATAACAAATTCTGATATATATGCTCATTAACTTTTTATTTATAATAATGTAGCTCACCTTAACATTAACTGAGTCACACTGATCCATTCAAAAATACACAATTTGGATTAATATCATCTCACAATTCACTCAAATTTAAGCAGATAACACTTCTATTGATCTCTGAATTTGTTAATACATATATCTCCATATATTAGGCACTATTTAACACTACCACTTTATTATGACAGCTTTATTATACTCTATATTAAAGATACTCCCTCAAGGGAGGCACTCTGTTGTTGGTGCTATTTTGGCGCTTTTGAGATATACATTCTTCAATATATACATATAACTATATAGCAGGTCAAGAGATACCAATATATATAAATCATTTAGCAGTATAAGCTTTCATACTGCAGTCTATTGGGTTAGTTGGCTCATTTAGAAAAGTTACCCAAGAGTGTTATTTTACATTCAAAATCTATACTTGAGCCAATAATTAACATTATGTTTCACACAAAAACACTTAAGGCTGTCTTATGATGATTACCTGATGTATGTAATTTTTGATTACACTTAATTCCAGCGTATAACCCTTACCTTGCACATAACCAGCACAGTTTATACAAGGACTTAGTAGACATTATATTAAAGCTACAAGCATTGGCTTTTAATCTCACCAGTTAGATCTCCGTCCATATTTATTCTAAGATATGTACATTGGACCTGGGTTGGAGGAACCAAACCTATGTATTCCACACTTAAGCTGAATGTTCAGAAATCCTATTTAACATAATTGAAAAATCACACAAAATATCAGCGAAGGAGCAACCTTTGCGTATATCAAAGCAGTTACGTATATCGTTGGCAATATTTGGGTATTGACAATATCACGTTAAATTTCACCATTTAAGTCTTGCTGGTTTCAAGCTGTGAAAAGCTACAATCTACACCAAACAAAGATTTTTATAACAATTTACAAAAGGTCTTCTTTAGGTTTGTTATTAATGAATCTGGTTATGATGATACATATGGAGCCTCAAATAAAACTTTCCCCTAAAAAAACACTTGGTAAGAGGTAAGATGTAATTTTCTTGTTCTTATTATTTCTAAGCCATCCTAAACAAAACAAATAATCATTATATAAACTAATTTAAATAAAAAGGTGGGATGTAAACTCAGCCTAATGAAGCTACCAATATTTCTTCCTTTCTTATAAAGAATATGCTTCTCTGGTTGTATAAATCGATGACTTAACACTAAAACTAATGAACTAAATTCACTACATATCTCTTGACCTTAGTCATTCCATGCATTCTTTGCATAAATTGCTAAACTGTTAGTAAGCAAGTGCACCAATGGATAATGTTAACCGGGTTAAGTGTCATGGAGAAAGCAATTTAATTGCAATCTATGAATGAAAAATACTAATCTAATTAAAACTGCATAAAGCAAGACTGTTACAGAAGCTAATATATGATTATTCAACAAACATCCTATCATATAGAGGATAAAAGAAAACCTAATAAATGAAATAACTAACTTTGTGCAGTATAATTATAAGTGATCTTTCATATATGTATATATATATAACTGATCATTTATACAAATATGTATATGTTATAATAAGTATGTAATGCTTTCTCAGGTGTTGAATACCTTGGCAAGTGTGTCCCCTACCTCTACTTATTTGTTGTGTTCAGGAATGTTGGTTTCCCGCTTACCGTGAGGCAGAAAACCGCGAAATGGTGCTGCAGTTATTGTAAAACAAAAAGTTTTACCCTCCTTCCCTTTCCTTTTTCTAAAATTGAAACGCACATTGTTTTGGCCTTATCTTAAGACTGTTGTTGAGATACTGGTTTATATAAGTCTATATTTCCAGGTTTTCTGATACTAAGGTTTATAATCAGCAAGGTTTGCATTGACTTTGCATTACATGATCACAATAGAAGGTATAATGTGAAATTAAAGGGAAATCCAAAGTACATTTGTAGACAAGTCTTCAAATGATAATACTTAAGATGAATACTAAGTGAAAATACTAAGTGTGACTAGCCCACAGGAATACTTGTGGACAAAAGGCCATATCCCAGGTATTTGTACAATTGCCTTCAAGTTCACAAACTGTCTTGTGTATACAAGTCATACTATCAAAATGCTCTGAGTGTGTGTATAACAGTAACATCAGCATGTTATGCTATATGGAATAAACTTATAAATAGTACACAGCTAGCTGCAGTCACTTCTTATAGGAAAATTGTGTAATTAAGGAATAGAATCTCATGGATAATACTTAAGAAATAGCCATTTCAAAATAATGTAATCCCCTGGAATTGTCCAATGTTTTCCATGTTAAAAAAAATTAGGAAAATCGTTCTTCAGCAAACACTGTAAGTTTTATCTTTTCATATTACTTTTGTGATTCTCAATCCCAAGGGTTTACATGTACTTAAACTGTTATTCTCACCTAATTTTCCTTGTTTGCATTTGGAGTATTTCACCCTGAGCATCTTCTGAGACTTGTACAGGTGTAAAATGTATTTCTTACCATCTAAGAATAACCCTTTTGTTTAGTCGAAGAGCTTCTAACACCTTTTGGTCATAACATCAGATCCAAGATATTCCAATTTGGCTGATGCTTCATGACCACCATTTAACCATTTAGCATACAAAAATTAAAATTAAACCCAGGCATCTGCAACTGCAGTGCTGAGAGTATGCAAAAAGGGCAAACTTAATAATCCAAGCTACACCTTCATTTAATATATACCTCTCATGACAACTTCACTGAGTCAAATGCACCATGGCTTGCTTAATAATATCACACATTGCATAAATTTACATATGTATACCATTCGACCGTACATTCATCTATACAATCTTTACACAATTGATGTTTTAGTTAATTGACCATTTCGGCATCTTCTTCTGTAATCTCTTCAACGAGAATGTCGTCGTATTCTTCATCTTCATCTGTCTCTACTCTACGCACAAACTTAGTAGACGATCTCCTTCTCTTCATATTCCGAAGTGGACTAGGCATCTGTGGGATAGAATTGTCAGGTAATGAGAGTGGGGTTATACTATAGTTATTGAAAATACAATGTACATGTACCCGAGATTATCAGGCTGCATAAATCATCAACTCAAGATGTTACTTTCTCACCATATTAGAATACTACACTAGGTGCCCTGGGCCCAGTGTCTGAGGAATTCAAGAAAAAAGTGCTGTCCTCTAACAGTTACAAGATACTAGGTTCTCAGAGTATTCTCCACATCAAATTTACATTATTCAGCCAGCTGCTATCAAAAGTGTAAATCATGCCAACCTAATGGGGTTGATACACTACCAATAGGTCAGCCTGATACACTTATGCAATGCGGGTTACTCGCCTGCGTGGCAATTTCATTTGGACAACTTGTGACCACAAATGAACATGAAGCCTTGAGGCATCATGCTGTTCTTCAATGGTTAAGACAATGATTAGTATGATAATTTAGCAGTGTAACAGTACCTCATCTGTGGGTGTGGTAGAGGGAGATGCGCCTTCTGAGAATGTGCGCGGTCTCATCGGATCAAACGCACTCATTGACTCCACCGCTGGCTCTGACGTGAACGAGTGTTTGTCTTCTTCATCGTAGTCCTCATACTCATCATCTGTAGACAACAATCAGAGCATATGTTTCAACACTGTTATCAACCTGCATTTACATACATGCTTATACATGCATACTCCCAGCCACAATATAAAATGACAAGCCATATGTGCTCGTCCTCCCCATGTATTGCAGCTTTTTGTACTACTCATAACCATGACTGCCAACCCCCCCTATGATTAAACTTATCTTCATGGTAACAATATGATTGATTTTAGTACTGTAGTATA
Organism: Harmothoe impar; assembly: GCA_947462335.1. Lineage (NCBI taxonomy): Eukaryota > Metazoa > Annelida > Polychaeta > Phyllodocida > Polynoidae > Harmothoe > Harmothoe impar. Next base: position 20,968,200 of record OX381713.1, on the reverse strand, counting down.
CATCTAAAACCTCGCATATTAGCCACACTCTGCCTTTATCCTGATCTTATAAGCCGCACCAGCGATCTGACTTGCGTACTAGCCGCGGCTTATACGGAAGCTTTTACGGTAGGTACCTACCTGATTGAATGAAGAACATGGGGTCTTGGTGGTTGTCATCGATCCGTGAGATGAGTTCTGCGAGGTCAGTGAAATCTGCTTCGGCAGGCACGATTGTCTTGTGTAACGTGGGTTTGATGCGCTCGTCAGATTTCTCCTTGAAGATCTGCTCCATCAGGTTGGTCTTGGACCATGTGGAGAACAGCGTCTTGCCGTGGTGGTAACCAATATCCTACCGGTGGACAGAAATAAAATCCATTTTAAGTGATTACTTTATCCTATAGAAGGGTAGTCTAACCTAACTTTAGGGTAGTTAGGGTAATATGTATATGGGGTATATAGGGTGATATCCCAGCCCTATTCCTTGTTCCTAGATGAAGGCAGTAATATATTAAGGAATAGTTTGATATGGTCAGTTCGTTCGATCAGTCCTACCGTTCGGGTTTAATCATGCAAATTCATTGCCTGTCTTACTGTACAGTCAGTGACACATAAATGGAATATATATACTCACATGGATTTCGTCGAAGCAGCCGAACTGCAGGGTCTGGTAGCGGTCTATGGGTGGGCGGATGTACTCGCAGTAGGAGGCGTGCTTCACCTGCTCCAGCTGTCTGACACACGACACGTACGCCAGGCGTGACTGGATCTCCGCCATGTTAGGCACCTACAACACAAGCAAGACAAAGTACACTTCATCTATAACTATAGGATTATGCATGAATGCAGGCTAATGCCAGCGCTGCATTCATACTGTAATGAACCACTATGTGGCCCTTCACATGTTAATAGCTGCATAGTGCTTTTTTTTGCTATGCTCTTTGTCATCATGATACATGGATGCAGTCCTGGTGAGTCTACTCAGCAGGTCTGTATTCCTGCCAGGAAGAAACAGACAGTAATACATCAGCATATATATGCTGTATATACTAGATTCTACATCCCATGGGATTCAAGTGATGGAATTACACAGATCAGAGGCAACATACCTTGACATTTTCTGCCCATGGGTTCCACCGCTTCCACAATAGCCACCAGCCGGAGAGTTCATCTCCGTAGTTTGTCAACTCCTCCTCATCCTGACTCCCGACGTCTATCGCGAAGATGGTCTGTGCTCCCATGGTTTTCAAGACGTCAGCTAGACAACAAAAAGTAATTTTAGTTTTGTGAAATGTAGCCACCTATAACTAGTGTGCTAGGGTAATATTTTCATAGGAATAATATAATTTTACTGCTCCACAAATATGTGTAAATGGTGTTTGCTCCATAATGCCACTTTAAATCATTTGTTATACAGGGCTTATACTGTGGCCAGTTCTGAGAACTTTTTTTGGTTTGCTGGACAGAGCACGCACCAGACCGCTACTTCATTGGCCATGCTAATTTTCATTAAGAGATCTTTACAAATGGTGACTGACCAGGAAGATTGTTGACATAGCCGCCGTCCAAGAGTAGATGACCATCTACCGGGTCACAGAGCGGAGGGAGGTAGCCCGACAGGGACATACTGGCGCGCACGTACCGCCACAAGGAACCTACAACAGTATACACTGGGTCTTACATTTGTATGACATTGACAAAGCAGTATTAGGTGTCAAGAGGCACTCTGTATCATCAATCAATTCTCATAATTCAACCCTATATTTTAATGTGTACAAGAACTTTAGGGGGGTGGGGAGATCAATTTCTGGAGAAAATGTGCGTACATACTTTATGAAAGGCCCCATAGGAGAGACCCATAATTACATATTATGTCTTGTTCAGCTCATGGTTAATTTGCTCAAAACTAAAGGATCTGCGAAAAAAAGAGATGCTTCTTAAAATTCCCTACCCAGTACCAGTTGCAAGTATATTTGTACCAAGAAAACTACCAACCAATAATAAAATAAACATTCGGTCTGACGGCTTATAGGAGATCCAATATCCTCTTTGTCATTAAACACAGTTTGAATTGTATCACTAATTTAGCCAGTATTAATCTCCTAGAAAGAACAGTTTTGAATAGCCGTGTAATAATTTTTCGATTCATAAAAATGTTCGAAAGGCAAGTATAGTGTACCGCTGGTGTGGACGCGCATCTTTGACGCGGTGATGTCGGTGGTGATGGCAGCGTAAGGGATCCACAGGTCCTCGATCTGCCGGTTCCTGAAGCATGTCTCTATGGACCGGTTAAAGGCTGCACCCGAGAACATGGCCGTGACCGGGTACGTCAGGTCCAAGACCTTTTTCCACAGCTTGTTCATATCCTGTAAGTAAACATGAATCATTTCAGTATAAACTACAGTTAAAAGAACCTAAATGAAACAGTACCATAAATCTGTTTTGTTAAAATTAAATTTAAAATACAATTTGAAACATGCACACTATAACCTTCTGAAACTCTTCAATGTTACATGCCATGTTCTCTCAGAGCACCTGTATTGAAAAATAAATGAGTTGGCTTATACATTGAATGCCTTACCAGAGACCACTCTCGAGCGCGTTGTGTTGTCCGTGGGATGTTGCGCTCCTCTGACCAGATTCCCCCTATGAGACTTCCGATGGATGTACCAGCCACCATATCTATGGGGATACCCACATCCTGCATGGCCTTTATCATACCGACGTGCGCCATACCTCTGTTAATGGGAACAAATTTTATCGAGTTACAATAGAAATTTGTGCTATGGGGACCAAAAAGTTCAGGCCAATTTTTTTTTTTTTTTTTTTAACTTATTGGCAATTATTTTTGGTTGCTGAATATAAAATATTAAAAAGGTAAATTTTAACCCACCTTGCTCCGCCCCCACCTAGTACTAGACCTACAGAAGTGCCGGTGAGGAAGCGCGCCAGACGGGAGTAGTCAGACATGCGGTCAGGACGCTGGTTGTCTAGCAGCTTCTGATACGTCTCAACCTGCGGACAGACAACAGAGCGGCTCATATGCTGATGCTTATAGTTGAGGAAGAGGTGAGAAAATATATTTCCATATACATGGAATATTGTTTATATGCTAATTGGGGTCAATGAGAGGATTCATTGCCAAGGTGGCAAGATTGATATTAGTACCTGCAAACTATGAATCACCTACTAATATACCCTAGCCCTATAATACATAAAAGAATGTTGATAAAAAGCAATTCCCATAAAGTAATTCCAGAATGCAAAGGTTACAGCCAGTAAACTAAACTATAGTATTAGCTATAAGAAGCATCTTTTCAACTAGATATAGACCAACTTTTATGAGATATACTCTAGTGAGCTTTAGACTAATAAGTATAAGCAATATACCATGTGGCTGTGAGGTTTGCGTGAGAAGACCCGCTTTGGGCAGCGTATGTGGTGGTGTGAGCTGCACCAGGCACGGGCGTTGAGCCAGTCGATGGTGCCGTTAGGGGTGGAGCTGTCCTCCTTGTGTAGCAGGATCAGCTCCTTCTGGGCCCTCACTGCCAGGTTCTCCATCTGACTCTCTATCTACAAACAAGGCACACAAGATGTATTATATATACAGACTGTAAGGTGAGAACGGTTAGTATGTAATAAAGATTAGGGAGTTCATTGCAAATATCCTGTTAATTTTACACTGGCTATATATCTGTATCTATCTACATCTACATCTACATCTACATCTACATCTACATCTACATCTACATCTACAAGATAGTTGGACCGAGGATTCGCTGTGTCCACGGGCTAGCTGTGTCTAGGGCTGTATCCAGGGACTAGCTGTGCCCAGGGACCAGCTGTGCCCAGGGACTAGCTGTGCCCAGGGACCAGCTGTGCCCAGGGACTAGCTGTGCCCAGGGACCAGCTGTGCCCAGGGGCTAGCTGTGCCCAGGGACTAGCTGTGCCCAGGGACCAGCTGTGCCCAGGGACTAGCTGTGCCCAGGGACCAGCTGTGCCCAGGGGCTAGCTGTGCCTAGGGGCTTGCTGTGTCCACGGACTAGCTGTGCCAAGAGGCTAGCTTGGCCTAGGGGTTAGCTGTGCCCAGGGACTAGCTGTGCCCAGGGACCAGCTGTGCCCAGGGACTAGCTGTGCCTAGGGACTAGCTGTGCCCTGGGGCTTGCTGTGCCTAGAGGCTAACACATAATAGTTTTTGATTATTGTAACATGCCTACCTTGCCAACGGTGGGCTCTCCTTCAGCCAGTCCAACAAGGAGGATACAGTCAGCTTGTCGTATACAATGCTGCGTCCAGGGCGTCATCCGCTTGTCACACTGGTACAGCACCATGCGGTGTATGTCCTCCTGCTGCCCCAGCCACGACAACAAGCGGTACTCATTTACACTGGAATGTACAAACACACTGGTACAACAAGCGGTACTCGTTCACACTGTAATGTAGAAACACACTGGTACAAGCGGTACTCATTTACACTGTAATGTACAAACACACTGTTACAACAAGCAGTACTCGTTCACACTGTAATGTAGAAACACACTGGTACAACAAGCGGTACTCGTTCACACTGTAATGTAGAACACACTGGTACAACAAGCGGTACTCGTTCACACTGTAATGTAGAAACACACTGGTACAACAAGCGGTACTCATTCACACTGTAATGTAGAAAGACACTGGTACAACAAGCGGTACTCGTTCACACTGTAATGTAGAAACACACTTGTACAAGCGGTACTTGTTTACACTATAATGTAGAAACACACTTGTACAAGCGGTACTCATTTATACTGTAATGTAGAAACACATTGGTACAAGCTGTACTCAGCCGCACCAGCGATCTGATTCTGGTGACTTTTATACTGTACTATATGAGCAAAAACTCGCGTATAAGCCGCACCCTGACTCTGTGCCGATCCTATAAGTCGCACTGGCGATCTGATTCGCGTACAAGCCGCGGCTTATACGCAAGGTTTTACGGTACTCGTTTACACTGTAAAGTAGAGACACACTGGTACAACAAGCGGTACTCGTTCACACTGTAATGTAGAAACACACTTGTACAAGCGGTACTCGTTCACACTGTAATGTGGAAACACACTGGTACAACAAGCGGTACTCATTTACACTGTAATGTAGAAACACACTGGTACAACAAGCGGTACTCGTTCACACAGTAATGTAGAAACACACTGGTACAACAAGCGGTACTTGTTTATACTGTAATGTAGAAACACACTTGTATAACAAGGGGTACTCATTTACACTGTCATGTAGAAACACACTGGTACAACAAGCGGTACTCGTTTACACTGTAATGTAGAAACACACTGGTACAACAAGCGGTACTCGTTTACACTGTAATGTAGAAACACACTTGTATAACAAGGGGTACTCGTTTACACTGTAATGTAGAAACACACTGGTACAAGCAGTACTCATTTACAATGTAATGTAGAAACACACTGATACAACAAGCGGTACTCGTTTACACTGTCATGTAGAAACACACTGATACAACAAGCGGTACTTGTTTACACTGTAATGTAGAAACACACTGGTATAACAACACCAGGCACGACAATAACCAATACTGGCACTGGTAAACAATGGCAGATGGATATGGCTATAACAAGATGCCTTTATTACTCGCACAGGTATATACATAGTGTCATTGATCACACCATAGTGTATATGTCATGCGCAATATCGGAATTTGCGCAATATCGGAATTTGCGCAATATCAGAACTCCTACATGATTATAAAATATATTATAAAATATATCAGTGTACCCCTCAAACAGAAATGTATGGCAAGAAATGCACCTGTAAGGACATTATTTTGTATCATTTGGGGCCCAGCCAGCCAAACCCCCAGTGTTTTAACACAGCAGAGGCATTTCTGCCACACCTTAATACATAGTGTCTTCCTAAGCTTGTTATTAATCATCATGTTTGGCGGAATATTGGAGTGGACAATTCTTTTCACAAAGGGTAATAATGTATTTTCTACTTACGTATCAAATGCTGAGTTTCCGAGTTTGCTTAGGATTATGTCACTCGTCAATCGAAGGGTTGGACCTGAAAAATTATACAGACATATAGAAGTAATTTCAATAAACCCTATAGCTGGGCTGTACATTTTGCTTTACATCCTATATAACAGCTAAGGTCTTTTTAAGAGCAGTGGTTATCCAATCTATGAGGTGAAAGGAAGGTAGATATCCCACCGCTACACTACATAGGCATGGGTTCTTTTATTTCCCATACAACATAGGCATAGTACCAGGTATGAGAAATACAGGCCTTTGATATGCTATCTCTCGTCTGAGTTAAGAGAGAAGTGTGGCCCTTCCACTTCCAACAAACCCTGATTTAGGGAGAAAGATTTTAGAACACTGACGGGTAGATGGGATTACAGCAATTGAACCCCTATTGGCGACTGGTTCCATTACACATTACAATGACAGAATATACATATACTACCTTATAGGGGGACTCACCGATTGCGCCGGTGGCAAACTGAAGCTCCATAGTGAAGTTGGAGAGGGGAACGTCTTCTGATACGGGCATGATGGCCACCGTAGCCAGGTTAGCCACTGCCGGGCGCGGCTCCACGTTAGGATGTTCTGTAAAAGGCACAAGTCTATGTTGCACTAGTGGATACCTCCCTGAATTCTTTGAAATTCTTTTATTTATACTGCATAAAGATAGCACCAGGTGGTGTCTTTCACAATCAAGACTGAGGTCATCAGCTTTCCAATGATATCTTTTATTAGCAGGTACTCCCTCTAGTTTTTGAGTACTGGCTCTCTGAATATGTGTGGTCACTGTCTAATCTAAAATGCCAATAAGCTCTATCTTACTTTGTTTTAGAGATATTCCTATCCAATTAGCATAATTATGCTAATTACCTAATATCCAAATCTTTTCAATAGATTTGAGGTGCGATACCACAAACCAGACAACCCGATGAAATTGAGTTCAAATATTTATTTTCCTGTAGGTGCACTACATGTATAATGAGTCAGAGGGGCTGTGTATTGGATAACGTTTCAGGCTTTTTTTTTAAATTTTTTGATTTAGAATGAAAATCATGTTTCCATGGCAACCAACATGTGCAACAACACCAATTTAGGCCCAAAAACGTTCTTTTCACATTCCAAATATGGAAGGTTTTCACCATAAATGGAACTTTCTAAAGTAGCATATTGTGTTCTACATCAGAAAGTTGTCTAGAACATTTTTTGTTATATTTTGATCCTGTTCAGCAATATGGAGCCCCCTGGTGGCCAAAGCTGGTACTAAAAGTCCTGCACAGAGTCCCTTTTCCCTTGTTGATCCACATATTTCAGAGAATTGAGAATAGGTCATTTCCTAATAAGACATGATCATCACAACAGTTTTAATGCGGCTAACCTGAGAGGGGAGACTGGACAGTCGTCCTGTTTTTGAGTGAGCCGAGGATGCGCTGCCCGAGCAGGTGAATAAGGCGGGTTACAACCTGTGGGAACTTCCTCTTGATCATGTTGAGCAGCTCCTCTGGTATTACTGCCACCTCTGTGTCTCTGTAGCATCACAATTACCAGATCAGCATTTAAACCACAGCTTGCAATTTTACCCTATACTGTAAAACCCTTTTACAAAAGCATCTAGAATGCTAGCATTTGTATGATCAAAAATGAGTTTTTGAGGGCGCATCTGATAATGGCCTTGAAAAAATCTTGAAAAATGGCCGCCATCTCGAAAAATGGCCGCCATCTCGAAAAATGGCCGCCATCTCGAAAAATGGCCGCCATCTCGAAAAATGGCCGCCATCTCGAAAAATGGCCGCCATCTCGAAAAATGGCCGCCATCTCGAAAAATGGCCGCCATCTCGAAAAATGGCAGCTTAGATATTCTTTATACTTTAAGAGACTATAGCTATTACTCATTTTGAGGGGTTAATAAGATATAAGCCTCACCTGACTGCCATCATGGTAGTCGCCCGTTCCGTCTGTGTGAGTACTTCTACGATACCCACCAGTTCTCCACGTCCATACTCTCCTACCAGTTCCTTGGTGCCATCTACCTGGGTCACCACCGAACGTAACCGGCCATTCAACACAATGTAGATACAGTCAGACAGCTCTCCTTGTCTGGAAAATAGAGATATGAGACATATCATATATTAAGCATTATTCTCATTGTCAATTCCTTCTCTATTATCAAGTGTGGTAATATAACTTTGCAGTTTTTTTCTCCAAAATTGGTCATGACACATAATCAATACTGATCATCAAACATGAAAGCATGCTGCAATGTCTACCAGATTGAAGGGTGATGCTAATTAATCAAACCCCTAAGGCCTTAGTCAAGTTAAGATTAAAGGAAAATATACAGCAGTCCAACATTATAGCACTCCAATGCACTATATGGGTATATATCTAAAACTGGACATCGACATCCATGTATCAGAGTCCTTCTAACAGAAAGCTATATTCAGTCTCATCAAAGTAGAAATACATAGGTTGCTATATGAAGGAGAAGGCCATGTTCATGCCTATGTGTATGTCTGTGTGGTTGTACATGAGTCTGTGTCCATGAGTGTCTGCATTCATGCTACAGTCATAGGGTGTTTTTAGGGAAATTTCCCTTTTTTGTGATTTTGATCCTTTTTTTCTCGCCAAATAGGGTGTCTTTAGGCAAATTTCACTTTTCTGCGATTTTGAACTTTTTTCTCGCCAAATAGGGGGTTTTTAAGCAAATTTCACTATTTTGCAATTTTGAACTTTTTTCTCGCCAAATAGGGGGTTTTTAGGAAAATTTCACTTTTTTGCGATTTTGAACTTTTTTCTCGCCAAATCAGGTGTTTTTAGGCAAATTTCACTTTTTTGCGATTTTGAACTTTTTTCTCGCCAAATAGGGGGTTTTTAGTAGTCTCCGGAGCAAACGACTGCCTATCCATCCACGTCGCTACGCTATGTTACTCGGAGCAGTGTCTGCCGCGTACCGTTGTCACGTAGGCCGCTATTGGAGACTGTGGGACGTACGGGCGCTCCCATTGGCCAGTGCCTCCCACACGTATTAAATCGTACTTGTTAGAAATTACTATGCGGCAGACTCTGGCTCCCAGCAGTGACGCGCAGCACAGCGAATGGATTTGCTAGTGTTTGCTCCGGAGACTAGGGTTTTTAGGCGAATTTCACTTCTTTGCGATTTTGAAAATTTTTCTCGCCAAATGCTGCGGAATCTGCCTCCATGCGTGATCCCATTTATGGACCCATGCATAGTGAAGACCTACATAGTGGACATGAGGTCAAGTTAAAAACTGCAAGTCACTTGTTTTGCAACTTGCACTAAACTGAACCTAATAGCCCTTGACTGGATTGTCAACAATCAATTAAACTATGACCAAACTCCCTCTATTTCGGAGACCAAATACACTATCAAATGATTTATATTTTTTCAAAATAACACCCTGTGTGGAATGGCTCGGTATTCAGGAATCCTACTGCGAATAAAAAAATGTCAAATTCTAATTCTAAATACATGAAAATTGAGAAATGCTGACGTTCACGGGTTATGTAGGAAATGTACTAAAAACAGCAAAAAAAGGCAACAAAACCCTAATTTTCTCAAAAACTGTTCAGTAGGATTTTTTTCTAACTGAGGTTCCACTGTTTTCTACCCTCATATTACACACTGGCATAGAGAATACATTGACACCTAGTCAGGATTTTGCGCTAGGAGCAATCTGTGAGGTGAAAAACAGCCAAAATGAGCCACTGGTCTGAAGTATAAAACTGGGCATCGATCACTATAGAGCTACAAAGAGACAGAGAATCGATGTCCAGTAATAAACTAGGCTACCTGAAGACAGCACGTCCTGCCTCAATCCGCCTCCAATCCAGCGCGAAGTCGATCTGTCGGACAAACGCGGACATGCGCTTGACGACGGTGTGCGCCACGTTCAGCACAATGGTTGGCTGCTCCTTCATAATACTGCAGCACAACAAAACCAGTAACTTTGTACATCAATGTAGGAAAGATCAGATTTACCGTAAATTCTGGGGAAGCACACGTGACTCTTCTGAATAAGCTTTGATTTGAATTAACCTTACAAGACATATAGGTTTGTCAAAGTTAGGGATGCGGCTTATACACGAGATAGGCTTATACACGAGAATTTACAGTACACTTTGAAGGTAAAAAGATTGACAGTGGGACTAGCAAAGTTTCAATAATGCAAATGAACATCTGAATGAACGATATCTGATTCAGGCTTCGAAATCCTGTATCAGAAACTCTGAGGGATATATTATGGAGGCTCCTAAGTTCAATCTATTCAATAGACAACTTGATATAGAACATTACACAAATTGATCATGAGGTAATGAACTCACCTGTAGAAGTCATGTTTAGAGATGGTGACTACCCGTGCGTCTGTGCGCGCTCTCATGGTGAAGAAGGACGGTTCTCCCGTCAGTACGGCCAGCGAGCCCACAATCTCTCCAGGGTGCACCACAAACAGAGACCTCTGTAATACACATGCAATGTTTATTAGTTAGGGTAAAGTTACCATGAGTCGGTCCCTTGGACCTCGGTGAAACATATGCATTCTTCTAGAAGCTCTGCTGAATTAAGCTACCATGTAGGGGCATGTAAAAATCGATATGAAAGTTATCCTGATGGCTTGGACTTTCAAGCCAATAAGGTCACAATTTTCATATTTTATGTCCATGAGGCCTTATAGACTTGCACTACCTAAGAGGTGTGATTTTTCTTCATATGTACCATGAGTCAACCACTGTGGTACCTTTATTATGATCCTCTTATGCAGCCGGACAATAAGTTACACCTTCTCATGACGAATGCATTCATTGTATCAATGTAAGGTCCAATATAAACCTTCAAGTTGTTTCTGGTGAGAAAGTCTGAGGTAGGCATACCATAGGATTTGCTTTGTTTTGTTTCAATGTTTGGAACCCTCAAATAAATGTCATCCCTTTTCCATGAAAAAGCTAGCATCTTAGGGACCCTTTGAAGCATAGTAACGCGCAGGCATTTTGGCTGAAAACGGGTTTAATTTTTTTTGTCCCCCCCCCCACCGGTCAAGGGGTCCAAATTTCCCCCCCCCCGGTCAAGGGGTCCCCTCTCAACCCACCCCCCCACCCCCCCGTTGTTAAAAAATGATCACTCCCTTACTATGAACAAGTAGCAAAGTGGTTAGGTGACATAGATTAGAAAAATTTGCCATGAACGACAAAAAATGCTCAGAGGTCTTCTGTTGTTCCAGGGACATTGGGTTCCTTTATCTTTTTGTTTCTTTAAGAAAAGATGAGCAGAGTAGGATAGGATCATGATCCCCAACACTTTCTATAATACATGTAGTTCTGTAATGTCTTCTTTTAAAAAAACATTATACCATCATTACTTTAATTGTGTAAAGATTATAGCTCTGCCTCTAATATGAATATTCGGCAAATTAAAAAAAAAAAACTTTAAAAAAATTCATTTATTCCATACATAAAAATAGTGATGTTTCGATACCTATGATATCATTGATATACCTAACGAATATCCCCTAATAGGCCTACAGTGAAATACATTAGGGAGTGATCATTTGTTAACAATAGGGGGGGGAAGGTGGGTTTGGGGGGGGGGAAATTTGGACCCCTTGACCGTAAGGGGGGGGGGGGGGTAAACAATTTTGACCCCCTCGACGGGGGGGGGGGGAGCGGTGTAAAAGATTCGCACGCTCCGCGCAAAAACCTGCCACCCCCCCTGTTGTAAAAAAATGATAACTCCCTTAAAGGTCAACCACAATGCTTTTTCTGAGGTAATGGGGCGAAGGTACATTACCTAACTTACATTCTTTTGAAAAATTGTTTCAGAATAATGATAAATCTATGAAATATGACCATTTTAGTCAGGAGCTGCCACTTGGCTCCAGTCCCTAACAGGAGAGCATGCTGGTGCTGCCCTCTTATGGATAGATGAGGCGTAAGGTACCCTATGATGTAACTTAGGTTCCCTATGACGTAACATGGATCCTAAGATTGTATGTGTGATATACATTTACAAATGACTCAAGGCAGGGTACCCAAGTACAGAGGCCTAGAGATATATACATACTAGCTCAAACTGATACTGTACCAATATTGAATGATGTAGTAGGCAAGCAACTAGCTGTCAGCAGGGACTCAGGGATACATGGAGTAGGAGAATATTGAAGTAACAGATGAGGTAGCCCTCACTGTATGCCATTTTAGTGTTGGTTCCACTCCTACTGGTTCCCTCCCAGTGTCTCATTATCCCCCCTCTGTTACACTGGTTCCTACACCTAATTCCTACTGGTTATTGCCTTGTCTCACTGGTTTCTACATTCAGCCCCAATGGTTCCTACCCCAAGTCCCACTGGTTCCTATACCCAGTTTCACTGGTTCCTACCCCCATTGCCACTGCTTCCTATCTTGAGTCTTGTTGGTTCCTACACCCAATTTCACAGGTTCCTACCCCAGTCCAACTAGTTCCTACCCCCCAGTCCAACTAGTCCCTACTCCCCAGTCCCACTGGTTCCTACCCCCCAGTCCAACTAGTCCCTACTCCCCAGTCCCACTGGTTCCTACCCTGAGTCTTGCTGGTTCCTACACCCAGTTTCACTGGTTCCTTAACCCAGTCCCATTGGTTCCTACTCACAGTATCACTGGTTTCCACCCCTGTCCCATTGGTTGCTACACACAGGTCCTACTCCAACACATGCTGGTTCCTACTCCCTGTCTCACTGGTTCCTACCCACAGTCTAATTTATTCCTACTCTCAATCTCACAGGTTCCCACCCCTGTCCCACTGGTTACTACACACAAATCCTACTGCAACACACGCTGGTTCCTACTCCCAGTCTCTACTGGTTCTCACACTGGTGCAGTGGCAAAGCAAGTTACAGATCTGTAAACCCTCAGTAGAAGAGGAGGTCCAATACAATCTAGGTCAGGCCCATTACATAAACTAAAACAAAACAGGTAAGATCCTTAGTGCATACATATCCTTGAAAGAAAATAAAATTGTCCCAAAATGACTAGCCTGCCCTGGGATTGAACTCAGATGACCAGGTTTTGAAAGCCAGTGCTCTATGCATTTGGCCACTGAGTCAGATACAGCAGTGAGCCTTGACTAGATATTTATACTCTATTTGGATGTATGTAACTCAATGCAGCAGGTTGGAGTCCCAGGTTTAATCCATAGTCCTCTGGCAATCAGATACATGGTGCAGTTAAAAAGTTGATCAATATGACCTTTAGCAAACCTGGTGTAGCTCATCAAACACAGACATAAGGTATACTTTCAACACTGCTACATCTGCATTTAATGAGCTATGTTGGGTTTGCTAAAGGTCCCTATTATGTCCATGTATTTAGTTAGATAAAAAGACTATCCTTCGGAAAATCTCACTGCTGCCTACAGGAGTCGAACCCGTGATAGCCCCATCCGTAGTCCCACGCCTTATCCATTATACCAGCGAGCTATATGCAAGGTTGAACACCTTCAGGTGTACTTTATCCTGTACTAAGACATTGAACATGATAGATGAGGTAAGATCTTTAGTGCATGGTTTTCTCCCTAGAGGGGAGGACTGTTACACTGCAAGCCCAGTTGTGAATCATTATGCTTGTAATAGTGGTTCAATTTTCTTAGCATATATCTGGCTTTAATGAGCTAGTTTGGGTTTGCTAAAGGTCCTCTATTGAGACTACAGCTTTTCTCATAGTGATTAGTTTATCATATGACAAGGTTTCTCAAAGGCTGAGACTATTTACCAAACTATACATAACTTGGAGGCCTGTAATATATCGAAAGATCAGAGAGAGATGGAGACCTCCTATTTGATTTACTTATTACATTATTGATATGAGCCTCCTAATCAATTTCATCACCCTGTGCACATTATTAGGTGAGGTTTTCAAATTGAACCACTTTGTCAATCAATGGGGACCTTTAGCAACCACGTAAAAGCTCATTAAACGCAGACGTAGCAGTGCTGGAAGTATAGGATACGTCTGCGTTAAATGAGCTACGTCGGGTTTGCTAAAGGTCCCTATTATGATTCGCAACTGGGCTTGCAGTGTAACAGTCCTCCCCTCTAGGGAGAAACCATGCACTAAAGATCTTACCTCATTTATCATGTTCAATGTCTTAGTACAGGATAAAGTACACCTGAAGGTGTTCAACCTTGCATATAGCTCCCTGGTATAATGGATAAGGCGTGGGACTACGGATGGGGCTATCGCGGGTTCGACTCCTGTAGGCAGCAGTGAGATTTTCCGAAGGATAGTCTTTTTATCTAACTAAATACATGGACATAATAGGGACCTTTAGCAAACCCAACATAGCTCATTAAATGCAGATGTAGCAGTGTTGAAAGTATACCTTATGTCTGTGTTTGATGAGCCACGCCAGGTTTGCTAAAGGTCATATCAACTTTTTTAACTGCACCATGTATCTGATTGCCAGAGGACTATGCATTAAACCTGGGACTCCAACCTGCTATATTGAGTTACATACATCCAAATAGAGTATAAATATCTAGTCAAGGCTCACTGCTGTATCTGACTCAGTGGCCAAACGCATAGAGCACTGGCTTTCAAAACCTGGTCATCTGAGTTCAATCCCAGGGCAGGCTAGTCATTTTGGGACAATTTTATTTTCTTTCAAGGATATGTATGCACTAAGGATCTTACCTGTTTTGTTTTAGTTTATGTAATGGGCCTGACCTAGATTGTATTGGACCTCCTCTTCTACTGAGGGTTTACAGATCTGTAACTTGCTTTGCCACTGCACCAGTGTGAGAACCAGTAGAGACTGGGAGTAGGAACCAGCGTGTGTTGCAGTAGGATTTGTGTGTAGTAACCAGTGGGACAGGGGTGGGAACCTGTGAGATTGAGAGTAGGAATAAATTAGACTGTGGGTAGGAACCAGTGAGACAGGGAGTAGGAACCAGCATGTGTTGGAGTAGGACCTGTGTGTAGCAACCAATGGGACAGGGGTGGAAACCAGTGATACTGCAAATGGGAACCAGTGGGACTGGGGGTAGGAACCAGCAACACTGGGTGTAGGAACCAGCAAGACTCAGGGTAGGAACCATTGGGACTGGTGGTAGTAACTAGTGATACTGCAAGTAGGAATTAGTGGGACTGGGGGTAGGAACCAGTAAAACTGGGTGTAGGAACCTACAAGACTCAGGGTAGTAACTAGTGGGACTGGGGATAGGAACTAATGATACTGCGAGTAGGAACCAGTGGGACTAGGGACAGAAACCAAAGAGACAGCGCAATAACCAGTAGGAATTAGGTGTATGAACTAGTGTGACATAGACTAATGCCAATGACCATTGATACTGTCTCTGCTGTATTTCACCAGGGGGGGTTGACAGACTGATGATCTTTGTATCTGGTTATTTGACTCATTACCAAAAGAGCTAATGTGACATGCAACTTCTAAAAAGTTTCCCTTTCAAGTCCCCCAACATAGTTTCTATATCTTAGGGAAGACCCTGAGTCAAAATACCCTGCCCTAGATGCCCCGATTGTGCTGCCCCCATGTGGCAAACAGGCAAAACGCTCCTTCTCTGGTAGTTAGTTGAGGAATAAAATGGGCTAGGGGGAAAAGATGCAATTATGATGTACATGGACATCTCCGTTTATGAAAAATGGTCAAATGGATGCTTAATATAATGTCAGACTACATGAAATTTGTGTTATCACACTTTCCAACAAAAGGTTTGCTGTTCCCCTTTAATGGCTGTCACCAGCCCCTGTTTTGTCACTGCCTCCTGCTTGCTTCCGCACTCTATTGAGACAAGTCTCTAGTGCTACTCATTTGAGGCTGAGTCCACCCAGGGTGGGGCTCGAACCCCCCCTGTAATTAATAAATAAACACTCCCTAGATTATGAATTTAGATTTTCTTATACAGCGAATTTGGAAGCGGCCTATATTTTTATCAATTTGAAACAGAATTGGTAAAATATATGACACAATTTGATGGCTAGTGCCCTACAAAGTGTAATCATGACTAAAATAGGACCCATTTTCGGCCAAAATCTGGCCCCTTTTGGCCAATTCTGTCCTCGCCTTTGGACATCGATATTTCAGCAAATTTTGATATTTCCAAATTTGTTTGCCCCCCCCCCGTTGTTAAAAAATGATCACTCCCTTTAATAGGTCCACAAGACCTGGCTAGATAGCTTGTGGCGCTACCTGGTGTTTTGAATGGACACTATATCTAGGAGTCTCAGAATTATCACTGTGAGACCTGCATAAAACCGGATGTTGACGCAGTGAAGGCAGGAAAATGCCTCACGTGAAAGATCAATACAATCTAGTGTAATCTGATGGGTTTAAAGCTATATTGACCCTAAATCAATATGAAAAGATGTTGCCTACTATCATTACTTGACATAGGAATTGATATTATTTAATGGATCATCAAAATAAACATGGTGAGTTATTGTTTCTTCACACTGACAGCGTGGTAGATCTACCTAGGCCAATGCAGGCGTAATTGCCCCAAAAGCACCTATTATCGCCCCTGACATGGCTCGGCAAATACCCTTCAAACTGTAAATCAGCATCGAGTCATCTCACCTACTATGGGCAGGTTAACACATAAGACCCCTAGCTATTCTCTGCTGCTTTATTTAGCCTGGATGCCGCTGTTATATTCTTATTTTTGGACCCTCACCAAAAAAATGTGCCTTGACATGTTGCGCGTAAAGAGTCAACCTCCCATTATTTCGGACACTTATATATTTAAAAAAATGTTTTAACTCGCTTACAATCATCAGAGTAATACTGTAACAAGATTATTGAACATATATATGACCTGACAACCAGAAATAATTGTTTTTCGTTTTTTTTAAACATTATACATCACGTTTCATAAAGTGGCAGTGTCCGAGAAATGAGAAATTTACCAAACCGGCGGCATGCCGGTGATCATGATTGTCGTCTCAAATTGTTGAGAAACCCGGTTCTTTCTCTCCGTGAATCAACTAATATACATGGTATTTTGAGAATTAACTCATGGAAAATGGGAACAGTCTTCTTTATAGACATTGATGACATACTTTATACAGCTATTACATATGGGTAGATAGGTAGATGAAGGATGTTTCAATGTTATTCACCTAGACCAAACATCGATCTTGGCACTTTTTCCACCAAAATCACTGAATTGGCAATTACTTCGGAATTATAACATTTAGGGCCATGACAATTTTTTACAGTATTGACCTAGCAAAGGGGCATCTTTTAAAGCAAAAATAGGTATCATGGGTGTTATATTTTGAGAGCTATGGTAAATTGAAAAATCGGCAAGGTGCATAACAACAAGCTACGTCGACCCAGATGGTAGAGAAGTAGCATAGTAGAGCTTCGTAGGGTAGTAGAGTCTGGGACCTCCTCGCTAATTAAAGAATGAGTGGGCGTAAAATTGGTGAAATTTCTTGTCGAAACGTGACAATGTTACTCTCCTCCTCCTGAGCATGTGAAACTTTTAGCACCCCTCACACCGATAAATAAGCTTAGACCCCCTAAGACAGCCTTGTGTGTTACCTCCTGGGTCTCCTTGCCGACCACCTGCTGGAGGACCTGCAGCATGCCGGTCACCACAAACACCAGGGTGGCGTCCTGGTCACCCTGCCGCAGCAGCTCTGTACCGGCCGTGATGTGCCGCAGTAACACCTTACCCGTCAGCAGGTCTTTGTTCTGTTACAAGACAAATAGAGGGTATACTACAGTCAGTTGGATCATCATGTGTGAAAAGAGGAAGGGTTCTGAACATGCTTAAAGCTTGACCGTCATGGTTGAAGTAAGGCCAAAAGCACTTTTGGATATAGTTCAGTTTTGATTCACAAGAGGGCTCTTAAGGGCTGGGAGCTCAGCTCTTAGAGGCACAAGATAGGATGAATATGTTGTAGCTGGACAATTCTCATGGTCCCCTGTCCAAACACTGCTGCCCTCTGGTGGAACTGTTATTTTAGTCCATGTATGGAAAATGCTGAACTTATTCCCTGACGGCCCAGCTTTAATAACTGTGACAAGTTACTGTCAACTATGATACTTGGTAGGAAAGGCTATGTGCTATAGTTAACATTTCGGTCAACTGTATTATCAAAGGCTTCTGTCCAGTTAAGCTGGTCAACTGCGAATTTGAAGTGAGCTATCATATGTCAATAGCATAATTAACTGTCTATTGTAGTTTTTCATTATGAACCATCGTGTGCATGTTTAAGCTGTTACAATCTCTCACCTCCAAACCCAGCAGTTTGACCAGGTCCTGGGTGGCCATTTCCAGCACTTCGCCATTGTCGACAGCTCGCATGGAGCTGGTGTAGTCATCGGGGATGAAGCTCACATTGTCGCTGATCACCGTCTTCTTATTCTGCTTTTTGGGTGTGCCCTGAGACCCGCTGAGGCAGCCAGTGCTACCCGAGGTGGTGGAGGGGATGGGTTGGAGTGCTGAAGTGGCCGAGGTAGTCACGATGGTGGAGGACCCGGGCGCACTGGTGGAGAGTGGGAGTTCGTCTGAACTCTGAAATTAACATTTTAAATGTTTTTGAAGTTTGAGTTTATGACAAAACCTGATACACAGGCGTAAATAAAATGTTAAAGTTTTATTCATAAGTGGCTCTTCTTCAGCAATTTAAATGTCACACACTCATGGATTGTCAGAGATATATTTTGAATTTTCTCATTTTAATTTAGCACTGTGGTCTTTTAAAACTTTTAAAATGGCATACCTTTGAGAGGAATAATGCTCTAGAGCTTAATACTTTATATTTGTATCTCAAAGAAATTCTATATTTTGCATGTGATCAGGTGTTCAATATTACAAAAAAAAAATTCTTCAATGTGTGAAAACCTTATCATAAATTCTCTATGTAAGAAAGTTTTTAAAAAATAGTTCATTTACTTGATGGTACCATTGAATGCCTATTATATCATGGTGTATAGTTACCACTTTGGTGGCAGAAGACGAGGCTGAGGCGGGTGTTCCGGTATCGTCTGTGGCTACACCTGCCCGGGAGCAGGCAGCCGCAAAGTCAGACGAGTAAGTCTTACTCTCTAGCCCTGTGTTCAGCGACATGGAGCGGGCGCTCTTACCTGATCGGTAAAGTACAATTCCAATGGCTGGTTAATCTAGATAGGATAGGTCTCAGAGAATTATTGAACATAGCAAACAAAGGAGCTTCTCAACCATACTTACTGGAACAAAGGACCTCTGAACAATGGGTCTCTGAATCAGGGGTCTCTGACTAGGGGACTCTGAACCAAGGATTTATAAATAAAGGACCTCTGAACCAGGGGTCTCAACGTAATTTGTATTAACTACGGTCTGCATTCTGGATTCTTCAATCAATAGGATATTTGTAAAAGAAGATACATTTTGTTTCGTGTACCCACATGAAAGATGATATGATACACAACTCCAGTTTCATACAACTACTAGTAGGTGTTTATCATCATTTCTAATAATGCTGAAAAGTGAAGACAAGTGTATTGTACATTTATAGATGGTCTAATCTAATAAAACATCTTAAAAACGGAACACATCTCAAATACGAAGGATATTATTCCAATGATACAGGTACATTCATAAATGAAAAGCATTATTATTGCATTGCAAAAAGAAAAGAAAAGAAAAAGAAATATCTATTGAAATTAAATTTTGTATTGTTAAGAATCTGGTGTATCTTCTCTTTGGAACTTCAAAAAAGTCTACCCTTTTTTATTAGAGGTAGAACAAAAGAGAAAAGAAATAGTAGGCTAATACGTAACAAGTTACGTTGAAATATTAACAGGCATGCAGCATAATCTACAAAAAAAGAACACATGCGAAGAGAGAATACATCTCAAAGTTAGTCAATACTTGTTTAAGAGTATTTCATGTGCGTTATTATTCTCTATTTTCTTGATTAAAACTAGTGGACTTGTGGTCAAATTTATCACACAGTTTTGGGATTAATGTAAATGTTGAGATCATGAGAGATCAGTAACAAGTTCTCGATCACACATTCAACACATAATCGACTCCTCACGCAAAATGCATTAATGGGCTTAGATTCATTTTGAACCAAGGAATAACAATTGTTGAGAAATAGTAAGTCTACTGAATAATTTGAAGTTTATATATTCTCAGTTATATAGTCTTCAGTATACTCACTTAATAATTTCTTCACGTTAAACATTTGGTAGTGGTATTATCTCTTAGTATAGTGTATACATCTGGCACTAGGGTGCAAAGGGCCAATACCTGTGCAAACCAAAAGGTTCGATCGAACCTATTCCCTGGGCTCCTTTTGTAGATATTTGCTTTAACAAATCCACAATTAACATTGTGTTCTTTCAACCCAAACAACATTTCCTACACCGTACACAAAATGCATTAATGGGCTTAGATTCATTCTGAACCAAGGAATTATAAATTAGTAAGTTTACTAATACGAGATTTCTGGGTTATTTACATTATATATATTACAACTTCTTCAGTATAGCCACTTCATTATTTCTTCACGTTGAATTTTTGGTAGTGGTATAATCTCTTAGTACATATCTCCTGCCACTCAGTCAGGTGCAAAGGGCCAATACCAGTGCAAACTAAATGGTTTGACCGGAACTATTCCCCGGGATACTTCGGCAGCTATTATTTCAATTCACAATTTAATCCACACTTAACATTCTGTACCTTCAAACCCGACAACACGAGGTGCAAGTTATTTCAAAATTGCATAGGGTGAATCAGTCATTTCCACAAACCACATTATTATTAATACTTAGATACCGCATTACTATTAATACTCCGGCCACTGACAACCGGCAGAAGCCGGCCGTATGCGGCGCAACCTACCAGGCATATCAGACATCGAGCCGCGACGAGGCTGGAGCGAGCAACGTCGGCTTCCTAAAAATTCCGGCTCTTCAAATCATAAACGTTAATTTCATATTTAATCCGACTTGATAGATATATATTTCATTTATTTTTATCCTGAGGAAATACATATCTTGTAAAGAATGTATTGGAGTATATTCCATAGCGTCTTTGCATACAAATTGAAATAATTCCCTTATTATCAGTGAAGATTTGAAACGATTAACCATGGTGTAGCAGAATCTACTTTAATGACGTTAAGATGACGTTGACTTTAATTTTCTTTTTTTAATCAAAATACGTTTAGATCTATAGTCGAACACATAATTTGTGTATAATTTGAATAAGTATCTTATCTTATCTTCAATTGTAATATTATATGAACAAATGTCATTAGTTTAACAGTATCATGGGCCTTTGTACAAGCGGCATCTTTACACTCGGAGAAAAGGAGCAACTGTAAATGCATTCGAATCTTCATTTTAGTGTATTAGAGGTCTCCTCTGGTTTTTAGGGGTACCATTTCCATGTGTGGGTCCAGTGATTTATTATTTCCACAAGCTAGTCTCACTCGAATTTTCACTAAACGGCAGTTAGAATGACTTTGGTTTTGAATTTTATTGTCAGGAATTTAATTTATGAGACATAAATAACAACTTTGTGTCAAATTATTACAACTTTATTTTACATTGAAAAAGCATTAGCTCAATATAGTTATTAAATTTGCGTTCAAGTTAAGTAAATCACTCTGTTCAGCTGATTTCATGATGAGTTATTCACGAGTTATCATGAGTTATTACAGTTTACTTTCACAGAACACCCAACTGCATACTATGGCCTTTCACAACTGGCGGAATCCGTTAGTGGTTGCGCCACCTACCGGGTATATCGGGTATTGAGCCCCGGCGAGGTTGAAGCGACAAACGCCGGCGTCCTAAACTTTCCGGTTGCGGGGGCACTTTGAGATCAGAAGACTCTGTCATATTGGGAATCCTACTTCTTTTTTTCCTATTATCTAACCGATCATAACACGTAACCAACTACCAATACAAGGACTAGACACCAAGTCGCAGAACATGAGTTTTTATGTCAGAGTCCGGGGGACTGGAGTTACAGATCTGGCTAACAGTGAACTAACAGTCTCATCTTCATCCTCACCAATAACCCTTTCTCCTGGATACCAATATAATACGACATTTTCAAGGCTAAATGGGATTTTCAGGAGAAAAATGGATTGAAGGCCGCACAGTGCTTCATTCTATTATACCTTTTGTCATGATGCATGCATGGGTCATCTGATCAGATCGGCCCATACCAAACATGCCTGATCCCACCAACTTGATTATCCGCCATTTCGCGGTATGCTTTATTATCGCAAATTTTCACGTGTATCCTGCAGACCCAAGTACAGGCTATAAACGCAAATTCCAGGATGCTGTTTAGGCGCGAGATGTGGGCTATACGTGTGAATTTACCAGAAACGTTTGTCTATTTTGCACTCATTGAGTCAAGTTATAGTGTATTAAATGTAGATTAAATGTAAAACTGAGTCTTCACACCATGACTCATATTTATATTCGTTGAGATATATTCTTGAAAAAAAAGTAACAGAGGAAAAAAAGGCTATCCTACTGGTATTAAGGGTATAAGGTTGAAATCAAAGGGTGGCTATTAATGTATGATAATATCTGTGTGCAGAAAAAAAGAATGAAGTAAATATATCCTATGCTGTAGCCTACCACATTTACATACAGTATATGTAACCCATCAAGGGCAGC